>LR880966.1:710693025-710713604 GCA_904067115.1 Aegilops sharonensis
AAAAAATGCTCCTTTTGTTTTTAAGAAAATTGTGTTTTTCAAAATTGTTTGAGATTTTTTATGAAAATCAAATTTTATAAAATCTTCCACATTCAAAGAATATTCTTATTTTAGCGAAATATTCACAAATAGATAATAATGTTTGTGTCAAAGAATTTATTTTCGAAAATTGATCTAAATGACCCTTTTTAAAATAATCAAAAATGTTTTTGTTTTTATAAAAGCTTGATGTTTTCAAAATATTATTTGCGAATTTCAAAAATTATTTCTGTTTCTAATTTTGTTCATGTTTCTTCCAAAAATAAACAGAATTTTCAAAAAAACAATGTTCGCATATTTCAAAACTGGTTGGGATTTCAATTTTTTTAACATTTCCATGAATATTCGGTGGTTCATATTTCTTTGAATGTTAAAAAATAATCTAATAATATTTCGAATCTGACTCTAGAATATTTTCTTAATATGCACTTGCCATTGGTTAGCAGCTTGCGTTTGTCCTACGCTCGTTAGCAATAAATTAAAGAAATTGTGGGCATGTGCCAATAAAGAGAATATGTTGTTTGGCTCTACTTAGAAGAAAAGTGAGCATATGAGCGCTAAAATAATAAAAGAGAATAAACTGTCATAAAGAAGGAACATTCAACCGGTTACGCCATTCGTGGGAGAGAGTGGTCGAAGCATTTGTGTCTCGAACATCGCCGCGCATCCACCTAATGAGGAGGCATGCACAATCCTGAGATGAAGGCGGACCAGGAGGAAAAATAACACAAGTTGGATGTTCACCGCCACGCCAACCAATCCCATCACTATCAAGATTTCGTGGGCCAAACATGTACAACAAAAAGACCACAACTCTTTGCTTTGTCACCTACTGTTGTGGAGACCATTTTTGGTGGACACATCAATTATCTTTCCTGTTGCTTATCGCAACAAAAATATCTCTCCCGCTGCAACGCACGGGCATATGTGCTAGTATTACCAAAACATACTCGTGATCCTTACGGCGATCACAACCCGACCATCTCATGGCTCGTGATCCTTACAGCGATCACAACCCGACCAACTTGTGGCCCGTGATCCTTATGGCGATCACAACCCGACAACTCATGTCTAACTCAACACGATGACCTCACTGCCATCCTTAGTGCAATTTAGTGTGCATATTTATTAAGTGTTGACCCATGGTGTACCTTACTTCCGAGCGTGTCCGTATCCGTGGACTCGGCTATCGATAGACTAAAAACACTCTGCAGAGGTTAGTACACTGTACCCACACTACGGAACCCATGGCCTCACACTCCCATTCGGGTGGACCAACAGCGTTCCGACGAAACCATTTCACTGTCATGACACTCTCCCAGCCCTTCTGACTCAGACCCCACCGGGCTAGTCCTGTGTGGCCCCGTGTCTACCTCCAGACACCTCGACCACCATCGTGGCCACGATCCACACTGGGATCCGGTACCAAAATTAACTTAACAACGGGCTCACAAGGTTATGCTTGCCTACCGGGCCAGGGTATAGCACGCCCATAACCTTCCCTAAATTGAGGTACCGACCAGAGGCATGACAACTAAACGCATTAAGGCCGTCCCATACCGGCAAATGTGGTTGCACTGGGAAAGACTCGTTTCAGCGGCACCACGACCCGGTCAACAACATGTTCAAGTTGAATTATTAATTAGGTTCAGCTTAATGTGAGAAGAAAATAACCGGTGTCATACTGCCATACCATGCATCACTTAACATATGCATCACATAACCGTGCAAAGACTGCACCAATCACGCTCCTATGGAGCCAGCATAAACTCATGCTACTATTCTGGTTAAAACCTCTCTTTACTCATACCAGAACCATTTCTAGCATTATTATCATTATACCTCATGCAAAAAAATATTTAAATTACTCATCAAATTCTATGACCATATTATTTATTTATCACTTGCAACTAAGTTCTCATTATCTTGCCATCAATATTTACTTCAAACATTCTGAAGTTCAAGTATTTTTAACATAACAAGCATATAACAGAATATATTTATTATATAACTAAATTAAATGCATCAATATTCATAAGTTCAAGTATGAAAATCATAAATATTGAAGTGCCAGCATGAAAATGTTACTGTGGCTTGCCTTAGCACTGATGAGGTTCACAAAGCTCCTGGTGATCCTCAAGACAAGCTGGTTTCTCTGAAAATATTCAAAACCCACAAATGAAAATATCAAGAAACCTTCTGAAAATTTCCGGAAAATCTAGACAGCAAGGGAAAATCCCATCTTTTGGGTGCTGTTAGATTTTGGGACACAGAACACGATGCAAAAAGAATCACTGCATTTGGACTTGTAGAATAAAATTTATGGCCATTTGAAGTCTCCTGGAATTTAAATGGATTTGAAAAAGAAAAAATAGAGGGGGGTGACTTCAAAGGCGTAATCTCCCGGGGCGCCACCACTCAGACCGCTTCGCGCACGTAGTGAGTGGCTGACTAGCGGGCCCCGCTAGTCAGGCCGGAGGGAGGGAAGAGGATAACAGAGGGGAATGGCAATTCGCCGGAGCTCACGCCGGCGATGAGACATCTTGGAGGCAAACGAGAGGGAGGGATCGACGGAGAAGGTTCCTGCGCACCTGCCCGTACCCGTAGCGTGGCTAACGGTGGCCGGACGGCGTCAGATTTGTCCTCTCCAGCGGCGACAGAGGGCGGAGGTTGCCGGAGTTGAAGAAGACGGCGGCTTGGGGCGGCTCCAGGGGCTCTAGCTAGGCGCGTTGGCTTCACGGAGGAGAGGCGGAGGCCCTGGCGGGGTCACCTTGGCTTGGGAGTGGCCGGAGCTGCGGGTACGATCCAGAGGGGATTGTCGGCGAGCTCGGCTCGGGGACGGCAGCCCGCGGCCTGCCCGGCCGGGCTGCGGCTTCTAGTGGGTATAGGCGGGAGTGGGGGTGAGTTGCGATGCTCCAGGAGGCTGCGGAGGGGGGGGGGGTTTATAGGCGGGGCGGCGAGGAGGGCTCGGGCTCCGCCGGAGGACACCTGTCCCCGGAGCCCAACGATGAACGGTGCCAGAGGGCGACAGAGAAGGCGGCGGAGGTCACGAAGCAGCTGTGCACGGGCGCGGATGAGCACAGGAACGAGGAGGAAAGAGATGAACAAAGTGCGCAGGCACTATGCCGTTGGCCGGACCGTGCCCGTGCTCGCTGCGGCGAGCTCCAGCGTCGGCGAGCGGCAGGGTGGAGTTAAGGGGGTGGAGACGAGGATGTTGGCGAGGGGGACACGCTCTGGCTGGCCGAGCAGCGAGCACGCGCCCCACAGAGGCGCTGGCGACGCGCAGAGCGCGCGTTTGGCATGCCAGCACGCTCGGACGAACGAGGTCACCGCGTGGACCGTGACATCAGGCCACCTATGCACTAACGATGATGTCTGGCGTGTAGTCCTTAGTAAACTGAGGTGTTACCACGGCTCGTTTTGGTTCCAGGTGCTGTAGAAGTAAAATGGTGATGAGGTTAAGTTACTGGACAGAAACTTTGAGGAGTTACTGTGGTCAAACCACATGGATTCAAGGGCTGAGCTTTGGGGTTTTACTGACTCTTATTAAGGTGAATAAGCATAGGGAAAACCAGCTACGTTGGAGCTAGTAAAAAGGTAGTTGTTGTAGAAACTACCATTTCAGCCCAGAAGTGAAATTATATTCTGTAGCCAAAATACTCCAAAGAGTGGTGAAATATTTTGCTCAGAAATGTGCCCTAGGGTCCAAAGAATATTTGGGATTGTTCTCAGGATTTTTGGGGCAACAGAAATGAGGGTTGCTTTGGAGGTAAAAGAGTTTAGCTATGGTTTTAGAGGCAAAATGAATATTTTTCATTTAAGAAAAATATTCAAGCAATATTGTTGGGTTGGACAGGGGTGAAATGATGGATTTGAGGAGGAGAGGGAACACTTGGGTAAAAATCAAAGGATACCCAAGTGGTCAAGTCCAAATGGAATGATTCAAAACTCAAAATCCAAAATCAACTCAGCTGAAAATCAAGAAAAGAAAAGAGGGCAAAAACCAGGCTGTGATAGCAACACAAGCAGAGAATGTTCTAATGCGTGCGCTAGGTATCATGCCGGAGGACTTGGAGGGGCATGATGACAACATCGCGGAACTAGCCGAAATATTTGAGTCACCACTAAGAGAGCAGCACATCCAGGTTATTGCGGCTCTGTTTGGCAAGGAGATGCCACCGGCTCATGAGAGGGGTGTCAGCACGTCCGTGGTCTTGGGGGCGGCTTGAGTTAGTCGCGGGCAGGAAGGGTGTGTGCCTCGTCTTCTATGGATTGGAACCCAAGTGTACTCTCTTGGAACGTGAGGGGTCTAAATAACCCTGCTAAAAGAAATGCGGTTAGGGAGTTTGTAATAGATGCTAAAGTGAACTTGGTGTGTCTCCTTGAGACAAAGTTACATGTACTTGATCAATACTTGGTGATGCAATGCATTGGGCCATCTTTTGATGACTTTGCTTACCTGCCGGCGATCGACAGAAGGGGTGGTATTTTGCTAGGTTGGGATAGTTCTTACATGGAGATTGATAATCTATCCCGGGACTCCAACTTCCTCACGGGGCATGTACGTAACAAAGATGGATGGGAGTGGTGGTTATCCGTGGTCTATGGCCCACAAGGGGATGAGTTGAAGATCAATTTTCTGGTGAAGTTGCAGCATCGGAGAGATGTTTGCCCGGGGCCGTGGATGGTTCTTGGAGACTTCAATATGATCTTAAGAGCGGAGGAGAAGAATAACACCAATCTCAATAGATCCATGATGAGGAGATTCAAGGCATTTGTGGACAACAATGAGCTCAAAGAACTATACATGCATGGGAGGAAGTTTACGTGGTCTAATGAGAGAGGGAATGTGGTGATGACCAAGATTGATCGTGTGCTTGTTTTGGTGGATTGGGAGCTATACTACCCGGACGTTTTACTTCAAGCCCTATCCACGAACATCTCGGACCACGCCCCGTTACACCTTTCCACGACGGCCCCGTTTTATGCTAAGAAGAGGTTTAGGTTTGAATTGTACTGGACCCAGCTTGAGGGTTTTGAGCATGCTGTGCAGGAAGCGTGGGTGTGCGCTGAGGAAATTACATACCCTTTTAAAAGATTTGATGTGTTGTTGAGGAACACGACGGTGGCCTTACAAGCCTGGGGACAGAGGAAGACGGGAAACATAAAGATACAAATTGCTAGCGTCAATTACGTCATCATCAGATTGGACAGAGCTATGGAGACGAGGGAGTTGTCTTGGTTGGAGAGATGGTTGAGGCGAACATTAAAACATGCGATGTTGGGGTTGGTCTCTCTCCAACGTACGATCGAAATGCAAAGATCGAGGCTTAGATGGATTAAAGAAGGTGATGCAAACACGAAACTCTTCCAAGTGGTGGCCAATGGACGGAGGTGCAAAAACTTCATAACCCACATCAGACATAACGGTGAGCTAATCACGGATCAAGGGAGGAAGGAGAAGATTTTCTCGGAGGCTTATGAGCGGCTCCTTGGGCATGCCACTGCCCGAGTGATGGAGGTTGATCTAGATTTCCTCAGCCTGGATGGGATTGACTTGTCGAAGCTTGATTGTATATTCACAGAAGAGGAAGTGTGGAACACTCTTAAGGATATGCCTCCGGATCGGGCATCGGGACCGGATGGGTTTAGCATGACATTATATCAAAAGACTTGGCATATAATCAAGAAGGATATGATGGCAGTGCTTATGAAGCTCTACGTAGGGGATGGCCGTGGTTTTGGCAAACTGAACCAAGCGCACATCATGCTCATCCCAAAAAAGCCGGAGGCTGAGGAGGTGGGAGACTTCAGACCAATTAGCTTAACCCACAGTGCCGCAAACTTGTTTGCAAAGATGCTAGCAAACTGCACGCGGAGAAGAATGAAGGAGATCGTCGAATCCAACAAGTCTGCGTTCATTTGTGGGAGACATCTGCATGATAACTTCCTCCTGGTTCGGCAAGTTGCCAGGAAAATTTATGCTAGAAAGGAAGCGGGTGTTTTGTTGAAGCTTGACACCTCGCGAGCATTTTATTCCCTTGCTTGGCCATTCTTATTCGAGGTGATGCGAAGGAAAGGGTTTGGCAATAAGTGGTGCCAGTGGATTGCTATACTTTTGAGGACCGCCAACACTAAAGTGATCGTGAGCGGGGTGCCAGGTAGAAGCTTTGTTCACGTGAAGGGCTTAAGGCAGGGGGACCCAGTCTCACCACTTCTTTTTGTGATAGCCATGGATGTTTTGTAAAATTTGATGATACGTGCTGCGAGCCTTGGCATCTTGAGTCCTTTCACTGGCATTGCCCCTCATCAAGCCGTGTCAATTTATGCTGATGATGTGTCTTTGTTTGTCAAGCCATGGGAGTTGGATCTCACCCTCGTTCGGTCGGTGCTTACGGTGTTCAGGGAGGCTTCTGGTTTGAGGGTGAACTATCACAAATCAATGGCGATTATGATTCATGGAGATAATGCTGACAAGGATCGTGTGGAATGGGTGTTGCAGTGCCGTATGGGAGCCTTTCCATGTAGATATCTGGGGCTGCAATTGGCCATCAGGAAGCTAACTCGGGCTGAGTGGTAGCCTATGTTGGACCATGCGAATAATTTTGCCCCGGCTTGGCAAAGAGGGCTGTTACATCGGCCGTGCAGGCTTGTGTTGGTCAAATCGGTTATCGCGGCCAAACCAATACACCACTTAATGGTCGTGGAGGCTCCTGGATGGGTGTTGGAGGAGATTGAACAGTGGATGAGGGGCTTCTTTTGGGCCGGCAAGGAAAAGACCAATGGTGGGCAATGCCTGATCGCTCGGGACGCGGTGTGCAAGCCTACTTGGCTAGGTGGACTAGGCGTTCGGAATTTGCAATTGCAAGGGCTTGCATTGCGGGTGAGATGGGAATGGTTGCGAAGAACGTACCCTGAGAGGCCATGGCAAGGGTTGCCGATGATGGTGGACAAAGATGCCCGCGCGGTGTTTGACAACCTTGTTCACATTTCGGTGGGGGATGGCACCAAGTGAGGGAGTCCTGGATTAGGGGGTCCTCGGACAGCCGGACTATGTACTTGTGTCGGACTATTGGACTATGAAGATACAAGATTGAAGACTTCATCCCGTGCCCGGATGGGACACTCCTTTGCGTGGATGGCAAGCTTGGCAATTCGGATATGTAGATTTCCTTCTCTGTAACCGACTGTATGTAACCCTAGCCCCCTCCGGTGTCTATATAAACCGGAGGGTTTAGTCCGTAGGACAAGAACGATCATAATCATAGGCTAGCTTCTAGGGTTTAGCCTCTACGATCTCGTGGTAGATCAACTCTTGTAATACTCATATCATCAAGATCAATCAAGCAGGAAGTATGGTATTACCTCCATCGAGAGGGCCCGAACCTGGGTAAACATCGTGTCCCCCGCCTCCTGTTACCATTAGCCTTAGACGCACAGTTCGGGACCCCCTACCCGAGATTCGCCAGTTTTAACACCGACATTGGTGCTTTCATTGAGAGTTCCAATGTGTCATCATGATAAGGCTCGATGGCTCCTTTAATCATCCACAGCGATGCGATCCAGGGTGAGGTTCTCCTCCCCGGACAGATCTTCATATTCGGCGGCTTCGCACTACGGGCCAACTCGCTTCGCCATCTAGAGCAGGTCGATAACTACGCCCCCGGGCACCAGATCAGGCTTGGAAGCCTGAACTACACTACCGACATCCGCGGAGACTTGATCTTCGATGGATTTGAGCCCATGACAGGTGCGTCGTACAGGCACGATGAGCATGACTTAGATCTACCATCGGACGGTGTTCAGGAGAACGCACCTGCAACTGCCCTGGCCTTAGATCCCGAGCAGACAGTGCCCTCCGAGGACGGGTGGATAGCCCCGCCACGGTGGCCGCACACTCATCGGCAATAGAGCAGAACACAGACTTCGCCTCCAACGAGGTCTGTGTCATCGGACCCTCGGACTCGTCTCCGACCATAGGCTCTGAACCGCGCGCATCCGTGCCTATCGAATCTGATTGGGCACCGATTATGGAGTTTACCTCTGCGGATATCTTTCAGCACTCGCCCTTGGGCGATGTGCTAAATTCACTGAATCTCTCTCCCTGTCAGGAGACTCTTGGCCGAACTATGTCCGTCTTGAGTGGGAAGCGGACGACGAAGATATTCGTTCCCCACCCACGACCCACTTAATAGCCACTGTCGACGACTCAACCGACATGCTTGATTTTGACTCCGAAGACATCGACGGTATGGACGACGATGCCGGGGAAGAACAGGAACCACCGCCCAAAGGGCGCTGGACAGCCACCTCATCATATGATATATACATGGTGGACACACCCAAATTAAACAATGACGAGGAACGAAAGGATGCAACAGAGGATAATCCTCTTGAGAAGCAACCAAAGCACGGACGTCAGCGGCACCGCTCTAAATCCCGCCATAGCAAAAACAGCGATAATGACACAAGAAAGAATAATACCCCGGACGACTCTAAAGGCAACGGCGACCCCATGGACCCGGTGATGGAGCAGGATGAGCCAGGGGACGACGAACATAGTCCGGGGCCGCTGTCAGATCACATCGATGCCGAGGGTAAAACTCATCAACCTGTCTCCGGAGAGGAGAACAGTTCGGACGACGATGCATTCATCATTCCGGAAAAGCACTTGGAACAAGAGAAATTCCACAAAAGGCTTATCGCCACCGCGAGGAGCTTGAAGAACGAGAAGCAAAGGCTTGAGGCCGCGCAGGATACGCTCAACCGCAGATGGAACAAAGTGCTCGACACTGATGAAAAATACGGTGGCGATCGCCACACAAAGAGCTACCCAAAGCGCAAGCTGCTGCCCGAATTTGACGATGAGGCCATAGAGCCCATCCCGCCGAAAAACAATACAGCCGATCTGCCGGACCGACCACCCCGTGGCCGCGACAGGGCGGCTCATGCCGCCGCACACAAGTCAGCACACGACTTCCGTGAGCACCTGGACAAAAAAGCTGGTATGGCCAGGTCCATCTATGGATCTAGGAAGCGTGCTCCGGCGCAGAATCACGGCCACCAAAACGACTATACTGATCGAATACCAGCTCGGAATCAACACCGAACACTACAACCGTCGGAAGCATGCCATGACACATCAAAATACAGGGGTGCCGCACACCCCCTGTGCTTCACCGATGAGGTGTTGGATCATGAATTTCCTGAGGGATTTAAACCCGTCAACATAGAGGCATGCGACGGAACGACATACCCTGCAGTCTGGATTGAGGACTTTATTCTTCACATCCATATGGCTCGCGGAGACGATCTCCATGCCATCAAATACCTGCCCCTCAAGTTGAAAGGACCAGCTTGACACTGGTTGAAAAGACTCCCCAAAAACTCAATTGGAAGTTGGGAGGAACTTGAGGATGCTTTCAAGGCTAATTTTCAAGGGACCTATGTCCGACCTCCGGATGCAGATGATTTAAGTCACATAATCCAACAACCCGGAGAGTCAGCCCGTAAGCTTTGGAACAGATTTCTCACCAAGAAGAATCAAATCGTCAACTGCATGGATGCCGAAGCCTTAGCGGCTTTCAAGCATAGTGTCCGGGACAAATGGCTCGCCAGACACCTCGACCAGGAAAAGCCGAGGACAATGGCAGCCCTAACAAGCCTTATGACCCGCTTCTGCGTGGGCAAGGATAGTTGGATGGCCCGCAGCGGCACCAGCACCCAGGCACATCCGAAATCAGGGACGGCAACGGGAAGCCGCGACGCAATAAAAACAAGCATCAAAACAATGAAGACAGCCCAGACAACACGGCGGTAAACGCCGAATTCAGGGGTTCTCGACCCGGTCAACGGAAAAAGCAATTTAAAGGCAACAGAGATCGTGTAACGCCCCGAGACCGACGCTCAGAAGACTTCCATATATTCCGAGTTTTGCCATGTGTTTCTTTTTTTTTGCTTGCTCTTTTATTTTTGCATNAATTGGAAGTTGGGAGGAACTTGAGGATGCTTTCAAGGCTAATTTTCAAGGGACCTATGTCCGACCTCCGGATGCAGATGATTTAAGTCACATAATCCAACAACCCGGAGAGTCAGCCCGTAAGCTTTGGAACAGATTTCTCACCAAGAAGAATCAAATCGTCAACTGCATGGATGCCGAAGCCTTAGCGGCTTTCAAGCATAGTGTCCGGGACAAATGGCTCGCCAGACACCTCGACCAGGAAAAGCCGAGGACAATGGCAGCCCTAACAAGCCTTATGACCCGCTTCTGCGTGGGCAAGGATAGTTGGATGGCCCGCAGCGGCACCAGCACCCAGGCACATCCGAAATCAGGGACGGCAACGGGAAGCCGCGACGCAATAAAAACAAGCATCAAAACAATGAAGACAGCCCAGACAACACGGCGGTAAACGCCGAATTCAGGGGTTCTCGACCCGGTCAACGGAAAAAGCAATTTAAAGGCAACAGAGATCGTGTAACGCCCCGAGACCGACGCTCAGAAGACTTCCATATATTCCGAGTTTTGCCATGTGTTTCTTTTTTTTTGCTTGCTCTTTTATTTTTGCATTGCATCATGTCATCATGCCATCATATCATTAATTTTAGAAACTCATCTAAATAAATCGTATGGATCTTCGGTCCATTTAAATTGAGGAAACTCACATGGTGGGTTCTGTTTAAAACATACCCCCCCCCCCCCGATATTTAGGGAGATATTATAAAATATTCCATTGTTTTGGAATCACCCATGAACCCACTTGCATATTAAATCCCTTGACATTTTCTTCTTCAAGTTTTGGCTCTCTAACCTTGCCAATAATTCTTTTGCCATTTTCCGGAGCTCCACCAAAAATCCGAACATTTTTGGACCTTCCTTTTATCAAGTCCTAGTTCAAACCCATTTGAATTAAATTCAAATGTGTTTGAATTTAAATCTTTCAATCATGGCCTTTCTATTTTTCTTGGAACGAGCATATTTCTGCTAGTCCGGGAAAATTACCCCCATGCTCAAATTATTTCTCCTTTTTCTTTCTTTGTTATTTACTGCTTTTGGTAAATAAAAGAGAGAGGGAGAAGAGAGCCCAACCAGGCCCAGCCGCGCCTAACCCTAGCCCGATCCCACGCATCTCATCTCTCCCTTCGGTCTCCCCTTGCGCCGCAACTCCTGCGCCCGATCCCCATCCCCTCGTTTTCCCTCTCCTCGATCCCGAGCCCAACCGCGCCGGCCTCTCCTTCCTCGCGCCTCCGCCTCCGCCCAAGGCCTCGCCCATCCTCTCCACCACGAGTCCTTCCCCTCGCCGCCTCCATCCCTTTCCCCCCCTCACCTCTGCGCGCGAGCGCGGCATCGCCCGAACCTGCGCCTGGTTCCCTTGCCGGCTTGCCGCCTCCAGCCGCTCCTCTGCAGCTCCTCCTTCGCCTCGACCTCGCCGCCGGCAGCAGCAGCAGCTGCTGCACCCTCTCGCCGACGCCGCGCCCGGACCTTCCCCGACCTCCTCGTCGTCGCTTCGCCCGTCCGTGACCACCGGTGCCCTCGCCGGAGCTTCCGCAAGCCGTCCCCGAGGCTCCAAGCCCCTCCGCCATCTCCCTGGCCAAGTTGATGACAGGGCCGACCCCAAGATCGCCTCTGCTGCTTCGTCGCCCTCCTGCGCCTCCCGCGAACCCGCCTTCCTTGCTGAGCCCCGTGGCGTGGCCCTTCTCCGGCAACTAGCGCCCCTCCATGGACGACCACCACTGCCTGTGCACGCCTCTGGATTCGTCCAAGTCCGATGCTGTTTTTGTACAACTACGCTGCGAAGACCAAGACCACCAAGTCCGCACGGGAGCCCGAACGACTACTTCCACGATGATGCGAGTACAAGTACCCTCTTCGTGGTTTTCGCCAAGTACCTCGACGCCCGGAGCCCTCGGATCCGTCAAGTCCAACAACGACTGTGTACAACTACCGGCGACGCCGAACGTCTACGAACCGTGTACCTCGACGACCCGCCAAGTACCCCTTCGGATCGCCAAGTACCTCTACCGACGACCTGAACATCTACGAAAAACGTGTACAACTTCAGTCGCGAGAACGTCTACTTCCACTACGACACGAGTACAACTACTTCCACTACAACCCGTGTACCACTACTTCCTTCGAAGAACGCGTTCCGCCCCAAAAATGCACGCTTCGAAGGTATAACCCCGAGACGACGTCCGTGGACCGAATGCATTTGTTCTATGAGATGCACCCTATGTTTGGACCGTGTCCGAATTGTTCCTTGCACGTTCCTCGTTTGCCATGCCGCCGTCCCGTGGGAACCCGGTAGTCGGGAGCACCCCACCATCTCTAGCATGGTGCGCACATCCGCACGCCTCCTTTTGCACCGGTATCTCCGTGAGCTACCGGAACCGATATGTTGCCGTGGCATCATTTTCGGATTCGTTGCCGTGGCACCCGTTTTGTTCCGCCATGGTGACCCAAATGCTTCATAACATGCTCATGTCAACTTTTAATAAAAATTGCATATAACTTGTATATGTCATCCGCATCATGTTAACAACATTAAAATGCTTATATTTGTTGTTTTCATTAATTGCTAAATGCATATGGGGATTTACCGGATTTGTTGTTTGTTACATCCGGCCCCATTTAAATTGTTTAGATGGTATAGTTTTGTTATGCTTCACCTCTTGCCATGTTTAACAACATTTAATATTGTTGAGTACCTAAACGAGATTAAACTAAATTGTTGACGTGGTGTTTCGTCAATATGCAAATCGTTGCATATTGGGCTCCATTTAACTTGTAGTTTTGTTTGTGCATATTGCCATGCCATGCCTCATTTAAACCGGACATGCATCATACTTGGTTGTGCATCATGCCATGTTTGTTCTTGTTGGTTTACCATGTTGTTTGTTTCTTTCCGGGTTGCTTCTCTCGTTAGCTTCGGTTTCGTTCCGGAGTTGTGAGGATTCGTTCGACTACGTCCGTTTGTCTTCNGTCAATATGCAAATCGTTGCATATTGGGCTCCATTTAACTTGTAGTTTTGTTTGTGCATATTGCCATGCCATGCCTCATTTAAACCGGACATGCATCATACTTGGTTGTGCATCATGCCATGTTTGTTCTTGTTGGTTTACCATGTTGTTTGTTTCTTTCCGGGTTGCTTCTCTCGTTAGCTTCGGTTTCGTTCCGGAGTTGTGAGGATTCGTTCGACTACGTCCGTTTGTCTTCTTCATGGACTCGTTCTTCTTCCTTGCGGGATTTCAGGCAAGATGACCATACCCTCGAAATCACTTCTATCTTTGCTTGCTAGATGCTCGCCCTTTTGCTATGCCTATGCTACGATGCCTACCACTCGTTATATCATGCCTCCCATGTTGCCATGTCAAGCCTCTAACCATCCTTTCCTAGCAAACCGTTGTTTGGCTATGTTACCGCTTTGCTCAGCCCCTCTTATAGCGTTGTTAGTTGCAGGTGAAGATGAAGTTTGTTCCTTGTCGGAACATGGAGATGTTGTTCCTTGTTGGAACATGTTTACTTGTTGGGATATCACAATACCTCTTATTTTAATTAATGCATCTATATACTTGCTAAAGGGTGGAAGGCTCGGCCTTATGCCTGGTGTTTTGTTCCACTCTTGCCGCCCTAGTTTCCGTCATATCGGTATTATGTTCCTGGATTTTGCGTCCCTAACGCGGTTGGGTGATTTATGGGACCCCCTTGACAGTTCGCTTTGAATAAGACTTTTCCAGCAAGGCCCAACATTGGTTTTACCACTTGCCTCACCTATGCCCTTTTTCCCTTGGGTTTCCGGAGCCCGAGGGTCATCTTTATTTAGCCCCCCCCCCCGGGCCAGTGCTCCTCCGAGTGTTGGTCCGAACTGAGCAGCCTGCGGGGCCACCAAGGGGAAACTCGAGGCTTGGTTTTACTCGTGGCTTGACTTATCCGGTGTGCCCTGAGAACGAGGTACGTGCGACTCCTATCGGGATTTGTCGGCACATCAGGCGGCTTTGCTGGTCTTGTTTTATTGCTGTCGAAATGTCTTGTAGTCCGGGATTCCAAGACTGATCGGGTCTTCCCGGTAGCAGGAATATCCTTCGTTGACCGTGAGAGCTTATAATGGGCTAAGTTGGGACATCCCTGCAGGGTATTATCTTTCGAAAGGCGTGCCCGCGGTTATGAGGCAGATGGGAATTTGTTAATGTCCGGTTGTAGAAAACCCGAAGTTGATCTTAATTAAAATACACCAACCGCGTGCGTAACCGTGATGGTCTCTTCTCGGCGGAGTCCGGGAATTGAACACGGTGTTGGAGTTATGTTTGACGTAAGTAGTTCAGGATCACTTCTTGATCGCTACTAGCTTCACGACCGTGCCTTGCTTCTCTTCTCGCTCTCTTTTGCGATTGTAGCCACCAGATATGCTAGTCGCTTGCTGCAGCTCCATCTCACTACCTTCTCCTACCCATAAGCTTAAATAGTCTTGATCTCGCGGGTGTGAGATTGCTGAATCCCCGTGACTCACAGATACTTCCAAAACCAGTTTGCAGGTGCCGATGAAACCGTGCAGGTGACGCATCCGAGCTCAAGGAGGAGCCCGATGAAGATCCTGTTCATTGTGTTGTTCCGTTTCAGTTGATCAGTAGTGGAGCCCAGTTGGGATGATCGGGGATCTGTGTAGCATTTGGGGTAGTCTTCTTTTATTTTGGTTCCGTAGTCGGACCTTGAGTGTAATCTGGATAATGGATGTTTATTTATGTATTGTGTGAAGTGGCGACTGTAAGCCAACTATGTATCTCTTTCCCTTATGTATTACATGGGTTGTGTGAAGATTACCTCACTTGCGACATTGCTTTCCATGCGGTTATGCCTCTAAGTCGTGCTTCGACACGTGGGAGATATAGCCGCATCGAGGGCGTTACAGATGGATCGTCCAGCCTAAACAAAATTCTAGACAGATCATGTCAGATTCATGGCACCCCCGAGAAACCTGCAAATCACACCAACAAAGAATGCTGGGTCTTCAAGCAGGCCGACAAGCTAAACGCCGAACGCAAGGGGAGGAGATGCCAAGTGAAGACGAGGACGAGCTTCGCCAGCCGAACACTGGGGAATAGAAAAATTTTCCACCAGAGGTCAGAACAGTGAACATGATTTACGCAACCCACATACCAAAGAGGACGCGCCAACACGCACTCCGAGACGTATACGCTGTAGAACCCGTCGCCCCCAAATTCAACCCATGGTCGGCCTGCCCGATCACTTTCGATCGCAGGGATCATCCGACTAGTATCCGGCATGGAGGTTCGGCTGCCTTGGTGCTCGACCCAATAATTAACGGATACCATCTCACCCGAGTCCTCATGGACGGCAGTAGTAGTCTTAATCTGATATATCAGGACACTGTCCGCAAGATGGGGATAGACCCATCAAGAATCAGCCTAAGCAATACCACATTTAAAGGAGTAATGCCAGGCGTAGAAGCCCGCTGCATGGGCTCTCTAACACTAGAGGTTGTATTCTGTTCTCTCGACAACTTCCAAAGCAAAGAACTAATGTTCGATATCCCTCCATTCCGAAGTGGCTACCATGCAATACTCGGAAGAGCAGCCTTCACTTGTTTCAATGCAGTTCCGCATTACGCTTATCTTAAACTTAAGATGCCCGGTCCATGTGGCGTCATCACAATTAGCGGAAATACAGAGCGTTCCCTGCGTGCGGAAGAATATGTGGCGGCTCTAGCGGCCGAACCACTGACCGACCTCTCCAACCCAAGTAGTTAATCGGCCGTCGACGACCACGGACACGGCTAGACGTGTCCGGCGCACCACTATTTGTAGTAGCCCAGATAAACCTGAGCTGGACTAACGGCTATACCCCCATATGTGGTGCTAGAGGCTGCCCGCATATAAAAAGGTCCATAGTTCGGCTCGACCCCACTAATACACAATAGATTAAATTCTCATGGTTCATTAAGAATAACTAAATTTTCGCACGATCACACCAGATTCTTTCACCTGGGCTTTTCCTTTTTCTTTTCAGATGACCATGGTGCTACACCCTTCCAGGATACGGCAAAACGGAGGCAAAGGCGCAGACGTGAAGTAGGGCCCCGTTCAAAGGTTTCTTTTCAGATTAAGACCCTGCGTAAACCTTTTTTTTCATCTCTTGTTGGTTCAAACCCTCTTGGTCGGTGTTATTGGCAAGTTTATTATTCGCCATCTAAAATAGACGTTTCAAGGGCAGCAACCTATGTGTTTTTGAGAACTATGCTCTCACCACAGTCGCTCTTTCGTCACGCCAGACTAATGCATGTACCTGGAAATTCAGGGTTCATTATCGAGGGCGGTACGTAGCCCAGTATATGTTGTAAAGTACGAATACCTTTCGGAGTGTTCGGCGTCGCGAGTTTGACCTTATGTGCATCAGCTCCGAATCATGTCTCTGGTCAATAGTTGGGTTTTCCCGGCTCCCGTGTTTTGCTACCTTACGTTCCGCTCTATAGGCTAAGGTGGCACCGGGAGAACTACTGCGATTTTGCACTGGTTCATCCGGATGAGCACCTCAGTAGAAAAAGCTGAAAACTGACTGTCATGATAAAGTGAGAGACTAGTCAACCACTTGATGACCTAGCGGAATCTTCGCGATTCCTTCGCATTAATGAAGGAACGGTTTCCCGGTCACGTATGTACACGCACCATATTCGGATGAGCGCGGACATACTAGGGGCTATATAGTAGCCCCACCATCAAACTCCCATGGCTAAGTGAAAGTGTTAAAGCTATATAGTCCGATTGCCTTGTTCGCCATGCTATCACCTCCTTAACGGACCAAGACATTGGATCAAGTGTGATTACGCGCTTTTTGTCGAACACCCCCGCATTATATGCGTGGGGGCTGAAGCCGACGACAGCAAACTTTCAGGTTATATACATGCATACATGAACGGCCGCATAGGAGGCACTACAATACTTTACGGGCAAAAGTATAAATATAGCCTTTATTATTAAAAGCATTGTTTTTACAATCAAGATACATGTCAATGACACATGGTATTCTTTGAGCACTGAGCCTCTATTAAACGGGCACCTTCTAGGACTTCTTCAAAATAGTGCTCGGGCGAGTCCTGGCCTTCGGGCGGACCACTGGTGGCAATTTCGGTGGCCTCCATCTTTGTCCAATATGTCTTAACACGGGGAAGAGCCATCCGCGCACCCTCTATGCACGCCGACCTCTTGACAGCATCGATATGCGGCACAGGACGAAGAAATCGTTGCACTAAACCAAAATAACTATCCGGACTTGGTTCCTTCGGCCACAGACGATCAACGACAGCCTTCATGGCAAGCTCAGACAAACTATGGAGCTCGGCCCACTCGGCCATTTGCTCATTCAACAGCAGCGGACGCCTTGGATTACTGAACTGCGACCAGAACAATCTTTCCACCTCATGATCTTTTTGATCTTTGAAATACTCAGTCGCATCAGCAACACTCTTTGCTAAATCCAAGCATGCGTTTGCAGAACTCCATAATTGATCAAGAGGGGCATACTTCGGATCGCCGAACTTCGTCCGCAATAAAAAGTGCTTCCCAGCCACGATATCTCTGGCTTGACGAAGTGATACGTCTCCAACGTATCTATAATTTTTGATTGTTCCATGCTATTATATTACCCCGTTTGGATGTTTATGGGCTTTATTTTACACATTTATATCATTTTTGGGACTAACCTACTAACAAGAGGCCCGGCCTGTATTGCTGATTTTTTGCCTATTTCAGTATTTCAAAGAAAAGGAATATCAAACGGAGTCCAAACGGAATGAAACCTTCGGGAGCGTGATTTTTGGAACGAACGTGATTCGGAGAACTTGGAGTGCAAGTCAAGAAGCTTGCGAGGCAGCCAGGAGACAGGAGGGCGCGCCCACCCCCTCTCGGCGCGCCCCCTATCTCTTGGGCCCCATAGGCGGCCACCGACGTACTTCTTCCTCCTATATATACCTACGTACCCCGAAAACACCATAGCCCCTCCGATGAGTTGTGAGTAGTTTACCACAGACCTTCGGGTCCATAGTTATTAGCTAGATGGCTTCTTCTCTCTTTTTGGATCTCAATACAATGTTCTCCCCCTCTCTTGTGGAGATCTATTCGATGTAAACTCTTTTTGCGGTGTGTTTGTCGAGATCTGATGAATTGTGGGTTTATGATCAAGTTTATCTATTAGAAATATTTGAATCTCCTCTGAATTATTTTATGTATGGTTGAGTTATCTTTGCAAGTCTCTTCGAATTATCAGTTTGGTTTGGCCTACTAGATTGATCTTTCTTGCCATGGGAGAAGTGCTTAGCTTTGGGTTCAATCTTGCGGTGTCCTTTCCCAGTGACAGCAGGGGCAGCAAGGCACGTATTGTATTGTTGCCATCGAGGATAAAAAGATGGGGTTTATATCATATTGCTTGAGTTTATCCCTCTACATCACGTCATATTTCTTAATGCTTTACTCTGTTCTTTATGAACTTAATACTCTAGATGCAGGTAGGAGTCGGTTGACGTGTGGAGTAATAGTAGTAGATGCAGGCAGGAGTCGGTCTACTTGTCGCGGACGTGATGCCTATATAAATGATCATGCCTAGATAATCTCATAATTATTCGCTTTTCTATCAATTGCTCGACAGTAATTTGTTCACCCACTGTAATACTTATGCTATCTTGAGAGAAGCCACTAGTGAAACCTATGGCCCCCGGGTCTATCTTTTATCATATAAGCTTTCAATCTATTTTTAATTGCATCTTTACTGTTTGCATCTATATTATAAAATACCAAAAATATATTTATCTCATCATACTATCTCTATCAGATCTCACTTTCGCAAGTGGCCGTGAAGGGATTGACAACCCCTTTATTGCGTTGGTTGCGAGTTATTTGTTTGTTTGTGTAGGTGCGTGGGACTTTTGAGGAGCCTCCTACTGGATTGATACCTTGGTTCTCAAAAACGGAGGGAAATACTTACGCTAGTTTGCTGCATCACCCTTTCCTCTTCAAGGAAAACCAACGCAAGCTCAAGACGTAGCAAGAAGGATTTCTGGCGCCGTTGCCAGGGAGGTCTTCGCTCAAGTCAAGACATACCAAGTACCCATCACAAACTCATCTCCCTCGCATTTACATTATTTGCCATTTTCCTCTCATTTTCCTCTCCCCCACTTCACCCTTGCCGTTTTATTTGCCCTCTCTTTCCCAATCTCCTCCTCTCTCTTTCGCTTGCCTTTTTCTGTTTGCTTGTGTGTTGGATTACTTGTTGCCATGGCGCAAGATAATACCAAATTGTGTGATTTCTACAATACCAAAAATAATGATTTACTTAGTACTCCGATTGCTCCTCTTAATGATGCCGAGTCTTGTGAATCAATACTGCTTTGCTGAATCTTGTTATGAAAGATCAATTCGCCGACCTTCCTAGTGAAGATGCCGCTACTCATCTAAACAACTTTGTTGATTTATGTGATATGCAAAAGAAGAAAGATACGGATTATGATATTGTTAAATTGAAGTTATTTCCGTTTTCACTTAGAGATCGTGCTAAAGTTTGGTTTTCGTCTTTGCCTAAAAATAGTATTGATTCTTGGAACAAGTGCAAAGATGCTTTTATCTCTAAGTATTTTCCTCCCGCTAAGATCATCACTCTTAGGAACGACATTATGAATTTTAAACAACTTGATCATGAGCATGTTGCCCAATCTTGGGAAAGAATGAAATTGATGATTCGCAATTGCCCTACTCATGGTTTGAATTTATGGATGATCATACAAATTTTTTATGCCAATTTGAACTTTTCTTCTAGAAATCTTTTAGATTCGGCCGCGGGAGGCACGTTTATGGAAATCACGTTAGGAGATGCTACAAAACTTCTTGATAATATTATGGCTAATTATTCTCAATGGCACACTGAAAGATCTTCTAGTAAAAAAGTGCATGCCATAGATGAAATCAATGTTTTGAGTGGAAAGGTGGATGAACTTATGAAGTTCTTTGCTACTAGAAATACTCCTCTTGATCCCAATGATATGCCTTAGTCTACTTTGATTGAGAATAATAATGAATCTATGGATGTGAATTTTGTTGGTAGGAATAGTTTCGGTAACAATGCTTATAGAGGAAACTTTAATTCTAGACCGTTCCCTAGTAATTCCTCTAATAATTACGGAAATTCCTACAATAATTCTTATGGTAATTTTAATAAGATGCCCTCTGATTTTGAGAATAGTGTGAAAGAATTTATGATTTCTCAAAAGAATTTTAATGCCTTGCTTGAAGAAAAATTGCTCAAAGTTGACGATTTGGCTAGGAACGTTGATAGACTTTCGCTTGATGTTGATTCTCTTAAACTTAGATCTTCTCCTCCTAAGCATGATATCAATGAGTCTCTCAAATCCATGATAATTTCCATTGATGAGTGCAAGGAAAGAACCGCTAGATTGCGTGCTAAGAAAGATTGTTTTGTAAAGGCGTGTTCTTCTAGTTTCAATGAAAATAATGATGAAGATCTTAAAGTTATTCATGTGTC
>LR880966.1:710714069-710737033 GCA_904067115.1 Aegilops sharonensis
CTCAAAGTTGACGATTTGGCTAGGAACGTTGATAGACTTTCGCTTGATGTTGATTCTCTTAAACTTAGATCTTCTCCTCCTAAGCATGATATCAATGAGTCTCTCAAATCCATGATAATTTCCATTGATGAGTGCAAGGAAAGAACCGCTAGATTGCGTGCTAAGAAAGATTGTTTTGTAAAGGCGTGTTCTTCTAGTTTCAATGAAAATAATGATGAAGATCTTAAAGTTATTCATGTGTCCCCTATTAGATCTTTGTTTTGAAATATGAATCTTGATAATAATGGGACTGGAGATGAGTCAACTTTAGTTAGAAGGCGTCCCAATAATTCAGAGTTTTTAGATCTTGATGCTAAATTTGTGTGGGGCCCCCGACTCATAAGTAGAGATCACCGAATGCACGTGTACAGTGATCCCAGAGATCAATGCTCACTGAACATACAGAAGCTGAATAACAAGAGTCTTACATCCATACATTCCGTTTTACACAAGTAGGATCATTATGGTCAAGTCTTGAGTGTATCATCGCAGCGGAAATCTTCAATAACAACTTGGACCCATGCCATCTGCCTTAACCCTACAGGCATACTGACTGGGAAGCATCCTAGCTCGCATGTTCGTCTCCAAGGTACTCTTCATTATATCCTGTTCTTTCATGCCTGGCCAATAAAATAACCAGTGGCAAGCCAATGAGTACTTTGAATGTACTCGCAAGCAACCCATGTTTTGGTTCAAGATACAACAATGCATGATATTGGTAAATTTTTGCAGAAAGCTAGTTTTGAGTGCAAGGACATGTTCAACAACTTGTAAGACATGCATCAGGAGAATTCAAGTAACCATGAGGATAGGTTACAGATATCAACATAAATAGAGTGGGCATCAACCCAACTCAATCATGTCAAGTCCTTGGACCTGACCCAAGTAGATCTTCCCACTTATCCAAACACACACACTGGTTTGTAAACATGTGGACGTAGCCTAAGAGCGGTTACCCAACTGTCCTTGACCGTGGACACGGCTATTCGAATAGCTTTACACTCTGCCGAGGTTGCACACTTTACCCACAAGATCCGGGGAACTTCCGTGTCATCCACGACCCGCGATACCTCAAGTACCCGGGGTAAGCACCCGATCACTATCTTTCCCTAGACGACACTAACAAGGAGTCCCATCGTTGTTTCGTATCCTCACGATGTACGTCCTACGAGACTCACTCGAGATCGTAACATCCGAGAGGGGACACAACGGTGTGTCCGGTGCCCCATAAAAATGTTCTTGGCCGCCCTACCTGGCATGACCCCGTCCCGAGAGAGAGCACCAACTCTCCCCCGTCACTAGTAATGCGGGCTCCAAGCTAGTATCGGCCTAGGTAATCAATAAAGCCCTTTCCCATACAAGGGTAGAGTGGTTGCGCATGTAAGGTTGGAATAACGGTCGCAACTTAAACCAATCCGTTTTGAAAACAACACACACTTGCCTCAGTACACCACTTCGTCATCAAGTGGCTACCCAACTCATCATCTCCCCCGGGCATAAGTGGCACCCGATGGGGTTTTCGAAAAGTCTTTTGAAAATACTTTGTCTCCATTACCATGCATATCCCGTCCCTTTTTTTGTAGCACTACTTAGCATCCTATCTACCCCTACCAGCATAACCCTCATAAGAAGGTAGGGTCATGCACAATGCAAGTATCAACGAGGAAGTACGGTGGCAACCCATCAAAGTGGTTACCACCTCATCATGATTCCGTAGCAACAACAATATGGTGCTATATGACATGCATAAAAAGGGTTTCATAGACATGGTAAAAGGGCTGCTTGCCTGTTTTAACAAAGTCTTCGAGGTCTTCAAATATCTCTGGGCCAACTCCGAGCATTTCGTCTATTTCATCAACTATCGTCGAAAACAACCATAATAAGCAACAATACAAGGCAAGAATAAAAGTGCTCAAAAAAAATTGAGTTGGACCTTTCTAGGATACCTCTGGTCATATGAGGAATGACCAAGGTGATTTCATTGGAAGTGGATCAATGGATATTTCTAAACATTTCAATATGATGGAATCAATGGATTTGATGGATCCACAAGTTGTCCACAGAATGCCATTTTATAAAAAATGAGTAAAAGTACCCATTAATTCAGGCATGATTTTAGAAACATTTATAAATTGGTTTCACTGGATTTGGAGTTGAAATGAATATAATATGGATTTTTGAAGTGGACTTATGTGGATAAATGACATTTTTAAAAGGTTCAGTGAAAACCAAGGACAACAAAAATGTCCACTATGGCCTATTAAATAGGACTTGATTTATAGAGTCTCTAGAAATTTGAATCATCAAATTTGGAGTTTATTTGATTTATTTGTGGAGTTTACAAATTTACAGAAAAAGAAAAAGGAAAGGAAGGGGTTTTACCCTTATCCAGCGCACTGGGCGCAGTTTAGCAGTGGGCCGGCCCAGTGGCTCGGCCGCGCGGGTGAGGAGGGGTGACGTCAGAGGCGCATTTCTCCCGGCCCGTCTCCACTTAAACGGCGGGCCCCAGCCGCTGGGTCGCTGACGCGCGGGGCCCAGCGCTCAGGCCATCGCCTACCTCCCGCTCGAAGAGAGCAGAGGCAGGGGAGGGGAGGCCGAGTGGGCGCCGGCGCTCTCCCGGGCAGCACGGACCACCTCCGGCGGCGCCCGGCACACCGGCGGACTCAGCGCGACGAGGCGCACCTCTCCATGTGCTGCACGCACGAGCCGATGCTCGGAGTTGAGCAGGGCTTCGGGTCCAGCGGATGGCGGCGGCGGGCTTGGTGGTGGCGCCCGCTTTGGCTGCGGAGGAGGGGTCCTAGGGTGTTGGGGAGGATGGAGGCTTGGGGGGTTCCACGGACTGGTTCAAAGGAGGAAGGGAGGCTGGGGCGACTCGAATTTGAGCGGGGGTAGAGGAGGAGGGAGAAGGCACGGGAGGAGGAGTGGGTTGGTCCGGGGGTGCATGGGAGGGAGAGAGAGCAGTTGGAGACGAAAGAAGGCTCGGGGGTGGCCTTATACGGGCGCGGGCGGGAGGTGCCGTAGGCGGGGCGCACGTCCACGGCCCGTGGCGTTGCCAGAGGCCAAAAGGGCATTCTGGTGCGTGTCTGGGGTGCTCGTGGTCGTGGTCGAGGCCGAGAGGAGAGGAGAGAGGGAGCAGGGCGAGCTCCAGGAGGTCCCGCACGAGTGCGGTGACTGGCGGACGCGAGCGGCGCTCGGGCACGCATGTCAGAGGTCGCCGGAGAGAGAAGGAGGAGGGGGCCGACCGTCTTGTGTGTCCCGGACGCCGAGGCGGCCTCGGGGGACACAAGGGGAAGGCCCTAGGTGGTCAGAAGCCTCGGGCAGGACGCGGCTACAGTGCCCTGATGCACTGTAGCGCGCTCCAGAGCATGCATATGGCTGGCATTGGCATCTTTTTGGCGCCCTGGGCGTGGCCACTAGTGTCTAGGGGGCCAGGGTAGAAGTAAACAAAGGGGTGGTGGCCTTGGATGCCCTGGTGACCCAATGGGAGAGAGGTGGGGTTGAGAGAGAGAGAGAAGTTGATGTCCAGGAAGGTAAATGGGGGTGTTTCACCCCTTAATCATTGAGAAATGGCCAGGGGAGGGTTACTGGAGGTTGCTGGTGATCAGGTTCAGCTGTGGTAAATACTTGGGCTCATGGAGATTAGTGGAAGAGGTCAAAATGATGATTTTGGAAAATTGGCAGAAGGTGTTTGTTGTTGGTTTGGGCAAGAAAATTAATTCCACTTGCCATGAGAATTAACAGGATGGAATGGCACTTAGAAATAGTGTGTTCCACCAAATTTAAGCTCATTTGGGCAAAGTTGACAGTGCAACTTTTGTAAACCCTAGAAATCAACAGAAATGCATTTTCCAAGATCTAGTCATGCAAAACCATTCTCCTTGATGCACCACTTGGTGTAGTGTCATAATTTGGGGATTTGAACATGTCCACAAAAATTCAAATCAAAAGGACACACTTGGCAATGTAGAGTTGTTCAAATTTGGTTCTGGACAGGAAGGGTTTTGGGGCACTTTGATCAATATAACATTTTCTCCAAATTGTTTCATTTGGTCTAGATGAATGATTAGACCATTTGAGCATGTTCACAAGGTTTGAGAACATTTGGACATGTTTGGCAATGTAAAGTTGCTCAAACTTCAAAATGGACAGAAATGGTTTTGAGGGGATTTCATGGGGTTATACTACTCTCCATGACATGATACTTGTCAAGATCATCAAACATGTCATATGTGACATGCTAGAATTTTCTTGGAATGTTTGGAGAATATTTCCTTTGTAAATATTTCAAAAGCTTGAAATATCCAGAAAGGGTTTTTGAGGGATTTAACCAATATTTCGAACATGACCATGTGTTGAAACTCTTATATATGTACAATATATGTCCACCGAGTTTCCCTAGGTTTTACCAAATATTTGTAAAGCATTGAAATAAGTTTAACCTATTAAAGACCATTTCTGGACTTAAGAAAAAGCCTTTAAATAAAATAGGAAAATAACTTTTAAAATTATATTTTTCTGGTTTATGGAAGTCCTATATCTAATAGGTGTCAAATATATTTTTGGAAAGATTTTTAGTGCCCTTAATTAAGTACTTGCAGTGCAAACCTCAATTCAGGGGTTTTTGGAAAACTAATTTTTGAAAATACTATTTGGCCAAATTATTTTTGTAAGAAATTATTTTTATGTCCTATACACATGGCATGATCATTGGTTCAAGAGTTTGGAGCAAGGATATGAAGTATAGGAGTTGGAGGATTTATTTGATTTTTAGAGCACTTGCAAACAATAGACAAAAACCAATCATGGCAAGGTCCAAAATACTCAAAAGTTTTTGTCAAACCACATTTTATCATGATTGTTAGCTTAAGTGTAGTGGCATGAAAATTAGGGTGTGACAATTTGGTAAAAGTGGGATTGGAGAGGTCATGACTTTAAATAGCATTGAACCCACTATCTCGGATTTCAAGGAATTTGATTGTGATACTTCTTCTTTAGAAGGTTGTATTTACTTGTTGAAATCCATTGTTAATTCTCCTCATGCTTATAGTCAAAATAAAGCTTTTACCAAACATATCGTTGATGCCTTGATGCAATCTTATGATGAAAAACTTAATTTGGAAGTTTCTATACCTAGAAAACTTAATGATGAGTGGGAACCTACTATAAAGATTAGAATTAAAGATCATGAGTGTTTTGCTTTGTGTGATTTGGGTGCTAGTGTTTCCACGATTTCGAAAACTTTATGTGATATTCTAGGTTTCCATGATCTTGATGGTTACTCTTTAAATTTGCACCTTGCGGATTCCACCATTAAAAAGCCAATGGGAAGGATCAATGATGTTCTCATTGTTGCAAATAGAAATCTGGTGCCCGTAGATTTTATCGTTCTTGATATAGATTGCAATCTTTCTTGCCCTATTATTCTTGGTAGACCTTTCCTTAGAACGATTGGTGCGATTATTGATATGAAGGAAGGGAATATTAGATTCCAATTCCATTAAGGAAAGGCATGGAGCACTTTCCAAGAAATAAATTCAAATTACCTTATGAATCTATCATGCGAGCTACTTATGAATTTAGTGCCAAATATGGCACTACTTAGATCTATCTTCGCTTTATGCCTAGCTAGGGGCGTTAAACGATAGCGCTAGTTGGGAGGCAACCCAATTTTATTCGTGTTTTTTGTTTTTGTTCCTGTTTAGTAATAAATTTTGCATCTACCTTATGTTTAGATGTGTTTTTATCTTTTAACTAGTGTTTGTGACAAGTAGAACCTATAGGATAACCTATGATGATAGTTGATTTAATTCTGCTGAAAAACAGAAACTTTGCGCGCATGCAATTAGTTTTGTTAAATCACGGAAATGTGCTTTTGCGTTTATTCTTTTCGCTGCTGATCAATAGATAAATTTCCAGGACTTCCTATTTTGGTAGGATTTTTAGAGTTCCAGAAGTTTGCGTTAGTTACATATTGCTACAGAATGTTCTGTTTTTGACAGATTCTGTTTTTCGTGTGTTGTTTGCTTATTTTGATGCATCTATGGCTAGTAAAATAGTTTATAAACCATGGAGAAGTTGTAATACAGTAGGTTTAACACCAAAATGAATAAAGAATGAGTTCATTACAGTACCTTATGTGGTGGTTTTGTTTTCTTTCACTAACGGAGCTTATAAGATTTCCTGTTGAGTTTTGTGTTGTGAAGTTTTCAAGTTTTGGGTAAAGCTTTGATGGACTATGGAATAAGGAGTGGCAAGAGCCAAAGCTTGGGAATGCCCATGGCCCCCCAAGATATTCAAGAATAGCCAAAAGCCTAAGCTTGGGGATGCCCCGGGAAGGCATCCCCTCTTTCGTCTTCGTTCATTGGTAACTTTACTTGGAGCTATATTTTTATTCGCCACATGATAAGTGTTTTGCTTGGAGCGTCTTGTATTATACTCCCTCCGTTCACAAATATTTGTCTTTCTAGCCATCTCAAATGGACTATAACATGCGGATGTATGTAGACATGTTTTAAAGTGTAGATTCACTCATTTTGCTCCGTATGTAGTCACTTGTTGAAATCTCTAGAAAGACAACTATTTAGGAACGGAGGGAGTATTAGTCTTTGCTTTTTAGTTTACCACAATCATCCTTGCTGTACACACCTTTTGGGAGAAGCCCACTTGATTAGAATTTGCTAGAATACTCTACGTGCTTCACTTATATCTTTTGAGCTTGATAGTTTTGGCTCTAGTGCTTCACTTATATATTTTAGAGCACGGCGGTGGCTTAATTTTGAAGAAATTTCTAGTATCTCATGCTTCACTTATATTATTTTGAGAGTCTTTTAGAACAGCATGGTATTTGCTATGGTTATAAAATTGGTCCTAGAATGATGAGCATCCAAGTTGGGTATAATAAAAACTATCATAGGAAGTGAATTGGATGCTATGATCAATTTGATGCTTGATAATTGTTTTGAGATATAGAGGTAGTAATGTTAGGGTCATGCTAGTGGGTAATTATGAAATTGAGAAATACTTGTGTTGAAGTTGGCAAGTCCCGTAGCATGCACGTATGGTAAAAGTTGTGTGACAAATTTGTTGCATGAGGTGCTCTTTTGATTGTCTTCCTTATGAGTGGAGGTCGGGATCGCGCGACGGTTAACTCCTACCAACCATTCCCCTAGGAGCATGCGTAGTAGTACTTTGCTTTGAGGGCAAGTAGACTTTTGCAATAAGTATATGAGTTCTTTATGACTAATGTGAGTCCATGGACATACGCACACTCCTCCTTCCACTTTGCTAGCCTCTATTATACTGCGCAACTTTCGCCGGTATCATGCACCCATTATTTACCTTCCTCAAAACAGCCACCATACCTACCTATTATGGCATTTCCATAGCCATTCCGAGATATATTTCCATGCAACTTTCCACCGTTCCGTTTACTATGACACACTTCATCATTGTCATATTGCTGTTTGCATGATCATGTAGTTGACATTGTATTTGTGGCAAGGCCACCTTCATAATTTTCATACATGTCTTGATTCATTGCATATCCTGGTACACCGCCGGAGGCATTCATATAAAGTCATATCTTGTTCTAGCTTTGAGTTGTAATTCTTGAGTTGTAAATCAATAAAAGTGTGATGATCTTCATTATTAGAGCATTGTCTCAGTGAGGAAAGGATGATGAAGACTATGATTCCCCCACAAGTCGGGATGAGACTTCGGACTTAAAAATAAATAAATAAATAAAGAGAAAGGCCAAAAAAAAAAGAAATGCCAAAAGAAAAGAAAAAAAGAAGGAAAAAATGGAAAAAAATAAATGAGAGAAAAAGAGAGAGGGACAATGCTACTATCTCTTTTTCCACACTTGTGCTTCAAAGTAGCACCATGATCTTCATGATAGAGAGTATCCTATGTTGTCATTTTCATATACTAAGTGGGAATTTTTCATTATAGAACTTGGCTTGTATATTCCAATGATGGGCTTTCTCAAAACACCCTAGGTCTTCGTGAGCAAGCGAGTTGGATGCACACCCACTTAGTTTCTTTTGTTGAGCTTTCATATATTTATAGCTCTAGTGCATCCGTTGCATGGCAATCCCTACTCACTCAAATTGATATCTATCGATGGGCATCTCCATAGCCCATTGATACGCCTTGTTGATGTGAGACTATCTTCTCCCTCTTTTTGTCCTCACAACCACCACCTTATACCACCATAGTGCTATGTCCATGGCTTGCGCTCATATATTGCGTAAGAGTTGAAAAAGCTGAAGCGCGTTAAAAAGTATGAACCAATTGCTTGGTTGAAACCGGGGTTGTGCATGATGGGAGTATTTTGTGTAATAAAAATGAAGCATGGCCTAAATATATGATTTTGTAGGGATAAGCTTTCTTTGGCTATGCTATTTTGATAAGACATAATTATTTGTTAGTATGCTTCGAAGCATTATTATTTCTATGTTTATAAGCTTTTATCTTGAATCATTTGGATCTGAACATTCATGCCACAATAAAGAAAATTACATTGAGAATTATGCTAGGTAGCATTCCACATCAAATATTCTATTTTTATCATTTACCTACTCGAGGACGAGCATGAATTAAGCTTGGGGATGCTTGATACGTCTCCAACGTATCTATAATTTTTTATTGTTCCATGCTATTATATTGCCCCTTTTGGATGTTTATGGGCTTATTTTACACATTTATATCATCTTTGGGACTAACCTACTAACCGGAGGCCCAGCCCGTATTGCTGTTTTTTGCCTATTTCAGTATTTCGAAGAAAAGGAATATCAAACGGAGTCCAAACGGAATGAACCTTCGGGAGCGTGATTTTTGGAATGAACGTGATCCGGAGAACTTGGAGTGCAAGTCAAGAAGCTTGTGAGGTGGCTAGGAGACAGGAGGGCGCGCCCCCTATCTCCTGGGCCCCACAGGTGGCCACCGACGTACTTCTTCCTCCTATATATACCTACGTACCCCGAAAACATCCAGGGAGCCAACGAAACACAATTTCCACCGTCGTAACCTTCTGTATCCGCGAGATCCCATCTTGGAGCCTTCGCCGGTGCTCCGCCGGAGGGGGAATCGACCACGGAGGGCTTCTAAATCAACACCATAGCCCCTCCGATGAGTAGTGAGTAGTTTACCACAGACCTTTGGGTCCATAGTTATTAGCTAGATGGCTTCTTCTCTCTTTTTGGATCTCAATACAATGTTCTCCCCCTCTCTTGTGGAGATCTGTTCGATGTAAACTCTTTTTGCGGTGTGTTTGTCGAGATCCGATGAATTGTGGGTTTATGATCAAGTTTATCTATGAGAAATATTTGAATCTCCTCTGAATTCTTTTATGTATGATTGAGTTATCTTTGCATGTCTCTTCGAATTATCAGTTTGGTTTGGCCTACTAGATTGATCTTTCTTGCCATGGGAGAAGTGCTTAGCTTTGGGTTCAATCTTGCGGTGTCCTTTCCCAGTGACAGCAGGGGCAGCAAGGCACGTATTGTATTGTTGCCATCGAGGATAAAAAGATGGGGTTTATATCATATTGCTTGAGTTTATCCCTCTACATCATGTCATCTTTCTTAATGCGCTACTCTGTTCTTTATGAACTTAATACTCTAGATGCAGGAAGGAGTCGGTCGATATGTGGAGTAATAGTAGTAGATGCAGGCAGGAGTCGGTCGACTTGTCGCGGACGTGATGCCTATATACATGATCATGCCTAGATAATCTCATAATTATTCGCTTTTCTATCAATTGCTCGACAGTAATTTGTTCACCCACCGTAATACTTATGCTATCTTGAGAGAGGCCACTAGTGAAACCTATGGCCCCCGGGTCTATCTTTTATCATATAAGATTTAAATCTATTTTTATTTGCATCTTTACTTTTTGCATCTATATTATACAATACCAAAAAAAATATTTATCTTATCATACTATCTCTATCAGATCTCACTTTTGCAAGTGGCCGTGAAGGGATTGACAACCCCTTTATTGCGTTGGTTGCGAGTTCTTTGTTTGTTTGTGTAGGTGCGTGGGACTTTTGAGGAGCCTCCTACTGGATTGATACCTTGGTTCTCAAAAACTGAGGGAAATACTTATGCTACTTTGTTGCATCACCCTTTCCTCTTCAAGGAAAACCAACGCAAGCTCAAGACGTAGCACGAAGCTCCTCCCGCGCCGCTCTGATTTCAGAGCGAGTTCCCTTGGCTGCTTCCAAGGCCGTCTTTAGGTCAGCCGTTTTTGCTTGGCTTTCCCTTTCAAGGAGCTCATATCGGCTGGCGGCATTTTGCAGCTCAATAGCCATGTTGGCTATTTTATCTTCGCTCTGGCGATGAGCAGCTTGTTCGGCTTTTAACCCTTCGGCTGCCTTCAGGGCGGCCGCATCACTTCTCCTGGCTTGTTCCTTGGCTCGGGCAAGTTCTGCCCGAAGGGTCTCTGTCGGTGTCAAAACCGGCGGATCTCGGGTAGGGGGTCCCGAACTGTGCGTCTAGGCAGATGGTAACAGGAGACAAGGGACACGATGTTTTTACCCAGGTTCGGGCCCTCTCGATGGAGGTAATACCCTACTCCTGCTTGATTAATATTGATGATATGGGTAGTACAAGAGTAGATCTACCACGAGATCAGAGAGGCTAAACCCTAGAAGCTAGCCTATGGTACGATTGTTGTTCTGTCCTACGGACTAAAGCCCTTCGGTTTATATAGACACCGAATAGGGTTAGGGTTACACAGAGTCAGTTACAATGGTAGGAGATCTACATATCCGTATCGCCAAGCTTGCCTTCGCCAAGGAAAGTCCCATCCGGACACGGGACGAAGTCTTCAATCTTGTATCTTCATAGTCTAGGAGTCCGGCCAAAGATGATAGTTCGGCTATCCGGACACCCCCTAGTCCAGGACTCCCTCAGTAGCCCCTGAACCAGGCTTCAATGGCGATGAGTCCGGCGCGTAGATTGTCTTCGGCATTGCGAGGCGGGTTCTTCTCCAAATTCCATATAATTGTCGAATAGTGTCCGGCTTCTGATAAATGCTGCGCTCCTCGGCTTCCACGCCCAATAATGGCCATCTTCCACGTGTTTGAAGGAATGCGAAAAGTCAGGGTATCTTTACATTTATCCCCCTTGTTGTGCAAATGAGCCGTCTATAAAAGAGACGGGGATCCAGATCCGGATCATACCATCCTCCTTTCGCGAGCCTTCATCAGAGCGCATTTGACAAAAAAAACTATTCCACCATGGACAGTCGACGCGGCTCCTCGTCTCGCGCTCCCAGCCCTCAGCCCGGAGATTGGGGGAGATGCTCAGTCCCGCACAGCGAATTGGTGGTGCTCCGAACCAAGGGATTCCTTCCCCCGGCCTTCATGGTTCCGGTGCGTTCCGGACTCGCCACTTATAAGGGCGGGAAGCAGGCGGAGAGCATCCCCAATCCCTCTAAGGGAGAGCGGGTATGCTTCATCTCTTACCTAATGAGAGGACTCGGATTTCCAATCCATTCGTTTCTCCGGGGGCTTCTGGAGTTCTACGGCCTCCAGCTGCACAACCTTACGCCTGCCTCCATCTTGCATATAGCGGGCTTTGTGGCCCTTTGCGAGCTGTTTCTGGGCGTTGAGGCCCATTTCGCTTTGTGGAAGAGATTGTTCTGCCTTGTGCCTCATTCTCACGAAGGGTCAATATATCAAGTGGGCGGAGCCGAACTATGGCGCATCGCCGGGACCGGATACTTATCCGGAACCCCAAAGAAGGCGTCCGAAGACTGGCCCTCGGAATGGTTCTACATGGAGGACGTCCCACTGCCGGATCCTGTTCGGATCGGCCTTCCGGAGTTTAGCAACTCTCCTGAAGAAGCGCCTAAGCTGGCGCCCGCGGATCCCCCAGGGGGAAAATGACCGGGACGTCCTTTACTTGATGAGCCGAATAAGATTACTGGCTCATGCCGGATTGACCATGATTGGAGTCATGGCAACCTGCATTATGAGGGGAGTGCAGCCGCTCCAATATAGAGGCCACCCCATGTGGGATTTCAACGGGGAGGACGATTGTAACGCCCCGGATGCAACTTTCCATATTCGTAACTCCAACTCTTGCCTTTACCGGAGATGCGATATTATTATTTCCTTCGTGGTTGGGTTTTGTGTTTTGTTTTGCATTTTGTTCGGCCATGCATCTTATCTCATAGCATCATGCGCATTGCATCTGCATGTTTTCTTAAAGCTTGCACCCGTTCGTAGTTGCCGCGTTCCCCCCTTGCTTTCGTTGACCGTTCCGAGGCCATTCGGGTTTTCGCTTCCCTCTTAACCGTGACCACCTAACCTCTCTTGCCAGCTCGCAGCACCCTCGTGTGCGTGTCAGAAACTGCTCCGAACTCGAACCTGGTTGTCGTTACCGATGGATCCGGATCATCCCCAAACGTCTATAAAACATCTCCGGTTTTTTATTTGGACTTCCCTACCTATTTATTCTCGACCGCTCGATTTCGATCGGACGGACCATTTTAGTCCCTAATCTAATCCCCAGGCTATATATATATATATCAGTCCAAACCCTAATTTCTAGGAGAGCTGTCCCATCCTCCAAATCCTTCCGCCGCCACCGCCAGTTTGTCCCTCCTCGATTTCTTCCCTGCCCAACCGATGCCATCCACCTCTCAGCCAACCACCGAGACCACATCCACCTCCTTCCACCTCGGCTGATCCAGTCCCTCTCCTCCCGAGCCACCTCTTCCGTCCATCGTTGCCGGAGCAGACCTGCGCCCGCCGTCGCCGGCGACCGAACCATCAGGCTGTCCCCTGGCCCTTGCTTTTTCCTTCTGTCTCGTCTCGCTGTCTCTCCTCTCTAAACTCTGTCACTCTCTGCGTTTGTTAACAGGAGCATGCCCCTGCACCGAGCCATCCCCGACCTCCATCTCGTCGCCCAACCAGCAGCCCTGCTCCGCCCCGGCGAACCTCGACACCGAGCACCAGCAGGAACTGCTCGCCGTGCGCCCTCCTTGTTCTTTTCTCTCCCTTCTCTGGTTCCTCCCTCAGCTAAGCATGCTCTCTCTGTCTCTCTTTTGCTGAATCAGGGAACGCCATGGCCGCCTCCGACCACAGCAGCTCCTCCTGAGCGGGAACGCTCGTGCCCGGGGCCCCAGCCGACCCAAGCTCCTCCTCCTACGAGGACCCTGAGGACGCCAGCGGTCCTCCTCGTCTGCCTCGTCGTCGGCCGACCGAACCGGAAGATGAGCCCCCGTGTCGCTCCTTCCTTCCCCTCCCCTGCTTTCTAGTCCCTCCTCTCACATCTCTCTCTCTCTGAACCAGGACCCCGCCTCGTCTCCGCCCGCGGGCTATGTCAGAACGGCGCTCCACCCTCGCCCTGGCCTCGGATCCGGCCATCTCCGACGCCTCCTCGCTGCCCATGCGTTCCGGTGAGCCGTGCTGCCGCTTCCCTCTCCTTTTGCCTCGCACTCCTTCTCCTGCTCTCACCTCTCTGTCGCTCGTGTCTCTCTGTTCGAGCAGGACCACCGCCCGATGCCATGGATGGCTGTGCCCCGCGCCCGAGCCCCGATCTGCGCCTCCCCTTGCCGGAGTTGGATCCCGGCGCCTCCCCGCGCTCCGTTCCGCCTGTTCCGGCCGGTTCCCGCCGATTCTGTCGCCAGGACCCCCCGCTGCGTCTTCATCTCCACCGCCATGGTCCTGCTGCTCTGCTTGTGTTCTTCAGAAACGAGAGCAGCAGCTCGCTCGTTCCAAGCTTTGACCGCGCCTCCAGCGCCTCGGCCAACAGCCTCTTTGCGCCAGCGCCTCCTCAGCCGGCCTGCTGCACCAACCGGGCCTTGGCCCAGGGTGAGCAGCCCCGCCCCCTCTCCTGTGCACTTTCGGGCCAGCCAGATTCGGCCCAGCTCCTGTTTTTTTTTTCCTTCTGCGAATTTAGCATTTATCCAGAGTTTACAGATTAGCAGAAAAACCCTTATGTTCATGCATCTAATAACTCACAAACCGTGCATCGGATTAAAATGATTTATATATGTAAGATGCTTAGTTTTTCATCTAGTTTCATAATATGCCACTTTCATCCATGTTAAATATGTTTAAAATGCTGTTTGATTAAATTTGCTCAAATAATATGTTAAAATGATTTATTTCATAACTAAATAACCGTAGCTCGGTTTTAAATAAACTTTATATGTAAATGGGGAGGAAAAATGCCTAGATTAACATGGTGCACTTTGTTTTATTGTTTAACAACATTAAAATATGTTTTAGGGCAGAACAGTACCAAATTTGAAATATGCATATGAGGATTTTTCCGGAATAGTTGTTTGTTGTTCCGGCCTCATTTAAACTTGCCTAGATAGGTAGTTTAATTATGCTTCACCTCTTGCCATGTTTAACAACATTTAATATTGTTTGCTAGCTTAAATGAGATTAAACTAAATATGTCAATGTGGTGTTTTGTCAATATGCAACTCGTTGCATATTGAGCTCCACTTAACTTGTAGTATTGTTTATTGCACTTTTCCATGCCATGCCTCATTAAACCGGACATGCATCATACTTGTTTGTGCATCATGCCATGTTTATGCTTGTGCATTTATCATGTTGTTTGTTTCTTTCCGGTGTTGCTTCTCGGTTCCGGTAATGTTGCGATTGTGAGGATTCGTTCGACTACTCCCGTTCATCTTCTTCATGGACTCGTTCTTCTTCCTAGCAGGATTTCAGGCAAGATGACCATCATCTTGGATCTCATTACTATCATTGCTATGCTAGTTGCTTCGTTCTATCGCTATGCTGCGCTACCTATCACTTGCTGCTCAAGCCTCCCAAATTGCATGAACCTCTAACCTTTGTCACCCTTCCTAGCAAACCGTTGTTTGGCTATGTTACCGCTTTTGCTCAGCCCCTCTTATAGCGTTGCTAGTTGCAGATGAAGATGAAGATTGCTCCATGTTGGATTATGTTTATGTTGGGATATCACAATATCTCTTATATTATTAATGCATCTATATATTTGGTAAAGGGTGGAAGGCTCGGCCTTATGCCTGGTGTTTTGTTCCACTCTTGCCGCCCTAGTTTCCGTCATATCGGTAGTATGTTCCCGGATTTTGCGTCCCTAACGCGATCGGATGATTTATGGGACCCCCTTGACAGTTCGCTTTGAATAAGACTCCTCCAGCAAGGCCCAACCTTGGTTTTACCATTTGCCTCACCACCACCTATACCCTTCCCTTGGGTCGGCCAACCCAAGGGTCATCTTTATTTTAGCCCCCCCGGGCCAATGCTTCTCTAAGTGTTGGCCCGAAACGAGCAAACTGCGGGGCCACCTTGGGGAAACTTGAGGGTTGGTTTTACTCGTAGGATGTCTCATCCGGTGTTGCCCTGAGAACGAGATATGTGCAGCTCCTATCGGGATTGTCGGCGCATCGGGCGGCTTTGCTGGTGTTGTTTTATTACTGTCGAAATGTCTTGTAGCCGGGATTCCGAGACTGATCGGGTCTTCCCGGGGAGAAGGAATATCCTTCGTTGATCGCGAGAGCTTATCATGGGCTAAGTTGGGACACCCCTGTAGGGTTTGAACTTTCGAAAGCCGTGCCCGCGGTTATGTGGCAGATGGGAATTTGTTAATATCCGGTTGTAGTAAACTTGAAGTAAACTCTTCTAAAATACACCAACCGTGTGCGTAACCGTGAGTGTCTCTTTTCGGGGTTGATCGAGAGGAGAACACTGTTTCTGGGTTATGTCTGACGTAAGTAGGAGTTCAGGATCACTTATTGATCATTACTAGTTGACGACCGCTTGCCTTGCTTCTCTTCTCGCTCTTATTTGCGTAAGTTAGCCACCATACTTGCTTAGTCGCTGTTGCAGCCTCACCACTTTACCCCTTCCTTACCCATTAAGTTTTGCTAGTCTTGATACCCATGGTAATGGGATTGCTGAGTCCTCGTGGCTCACAGATTACTACACCAACAGTTGCAGGTACAGGTTATGCGATGATCGTGACGCGAGAGCGATGCTTGCTTGTTTTGGAGTTCTTCTTCTGCTTCTTCGATCAGGGGATAGGTTCCAGGTCGGCAGCCTGGGCTAGCAGGGTGGATATTGTTTGAGTTTCTGTTTATGTTTCATCCATAGTCGGATGTTGATCTTGTATGATGTATTGTTGTATTCGTGTGGCATTCGTGCCTTATGTATGTATCCCTGTGTATTATGTAATGTTGATGTAATGATATCCACCTTGCAAAAGCGTCTTCAAGATGCGCTTCTATCCTTGGTGGGACCATCGAGTTCCTTTAGGATAGGGTCGCATCTTGGGCGTGGCAAGTTGGTATCAGAGCCTCGACCGACCATAGGAGCCCCTTTGATTGTTGGCCGTTGTTGAGTCTAGAAAAAAACTATTTTGAGTCTTAGGATTATATATATCGGAGAGTAGGATTCTTTTTACTCCTCAGTCCCTTCGTCGCTCTGGTGAGGCCTCCTGCCGTAGATGTTTTGTCTTTCCTCTCCTCAAATTTCACGAAAAAAAATTTAGGATCACGCGGGTATCTTGGAATCGTTCCGATAGTCTTATCACGAGAACATTGTTCTTGGTGCCTCCTGACATTTAGGGGTTGTGGCAGTGTCCCGGGGAGTTGAGCTCCGAGGTGTTGTCGTCACAATTTTATCGTTGCAGTTCTGAAATACCTGAGTTTTGCCGACATCGAAAATCTCTTTTATGCAGTTGTTGGTGAGATAACCTCGACGCCACCCAGTACTGGGGAGTTCGGGAGTATTGCCATAACTTGTATAACGGATGCTTTCCAAAGGTTGAGGTACACGATTTCCAGAGTTTTCTTGGTTATTTGTTGAAGGATGGATACAGCTGGATCTAGGTATTGTTAGTTTGGGTGATATATTTTGTGTCCCCTGTATCCCCAACACCAGATTGCATAACCAGAAAGTTTCGGGAGTTTATAGGTGGGAATTCAAGTAGCTCCTAGAATATCTTTCCGACAGATGCATGATATGAGATTGGGTAAATCTCTATCATATGTATTTGTTCCGGCTTATTCTGCGAGCCAATCCTTTGTTTTGTTTTATTTGTGGTATTCGAGTTGCTTCGAAGTCAAATGTTGCATCCATACCTTTTCCTAAACGGTGTTCTCATATTGCTATGTGAATACTAATCCTTCTTGATCATCGAGGTCGTCATGTTAATTCTTTTCCAACCGGCGTGCTTCTCATCAAGTGGATCCGATCATTTCAACATTCACAAGATCACTTCTTAGTTTTCACAACGGTGTTTGTTTCACCCGTCCCAAGTTGTTTTGTTTTCCCGCCCTCCCACCCTTTTCTGCAAGGACTTATATATTTTAATCATGTATCCTTTTATTTGTGGGAAGTCTCTTCATTCTTTTCTTTCAATGTTCTTATCCGGTGATTTCCCATGAAGATGCTCAACAGTTTCAAGTTCATCATTCTTCATTCTCGTATTCTTTTCCGGTGGATTTAATTCAAGCTTTCGATATTCATCATATTCCTTTCCTTGTTGCAAATGCTTTCTCTTGCCGATGCACCTCTTAATCATTCACTTCTCGATATTCATTTGTTCTGGAGTGCTGAAAATATCTCACAAGACTTGTGTTTCCATTCTCAATCCGCTCAAGATATTTCAAGGTTGTTATCCCATTCAAGCCATTTAATTCAACCGGCGCAACCTCTCTTTAAAATTGTTCAACGGTGTTTTCTTTTGAGTGGGCCCTAACACACAGGTCTTTTCCCAGGATCTTACCTGACTCTTCTAATTATCCCGAAGTTATTCTCAAATTCTTTTCAAGTTTGACGTAAGAATGAATTTTCATCAGTAATATTCCTTCTCCAAGATCGCTTTCAAATCATTTTGTTCTTTGGCTCAACCTTTCCTCTTTTAATCCTTCCGGAGTGCCTCAACAATTCATGGTGGTTCCCATCATCATTCTCAACATTTGAAGACCGAGGAAGAATTTCTCCTAAATCTTGGTCCGTTCTCTTCAAGATTCATGGTTCTAGCTTGATGCCATCCTCTCATAATTGCTTTCGATTGTGAGAATTCTTTTCACACCCACCCGAAGCATTTCATGAGTTCTTTCCATTTTATTCCTACGAAGGCCATCATTTTGGGTTTATTCATTCTCAGCTTTCAGCTCTCGTTCTCCAAATCTTACCGGTGAATCATTCAAATATCCTCTAATCAGTTCATGATCTCTTCATTCTCTTGTATTGAAATTCTCTCAAGCATCTTCATTTGTTTTCCAATTCTTCCCGGTGAATTGTGCCTTTTCTACGTTCATTTTCAATTCTTATGGTGGTTCGTTCAAGATTTGACTTCCTTCGTTATCATATTGATTCATTCGTTGTTTCCAAATTCCACCGGTGGTTCCATCAATACCTTCTCAAGTTTGCGCTATATCTCTCTTAATCCTTTCTACGAGAATAAGTAGTAGGCCAAATCCATTGCTTGTCATCAATGTAAATTGGTGAAGGATACGCATAACGTAATTCTTATTTTTGTTTCATCCAAGTGATCTAGTTTCTTCTTTCCAGAGTTATTCATCATGTCACACTTCTCAGTTCGAGATGCTTCATCTTTTCTTCTCCGGAGTTTCAAGTTTTTCCGCTTTATCTCGTCGCGAAGCTCCATCTAAATCATCGCAAGGCTTCAACTTGTGTTCTCAACTTCTCTTTCTTTTTATCATCCTTTTTATTACCGGAGTTCTTCATGGAGGCTCTACATGGTGGTTCATCAAGGTTTCTTTTCATTCTTCAATGGTTCTTCAAGATTTCTCTCGAAGTTATGATCCGCCAAGCTATACTCTAAAAATAAACATGATGCTCAACACATGTTTTGTTTTGAGGAGTTCAAGTATTCTTCTTTTGCATTTCGAAGTGCAATTCTTTCTACCTTATCTTTTGAGGTGGTGTTATGTCATTCTTGACAATTTGAGTTCGTGTTTCATGATTCACATGTTGTCAAGAATGAGGTATTTAAATCCATCAATCCCTTTATTGGAGTTATCTTGGGTTATATTTCACCTAAAGCTTTCCCTAAGGATTGTTGCTATTTATGGTGCTTGTAAATGACCCAAGTTCTTCATTTGTCCTCCCGGTGAAATAAGTTTCTCTTATCTTCATTGATCTCAACCAATCAATTGTTTCTGTTAATGGCGGGTTGTCACCTCATCATTTTGAGATGTTTGCCATAAGCCCATAACAAGCTTATGCTTCTCGTTGTTGATTTGCCAACAACTCCGTTCGATTCTTCTTTGCAAGGATGCTTTCCAAGATCATTTGTGGCAGAAGTTGGCATTTTCTTCTCCATTCTTTTATTTCAATGATCTAACTTCTATTCTTTCGTTACGGAGGCATTGTGATGTTGTGCTCTTCACCCATCACCTCATTTTGTGAGGATCGTGTTCTTTTCTTGCTTATCCATTTAACCGGAGTGTTGTATCATCTCTTCAATATCTTTTCATCTCATCAAGTTTTCTTCTCTTTTCTACCGGAGTGCTATCCAGATTCTATCATTGTTGTTCCTTCGCTATCTCATTATACCGAGGTGGTCATATTCTTTTCGTTCGTGAAGCTCTTATTTCCATGTCTTTCAACCTTCAAGTTCTCGTAATACTCCTTGTTCCTCTTTTCTACCGGATTGTTTGCAATCTCGTTCATCTCTGCGGTACTCTTTCTTTTAAAATTGCTCAACCTCTCAAGGTTCATGGTTTCACTCTTTTGTCAAGAAGCAACTTAGTTTACCTCGTATCTTCCTCTTCCTTTTCCCTCCGGTGCCATCCTAGATCTCGGGACGAGATCCTCTCATAGTGGTGGAGTGTTGTAACGCCCCGGATGCAACTTTCCATATTCGTAACTCCAACTCTTGCCTTTTCTGGAGATGTGATATTATTATTTCCTTCGTGGTTGGGTTTTGTGTTTTGTTTTGCATTTTGTTCGGCCATGCATCTCATCTCATAGCATCATGCGCATTGCATCTGCATGTTTTCTTAAATCTTGCACCCGTTCGTAGTTGCCGCGTTCCCCCCTTGCTTTCGTTGACCGTTCCGAGGCCATTCGGGTTTTCGCTTCCCTCTTAACCGTGACCACCTAACCTCTCTTGCCAACTCGCAGCACCCTCGTGTGCGTGTCCGAAACTGCTCCGAACTCGAACCTGGTTGTCGTTACCGATGGATCCGGATCATCCCCAAACGTCTATAAAACATCTCCGTTTTTTTATTTGGACTTCCCTACCTATTTATTCTCGACCGCTCGATTTCGATCGGACGGACCGTTTTAGTCCCTAATCTAATCCCCAATCTATATATATACCGGTCCAAACCCTAATTTCTAGGAGAGCTGTCCCATCCTCCAAATCCTTCCGCCGCTGCCGCCAGTTTGTCCCTCCTCGATTTCTTCCCTGCCCAACCGATGCCATCCACCTCTCAGCCAACCACCGAGACCACATCCACCTCCTTCCACCTCGAGATCCCTTCTGATCCAGTCCCTCTCCTCCCGAGCCACCTCTTTCGTCCATCGTTGCCGGAGCAGACCTGCGCCCGCCGTCGCCGGCGACCGAACCATCAGGCCGTCCCCTGGCCCTTGCTTTTTCCTTCTGTCTCGTCTCGCTGTCTCTCCTCTCTAAACTCTGTCACTCTCTGCGTTTGTTAACAGGAGCATGCCCCTGCACCGAGCCATCCCCGACCTCCATCTCATCGCCCAACCAGCAGCCCTGCTCCGCCCCGGCGAACCTCGACACCGAGCACCAGCAGGAAATGCTCGCCGTGCGCCCTCCTTGTTATTTTCTCTCCCTTCTCTGGTTCCTCCCTCAGCTAAGCATGCTCTCTCTGTCTCTCTTTTGCTGAATCAGGGAACGCCATGGCCGCCTCCGACCACAGCAGCTCCTCCCGAGCGGGAACGCTCGTGCCCGGGGCCCCAGCCGACCCAAGCTCCTCCTCCTACGAGGACCCTGAGGACGCCAGCCGTCCTCCTCGTCCGCCTCGTCGTCGGCCGACCGAACCGGAAGATGAGCCCTCGTGTCGCTCCTTCCTTCCCCTCCCCTGCTTTCTAGTCCCTCCTCTCACATCTCTCTCTCTGAACCAGGACCCCACCTCGTCTCCGCCCGCGGGCTACGTCAGAACGGCGCTCCACCCTCGCCCTGGCCTCAGATCCGGCCATCTCCGACGCCTCCTCGCCGCCCATGCGTTCCGGTGAGCCGTGCTGCCGCTTCCCTCTCCTTTTGCCTCGCACTCCTTCTCCTGCTCTCACCTCTCTGTCGCTCGTGTCTCTCTGTTCGAGCAGGACCACCGCCCGATGCTATGGATGGCTGTGCCCCGCGCCCGTGCCCCGATCTGCGCCTCCCCTTGCCGGAGTTGGATCCCGGCGCCTCCCCGCGCTCCGTTCCGCCTGTTCCGGCCGGTTCCCGCCGATTCCGTCGCCATGACCCCCCCGCCGCGTCTTCATCTCCACCGCCATGGTCCTGTTGCTCTGCTTGTGTTCTTCAGAAACGAGAGCAGCAGCTCGCTCGTTCCAAGCTTTGACCGCGCCTCCAGCGCCTGGGCCAACAGCCTCTTTGCGCCAGCGCCTCCTCAGCCGGCCTGCTGCACCAACCGGGCCTTGGCCCAGGGTGAGCAGCCCCGCCCCCTCTCCTGTGCACTTTCGGGCCAGCCAGATTCGGCCCAGCTCCTTTTTTTTTCTTCTGCGAATTTAGCATTTATTCAGAGTTTACAGATTTGCAGAAAAACCCTTATGTTCATGCATCTAATAACTCACAAACCGTGCATCGGATTAAAATGATTTATATATGTAAGATGCTTAGTTTTTCATCTAGTTTCATAATATGCCACTTTCATCCATGTTAAATATGTTTAAAATGTTGTTTGATTAAATTTGCTCAAATAATATGTTAAAATGATTTATTTCATAACTAAATAATCGTAGCTCGGTTTTAAATAAACTTTATATGTAAATGGGGTGGAAAAATGCCTAGATTAACATGGTGCACTTTGTTTTATTGTTTAACAACATTAAGATATGTTTTAGGGCAGAACAGTACCAAATTTGAAATATGCATATGAGGATTTTTCCGGAATAGTTGTTTGTTGTTCCGGCCTCATTTAAACTTGCCTAGATAGGTAGTTTAATTATGCTTCACCTCTTGCCATGTTTAACAACATTTAATATTGTTTGCTAGCTTAAACGAGATTAAACTAAATATGTCAATGTGGTGTTTTGTCAATATGCAACTCGTTGCATATTGAGCTCCACTTAACTTGTATTATTGTTTATTGCACTTTGCCATGCCATGCCTCATTAAACCGGACATGCATCATACTTGTTTGTGCATCATGCCATGTTTATGCTTGTGCATTTATCATGTTGTTTGTTTCTTTCCGGTGTTGCTTCTCGGTTCCGGTAATGTTGCGATTGTGATGATTCGTTCGACTACTCCCGTTCATCTTCTTCATGGACTCGTTCTTCTTCCTAGCGGGATTTCAGGCAAGATGACCATCATCTTGGATCTCATTACTATCATTGCTATGCTAGTTGCTTCGTTCTATCGCTATGCTGCGCTACCTATCACTTGCTGCTCAAGCCTCCCAAATTGCATGAACCTCTAACCTTTGTCACCCTTCCTAGCAAACCGTTGTTTGGCTATGTTACCGCTTTTGCTCAGCCCCTCTTATAGCGTTGCTAGTTGCAGATGAAGATGAAGATTGCTCCATGTTGGATTATGTTTATGTTGGGATATCACAATATCTCTTATATTATTAATGCATCTATAAATTTGGTAAAGAGTGGAAGGCTCGGCCTTATGCCTGGTGTTTTGTTCCACTCTTGCCGCCCTAGTTTCTGTCATATCGGTATTATGTTCCCGGATTTTGCGTCCCTAACGCGGTCGGGTGATTTATGGGACCCCTTTGACAGTTTGCTTTGAATAAGACTC
>LR880966.1:710737496-710760262 GCA_904067115.1 Aegilops sharonensis
CCCGGGGGTCATCTTTATTTTAGCCCCCCCGGGCCAATGCTTCTCTAAGTGTTGGCCCAAAACGAGCATACTGCGGGGCCACCTTGGGGAAACTTGAGGGTTGGTTTTACTCGTAGGATGTCTCATCCGGTGTTGCCCTGAGAACGAGATATGTGCAGCTCCTATCGGGATTGTCGGCGCATCGGGCGGCTTTGCTGGTCTTGTTTTATTACTGTCGAAATGTCTTGTAGCCGGGATTCCGGGACTGATCGGGTCTTCCCGGGGAGAAGGAATATCCTTCGTTGATCGCGAGAGCTTATCATGGGCTAAGTTGGGACACCCCTGCAGGGTTTGATCTTTCGAAAGCCGTGCCCGCGGTTATGTGGCAGATGGGAATTTGTTAATATCCGGTTGTAGTAAACTTGAAGTAAACTCTTCTAAAATACACCAACCGTGTGCGTAGCCGTGAGTGTCTCTTTTCGGGGTTGATCGAGAGGAGAACACGGTTTCTGGGTTATGTCTGACGTAAGTAGGAGTTCAGGATCACTTCTTGATCATTACTAGTTGACGACCGCTTGCCTTGCCTCTCTTCTCGCTCTTATTTGCGTAAGTTAGCCACCATACTTGCTTAGTCGCTGTTGCAGCCTCACCACTTTACCCCTTCCTTACCCATTAAGTTTTGCTAGTCTTGATACCCATGGTAATGGGATTGCTGAGTCCTCGTGGCTCACAGATTACTACACCAACAGTTGCAGGTACAGGTTATGCGATGATCGTGACGCGAGAGCGATGCTTGCTTGTTTTGGAGTTCTTCTTCTGCTTCTTCGATCAGGGGATAGGTTCCAGGTCGGCAGCCTGGGCTAGCAGGGTGGATATTGTTTGAGTTTCTGTTTATGTTTCATCCGTAGTCGGATGTTGATCTTGTATGATGTATTGTTGTATTCGTGTGGCATTCGTGTCTTATGTATGTATCCCTATGTATTAAGTAATGTTGATGTAATGATATCCACCTTGCAAAAGCGTCTTCAAGATGCGCTTCTATCCTTGGTGGGACCATCGAGTTCCTTTAGGATAGGGTCGCATCTTGGGCGTGGCAACGATGCCACCCGCCATGGCCGCAAAGGGCCGGGATCGGTCACCGAACTGGTGAAGACCTTGTCCGCCATGTACAAAGGGGAAGAGGAGGATTTTTTCCGCGTCAGTCTTCTGAACGGGTTTTCTTCGAATAATCCTCGAAGTTGGGTAAGCAAATATCTTTGTGGCTTGTCCGATCCATGTTTCCGTGGTTAAATATCTGATTTGATGGTTTCTACGCAGGAACTACGTCGGGCCGTGGAGAAGATACACAGCCCGCCCCCACAACCCGAGGATCCGGAACGGTCCCTCGATCCGGCCTCCGAAGAGGACCCGGATATAAAGGTGGAGCTGATCGACGGGGTGTTCCACCAACTTAGCATCGACAATGCTTTGGTTGCCATTACGGCCGACTACCACGGATTATTTCCGGCCTCCCAGGTAACCGTGACCGAAGTCCGGATACCATGACCCACCCGTGCTTTCCTTCTAATCACCACGTATTTTATGGTGTTTCGCAGGGGGTGCCTTCAAGGCAGGAGGCCGAGCCCGCGGCGGCTAGCCAACAAGGGGCAGTACGGCCCCGCAGGCTAAAAAGAAGTGCGGTCCGGATCGAAACTCCGCCTCAACGGTATAGCGCGTCACCATATTCCCAGGATTGATTCCTGGAAGGCGTACTAACGCTGGTGCTCTCTTCAGGAAAAAGAGCGCTCGCCGGACTGAGTCCGGAGAGGTTGCCAATCGAACCTCCGCCAGCCAGGCTCCAAAGCCGGGTCCAGAAGCAGAGGCGAGCACGAGGCGTGCGTCGGATGATCCTCCGACAGAGGATGCCGACAGATTGTCCGCCACCAACTCCGAGGTGGAGAGCGCCATGAATCACAGGCGCCGTCGGACATTTTTTCGTGACGCATGTTTCTCCCAAGAGGCCTTGAATGCCTTCAATTCGGGAGACGCGCACCTCCGTGCCGCTCAAGATGGTCTAGCCAGAGCCACAGAGCAGTATGTAAAGGACATACGGCTGAGGAAATTTGACAGTTATATATGCCAGTAGCCCCCGAGACTTAAAATAGTTAGAATAACTGATTTAAGGATCATTTGTTATGCAGGATCTTACAAATAAGAATACCCGACTGTCTCAGGAGCTTGAAGAATGCAAGGCCCAACTTGAGGCCGCACTAGCCACTACAGGGGGAGCCACAGAGACCCCCTCTGGTAATATATGCTTCAAAAGATAAATAGTTTGTGAAGTGCGGCGTGTGTGTAAATCTGACAATAATATTGCAGATGGCGCCGGACTAGGTCCGGACAAGCAACAGCTCTTGCGCCGGTTGAAGGCCGGCGAGAATGTGCTTACAAGGGTGAGGCAAGAGAAAAATAATCTCCAAGATGCCAACACCCAGCTGGGTGAGGAACTAAAGGATGTTCATGCCCAGCTGTCTGACTCCGTTAAGGAGAATCGGCGACTTCGTCGCGGCATTTACAGTAAGTGCTTGAGCGAACTTTTGAAAAAGAGTTCGGCGAGGAAGTCAATTAATAGAGTTATGTTTGTAGGTATGCTCACGGGTTATCCTAAAGAGGAAATGCCCGGTTCTACGGGTGACCTTCTTCCCGAGCTATTGCAACTGCACGAACGAGTTCGGCAGGTGATGAAAGGCATCGCCCAGGCCTTGTGGCCATCTATCTCCCTACCCGAAGGCCTTGGAGAGCTTGCAGAGAAGCTTCAGGGAGCACGGCGGAGCTTCCGACTATGGAAGATATCGGCCTGTCGTCAAGGCGCTAGGGAGGCCTGGGCCATGGTGAAGATGCGGTACACGAAGGCAGACCCAAACCACATGGCCGAGGTCGGACCTCTGGGGCCCGACGGGAAGGAGATCCCTGTGAGCTTAGTGTACGGCCAAGTAGAGTTGGCCGCAAAGTATTCCCAGCAGGACTGTAAACTAGACAGCCTATTAGACGGCATTGAAGAGGAATACAATCAGTCAATTTGACTATGTAATTTAAAATGACATGTAAAATGCCTTCTAGCCGGATTGTAGATCGTTTGTCGTAGCGGAGCTTTTCGCTTCAACCTCGGGACCCAATAGTCCGGAGTGTGTCCGAATACCCTCGCGGTTATATAAAAACCGGGGTATGCGTGGAGACCAGGCGTAGGGGTCATGAGTGCTTTATCAGACAAGTGCCCAACTAGTTATGTTATATTACATGGTTAGTAAGAAACATCTTCCAGGGAGAATAGTTCAGTTAGGGGTTCCTTTCCCTGGGAGGCATGCCCTAAAGTGCATGTCCGGACTGCGAAAAAAGCAGAAAAGCATCTGGGGGCAGATAAATGAAAAATAAAATATCATCTTTTAGTTCACCGACCGAATATTCCCTTAAGAATGCTAGCTTTCGGCTTCACCCAGTCTGAGGTACACGACCGGCTGACCCGGCGGTAACAATCGCAGAGGTGCTCCCTTTACCACCTAGCCGAACAATCGGGAACGTAGGGGTAAGCACAGGAGCCAGGCAACCCAGCTTGGCCAAAACTTAAGTCATATCGATGCATATAATGGTGAATAAAAGGTACATGCGGAAGTGTGACACATGTGTTGGGCATAAAGCCCGTATAAATAAGCTTCTGTTAAAGAAGCCCCCAAGTATAATGAGCGCGGATAGCGCGTCAAGTGTGTGCGGACAATGAGCAAACGAGCCTCTAAAGGCTTCAAGAAGAAGGAGGAGGAAGGAGTCAAATAAAAGATAGCAAAAATAGAAAATGTGGACGGAGGAAGGAGACGAACTCGGAGTCGGGCGCTTAGGCGTAGAATCTTCGTAAACGGGCTGCGTTCCATGGGTTCGGCTCGAGTCGATTATCCGATGCGTTTTGCAGACGGTATGCTCCGCCGGTCAGGACCTGGTCGATGATGAAGGGACCTTCCCATTTGGGCTTGAGTTTGTCCTTTTTCTTGTCCGGCAGGCGTAGAACTAGTTCGCCAACGTTGTAAGCTTTGGCTCGTACTTCCCTGTTTGATATCTTCGAGCCTGCTGTTGATAAAATGCGGAACGAGCTTTTGCCACGTCGCGCTCCTCCTCCAATGCGTCCAAGCTGTCCTGCCGATCGATCTCGGCTTCTCTTTCTTCATACATGCGCACGCGAGGTGAGTCATGCATTATGTCGCAGGGCAAGACTGCCTCTGCGCCGTATACCATAAAAAATGGTGTGAATCCGGTAGTACGATTCGGCGTGGTCGGCAGCCCCCAGAGTACAGAGTCAAGCTCCTCAACCCAGTGCGTGTTAGATTCCTTGAGGGACCGCACTAGTCTGGGTTTAATGCCGCTCATGATTAGACCGTTTGCTCGCTCGACTTGACCGTTGGTTTGAGGGTGATAGACTGGGGCGTAATCGAGCTTGATGCCCATGTTTTTGCACCATAATTTGACCTCATCAGTCGTGAAGTTGGTGCCGTTATCAGTGATGATACTGTGGGGGACGCCGTAATGGTGCACTACCCCTGATATGAAGTCTATCACCGGCCCGGATTCGGCCGTTTTAACGGGCTTGGCCTCTGTCCATTTGGTGAATTTATCCACCATGACCAATAGGTATTTTTGCTTGTGGGTTCCTCCCTTAAGGGGTCCAACCATGTCAAGCCCCCAGACCGCGAACGGCCAGGTGATGGGTATAGTTTTGAGGGCGGTGGGTGGCATGTGGCTTTGGTTAGCAAAAAGCTGGCAACTGACGCATCGTTGGACTAAATCCTGCGCATCTGCCCGGGCCGTCGGCCAATAAAATCCTGTACGGAAGGCCTTGCCTACAAGGGCCCGGGCTGCGGCGTGGTGCCCACCCAGTCCGACATGAATTTCAGCCAGGAGGTTTCGCCCTTCCTCTTCGGAGATACACCTTTGAAGGACTCCCATTGTGCTTTTCTTATAAAGCTCTCCCTCATGGACTTTATAGGCTTTTGATCGTCGTACTATGCAGCGAGCCTCATTTTGGTCTTCGGGGAGTTCCTGCCTAGTTAGGTAGGCTAGGAATGGTTCCGTCTACGGGGCGATGACCGCCATTATTTCATGGGCGGACGGTGTTATTTCGTTGGCAGAGCCTCCGATTGTGTCAGAGTGTTCGGTGTCAGGCAGTGCGGTTGGGTCCGGATTGTTATTTCCGGACTCCCCTTCCCATAGTACGGATGGCTTGAACAGCCGTTCCAGGAAGATGTTGGGCGGGACGGCATCGCGTTTTGCGCCGATGCGTGCCAATACGTCCGCCGCCTGGTTGTTATCCCGGGCTATATGATGAAATTCGAGCCCTTCGAACCGTGCTAACATTTTTAGGACCGCATTGCGGTACGCTGCCATTTTCGGATCTTTGGCATCAAAGTCTCCGTTGATTTGAGATATCGCGAGGTTCGAATCCCCGCGCACCTCTAGGCGTTTAATGCCCATGGAGACTGCCATCTGGAGGCCGTGCAGAAGGGCCTCGTATTCGGCTGCGTTGTTGGAGTCTGTATACATTATCTGAAGGACGTATTGGACTGTGTCCCCGGTTGGGGACGTCAGGACGACGCCAGCCCCCAGGCCGGCCAACATTTTGGAGCCGTCAAAGTGCATGATCCAATTGGAGTATACGCCGTACTCTTTAGGGAGTTCGGCTTCGGTCCATTCGGCCACGAAGTCGGCCAAAACCTGCAACTTAATAGATCGTCGTGGCTTATAGGTTATGTCAAATGGAAGGAGCTCCATGGCCCATTTAGCAATCCTGCCCATCGCGTCGCGGTTGTTTATAATGTCGTTAAGAGGTACTCCGGAGGCTACTGTTATCGAGTACTCTTGAAAGTAGTGTCGCAGCTTCCGGGATGCCATGAACACCGCGTATGCTATCTTTTGATAATGTGGGTACCGGGACTTGCGTGGGGTTAGGACAGTGGACACATAGTAAACCGGTCTTTGAAGAGGGAACCTGTGTCCGTCCGTTGCTCGTTCGACGACGAGCACCGCGCTAAAAACTTGATGTGTTGCGGCGATATATAATAGCATTGGTTCGCCCATGTTGGGCGCGGCCAAGACCGGATTTGTTGCCAATATGGCTTTTATTTCTTTGAGTCCGGCTGTGGCGGCATCCGTCCACTCGAAGTGATCGGTGCGCCGGAGGAGGCGGTAGAGGGGTAACGCCTTTTCTCCCAAACGGGAAATAAAGCGGCTTAGAGCCGCTACGCATCCAGTCAATTTTTGTATTTGCTTGAGGTCTTTTGGAATATCCAATTGTGACAGAGCTCGGATCTTGGCTAGGTTTGCTTCAATTCCTCTACCGGACACAATGAAGCCCAAGAGCTTTCCGGCTGGAACGCCGAAGACGCATTTTTCCGGATTGAGCTTAATGTCGTATTTTCGGAGATTGTCGAATGTGAGCCTCAAGTCGTCTACTAGAGTTTCGACATGCTTGGATTTGACGACCACGTCATCTACATATGTCCACTGTTTTGCCGATCTGGTTTGCCAGACATGTCTGAATCATGCGCTGATATGTTGCGCCGGCGTTTTTGAGCCCGAAGGGCATTGTGTTGAAGCAGAATGGGCCGTATGGAGTGATGAATGCTGTTGCAGCTTGGTCTGGCTCCGCCATCTTGATTTGGTGGTAGCCGGAGTACGCGTCGAGGAAGCACAATGAGTCGTGTCCTGCTGTGGCGTCGATAATTTGATCAATGCAAGGGAGGGGGAAGGGATCCTTTGGGCAAGCCTTATTAAGGTCTTTGAAATCAACACATAGGCGCCAGGATTTATCCTTCTTTGGTACCATCACCAGATTTGCTAGCCAGTCCGGATGTTTTATATCTCTGATGAATCCGGCTTCCAAAAGTTTGGCTAGCTCCTCTCCCATGGCCTGTCTCTTGGGTTCGTAAAAGCGCCGAAGAGCCTGTTTGACTGGCTTGAATCCTTTTAGGATACTTAGGCTGTGCTCGGCCAGCCGACGTGGGATTCCTGGCATGTCCGAAGGGTGCCAGGCAAAAATGTCCCAGTTTTCTCGTAGAAATTCTCGTAGTGCAGCGTCTACATCAGGGTTTAATTGTGCCCCAATGGAGGCCGTCTTTGCAGGGTCCGTTGGGTGGACTTGGAATTTGACTATTTCATCCACTGGTTTAAAAGAGGTGGACTTGGATCTTTTATCAAGTATCACATCGTCCCTGTTCACCGTGGACCGCATCGCAGTGAGTTCCTCAGCCGCTAGGGCTTCGGATAGTGCCTCGAGGGCTAGTGCGGCTGTCTTGTTTTCGGCGCGGAGTGCTATGTTCGGATCACTAGCGAGAGTGATGGTTCCGTTAGGTCCGGGCATTTTAAGCTTCATGTACCCACAATGGGGTATAGCTTGAAAAATTGTGAATGCCTCTTGCCCTAATAAAGCGTGATATCCGCTGCTGAACGGGGCCACTTGAAATGTGACCTCCTCGGACCTGTAATTGTCCGGCGAGCCGAACACTACGTCCAGTGTGATTTTTCCTGTGCAGCATGCTTCCCGGCTAGGGATTATTCCTCTAAAGGTTGTGCTGCTTCGCTCAATACGGTTCCAGTCTATTTCCATTTTTCGGAGGGTTTCCTCGTAGATGAGGTTTAGTCCGCTGCCGCCATCCATGAGTACCTTAGTAAGGCGAAAGTCGTCCACTATTGGACTGAGGACCAATGCGGCTGGTGCTCGGGCTGTTCGGGATTTAGGTTCGTCACTGGCATTAAAGGTAATAGCCGTGTCACTCCATGGATTTATTGTTGCTATACTTGGTAGACTTCGGCAAGGTTGCGGAGTGTTCGTTTCCGCATGTTATTTGATGTGAAAGTCTCGAAGACTATTAATACCGTACTGGTGTTGCAGGGCTGGGATTCTGAGGCTAGAAGCTCTTCGCCACTTTTGGCCACCTGCCGTAGTATCCAACATGCTCGAAGGCTATGAGTTGGAGTGGCGCCCTCTGTGCTATGAATTTTGCAGGGTCCGTTTAGCCAACCCTCCAGTACGGTTCCGTGCCCTTTAGGGGGTTTTTGTTTTTTGATGTATAACCCAGGTGCTTGGTAATGATGCACCCTTTTATTCTGGACTAGGGCTGTATTCGGGGCCGGATTATCCCAAAATTTACTTTCGGTTTTCCAAGCACTCTCCATCGCACAGTACTTTTGTACTATGGTCACCAAGTCAGCAAAGCGTGTAATTTCGCGACGACTTATGGCGTTTAGGATTCCCTTGTCCGTGCAATTATTGCAGAAAAATGAGATTGTGTCCTCCTCTCGGCAGTCCTTTATCCTGTCCATAACCAGGAGGAATCTTGCCCAATAGTGATGTACTATTTTAGCGGGCTCTTGCCGAATTCAGGATAGATCGCTAATGTTTGGGTGGGCGGGTGGAACTAAATCCGGAACCCCGTCCAATTTAAGACTCAGGGGCCGAGAAGTTTCCGAACTTGGAAGTTTGGATTTTTGAATGCTATCCAATGAATCCAACCCGCCGCCTGACTTTAAGTTCAGGGCTTGATCGACATCCGTCCCTCTGCGGCAATCCGGCATGGAGGGATCGGGAATCCGGACGTAGCTAGTCCTTAAGATAGAAGAAGAATCGCCGTATTCCCCCTCTATCACAGCAACATGATGGGTAGCCTGGGGAGAGTTGATCTCTCTCAGATCGGTTTTAGGCCTGATCTGGTCGTAGTCTGTGGCGACTCCCAGTGCGGCAATGCGATCCAAGAGCTCGTTTACGGAGGAGAGCTCGATCGGATCTAACTGCTCGGCAAGTTCCGAGTTAACGTGAAGATTGGTTTCGATGACCCGAGAAGTCATCGTCGGCGCGGTGGCCGAACTGGCGGTCATAAGAAAACCACCTAACCGAAGAGTCTGACCAGCGGCCAAGGCTCCTTTGGCGATAGTATCGTCTTTAAAGACGGGATGAGGCATCCTTCCTGACGGCGACGGCACAGAGGAACTCTCAATGAAAGCACCAATGTCGGTGTCAAAACCGGCGGATCTCGGGTAGGGGGTCCTGAACTGTGCGTCTAGGCGGATGGTAACAGGAGACAAGGGACACGATGTTTTTACCCAGGTTCGGGCCCTCTCGATGGAGGTAATACCCTACTCCTGCTTGATTAATATTGATGATATGGGTAGTACAAGAGTAGATCTACCACGAGATCAGAGAGGCTAAACCCTAGAAGCTAGCCTATGGTATGATTGTTGTTCTGTCCTACGGACTAAAACCCTTCGGTTTATATAGACACCAAATAGGGTTAGGGTTACACAGAGTCGGTTACAATGGTAGGAGATCTACATATCCGTATCGCCAAGCTTGCCTTCCACGCCAAGGAAAGTCCCATCCGGACACGGGACGAAGTCTTCAATCTTGTATCTTCATAGTCTAGGTGTCCGACCAAAGATGATAGTTCGGCTACCCGGACACCCCCTAGTCTAGGACTCCCTCAGTCTCCACGGCGGCAGCTCCATCTGCAGTGAAAGCATATTATAAATACTAGCATCATGCTCCTCTTAATATTTTCTGACCACCCGAATATACATACCCTGTGCCTCGTCAAGCCACTTGTTCACAAGCGTGATGTACGCATCCGCCACGTCAAGCTGCCGCCTCAACTCGGCAAAATCAGCAATTCGGTCAGCCGCCGAATCTGCAGCCGCCTGCGAACAAAAGCAGCGATGTTATTTCCTGAGACTATGATCCTCTGCTCGCCGCTTCTGAACGGCAACCAGAGTCTCATGGGCTACTATCTATACAAGGCACACCTTGCATGTGCGGTATAGTCAAAAATATACATATCACTTTGTGTACCTCAAAGCCTCTTAGCAGGCTCGTGAAAGCTTCATTCAACCCGCTTTTGGCGGATGAGATCCTCTCAACCACAGTACCCATTAGGGTACGATGTGCCTATGAGATAGCCACTTGCTCCAGAAGATCCACCAATGTGTCCGTTGTACACCGGACAGTCCCGGGCTTTTTCTGTTGGTCTCCTTAGGAGCCGAGAACTCCGTACTTCGGGCGGACGAAGAGTTACCTTCTGGCCTTCGCGGATCAGGAGAAATCCTCCGTGACGACACCTCAGGGTTGTCCATCTCACGAGGTGGGGAGGCAGGAGGAGGCGTTTTGCTCTCCATCATCTCCGAAAGAAGATCCCCCGAAGAAGAACATTGTGGAGAAGGGCTATGAGCTGGACAGCAAAACATATGTCTCGGTTGTTATTCTCAGGAAAAGAGTAGGGCATATTTACCAATGTGCATTTGTTCACTTACAGATCGGCTGACGGCTGACCCCCTTGGGGGCGCTGTGCGGTAAGGATGCCGTCCGGGGCAGGGCCCCTTGGTGAAGGTTTCTTCCCTCGTTTTGGAACCTCCGTTTCCAAGTCTTCAGGGGAGGCCCTTTTCTTCCCGTGGGGAGAAGGGATTCTAGATTCACCTTCCTGATCATCCCCCTTCGCGGAGGCTCTAATTCCCCCAATTTGGATGTGTAACGTATGAAGTCCGCTTTTGGCTTCCCTATTCCTCCCCTCGTCTTCTCCTGATGGCAGTTGATACGGTGCGCGAGCCAGCATCCTGGTTAGTACAGGATCCGGCGAGCCTTCGGGAAGAGGGGCCGAACACCTGATCCTCTCTGCCTTTCTTATCTAGTCCTGGCCGAGGGTAGTTTTTCAGAATAATGTTGTGACAAATATAAAGACAGCATGTTCAGTCGCGGAGTTACTTACTTGGGTATCTGGACGGTTGCAGTTGAGACCCGCATCCTTGGTGGTGACCGGACACTTTATTCGTGATCCGAAGAATAATCTATACATCCCTTCGAGCGTCATGCCGAAGAAGTGTTGAATAGTTTGCGGTCCTTCCGGGTTGAACTCCCACATGCGGAGAGATCGACGTTGGCATGGCAGGACCCGACGAACTAACATTACCTGAATTACTTTGACGAGACTGATATCCCTCTTGAGGAGATCTCGGATGCGGCTTTGCAAGGTCGGCACGTCATTAACTGGTCCCCAGTACGTACAACCCTTTGTTGACTCATGACGCCAGTTGGGGCGGAGGGGCAGAGCGGAAGGCTGGAGCGGAAGGCTGGGGCGGCAGCCCGCTTTCTACCCCGGGGTGCTGTGATGTAAAACCACTCCCGTTGCCATAGGTCGGGCACCTCCGGGAAGGAACCCTTCGGCCATAGGGCGTCGACACCTTTGCTTATTATAGCGCATCCGCACTCTGCGTGTCGCCCGTCGATCATCTTCGGCTTCACATTGAAGGTCTTGAGCCATAAGCCGAAGTGTGGGGTAATGTGGAGAAATGCCTCACACACGACGATAAACGATGAGATGTGAAGGATGGAATCTGGAGCTAGATCATGGAAATCTAGCCCGTAATAGAACATGAGCCCTCTAACAAGGGATCAAGACTAAAGCCTAGCCCTCGGAGGAAGTGGGAAACAAATACAACACTCTTGTTGGGTTCAGGAGTGGGGATAACCTGCCCTTTAGCAGGCAGGCTGTGCGGGATTTCGGTGGTCAGATACCTAGCCTCCCTAAGCTTCTTGATGTCCTCCTCTGTGACGGAGGAGGCCATCCACCGGCCTTGAAGGTTGGATCCGGACATGGTTGAAGGTCCGGAGCGCTTAGACTGAACCTTGGGTGTTGGAACTCGAGGTAAGGGAAGGATCGAGCGTGGAAGGAAAAGGATAGATCTTGACCTCTTTATAAAGAGGGTGAATATCAAGCGTCCTCCGCGTGGCCGTTTGGAACTTGCCTAAAACCGAGGAGTCATACTAACGGCACGGTTGGGTTACCCACGCCCGTATTAATGAGAATCCCGTGATAAGGGGGACACGATCTCTGCTTCGACTAGACGTGCCAATAAAACCGCCTCGCAAAACTTGCAGTAGCAGGCTGGGAAAAACGGTTCGCATAATGATCGGGCCGCGGCGTGATGTCACGCTATGAAAAAGTTGTCGGCAGATTAGATTTGTGGAATATTGTGCTCTCTACGGTGGTATGTGGAATTTATTTTGCAGAGCCGGACACGATTCATGTGTTCAAAATCTACCTTGGAGTATTCGGTGAAGGAACCCGCCTTGCAATGCCGAAGACAATCTGCGCGCCGGACTCATCGTCATTGAAGACTGGTTCAGGGGCTACTGAGGGAGTCCTGGATTAGGGGGTCCTCGGACAGCCGGACTATGTGCTTGTGCCGGACTGTTGGACTATGAAGATGCAAGATTGAAGACTTCGTCCCGTGTCCGGGTGGGACACTCCTTTGCGTGGAAGGCAAGCTTGGCAATTCAGATATGTAGATTTCCTTCTCTGTAACCGACTATGTGTAACCCTAGCCCCCTCCGGCGTCTATATAAACCGGAGGGTTTAGTCCGTAGGACAAGAACGATCATAATCATAGGCTAGCTTCTAGGGTTTAGCCTCTATGATCTCGTGGTAGATCAACTCTTGTAATACTCATATCATCAAGATCAATCAAGCAGGAAGTAGGGTATTAACTCCATTGAGAGGGCCCGGACCTGGGTAAACATCGTGTCCCCCGCCTCCTGTTACCATTAGCCTTAGACGCACAGTTCGGGACCCCCTACCCGAGATCCGCTGGTTTTGACACCGACACCAAGGTCCTGTTTTGGCGTGATCGATGGATCCATGGTTTCTCGGCGAAAGATATTGCACCATTCATACATGCCAAGGTGGAAACAAGGACAAGAAACATGAGAACGGTGGCGGAAGGTTTGGAGAATGGGAGGTGGCTTTTAGATATTTCGGGTGAGCTCAGCTTCGGTGATCACATGCAGCTCATCCATCTCAACTTGGCGATGAGCACGGTGCAGCGCGACTCCTCCAGTCAGGATTCCTAATCATGGCCTGCGATTCCGTCTGGCCTTTATACGGCTAGGTCGACTTATAAACGGCTTTGTCTCGGAGCTGTTACGATGCCGTATGCCGCATGCATCTGGAAAAGTTGGGCTTTGCTCAAGTTCAAACTTTTCACTTGGTTGACGGTGCAACATCGCATCTGGACCTCGGATAGGTGAGCGAGGCATGGGTTGCAAGATCAGCCCTCGGCATGCTATACGTGCCTCCGAGAGGAGGACAATGCGGAACACATCTTGGTCCTGTGCGTGTATGCAAGGGAAGTGTGGCATATCATGTTTGATGCTTTGGGCCTGCAGGCAACCATCCCAGATGCGCATGGTCACCTCTTGGATTGGTGGTTGACGCAAAGAGCGAGAGGGAGTAGGGGTTCCAAGAGGGGTTTCGACACGGTCGTTATTGCGGTCATCTGGGCGTTATGGAAGCAGCGTAATGCGAGAGTCTTCCACAGGACCAACCAGCAGTTGAACGGTCTGGATCTGGCTAGGGCCATTATTGGGGAGTTGAAGGAGTGGAAGGCGGCAGGCCTTGGGGGAGGAGGTTTTGGTGGTTATTGCGAGAGAGTAGGCTTAGGATAGCTAGGGGGTGTGTGGGTGTGTTTGCCTGGGATGTATGTTAGCATTCAATCCCTAGGCTTCTTGTACATTGTCTACTCTCCTTTCTTCTATAAAATTAAGGCACGTTCTTGGCGTGCTCTTGAAAAATAGAAAACATTTATTCTTTCATTAGTACTCCCTCCGTCCGAAAATACTTGTCATCAAAGTGGATAAAAAGAGATGTATTTAGAACTAAAATATATCTAGATACATCCCCTTTTATTCATTTTGATGACAAGTATTTCCGGACGAAGGGAGTATTAGTTATTATAGATATAGAAATAGATAGATAGGTATAGTATAGATATAGATATAGATATAATGTTCTCTGTACTGTCATGATCGATTAATGGATTAAAAAATTTGCTCATAAAAAATTATATGTATGGCCTAAAGAAAAGAACTATGCATGCGATTCGCAATCGATCATGTGCACTAAAAAGAAAAGAAAAGAATCGATGGAGAGAGCACAGAGCACAGCCGGCAGCCCGTCACCGGCAATCGCGCTCTTTCCACCTTCTGCGCCGAACCACCGTCGTCGGCTACTACTAGTCAGTCATACCGCACGCGCACGCGCGCGGTAGCCCGAGCCCAGTCCACGTCTTCCTTCCTGTTCCGGTGGTTCGCATCGCAACTACTCGGAAGACGCGAAACCTGCCGTGCCGAACTGAGCGTCGGTCGGTTGGCTCCGCCGCACACTCCCGGCCTAACTCCAACTAACCACGTGAAAAATCTACTAACAGTCAACGCGCTTACTGCTGCTTAGCCCTGACAGCGTGGACCTGTGTGCTCGGCCGCTGCGTGCCAAACCGAAAGCGACTCGTCGTCAAGCCATCCCTTATAACACAGCGGCCTTCCCTAATTTTCAGCCACCTACCTACCCGCGCGCCCAAGCCGCGAGACACACAACCACCTCCGGCGGCCACGGTCGGCACGGCAATGGAGCACTACGAGAGGCTCGAGAAGATCGGCGAGGGCGCCTCGGGCGTCGTCTACAAGGCCCGGGACCGCCGCACCGGCGCCACCGTCGCCGTCAAGCGCCTCCGCGGCGGCGGCTTCGGCGACCACGACGGCAGCCGGCTCTCCGAGGACCTCCTCCGCGAGGCGGCGTGCCTCGAGGCCTGCCGCAGCCACCCGTCCGTCGTCGAGCTGCGGGCCGCGCACCGCGACGGCGCAGGCGGCGCGTTCCTCGTGATGGAGTACGTCGGGCCCAGCGTGGCGCAGGTCATGCGGGAGCGCGGCCGGCCGTTCCCGGAGGCCGACGCGCGCCGGCTCATGCGGCAGCTCCTCGACGGCGCCAGGGCGATGCACGACCTCGGGGTGCTGCACCGCGACCTCAAGCCCGACAACGTCCTCGTCGACGCCCACGGCGACCTCAAGATCTGCGACTTCGGGATGTCGCGCTTCGCGGCCGGCGGTGCCGCGACGGCGCCCTACACGTCGCCCGTGGTCACGCTGTGGTACCGCGCGCCGGAGCTCCTCCTTGGGTCCACGGAGTACGACGACCGGGTGGACACGTGGGCGCTGGGGTGCATCATGGCCGAGCTGCTCGCCGGCGCGCCGCTGCTGCCCGGGAGGTCGGAGATGGACCAGCTGAACAGAGTGTTCGACACGGTGGGCACGGACGACATGACGGACTGGCCCGGCTTCTGCCGGCTCCCGCGCGCCGGCTCGCCGCTCTGCCAGCGCAGCAGGCCGCCGAGCCGGCTCCGGGAGATGTTCCCTCAACTCTCCGCCGCGGGCTTCGACGTCCTCAGCGGGCTGCTGGCCTGCAGGCCGGACAGGAGGCTCACCGCCGCGGACGCGCTCCGGCGGTCCTGGTTCACGGACGCCGAGTCGGCCGACGGTGACCAGCCTCGCAGCGCATGCGGCGGGCGCTTCACGGCGCGCGTCGGTGGCGTTGCTGACGCGATCGTGGTATAGAAAGCTCTAGATTCGTCATGATTCAACATTCTTTTAATCGGCCGAAGATTCGCTGGAGTGGCAGGCAGAGTGTACAGTTTTGGTGGCGGCTTGGTGGCTCCTGTCCTCTGCGTTGTTGCACTGTCGTCTTCAGTTCCGTTAAGGTCGGGGGATAGCTGGTGAAGTGGCACGGGTTCCTCGAGGGTCCTGCTGATTAGTTCATCAATTTTTTTTCTCATCTTGTTTATGTTGTCCTTGCAAGCAATCGCAGCGAGCATCTTGTGATACTATAAACAAAGCAATACAATAGTGGCAAAGCTCCCATGGACGAGTCGCCATTAATTAGCCTTCGTACCTCACGTCCGTAAAAAACTGTCCTGGTTGCTTCAAATCTGTCCGAATTTCAGAAGCTGCAAGAATAAATTGAGAGCACACCCAGACTGGTAGCTACACCCAAACACCACGCGCGCGCACAGATGGTACTTGCCGACAAGAATGAATTGTCGGAAACCTAGTAGGCCAGAGCGGCAGGCTCAGAGTCTCAGCGATGGTCCTGCCTGTGCTGTCCAGAGACGTCGGCCGTCGGTGTGGCCATCGGGACACCGCCCACGTCTCCCGGCCCGGCCCGGCTCAAGTTGGTCCCAGTGCTGAAAAATGAAGCACTGCTAGACGCCAAACACGCCATGTGTGGCGACCGTGCCTCACGTGTGATCCCGCGCGCGACTTCCACGATGACGCCGCCTCGTCGACGGGGTCGGCCGAAATCACTGTTTTGATCTTGTTTGCAAGTTAAGCACGATCTGGTCCGCATTTGCAAAATTCTCGTCATTTGACCTTTCTCCTATCGGCACGTCGATGACGGTAGGGTATAACTGTCTACAGGGCTCGGATGATGGATGTCAACGCAGCTAACAGCCTCATCGCCTCTGCCGTCAATCCTATCGTCGAGGCCTCTGGCGGTAGCCAGTTATATCCTACCGCCATCAACCCCGGCGATAGGGTTTGAACAGTTAAAAGCCAGGGAGCTTGCAGGGCCCACCCACCAAGCCAGCCCTCCTTCTTCCGAAGGATCGAGATGACTCCACGACGAGAGAAGTAAACTCCTTTGATCCCTTTAATTAGTTTTACTCAAATAGGTCTAGTTTTGACGCATTCTTTGACACTAGGTGAACCGTAGTTCATCTTTTAGTTTTTTTTTGTAACTACATTTATTTGGAATGGATGTGTGTATCAATGGATGGACATATGGATGTCTGGATGAATGGATGGATATATGGATATATGTTGGATGTGTGGATGAATGAATGGATATAGGTGAGGCCACATCTTGTAGTATTGATATGTTTGGTATTGATAATTTAGAATGGATATACATATGCACATTTGTATTGTTATATTTAGAATGAATTCATATGTATATATGCATACATTTAGAAAGATGAATGTGTGGAGGCGTATATTTAGAATGATAAATGAATATTGATGAAATAGTGCTAATGAATGAATGTGATGCATATATATCGAAGTTGTTTAGATGTTTCCTTCAATTTGGACCATATTATTCAGTTCATTGTCGAAAAACTAAAATGAATTAGCAATTGTTTTAGGAGGATCCTTGATCAGTAAATCGGCACTCGGTATACTATGCTCGACTCTGCCTTTGACAATGGTCATCGCACACGCTATATCAAGAATGGAGTGGTAATAAGCGATGCTCATGATCAAATTCTTGAAATAAAATTGGCTCATCGTCAACTTGTCAAGTTCCCCTGTGATGCGTTTGGTGGCGCCAGAATCTGCGTACCAATTTGTGTTAATCCCGTAGGAGTTGGTAATGAGGTTGGCCTTCTTCTTTTCTTCATGGTCCTCCTCATAGCGGTGCCTGCAAACCCTTGTGCCGCCGGCATGATACTTGTAGCATATTTGGCACTCGGGATAGTCTCCCTCATGTTGTTGCTGCTGTGGTGGTTGTCGTTGGCATTGCTGATAGCCGTTGCCTCCACCGTCATGAGTAGGAGAGGGAGAGGCATGATCACCACGACCATGCCCTCTGTTCCCTCGCCCGTGTCCTCCTCTACACGACGTTTGTAGATGAGCGAAAACCGAATGGTTCATCGCCCAACATCTCCATCCTCTCGTCAAACGTAGAAAACTGCAAGAAAAAATCATTAATGGTGATGGAATTCTTGATGGCGCCGAATGCTGCAACGATGGGATCGTAACCCCGATCGAGCCTGATGAGGATGTAGTCAACCATCTCGCCATCGGTCACTGGACGATCAGCTGCTGCAAGCTCATCTCCAAGACTCTTCATCTTGGCGATGAAGGAGTTGCTTGACATGTTGCCCTTCTTGGTGTTGGGAATGGTGATAACCCACAAGTGTAGGGGATAATTGTAGCCTCTTTCGATAAGTAAGAGTGTCGAACCGAATGAGGAGCTAAAGGTAGAACAAATATTCTCTCAAGTCCTATCTGCCACTGATACGACTCTACGCACGCTTAGTGTTTGCTTTACCTAGAACAAGTATGAAACTAGAAGTACTTTGTAGGTATTGTTGGATAGGTTTGCAAGATAATAAAGAGCACGTAAATAAAAGCTAGGGGCTGTTTAGATAAAGATGCAATAAAGTAAATATAGCGAGTGTGGAAAAGTGGTGGTAGGAGTTGTGAAATTGTCCCTAAGCAATTGACTGCGTTACTAGACCAGTAATCACTATTGCAATTCTATTGAGGGAGAGGCATAAGCTAACATACTTTCTCTTCTTGGATCATATGCACTTATGATTGGAACTCTAGCAAGCATCCGCAACTACTAAAGATCATTAAGGTAAAACCCAACCATAGCATTAAAGCATCAAGTCCCATTTATCCCACACGCAAACAACCTACTTACTCGGGTCTGTGCTTCTGTCACTCACGCCACCCATCATAAGCAAATCATGAACATATTGCAAACCCTACAACGGGAATCCCTCACGCTTGCGCGACACGGAGGGCACAATAGGACAACACCAATAATAAAACATGCAAGTCAAACCAATCATAGCAATTCATCAATCACTGATAGGACAACGAAAATCTACTCAGACATCATAGGATGGCAACACATCGTTGGATAATAATATGAAGAATAAAGCACCATGTTTAAATAGAGAGTACAGCGGGTTGCGGGAGAGTGGACCGCTGGATATAGATGGGGGAAGGTGATGGAGATGTTGGTGAAGATGATGGAGGTGTTGGTGAAGATCGCGATGATGATGATGGCCCCAGGCGGCGTTCCTGCGCCACCAGAAGCAAGGGGGAGAGAGGCCCCCTTCTTCTTCTTCCTTGACCTTCTCCCTAGATGGGAGAAGGGTTTCCCCTCTGGTCCTTGGCTCCCATGGCTTGGGAGGGGCGAGAGCCCCTCCGAGATTGGATCTATCTCTCTGTCTCTCTCTGTTTCTGCGTTCTCAGATTCTGCCCTTTCACCGTTTCTTTTATATCCGGAGATCCGTAACTCCGATTGGGATGAATCTTTCGCCCATATTTTTCTCATAAAATTAGCTTTCTTGCGGAAAAAGAAGAGCGTCAACCACCTTACGGGGTGCCCACGAGAGTCCAAGGCGCGCCTTCCCCGCCTGGGGCGCGCCCCCTGTCTCGTGGCCCCCTCGGGCACCGTCTCGCATTGATTCTTCCTCCCAAAAATCACAAATATTCCAAAATAATTCTCCGTCCGTTTTTATCCCGTTTGGACTCCGTTTGATATGAGTTTTCTGCGAAACATAAAACATGCAACAAACAGGAACTGGCACTGGGCACTGGATCAATATGTTAGTCCCAAAAATAATATAAAAAAGTTGCCAAAAGTATATGAAAGTTGTAGAATATTGGCATGGAACAATCAAAAATTATATATACGACGGAGACGTATCAGCATCCCCAAGCTTAATTCCTGCTCGTCCTCGATTAGGTAAATGATAAAAAAAGATAATTTTTGATGTGGAATGCTACCTAGCATAATCTTGATCATATATCTAATCATGGCATGAATATTAAGACACGAGTGATTCAAAGAAATAGTCTATCATTTGACATAAAAACAATAATACTTCGAGCATACTAATAAAGCAATCATGTCTTTTCAAAACAACATGGCCAAAGCAAGCTTATCCCTACAAAATCATATAGTTTGGCCATGCTTCATTTTCGTCACACAAAATGCCCCCATCATGCACAACCCCGATGACAAGCCGAGCAATCGGTTCATACTTTTTAACGCGCTTCAGCTTTTTCAACCCTCATGCAATACATGAGCGCAAGCCATGGATATAGCATTATAGGTGGAATAGAATATGATGGTGGGGGTTTATGTGGAGAAGACAAAAAGGGAGAAAGTCTCACACCGACGCGGCTAATCAACGAGCTATGGAGATGCCCATCAATTGATGTCAATGCGGGGAGTAGGGATTGCCATGCAACGGATGCACTAAGAGCTATAAGTGTATGAAAGCTCAAATTGAAACTAAGTGGGGGTGCATCCAACTTGCTTGCTCATGGAGACCTAGGGCATTTGAGGAAGCCCATCGTCGGAATATATAAGCCAAGTTCTATAATGAAAATGCCCACTAGTATATGAAAGTGACAATATAGGAGACTCTCTATATGAACAACATGGTGCTACTCTGAAGCACAAGTGTGGTAAAAGGATAGTAACATTGCCCCTTTTTTTTCTTTTTTGAATGGGCTTCTTTGGCCCTCTTTTTTTATTTAGGCTTCTTTGGCCTTTCATTTATTTTTAATTCTTTTTCATGGGGCAATGCTCTATAATGATGATCATCACACTTTTATTTACTTACAACTCAATGTTACAACTCGATACTGAAACAAAGATATGACTCTATATGAATGCTTCCGGCGGTGTACCCGGATGTGCAATGATCTAGCGTAGCAATGACATCAAAAAACGGACAAGCCATGAAAAATCATGCTAGCTATCTTACGATCATGCAAGGCAATATGACAATGAATGCTCAAGTCATGTCTATGATGATGATGGAAGTTGCATGGCAATATATCTCGGAATGGCTATGGAAATATCATAATAGGTAGGTATGGTGGCTGTTTTGAGGAAGATATAAGGAGGCTTATGTGTGATAGAGCGTATCGTATCACGGGGTTTGGATGCACCGGCGAAGTTTGCACCAACTCTCAAGGGAGAAAGGGCAATGCACGGTACCGAAGAGGCTAGCGATGATGGAAAGGTAAAAGTGTGTATAATCCATGGACTCACATTAGTCATAAAGAACTCATATACTTATTGCAAAAGTTTATAAGCCCTCGAAGCAAAGTACTACTACGCATGCCCCTAGGGGGATAGATTGGTAGGAAAAGACCATCGCTCGTCCCCGACCACCACTCATAAGGAAGACAATCAAAGAAACACCCCAATCTTCAAATTTGTCACACAACGGTTACCATATGTGCATGCTACGGGACTTGCAAACCTCAACACAAGTGTTTGTACAATCCACAACTACCCACTAGCATGACTCAAATATCACCATCTTTATATCGCAAAACTATTGCAAGGAATCAAACATATCATATTCAGCGATCTACAAGTTTATGTAGGATTTTATGACTAACCATGTGAATGACCAATTCCTGTCATCTATCTAAATAGATATAAGTGAAGCACGAGAGTTTAATTCTATCTACAAAAGATATGCCCACGCTCTAACAAATATAAGTGAAGCAAAAGAGCATTCTATAAATGGCGGTTTTCTGTGTGAAGAGAAGCATGCAATCCAAACTTCAAATGATATAAGAGAAGCACATGAAGCATTCTATAAAGCTACACTCAAAAGATTTAAGTGAAGTGTAATGAGAATTCTATAAATCAACCTAGGACTATCTCATACCAGCATGGTGCATAAAATAAAAGTGAAAACTAAAGGCAAAAGACACTCGAAGACTTGCACATATCGCATGAACGAAGCGAATACGAAAATATACTGATACTTGTTGAAGAAAGAGGGGATGCCATCCGGGGCATCCCCAAGCTTAGACGCTTGAGTCTCCTTGAATATTTACTTGGGGTGCCTTGGTCATCCCCAAGCTTGAGCTCTTGCCTCTCTTCCTTTTCCTCATAACGAGACCTCCTCGATCAAACACTTCATCCACACAAAACAACAACAGAAAACTCGGTAAGATCCGTTAGTATAATAAAGCAAATCACTACTGACGGAGTCCTGGATTAGGGGGTGTCCGGATAGCCGGACTATCATCATCAGCCGAACTATCATCTGCCGGACTATCATCATCGACCGGACTCCAAGACTATGAAGATACAAGATTGAAGACTTCTCCCCGTGTCCGGATGGGACTTTCCTTGGCGTGGAAGGCAAGCTTGGCGGTACGGATATGTAGATCTCCTACCATAGTAACCGACTCTATGTAACCCTAGCCCTCTCCGGTGTCTATATAAACCGGATGGCTTTAGTCCGTAGGACTACGATCACAACAACCCTTACAATCATACCATAGGCTAGCTTCTAGGGTTTAGCCTCCTTGATCTCGTGGTAGATCCACTCTTGTAAACATCCACAATATTAATATCAATCGAGCAGGACTTAGGGTTTTACCTCCATCAAGAGGGCCCGAACCTGGGTAAAACATCGTGTCCCTTGTCTCCTGTTACCATCCGCCTAGACGCACAGTTCGGGACCCCCTACCCGAGATCCGCCGGTTTTGACACCGACAACTACTCTAAGTACTGTAGAAAACCAATTCAAATTTTATTTTTGCATTGTGTCTACTGTAATATAACTTTTTCATGGCTTAATCCACTGATAGAAATTGATAGTTTCATCAAAACAAGCAAACCATGCATAAAAAACAGAATCTGTCAAAAACAAAACAGTCTGTAGCAATCTGAACATTCACCGTCCTTCTAGTACCCCAAAAATTCTACCAAAATTAGGAAAAATAAAAATTCATACAGAAAGACAGTGCAAAAAGAATCAAAACCGTTTGACTTTCCAGTTAGAAATGTAAAACCGCACACTACAGCCAAAGTTTCTGTCCTGCACCGTACAAACAACCGAGCATTGTAAACATCCTAAACGCAAACCTTAGCACATTGTTTTTATAATACAATGGAATTGTACAAGGGGATAATTATTTTTGTTGAAAATTTTCTGTAATCAAGATTCACAAAGTTTCCGTGAGCATGAACAAAGTTCAAGGAGCTCTCCCACTTCAACAATGCTTGTCTTTCTCACTTTCACTTTCCTTTTTGAAAAGTTTTGGGTTCCCCTCTTTATTTTTTTGTTTTTAGACTATATAAAAGCACACAACAGAAATAAATGACTCTCTAAAACTT
>LR880966.1:710764108-710775912 GCA_904067115.1 Aegilops sharonensis
AAAATACCTACCCCTCAAGCTCAAAGGGCCAGCTCGGCATTGGCTCAAAAGCCTCCCAGAAAATACTGTTGGAAGTTGGGAAGAGCTTGAGGACGCGTTTAGAGCAAATTTTCAAGGGACTTATGTCCGCCCTCCGGATGCAGACGATCTGAGTCATATAACCCAACAGCCCGGAGAGTCAGCGCGCAAATTCTGGAACAGGTTCCTTACCAAAAAGAACCAAATAGTCGACTGTCCGGACGCAGAAGCCCTAGCAGCTTTTAAACACAACGTCCGAGACGAATGGCTCGCCAGACACCTCGGCCAAGAGAAGCCAAGAACAATGGCCGCGCTAACAAGCCTCATGACGCGCTTTTGCGCAGGAGAAGACAGCTGGCTAGCAAGATGCAGCACCAGCGAAACGAGTACATCCGAGATCAGAGATGGAAATGGACAGTCACGGCGCAGGAAAGACCAGCGCCAGAATAAAGAAAAAAGCCCAAAGGGCACGGCGGTCAACGCCGGATTCAAAAGCTCGCAGCCAAGCAATACAACACGGCCTCTCAAGGAGAACAGAGACGAGCTATCAAATTTAAACAAAATTTTAGATCGGATATGTCAAATCCACAGTACCCCCGGAAGGCCTGCAAACCATACCAACCGAAATTGTTGGGTTTTCAAACAGTCCGGCAGACTCAACGCCGGACACAAGGGGCTCGATGCGCCAAGCGAGGACAATGACGAACCCCACCAGCAGAGCACCGGAAGTCAAAAGACTTTCCCACAAGAAGTCAAAACAGTAAACTAGCTTCACGTGATAGTACGGAAAGCCAACATGGCACTCGCTTAGACAAGTGTCGCACGGTCCACCGCAGTGGAACACCGAGATTGGATGTCAAAACCAATCACTTTCGACCATCTGGATTAGTCCAGAAGTATCCGGAACGCAGGATAGACTGCCCTGATAGTGGATCCCATAATAGACGGACTGCAATTAACGCAGGTTTTGATGGACGGCGGCAGTGACTTGAGCCTGCTATTTCCGGACACAATCTGCAAGTTGGGATAGACCCTACCACAATCCGGCATAGCCGCACTTCCTTCAAAGGAGTGGCGCCAGGCCCTTACGCCAGGTGCACAGTTTCATTATTAGTAGAAGTTGTGTCAGGGTCACCTGACAACTTCCGACGAGAAAAGCTAACCTTTCATGTCGCCCCATTTAAAAGTGGCTATCAAGCATCACTGGGACGGGAAGCTTTCGTCTGCTTCAATGCAATACCACATTACGCGTCTGTTACGCTTAAAATGCCCGGTTCACGTGGCATCATTTCATTAAAAGGTCGCTTGAGACCCCGGACACGGCTGGACGAGTCCGGAATAAATAAGCTAGGGGCTACCCAGCCGCACATCCCTTCACAAGGGTTTGCACATATAAGCCATAAGGAGCTAGCATAGGCTCAGCTTTCTTAATCTATATTTCAATTTTTTATGCACTTTCTCGCACGATTTCTTTTCCAACCAAGTTCTTCTCTTTTTTCAGATGAACAGCGTGCACACCCGTCCAGGATACGGCACAACGGAGACACAGGCGCAGACGTGCAGTAGGGACCCGTTGCAAGGACTCTTTTCAGACTAAGACCCTACGTAAACCTTTCTTACTGTCTCTTGTTGCTATAATCCCCTGGTTTATCATTATAACCAGAGTGGAGACTGGCGTTTTGGCATCGGCCGCGCCAGAATAACCTGCCCGTACCTGGACACAAGGGGCTTAGGGCTTTGTTTTGCCCGCTATTATAAAGACCGAACACCTTCGGGAGTGTTCGGCGTCTCGAGTTAGGCCTTATATGCATCAGCTCCGAATCATGTCTTTGGTCAAATGTTGGGTTTGCCCGGCTCCTGTGTTTTGCTGCCTTACGTTCCGTATCATTGGCTAACGCGGCTCCAGGAGAACTACTGCGATTGTGCCCCAGTTCGGCTGGGCGAGCACCTCAGTAGAGAAAGCCGAAAATTGACTGTCATGATACAGCGAGAGACTGGTCAACCACTCGATCGACTATGGGAATGTTTAGGATTCCTCCGCTTTGACGAAGGGCCGTTTCCCGGCCAGGCACATACGCGCCCCGAATTCGGAGAGCGCGGTGCCCCCAGGGGCTATGTCGTAGCCCCACCCTCGAACTCCATGGCTAAGTGAAAGTGATAAAGCATTATAGTCCGGTTGCCTCGTTTGCTACGCTACCACCTCCTTTACAGGACCGAGACGTCGGATTAAGTGTGAAAACGCGCTATTTTATGCGAACACCCCCGCACCTTGTGCGTGGGGGCTGAAGCCGACGACTGCCATCTTTCAGGTTATACACACGTATACATAAACGGCCGCATAGGAGATATTCTATTACTTGAACGCACAAGTATAAAAGGCGCTTACATATCATTTTACATCATAATAAACGTTCATTCGAACGTAACATTTTTCGAGCACTGTGACTCTATTACACGAGCACCACGCAGTACGTCGCCAAAATATTGCTCGACGGGTAACCGGTTATCATCCGAACCCGGGGTCGCAACAGCGGTGGCATCCATCTCTGTCCAATGTGTCTTCACACGGGCGAGCGCCATCCGCGCACCCTCTATGCAGGCCGACCGCTTCATCGCCTTGATATGCGGCACCGCCCCAAGAAATTGCTGCAATAAGCCAAAATAACTCTTCGGCTGGGGCCTATCCGGCCGAATATGAGTCACTATATCCGTCATAGCAAGCTCGGACAACCTATTTAGCTCAGCCCACTTAGCCAAACGATCGGTCAGCGGAAGTGAACGCTCCGGATTATGGAATTGAGACCAAAACAGCTCTTCCGTCTTGTGATCCTTCTGGCTTCGAAAATGCACAACGGCATCCGCCGCACTCGCTGCTAAGTCCATATAAGGGTCCTCCGGACACCACAGTTGGCCCAGCTGAGCATATTTTGGATCCGTAAACCTTCGGCGCAGCAGAAACGGCTTGCCAGCTACAATATCCCCGGCCTGGCGCAGCTCTTCCTTCATAGCCCGCATTGCAGAGCGGGCATTCTTGGCTTCGGCGGTGGCCTTCTGCAGGTCTTCTTGCCCCGCTAGGCGCTCCTTCCCAAGAGCCTCATTGCGGTCGGTAGCATCTTTTAACTTCACGGCCATTTCGGCTATCTCTTCCCTGCTCCGGCAGTGTGCGACCCTTTTGGCCGCTAACTCCTCGGCCGCCCTCGAGGCCGCGGCATTACTCCTTCTGGCATGCTCCTTGGCTTGAGCAAGTTCGGCCCGAAGGCTCTCCACGGCAGCGGCACTATCTGCATTTCACGCACATGTTGTAAGGGGATGGCTTCGGCTCCCTTACCAAGTGACCGCGCAGTAACACTTACCTTGCGACTCATCAAGTCGCCTGTTGATCAGCGTGATGTCCGCATCCGCAGCATTGAGTTGTCGCTTTAGTTCGGCAACTCCATCAGTCCGGCTGGCCTCCGGACGACCCACCACGTGCATCGGCATGACGGGAATTTAAACCTGCGATTTTGATCCTCGGCACGCTGTCGATTTCGACAACCTACCGAGTCTCAGGGGCTACTATCTATACAGGGCGCATTCTATATGCAAAACTGTTAAAAGGTGTGTTATTTTTACGTACCTCAAACCCCGCCAGCAAACTCCTGACGGCATCGTGCAACCCGCCTTCGACGGACGCAATCCTTTCAATCACCACGCTCATCAATGCGTGCTGATCTTCTGAGATAGACGCCTTCTCAAGCAGATCCTTCAGCCGTACACCAGTCGGCGCCGAACTATCCGGCTTTGCCAAACCCGGGGGCTCCCTCCGTGACGACACTTCAGGCTCGTCCGCCCTATCCGACGGCGCCCCGGACGGAGGCGTCTCGCTCTCTATCATCTCCAGACGAAGGTCCCCCGAAGACGAGCTCATCTGCGAAGGACGGAGATCCGAACTACAAGGTAAAAACTTTGGTTATCCTCAGAAGCACAAATAGGGATGTCCCTTATTATAAAACTCCTTTCTTTCTACTTACGGCTCGTTGGAGGGCTGACTCATTAAGGGAGATTGTGCGGCCGGGGCCTCCCCGGACGCAGGACCCTCTGGCGAAGATTTCTTCCCTCGTTTAGGGGTTTTTGCCCCCGGGTCCTCGGAGGCAGTCCTCTTCTCCCCTTGGGGGGAGGGATTCTCGATCCCCCCTCTTTCAAGAGCGTCCTTAGGCGAGGCAGTGGCTTCCTTGTTTTCCCCTTCGTCTTCCTCTGAAGGCGCAACCTCAAGCATCCGAACCAGCACGGGATCCGGCGCGGTCTCGGGGAGGGGGGCTGGACACCGTATCAATTTTGCTTCTGCTATCCACTCCTGTGTAGAAGGAAATTGGTCATAAGGCGAATCATCGAAAGGCAAACAAACGGTATGTCTGGACTCGGAACTACTTACTTGAGTATCCGGGCGATTGCAGCTTAGTCCAGCATCCTCGGTCAACTCCGGATGCACCTCTTGCGATCCGAAGAATAATTTGTACATCTCCAGGGGTGTCAAACCCATGAAGTGTTGAAGAATCCGTGGACCCTCCGGATTGAACTCTCATAGCCGGAGAGGGCGGCGTTTGCAGGGCAGGAGACGCCTAATCAGCATAACCTGCATCACACCACCATATCGATCTCCCTCGTTAGGAGATCTCGAATCCGGCCCTGCAGTAGGGGCACGTCCTTTGACGGCCCCCAGTTGAGCCCTTGGTTGACCCACGACATCAACCATTGTGGAGGTCCCGGGCGGAATAAGGGCGGCGGCTTTTGCCTACGGCCCCTCGGAACGGTAATATAGAACCACTCTTGCTGCCACAGGCCGAGCTCCTCTTGGAAGGAGCCAGCGGGCCACGGTGCATCGGCCCTCTTACTTATGGCCGCCCCGCCACACTCCGCTTGACGCCCCCCGATCATCTTCGGCGCCACATTGAAGGTCTTCAGCCACAAGCCGAAGTGAAGGGTGACGCGGAGGAAGGCTTCGCAGATGACAATAAATGCGGAGATATGGAGGATGGACTCCAGAGCCAAGTCGTGGAATTCTAACCCATAGTAAAACATGAGCCCTCTCACAAAAGGATCCATCGGGAAGCCTAAACCCCGACGGAGGTGGGATACAAAAACGACATACTCGCCGGGCTCGGGGGTGGGGATGGCCTGCCCTTCGGCAGGCAACCTGTGCGAAATCTCGTAAGACAGGTACTGGGCCTCCCGCAGCTTTAGCACGTCCTCCTCCGTGACGGAGGAGGGCATCCACCGGCCCTGGAGGTCGGAACCGGACATCGTTGGAAGTCCGCAGCGCTCGAATCTGGAGCTCTAGGTGCTGGAACTTGGAGCGGGGAGAGGATTCGATGAAGGATTGAAGAAAAAAGAAACGAGCCTTGGTCCCATTATAAAGAGGGAGAATACCAAGAGCCGTCTCCGTGACCGTTTGGGACTCGCCTTCGATAGAGGGGGCATGGCGAACGGGCGCGGTTGGGTTACCCACGCCCGTATTGATGAGAATCCCGGATTAAGGGGAAACACGATCTCTGCTTCGACAAGACGTGCCAAGGAAACCGCTTCGCTAAATGCGCTAAGGTGGTAAAGTAAAAAACAATTCGAGTAATGGCTTGGTAGTGGTGTGACGTCATGCCACAAAAAACGTCAGCAGATTGAACTTGTGTATATATTATTATTCTCTCTACAGTGGAATGCGGAATTTATTTTGCAGAGCCGGGCACTATCCTGGTGTTCACAATCTTTTATCATTTGGAGGAGGAGCCCGCCTTGCAATGCCAAGCAATATACGCGCCGGACTTATCGTCATTGAAGCCTGGTTCAGGGGCTACTGAGGGAGTCTTGGATTAGGGGGTGTCCGGATAGCCGGACTATCATCATCAGCCGAACTATCATCTGCCGGACTATCATCATCGACCGGACTCCAAGACTATGAAGATACAAGATTGAAGACTTCTCCCCGTGTCCGGATGGGACTTTCCTTGGCGTGGAAGGCAAGCTTGGCGGTACGATATGTAGATCTCCTACCATAGTAACCGACTCTATGTAACCCTAGCCCTCTCCGGTGTCTATATAAACCGGATGGCTTTAGTCCGTAGGACTACGATCACAACAACCCTTACAATCATACCATAGGCTAGCTTCTAGGGTTTAGCCTCCTTGATCTCGTGGTAGATCCACTCTTGTAAACATCCACAATATTAATATCAATCGAGCAGGACGTAGGGTTTTACCTCCATCAAGAGGGCCCGAACCTGGGTAAAACATCGTGTCCCTTGTCTCCTGTTACCATCCGCCTAGACGCACAGTTCGGGACCCCCTACCCGAGATCCGCCGGTTTTGACACCGACAACTACTCTAAGTACTGTAGAAAACCAATTCAAATTTTATTTTTGCATTGTGTCTACTGTAATATAAATTTTTCATGGCTTAATCCACTGATAGAAATTGATAGTTTCATCAAAACAAGCAAACCATGCATAAAAAACAGAATCTGTCAAAAACAAAACAGTCTGTAGCAATCTGAACATTCACCGTCCTTCTAGTACCCCAAAAATTCTACCGAAATTAGGAAAAATAAAAACTCATACAAAAAGACAGTGCAAAAAGAATCAAAACCGTTTGACTTTCTAGTTAGAAATGTAAAATCGCACACTACAGCCAAAGTTTCTGTCCTGCACCGTACAAACCAACGAGCATTGTAAACATCCTAAACGCAAACCATAGCACATTGTTTTTATAATACAATGGAATTGTACAAGGGGATAATTATTTTTGTTGAAAATTTTCTGTAATCAAGATTCACAAAGTTTCCGTGAGCATGAACAAAGTTCAAGGAGCTCTCCCACTTCAACAATGCTTGTCTTTCTCACTTTCACTTTCCTTTTTGAAAAGTTTTGGGTTCCCCTCTTTATTTTTTTGTTTTTAGACTATATAAAAGCACACAACAGAAATAAATGACTCTCTAAAACTTCCGGGTTGTCTACCTGGCAGCGCTTTCTTTAAAGCCATTAAGCTAGGCATATAGTGCTCAAGTAATGAATCCACCCGGATCCCAAGGTATATCAAAGCCAATTTTAATTCACAATGATTTGTAATTTAGTAGTGAGCACAAAGTAACATATATCATCCAACAACGAAGTCTAACTCTCTTCCTATGTATCGGCATGTCATAAAAGAACAATTCATGCACACACAGTAAAGGCCAATGCATAGTATAAACAGTTTCTTGCAATTTTATCATATTGGAAACATAGAGAGGTGGACATATAGTTCCTCTCTCATAATAATTGCAAGTAGGAGCAACAAGCACATGCATATTATATCTATCAAAATCATCATGTGTAGAGGTAAAACGCAACCCATCAATATAATCCTTAATAAGCACAAACTTCTCCGATATAGTGTAGTTTGGAGAATTCAAAAAGATAATAGGACTATCATGCGTGGGTGCAATAGCAACAATTTCATGTTTAACATAAGGAACTATAGCAAGTTCATCTCGATAAGCATAATTCATATTGGCATCTTGGCCACAAGCATAGCAAGCATCATCAAAAAGGGGTATTTCAAGAGAATCAACGAGATCATAACAATCATCATAGCAATCATCCTTCGGTAAGCACGAAGGGAAATTAAACAATGTATGAGTTGAAGAGTTACTCTCATTAGAAGGTGGGCACGGGTAGCTAATACGCTCTTCCTCCTTTTGTTCTTCGCTCTCCTCATCATCTTTTTCATCCAATGAGCTCACAGTTTCATCAATTTCTTTTTCCATAGCTTCCTGCAAAATATTAGTCGCTTCTTGGACAGGGGAGAATTTCTCAATATATGGTTTAACATAGGCATTAGAAGCATAATTATCATAACAATATTCAAGTATGGCAAAATTTTCAGATTTGTAAAGAGTTGCATCATATTTTTCAATCAAAGAAGCAATTTCATAAGCACCCTTAAAAGCAACAAATTCTTTAATTTGTTGAACATCATAGTAATTATAAACACCCTTAGCATACGAAGATACGATCCCATTATCAATAAACTCACATTGGTAGGGAAGGTGTTTCTTAGGGTTTTCAGAACAAGTAACATCATATATTTCACATAAAGTCCAAGCATAGCATTGCAAACGATGAATTTGATCCAGTAAAACTTTCCCTTTTTCAGATATACGGTGTCACACATAGCAAGCATGCTCATCTAAAGATTTGCCCTCAACTAAGCTAGTTGGGGTTTCAGCACGAGCACAAAGGGATCGAAGATGATCCAAGTAAAAAGCTTCAGGAGTGTGATAGATTTTGAGTGGTTCTTCAACCATTGGTGTAGTAGGTACAACTAATTTTTTTGGTATTTTGCGTTTCCAACCATAACTAAAGATAGAGAACAACTTAGAACAGCAAATAAAAATTACTTAGTGATAAAGCAAACCAGCACACACGAGAATATTCACCCCACGCTATGACTCCCCTGCAACGGCGCCAGAAAAAGGTCTTGATAACCCACAAGTGTAGGGGATAATTGTAGCCTCTTTCGATAAGTAAGAATGTCGAACCCAACGAGGAGGTAAAGGTAGAACAAATATTCTCTCAAGTCATATCTGCCACTGATACGACTCTACGCACGCTTAGTGTTCGCTTTACCTAGAACAAGTATGAAACTAGAAGTACTTTGTAGGTATTGTTGGATAGGTTTGCAAGATAATAAAGAGCACGTAAATAAAAGCTAGGGGCTGTTTAGATAAAGATGCAATAAAGTAAATATAGCGAGTGTGGAAAAGTGGTGGTACGAGTTGTGAAATTGTCCCTAAGCAATTGACTACATTACTAGACCGGTAATCACTATTGCAATTCTATTGAGGGAGAGGCATAAGCTAACATACTTTCTCTTCTTGGATCATATGCACTTATGATTGGAACTCTAGCAAGCATCCGCAACTACTAAAGATCATTAAGGTAAAACCCAACCATATCATTAAAGCATCAAGTCCCCTCTATCCCATACGCAAACAACCTACTTACTTGGGTCTATGCTTCTGTCACTCACGCCACCCATCATAAGCAAATCATGAACATATTGCAAACCCTACAACGGGAATCCCTCACGCTTGCGCGACACGGAGGGCACAATAGGACAACACCAATAATAAAACATGCAAGTCAAACCAATCATAGCAATTCATCAATCACCGATAGGACAACTAAAATCTACTCAGACATCATAGGATGGCAACACATCATTGGATAAAATATGAAGCATAAAGCACCATGTTTAAGTAGAGGGTACAGCGGGTTTCGGGAGAGTGGACCGCTGTATATAGATGAGGGAAGGTGATGGAGATGTTGGTGAAGATGATGGAGGTGTTGGTGAAGATCGCGGTGATGATGATGGCCCCAGGCGGCGTTTCAGCGCCACCGGAAGCAAGGGGGAGAGAGCCCCTGATACGTCCATTTTGCATCATGCTTTTATATTGATATTTATTGCATTATGGGCTGTTATTACACGTTATGTCACAATACTTATGCCTATTCTATCTTATTTTACAAGGTTTACATAAGGAGGGAGAATGCCGGCAGCTGGAATTCTGGGCTGGAAAAGGAGCAAATATTAGAGACCTATTCTGCACAACTCCAAAAGTCCTGAAACTCCACGAAAGTCATTTTGGGAAATAATAAAAAATATCCAGTGGAAGAAGTTCACCAGAGGGGGCCCCACCTGGCCACGAGGGTGGGGGGTGCGCCCTACCACCTGGGCGCGTCCCCTACCTCATGGGCCCCCTGGTGGCCCCGCGATGCCCATCTTCTGCTATATGAGGTCTTTCGTCGAGAAAAAAATCATAAGCAACCTTTCGGGACGAAACTCCGCCGCCACGAGGCGGAACCTTGGCGGAACCAATCTAGGGCTCCGGCAGAGCTGTTCTGCCGGGGACACTTCCCTTCGGGAGGGGGAAATCATCACCATCGTCATCACCAACGCTCCTCTCATCGGGAGAGGGCAATCTCCATCAACATCTTCACCAGCACCATCCCCTCTCAAAACCCTAGTTCATCTCTTGTATCCAATTCTTGTCTCCAAGTCCGGGATTGGTACTAGTAGGTTGGTAGTAGTGTTGCTTACTCCTTGTAGTTGATGCTAGTTGGTTTATTTGGTGGAAGATCATATGTTTAGATCCTCTATGCATATTAATACCCCTCTGATTATGAACATGAATATGCTTTCTGAGTAATTACGTTTGTTCCTGAGGACGTGGGAGAAGTCTTGCTATTAGTAGTCATGTGAATTTGGTATTCGTTCGATATTTTGATGAGATGTATGTTGCCTAGCCTCTAGTGGTGTTATGTGAACGTTGACTACATAACACTTCACCATTATTTGGGCCTAGAGGAAGGCATTGGGAAGTAATAAGTAGATGATGGGTTGCTAGAGTGACAGAAGCTTAAACCCTAGTTTATGTGTTGCTTCGTAAGGGGCTGATTTGGATCCATATGTTTCATGCTATGGTTAGGTTTACCTTAATACTTTTGTTGTAGTTGCGGATGCTTGCAATCGAGGTTAATCATAAGTGGGATGTTTGTTCAAGCAAGAACAGCACCCAAGCACCTGTCCACCCAAATATCAAATTATCAAAGTACCGAACGCGAATCATATGAACGTGATGAAAACTAGCTTGACGATATTCCCATGTGTCCTCGGGAGCGTTTTTCCTATTATAAGAGTTTGTCCAGGCTTGTCCTTTGCGAAAAAAAGGATTGGGCCACCTTGCTGCACTTTATTTACTTTTTTTACTTGTTGCTCGTTAGAAATTATCCTATCACAAAACTATCTGTTACCATTTATTTCAGTACTTGCAGAGAATACCTTGCTGAAAACCGCTTATCATTTCCTTCTACTCCTCGTTGGGTTCGACACTCTTACTTTTCGAAAGGACTATGATAGATCCCCTATACTTGTGGGTCATCAAGACTCTTTTCTGGCGCCGTTGCCGGGGAGTGAAGCGCCTTTGGTAGGTGGAATTTGGTAAGGAAAAATTTATATAGTGTGCTGAAATTTACTGTCACTTGTTACTATGGAAAGTAATCCTCTGAGGGGCTTGTTCGGGGTATCTTCACCCCGACCAGTAGAGTAAAGAGTTTCTCCTCAACCTAATGAACCTACTGAAAATGAATATGAAAATATTCCCTTTGAATTTCCTTCGGGTATGATGGAAAAACTGCTAGCTAATCCTTTTGTAGGAGATGGAACAAAGCATCCTAGTGAGCACCTAATATATATGGATGAAGTTTGTCGACTATTTAAGCTTACAGGTATACCCGATGATGTTGTTAAGAAGAAGGTCTTCCCTTTATCTGAAGGTAGATGCATTGACATGGTATAGGCAATGTGATGATATGAGATCATGGAACTATAGAAGACTTAAATTGGAATTTCATCAAAAGTATTATCCTATGCATCTTGTTCATCGTGATCGCAATACTATATATAATTTTTGGCCTCGCGAAGGATAAAACATCGCTCAAGCTTGGGGAGGCTTAAATCAATGTTGTATTCATGCCCCAATCATGAGGTCCCAAGAGAAACAATTATTCAAAATCTTTATGCTCGGCTTTCTGAAAACAATCGCACCATGCTCGATACTTCTTGTGCTGGCTCTTTTATGATGAAGACTATTGAATTCAGATGGAATTCATTGGATAGAATTAAACGCAACTCTGAAGATTGGGACCTCGACGAAGGTAAGGAGTCAGGTATGACACCTAAGTTTGATTGTGTTAAATCTTTTATGGATACCGATA
>LR880966.1:710783192-710808721 GCA_904067115.1 Aegilops sharonensis
TCGGTATTTGTGAGGATGTGCCTGTTGTGGTTGCAAACATTACTATTTTAACGGACTTTGTTATTCTTGATATTCCCGAGGATGATAGTATGTCTATTATTCTTGGAAGACCTTTCCTTAATACTGCAGGGGCTGTTATTGATTGCAACAAAGGCAATGTCACTTTTCATGTTAATGGTAATGAGCACACTGTACACTTTCCGAGGAAACAACCTCAAGTTTATAGTATCAACTCTATTGGAAAAATTCCATCGATTATATTAGGAGGTTTTGAATTTCCTCTCCCTACTGTCAAGAAGAAATATGATATACTTATTATTGGGGATGTCCATATCCCCATTGAGGTAACATAGTGTTATTCAAAATTTCTCCGGTTCCATGTTAATCGGAATGAGTTTGTTAACAAGACATGATCAACCTTGTTAGTGGATTCCTTTTGATGAGCATGAGATGGATGAAACTAGAAGCACAACCTTCTGTACCCTCTTTATACTTTTTATTATTTAGTGGAAATAAAGTAAAGATAGTATTTTTCTGTCTGTCTCCCGATTTATCTGTGCAATATAAAAATGTACCGAAAATAAAAGTCCTCAGAATGCCATGCCAATTTAATATGATTTTTTCAGGAATATTTGAGGATTTTTAGTGCAAAAATTACCGCGGGGGAGCTGCCACCTGGCAATGAGGGTGGAGGGCGTGCCCTACCCCCCTGGGCGCGCACCCCTGCCTCATGGGCCCACGGTGGCCCTCCTCCACTTATCCCTGCACCCATCTTCTTCCTCTGCCTCACACAAACCCGAAAAACCAACTCATGCACGAGTTCCAGCCACTTTTGCTGTGCTTTTTGATCTCCTTGCTCAAAGCACCTCTCGCAAAACTGCTTGGGGAGATTGTTCCTTGGTATGTGACCCTCCATTGGTCCAATTAGTTTTTGTTCTAGTACTTTATTCTTTGCAAATTTGTGCTGCATAGGTGACCATGTTCTTGAGCTTGCATGTCAAATTTATATGGTTCCAAGTAGTTCTAATGCTTGATATAGGCTCTAGGCACTTGTAGGAGTAGTTGCTATCAATTTTATTGAAGTTGGTTCACTTTTGTTTGAAGTTACTAAAAAATTCAGATTATTTCAGAAAATAATGAAGAGACTTTTGAGGGGCTCGTCGAGCCGAAGCTCGAAGGAAAAACAAAAGGAATAAGAGCAGAAGCCCAAATATAATTTGCCTCATACAGCGGAGGTCCGGCCATGTGAATGGCCTTCCAATGACTTCTTGAGGAGAGCCAAGATTTATGAGGATTTCTATTTATTGATTGAGAATGCTGGCCTCACCAACTTCCTCCGCGACCAACGTCATCAGTATCTCTTACTCACAAATACTTTTGTGCAAAACTTCTACTTTTTCCCTAAGAAATCACCTCCATCAGTAGAGTTTCGTTTATATGACATTGTTAAGGAGATGCCATTAGCTGAATTTTGCGAGGTTTGAAAAATACCCTTTGAGGGTACCTTGGACGAACCACACCGTAACGAAGTAGAAGCTTTTATTAACACTATCACTGTGGGAGAAACCAGGAAGGTTTCTGATGCAAGAATTTCTAGCATACATTTTCCTGTTTTACGCTACTTTGCCTTATTTGCTAGTCGTTGCCTGATTGGTCACGGGAACTGTGGAAACCTTAGTGTTCCTGATATTATCATTTTGTTCCATGGTTTATACCGCAATAACTCGGGTAGTATGGGTGGAATTGTTGCTAGACGGTTAAGTCTGAACCGTACTAAGGGCCCCAACTTTGGAGGCATTTATGCTTCACGCCTAGCTGAATATTTTGATATACCTATTAGGCATTTGGAAAAAGAAGAAACATTGTTGCCCCGTGCTTATTTATATTATAAGAGTATGCTAGCGCATGACTTTCTTGTTAAGGGCAAGGAAGGGGAGCTTAAATATAAATTGTACTTTGATAAACATCACCCTGAGACTATTACTTTGCCTGCTCCCTCTTTGTTTAACTTGTCTGCAGGTGCTCACATCGTTCCGTGGGCGACCGTTCAAGCCTATCGGAATCCTGCACCAGCCCCGGAACCACAAGATGAGCCTCCATGACAGTCTGTTTATTCTTGGGATCCAGAGGCGGTTGCCAGCCAGTGGCAGTCAGAGTCCTCTTCATCACAGTATGATCCCAACTATTCTTCGTCACAGTATGACCCCAGCTACACCTACGGGTATCCGCCAGGCTATCCCTGGCAATAGACCAACTTAGGCCAAAAGCCTAAGCTTGGGGGAGTACGTATTTCCCACCGACATTACATTTATGTTCACACACACTCATTGCTAGATGTCGATGCTCATACTCTTTCACTATAATATCCATGCTAGTTTATTTCCTTTTTCCTGCTTTCTTCTTGTGTGTCTGTTAAACCTTAAGAAAAAAAAATTAGTAGTAGTTTATTTTTCCTGCTGTAGTAGTATTAATTAAAAAGAAAACCCAAAAATATTTCCCGTTCTTCTTTTGCTTGTTGGGAGCTTTCCCGTGTAAATAGTTTTAATTTCTTTTCTTTTCTTTGGGGGGTCAGTAGGAGAAGACCATGATTAAATTGTTGAAGTGGCTCTTATATGCATCATTGTTGATTTAACCAAGAGCCCATATTGCCATGTCTTCTCCTGTTTATTGAATGCTCGCAGATTCCAGCTTAGTCCAATGCACGCGCACTCTTATTATTATTCACACCGTTCGGTCGTGCAAGTGAAAGGCAATTATGATGACATATATGATGGACTGACTGAGATGGGAAAAGCTGGTATGAACTCGACCTCTTTTGTTTTTGTAAATATGATGAGTTCATCGTTCTTGATTCAGCTTATTATGAATAAACATGTTTGCAATGACAATTAGAGATCATAGTTGCTCGTGCCATGCTCGATTAGCTATGAGTTATAATGGTTTACCTTGCGTGCCAACATGCTATTAAAATAGTTGTGATGTGGTATGATGGGGTGGTATCCTCCTTTGAATGATTTAAGTGACTTGACTTGGCACATGTTCACGCATGTAGTTGAAACAAATCAACATAGGCTTCACGATATTTATGTTCATGGTGGATTATATCCTACTCATGCTTGTATTCAATGTTTATTAATTTTAATTCATGTTCATGACTGTTGTCGCTCTCTAGTTGGTCGCTTCCCAGTCTTTTGCTAGCCTTCACTTGTACTAAGCAGGAATACTGCTTGTGCATCTAATCCCTTAAACCCCAAAGTTATTCCATATGAGTCCACCATACCTTCCTATATGCGGTATCTACCTGCCGTTCCAAGTAAATTTGTATGTGCCAAACTCTAAACCTTCAAACAAACATTCTGTTTTGCATGCTCGAATAGCTCATATATCAACTAGGGCTGCCCTTATCTTCCGTGTTAGGCGGGTTATTCTCAAGAGGAGTGGACTCCGCTCCTCACTCACGAGAAAATGGCTGGTCACTGGGATGCCCAGTCCCATGCTTCATGCAAACTAAATCAAAATAATTGCAAACAAAACTCCCCCTGGGACCTGTTGAATGTTGGAGGCACTCGTTGTTTCGAGCAAGCCATGGATTGATGCTTGTGGATGAGGGGGAGTATAAACTTTACCATTCTGTTTGGGAACCGCCTATAATTTGTTTAGCATGGAAGATATCATCATCTCTTAGTTGTTATGTTGACAATGAAAGTATGCCGCTCAAAATATAATTTATCCCTATTTCAAAACCGAGCTCTGGCACCTCTACAAATCCCTGCTTCCCTCTGTGAAGGGCCTATCTATTTACTTTTATGTTGAGTCATCACCCTCTTATTAAAAAGCACTAGCTGGGGAGCACATCTGTCATTTGCATTCATTACTGTTAATTTATATCGGGTATGATTATGATTGGATCTCTTTTACCATGAATTACAATGTCTAGTCAGTCCTTGATCTTTGAAGGTGCTCTGCATTTATGTTTTGCGGTCTCAGAAAGGGCTAGCGAGATACCATCTTGTTATATCATATTACGATTATTTTGAGAAAGTGTTGTCATCTGAGATTTATTATTATGGCTTGCTAGCTGATTATGTTATTGATATGAGTAAACATGAGACCTAGGAGTTATTGCAAATGTGGTTAGTTATGATCTTTGCTGAAAACCTGAATGCTGGCTTTACATAGGTACAACAACAAGAGCAAACAGAGTTTGTAAAAGTTTTTCTTTTTCTCTTTCAGTTTGTCAACTGAATTGCTTGAGGACAAGCAAGGGTTTAGTCTTGGGGGAGTTGATACGTCTCCGTCGTATCTACTTTTCCAAACACTTTTCCCCTTGTTTTGGACTCTAACTTGTATGATTTGAATGGAACTAACCCGGACTGATGCTGTTTTCAGCAGAATTGCCATGATGTAGTTTTATGTACAGAAAACAAAAGTTCTCAGAATGACCTGAAACTCCACGGGATGTCTTATAAAAAATAATAAAAAATCCTCACCAAAGATGAAGACCAGGGGGCCCACACCCTGTCCATGAGGGTGGGGGCGCCCCCCTCCTGGGCGCGCCCCCTACCTCATGGGCCCCCTGGAAACCTTCCGACGCCAACTCCAACTCTATATATTGGCTTTCGGGGAGAAAAAAATCAAAGAGAAGAAATCATCGCGTTTTATGATACGGAGCCGCCGCCAAGCCCTAATCTCTCTCGGGAGGGCTGATCTGGAGTCCGTTCGGGGCTCCGGAGAGGGGGATTCGTCGCCGTCGTCATCACCAAGCATCCTCCATCACCAATTTCATGATGCTCACCGCCGTGCGTGAGTAATTCCATCGTAGGCTTGCTGGACGGTGATGGGTTGGATGAGATTTATCATGTAATCAAGTTAGTTTTGTTAGGGTTTGATCCCTAGTATCCACTATGTTCTGAGATTGATGTTGCTATGAGTTTGCTATGCTTAATGCTTGTCACTAGGGCCGAATCTCGGGGGCTACACCCAGCGGGTGCTCTGACGCGCCCCCGCGAAGAAGAAGACAAAGTAGTTGCCGGGAGATCCGGCCCGAGTGCTCAGCAGTCGGCCCGAATCTCGGGGGCTACACCCAGTGGGTGCGCTGGCGCGCCCCCACGGAAGATTGCAAGAAACAAAAACAAGAGACAAAAGAAGATTTTTGTCTGGCTGCCAGTAGCCGGCAGAAAGAAAAAAGAAGAAAAGGGTGTTGCAAGACGCCTCGCCGCCTGGCCGGTCGAGCCTGGCCGGCCGGGACCCCCTTCGAGCACCCGGGGGGCTCAAAGGCTACACCCAGCGGGTGCGCCGGCGCGCTCCTCGAGCGCCGAGCTACGCCGGTGGTCTTCGACAACCTCTGCCGCGACTACACGAAAACCAATGTGAGCTCCTCACCCTCATGTTTTTTGCACCATGCAAGCACGGATAACCCCGAGCGATGCTCGGAGGGATGTCTCCGCATTTCATTACAGTTGCATCACTGTTAGCCCCGGCGCCAGCCAGAGTTGGCCCGGGGGCTGGCCGCTTGGCCTGAGACGTTAGTTCCCGCAGACGGCTTAGTAGCGTGCGCAGTACCAAAGGCCCACTCTTAGCCACAGACTGCAGAGCGGCTGTCCGGCTAGCAAGAGTCAACGCTGGAGGCCACCCACGCGAAAAACGTCCGAGAAGAAAAACGGTTCGGGTGACCCGGCCGTTTTCCTTTACAAGTATCTACTCGGTTGAATCTGCTCCCAGACTCTGAGTACTGAACACTCCACTTCGCGGCCCACTCTCAGCCACAGACCGCAGAGCGGCTGTCCGGCGAGCGAGAGCACAAGCCAAAAAGCAGAGGGAACACGAAAAAGATTGAAGGGGGCTCGGACGAAACTGAGTCGGCACCCTCCGCATAAAACTTGCAATGCTAAAAGCAAACATTTGATATACCTGCATGGACTAACTTTGTCTTTTTTATGATCATTTCCATGAACACTCGCCAAAAAAACCTCCGCCCAACTTTGCCAAGTTGCCCGGAGGCTTGGGGGCTACTGTCGGAGTAATTGGACACGGATACCCCGAAGACGGTGAGACGATATTTCAAGACATCGGGGCTAGCAAAGCCCCTCAGTCCGACTGCCCGGCCGCTCCTGCCGGCTCCCCGTCCGACTGCTCTGCCCGGCTGGCTGCCGGCTGCCGACTGCGCCAACCAGCTGGCTGCCGACTGCAGCCCGACCCGACACCGACAAGACCCCGACGAGACGTCCATACCGCGGACAAGACAACCGTACCGCGACACCATCATGTACAGTGCCCCTTGTCCCTGGGCACTATTTATGAAGTGACCCAGGGGACAAGGATGACACCCACCATGCCTTGCTCCCATACCACCACATAGCTTAGATAGTAAGCTAGCTCCACACTATATATAGCTATCCATCCATTCTCACATACACTCACGCATGAGCACTCACATGCTCACGGCCATGAGCACGGCCGACCATTAGCATGCCACATACGATACATATACGAGGCCAGATGCCAGATGCCTATGGCACTGACCTCAGATACAGCTCCAGGAACACTCTGCACTAAATATACCAGATACACTCAGACATGCAGCAATAGGAGTATTATCTCTCCGGAGAGCTCCGAAGCTGGGTAAACCACCGCGTGCTACTCGCATACCCGCTCCCGGGCCTATCAGCAGCAGTCTTACCCTCATATTAAGCCCTTGTGGCATCTGTCGACTCGCAAGCCCCCCGTGAGAATACCACGACAGGAGCACTCATTAAAATATGACATGCTAAAGAGTTGATGTTGGACAAGGAAGACAACATAATGGGTTATGTTTTCTTATATCTGAGATAAAGTATATTGTCATGGATCTTTCAACATGTTGAGCTTGCCTTTCCCCCTCGTGCTAGCCAAATTCTCAGCACCAAGTAGAGATACTACTTGTGCTTCCAAAAAAAAACCCTTAAACCAGTTTTGCCATGAGAGTCCACCATATCTACCTATGGATTGAGTAAGATCCTTCAAGTAAGTTGTATCGGGGCAAAGCAATAAAAATTGCTCTCTAAATCTGTATGATTGATTGGTGTGGGAGAAATAAGCTTTATACGATCTTGTGATGTAGAAGTAATAAAAGTGACGGAATGCATAATAAAGGTCTATATCACAAGTGGAAATATAAAGTGACGTTCTTTCGCATTAAGATTTTGTGCATCCAACCATAAAAGCGCATGGCAACCTCTGCTTCCCTCTGCGAAGGGCCTATCTTTTATTTATTATCTCCTACCTTATGCAAGGGTCATGGTGATCTTCACCTTCCCTTTTTCATTTTATCCTTTGGCAAGCACAGTATGTTGGAAAGATCCTGATGGGTATATCTAATTGGATGTAGGGGAGCATGAGTTATCATTGTTGACATTACCCTTGAGTTAAAAGGCTGGGAGGCAAAACTATAAGCCCCTGTCTTTCTCTGTGTCCGATTAAAACTCCGTAAACACAAGTATCGCGTTAGTGTTAGCAATTATGAAGGACTAAATGATAGTTGAGTATGTGGACTTGCTATTAAGCTCTGACATAGACTCTTTCTAATGTTATGATAAATTGCAATTGCTTCAATGACTGAGATTATAGTTTGTTGGTTCTCAATAAAGTTTATGTTTCGTACTCTGCATTGTGAATGGATTATTACTTGAACATAAGAAATCATATGACATTTTCTATATATCTTGCTGTTATGAGAATAATCATGATGCCTTCATGTCCGTATTTTATTTTTATCGACGCCTCTACCTCTAAACATGGGGACATATTTATCATTATCGGCTTTCGCTTGAGGACAAGCGAGGTCTAAGCTTGGGGGAGTTGATACGTCCATTTTGCACCATGCTTTTATATCGATATTTATTGCATTATGGGCTGTTATTACACGTTATGTCACAATACTTATGCCTATTCTCTCTTATTTTACAAGGTTTACATAAGGAGGGAGAATGCCGGCAGCTGGAATTCTGGGCTGGAAAAGGAGCAAATATTAGAGACCTATTCTGCACAACTCCACGAAATTCATTTTGGGAAATAATAAAAAATATCCAGCAGAAGAAGTTCACCAGAGGGGGCCCCACCTGGCCACGAGGGTGGGGGGCGCGCCCTACCCCCTGGGCGCGCCCCCTACCTCGTGGGCCCCCTGGTGGCCCTCCGATGCCCATCTTCTGCTATATGAGGTCTTTCGTCGAGAAAAAATCATAAGCAACCTTTTGGGACGAAACTCCGCCGCCACGAGGCGGAACCTTGGCAGAACCAATCTAGGGCTCCGGCAGAGCTGTTCTGCCGGGGACACTTCCCTCCGGGAGGGGGAAATCATCACCATCGTCATCACCAATGCTCCTATCATCAGGAGACGGCAATCTCCATCAACATCTTCACCAGCACCATCCCCTCTCAAAACCCTAGTTCATCTCTTGTATCCAATTCTTGTCTCCAAGTCCGGGATTGGTACTAGTAGGTTGCTAGTAGTGTTGATTACTCCCTGTAGTTGATGCTAGTTGGTTTATTTGGTGGAAGATCATATGTTCAGATCCTTTATGCATATTAATACCCCTCTGATTATGAACATGAATATGCTTTGTGAGTAATTACGTTTGTTCCTGAGGACGTGGGAGAAGTCTTGCTATTAGTAGTCATGTGAATTTGGTATTCGTTCGATATTTTGATGAGATGTATGTTGTCTAGCCTCTAGTGGTGTTAAGTGAACGTCGACTACATAACACTTCACCATTATTTGGGCCTAGAGGAAGGCATTGGGAAGTAATAAGTAGATGATGGGTTGCTAGAGTGACAGAAGCTTAAACCCTAGTTTATGCGTTGCTTCGTAAGGGGCTGATTTGGATCCATATGTTTCATGCTATGGTTAGGTTTACCTTAATACTTTTGTTGTAGTTGTGGATGCTTGCAATAGAGGTTAATCATAAGTGGGATGTTTGTTCAAGTAAGAACATCACCCAAGCACCGGTCCACCCAAATATCACATTATCAAAGTACCGAACGCGAATCACATGAACGTGATGAAAACTAGCTTGACGATATTCCCATGTGTCCTCGGGAGCGTTTTTCCTATTATAAGAGTTTGTCCAGGCTTGTCCTTTGCTACAAAAAGGATTGGGCCACCTTGCTGCACTTTATTTAATTTTGTTACTTGTTGCTCGTTACAAATTATCCTATCACAAAACTATCTGTTACCACTTATTTCAGTACTTGCAGAGAATACCTTGCTGAAAACCGCTTATCATTTCCTTCTACTCCTCGTCGGGTTCGCCACTCTTACTTATCGAAAGGACTACGATAGATCCCCTATACTTGTGGGTCATCAGCCCCCCTTCTTCTTCTTCTTCCTTGACCTTCTTCCTAGATGGGAGAAGGGTTTTCCCTATGGTCCTTGGCTCCCATGGCTTGGAAGTGGCGAGAGCCCCTCCGAGGTTGGATCTATCTCTCTGTCCCTCTCTGTTTCTGTGTTCTCAGATTCTGCCCTTTCACCGTTTCTTTTATATCCGGAGATCCGTAACTCCGATTGGGGTGAATCTTTCGCCCAGATTTTTCTCATAAATTAGCTTTCTTGCAGCAAAAGAAGAGCGTCAACCGCCTTACGGGGTGCCCACGAGAGTCCAGGGCGCGCCCCCCTGTCTCGTGGCCCCCTCGGGCACTGTCTCGCGTTGATTCTTCCTCCCAAAAATCACAAATATTCCAAAATAATTCTCCGTCCGTTTTTATCCCGTTTGGACTCCGCTTGATATGGGTTTTCTGCGAAACATAAAACATGCAACAAACAGGAACTGGCACTGGGCACTGGATCAATATGTTAGTCCCAAAAATAATATAAAAAGTTGCCAAAAGTATATGAAAGTTGTAGAATATTGGCATGGAACAATCAAAAATTATAGATACGACGGAGACGTATCAGATGGCTATCCTCATATTTGTTATCCGAGATTGAGACTGCGTAGCGAATAGTGTGGTAAGAGCAGTCCATAGATCGTAGGTACCTTCTTTACCAATGACCTGCGCAAGGATCTCCCTGGGTGAGCGAGTTCAACAGATAGCTCAGAACCTGTTGGTCCTTCACCAGCCACGGACCATATAGAGGGTTGGGCTATATAGTTATGGTTTTGTCTGCCTTCGTGACCTCCGCCGTTTTTGGCGGTGCGGCATCGCTGTCGTAAGGAGAGCGGTCACTTGTGCGCTGATGGGGAACGTTGCATGAAAATGAAAAAAAAAACTCCCAAGATCCAATCTAGGAGATGCATAGCTACGAGAGGGTAGTGTGTCTACATACCCTTGTAGACCAAAAGCATTAGCGTCGTAACGCGGTTGATGTAGTCGTACTCTTTACGATCCTACCGCGATCCAATCCGATTTAGTGCCGAACGGACGACTCCTCCGAGTTTAGCACACGTACGGCTCGGCGGCGTCCTCTCCTTCTTGATCCAGCAAGCGAGGGAGAGGATGTGGATGAGATCAGGACCAAAACGAAGGCGTGGTGGTGGTGCTGGCAGCGGATTCGGAAGGGCTTAGCCAAGTGCGTACCGGTGAAGCACGGGAGGCGTTGGGAGAGGTAACGGGCAAGTGTCGAAGGGGGGCTACCCCCAACGCCTCCCCACCTTTATATAGGCGTGGATGTCGGCTGGTGGGTTTCCCTCCAAGGCCATAGGGTTGTTTGTCAAAGGGGGAGGAAGGAAATCCCTCCTCTCCTTCCCCACAGATCGCTATCCCCTTTTTAGGGATCCTGATCTTAGCCCTTTGGGATATGATAATATTCCTTTTAAGGGAGGATCTTGGTGCACCTAGACCAGGGGTATGGGGACTTTCCCCACTAAAAACGTTCATGTGCCCCCCCCCCCATGCAGATGGGGTCCACTCTGGAACCTTCTAGAACCTTCCCGGTACAATACCAAAAAAACTTGAATTTTTTTCGGAACCCCGTTAACAACCTTCCATATATTAATCTTTACCTCCAGAATATTCCGGAGCTCCTCGTGATGTCCCGGATCCCACCCGGGACTCCGAATAACCTTCAAACTTCGCACTATTAATATCTCAATACTACCCTTGCGTTACCAAACATTAAGCGTGCGACCCTACGGGTTCGAGAACATGCAGACATGACGAGACTCCTCTCCGATCAATAATCAATAGTGGAAAGGATTCCCCTACATATTCAACAAAGATCTTTATCGGTTTAACCACAATGACAAGGATTCAGTCAATCCCGTATGCAATTCCCTCTGTCCGGTGATATGTTACTTGTCCGAGATTCGATCGTCGGTATCTCCATACCAAGTTCAATCTCGTTACTGACAAGTCTCTTTACTTGTTCCGTAATACAAGATATCGTGATTGAACTCATTAGTCACACGAAGCTTCTTATGATGTTGTATTACCGAGACGACCGAAAGATATCTCTCCGTCACACAGAGCGACAAATCCCAGTCTCGATCCATGCAACTCAACAGACATCTTCGGAGATATGTGCACCTTTATGATCACCAAGTTATGAAGTGATGTTTGATAGCACATAAGGCATTCCTCGGGTATCCGGGAGTGGCATGATCTCATGGTCTAAAGAACTGATACTTGACATGAACAAAACTATAGCAAATAACTAAACGATCTGATGCTAAGCTTACAGTTGGGTCTGTCCATCACATCATTCTCCTAATGATGTGATCCTGTTATCAAATGACAACTCATATCCATGGTTAAGAAACCATAACCATCTTTATTTAACGGCCTAGTCTAGTAGAGTCTTACTAGGGACACGGTGTAGTTTATGTATTCACACATGTATTTAAGTTTCTGGTCAATACAGTTCTAGCATGAATAATAAACATTTATCATGAACGAGATATATGATAATAACCATTTTATTATTGCCTCTACGTATACCTGACCATACCTCGGGCCGGGCCTAGCCAAGCCCGACGCATAAAACCCAGGCCCGGCCCGGCCCGGCCGTCGGGCCTGTTTTCTAGGCCCGAGCCCGACCCGAACACGTAAAAGCCCGTCAGGCTTTGATCCGGCCCGGCCCGTCCTTCAGGAAAACGCGAAAATGCCAGGCCCGGGCCCGACCCGGCCCGGCCTTCGGGCTCAAAATCTAGGCCCAGGCCCGCCCCGGGAGCAGCGTCAGGCCGGGTCTGGTCGGGGTTTTTCGGGCCGGGCTGCCCATGGCCAGGACTACCTCTAGGGCATATTTCCAACACGTGCCTCGCAGTTGTGACACCACATGTGCTTTCTAGAGGAGGTAGTTCCCCCTCTTGAGCTTCTCTATTGGTGAAGCGCCGAGGTTGAGGGCGACAATGCTTGAGCTCGTAGCCATGGTGAAGATGGGGTTTTGGGTTTCTGTGTTTGCTAGATGATAGGAAAGAGGCTAGCCCTATATATCATATAAGATTAGTTGAGAAGCGTTCCTACTCTCCTTGGGGTGAGCCACATGCGTTTATTTATCGAGGGCAATCAACCTTGCCATAGCGGACAAGAAGAGCGATCACCAGGATCTGTTCAGGTTTGTTACAGAGAGATGGGATAGATACATGACAGAATAGATAGAGATAGTTAAGATTACATGTATTGTATAACTCAAACTCTAGGAGAATCTATAGTCGCGATGGACAAATCCGAACCCTTAAACGCCCGCGGACACCCCGGGCGCGTCCGCGGACAGTGACCGGTCACGTCTCAAAAAATACATTCCACATTCGGATACCTCAAATTAGAAACCTCAAATCCATATTATTATATGCAATGCAACGATCTTTGAGCGGAGCTTCGTCCGTCTCCGCCGTGGCCATCTCCAGCGGCCGGTTGCACCCCTCAGAGTGTTAGTCCGGTCGCCGGCAAGGTAGAGTAGGGTATGGGACACGATCTGGCTCACGGTGTTGGAAATATGCCCTAGAGGACATAATAAAATGGTTATTATTGTATTTCCTTGTTCATGAATTGTCTATTGTTCATGCTATAATTGTATTAACTGGAAACCGTAATACATGTGTGAATACATAGACCACAACATGTCCCTAGTGAGCCTCTAGTTGACTAGCTCGTTGATCAATAGATGGTTATGGATTCCTGACCATGGACATTGGATGTCATTGATAACGGGATCACATCATTAGGAGAATGATGTGATGGACAAGACCCAATCCTAAGCATAGCACAAGATCGTGTAGTTCGTTTGCTAAGAGCTTTCTAATGCCAAGTATCATTTCCTTAGACAATGAGATTGTGCAACTCCAGGATGCAGTAGGAATGCTTTGGGTGTACCAAACATCACAACGTAACTGGGTGGCTATAAAGGTGCACTACAGGTATCTCCGAAAGTGTCTGTTGGGTTGGCACGAATCGAGACTGGGATTTGTCACTCCGTATGACGGAGAGGTATCTCTGGGCCCACTCGGTAATGCATCATCATAATGAGCTCAATGTGACTAAGGAGTTAGTCACGGGATCATGCGTTACGGAATGAGTAAAGAGACTTGCCAGTAACGAGATTGAACGAGGTATTGGGATACCGACGATCGAATCTCGGGCAAGTAACATACCAATGGACAAAGGGAATTGTATACGGGATTGATTGAATCCCCGACATCGCGGTTCATCCGATGAGATCATCGTGGAACATGTGGGAGCCAACATGGGTATCCAGATCCCGCTGTTGGTTATTGGCCGGAGAGATGTCTCGGTCATGTCTGCATGGTTCCCGAACCCGTAGGGTCTACACACTTAAGGTTCGGTGATGCTAGAGTTGTTATGGGAAATAGTATGTGGTTACTGAAGGTTGTTCGGAGTCCCGAATGAGATCCCGGACGTGACGAGGAACTCCGGAATGGTCCGGAGGTGAAGATCGATATATTGGATGAAGGGTATTGGAGTCCGCAATTGTTCCGGGGGTACCGGGTGACGACCAACGTGTCCGGAAGGGGTTTCGGAGGCCCCGACAAGCGTTGGGGGGCCTTATGGGCCAAGGGGAGGGGGCACATCAGCCCACTAAGGGGCTGAGCGCCCCTCCCACCCCATCTCACTTAACCTGGAGAGGTTGGGGCGCCTCCCCTCCCGGCTTGGGGGGCAAGTTTCCGAGGGGTGGGGCGCCCAAACCCATCTAGGGTTTGCCCTGTGGCCGCCGCCCTCCCCTAGGGAAACCCTAGGGCGCCTCCTCCTACCCTTCCCCCTATATATGGTGAGGGAGAGAGAGGGCAGCCGCACCCCCTTCCCTGGCGCAGCCCCTTTGTCGGTGTCAAAACCGACGGATCTCGGGTAGGGGGTCCCGAACTGTGCGTCTAGGCGGATGGTAACAGGAGACAAGGGACACGATGTTTTACCCAGGTTCGGGCCCTCTTGATGGAGGTAAAACCCTACGTCCTGCTTGATTGATATTGATATTGTGGATGTTTTACAAGAGTGGATCTACCACGAGATCAAGGAGGCTAAACCCTAGAAGCTAGCCTATGGTATGATTGTAAGGGTTGTTGTGATCGTAGTCCTACGGACTAAAGCCATCCGGTTTATAGAGACACCGGAGAGGGCTAGGGTTACATAGAGTCGGTTACAATGGTAGGAGATCTACATATCCGTACCGCCAAGCTTGCCTTCCACGCCAAGGAAAGTCCCATCCGGACACGGGGAGAAGTCTTCAATCTTGTATCTTCATAGTCTTGGAGTCCGGTCGATGATGATAGTCCGGCAGATGATAGTTCGGCTGATGATGATAGTCCGGCTATCCGGACACCCCCTAATCCAGGACTCCCTCAGTAGCCCCTGAACCAGGCTTCAATGACGATAAGTCCGGCGCGTATATTGCTTGGCATTGCAAGGTGGGTTCCTCCTCCAAATGATAGAAGATTGTGAACACCAGGATAGTGTCCGGCTCTGCAAAATAAATTCCACATTCCACCGTAGAGAGAATAATAATATATACACAAGTTCAATCTGCTGACGTTTTTTGTGGCATGACGTCACACCACTACCAAGCCATTACTCAAATTGTTTTTTTACTTTACCACCTTAGCGCATTTAGCGAAGCGGTTTCCTTGGCACGTCTTGTCGAAGCAGAGATCGTGTTTCCCCTTAATCCAGGATTCTCATCAATACAGGCGTGGGTAACCCAACCGCGCCCGTTCGCCACGCCCCCTCTATCGAAGGCGAGTCCCAAACGGTCACGGAGACGGCTCTTGGTATTCTCCCTCTTTATAATGGGACTAAGGCTCGTTTCTTTTTTCTTCAATCCTTCATCGAATCCTCTCCCCGCTCCAAGTTCCAGCACCTAGAGCTCCAGATTCGAGCGCTGCGGACTTCCAACGATGTCCGGTTCCGACCTCCATGGCCGGTGGATGCCCTCCTCCATCACGGAGGAGGACATGCTAAAGCTGCGAGAGGCCAAGTACCTGTCTTACGAGATTTCGCACAGGTTGCCTGCCGAAGGGCAGGCCATCCCCACCCCCGAGCCCGGCGAGTATGTCGTTTTTGTATCCCACCTCCGTCGGGGTTTAGGCTTCCCGATGGATCCTTTTGTGAGAGGGCTCATGTTTTACTATGGGTTAGAATTCCACGACTTGGCTCCGGAGTCCATCCTCCATATCTCCGCATTTATTGTCATCTGCGAAGCCTTCCTCCGCGTCACCCCTCACTTCGGCCTGTGGCTGAAGACCTTCAATGTGGCGCCGAAGATGATCGGGGGGCGTCAAGCGCAGTGTGGCGGGGCGGCCATAAGTAAGAGGGCCGATGCCCCGTGGCCCGCTGGCTCCTTCCAAGAGGAGCTCGGCCTGTGGCAGCAAGAGTGGTTCTATATTACTGTTCCGAGGGGCTGCAGGCAAAAGCCGCCGCCCTTATTCCGCCCGGGACCTCCACAACGGTTGATGTCGTGGATCAACCAAGGGCTCAACTGGGGGCCGTCAAAGGACGTGCCCCTACTGCAGGGCCGGATTCGAGATCTCCTAACGAGGGAGATCGATATGGTGGTGGTGATGCAGGTTATGCTGATTAGGCGTCTCCTGCCCTGCAAACGCCGCCCTCTCCGGCTATGGGAGTTCAATCCGGAGGGTCCACGGATTCTTCAACACTTCATGGGTTTGACACCCCTGGAGATGTACAAATTATTCTTCGGATCGCAAGAGGTGCGACCGGAGTTGACCGAGGATGCTGGACTAAGCTGCAATCGCCCGGATACTCAAGTAAGTAGTTCCGAGTCCGGACATACCGTTTGTTTGCCTTTCGATGATTCGCCTTATGACCAATTTCCTTCTACACAGGAGTGGATAGCGGAAGCAAAATTGATACGGTGTCCAGCCCCCCTCCCCGAGACCGCGCCGGATCCCGTGCTGGTCCGGATGCTTGAGGTTGTGCCTTCAGAGGAAGACGAAGGGGAAAACAAGGAAGCTACTGCCTCGCCTAAGGAGGCTCTTGAAAGAGGGGGGATCGAGAATCCCTCCCCCCAAGGGGAGAAGAGGACTGCCTCCGAGGACCCGGGGGCAAAAGCCCCTAAACGAGGGAAGAAATCTTCGCCAGAGGGTCCTGCGTCCGGGGAGGCCCCGGCCGCACAATCTCCCTTAATGAGTCAGCCCTCCAACGAGCCGTAAGTAGAAAGAAAGGAGTTTTATAATAAGGGACATCCCTATTTGTGCTTCTGAGGATAACCAAAGTTTTTACCTTGTAGTTCGGATCTCCGTCCTTCGCAGATGAGCTCGTCTTCGGGGGACCTTCGTCCGGAGATGATAGAGAGCGAGACGCCTCCGTCCGGGGCGCCGTCGGATAGGGCGGACGAGCCTGAAGTGTCGTCACGGAGGGAGCCCCCGGGTTTGGCAAAGCCGGATAGTTCGGTGCCGACTGGTGTACGGCTGAAGGATCTGCTTGAGAAGGCGTCTATCTCAGAAGATCAGCACGCATTGATGAGCGTGGTGATTGAAAGGATTACGTCCGCCGAAGGCGGGTTGCACGACATCGTCAGGAGTTTGCTGGCGGGGTTTGAGGTACGTAAAAATAACACACCTTTTAACAGTTTTGCATATAGAATGCGCCCTGTATAGATAGTAGCCCCTGAGACTCGGTAGGTTGTCGAAATCGACAGCGTGCCGAGGATCAAAATCGCAGGTTTAAATTCCCGTCATGCCGATGCAGGTGGCGGGTCGTCCGGAGGCCAGCCGGACTGATGGAGTTGCCGAACTAAAGCGGCAACTCGATGCTGCGGATGCGGACATCACGCTGATCAACAGGCGACTTGATGAGTCGCAAGGTAAGTGTTACTGCGCGGTCACTTGGTAAGGGAGCCGAAGCCATCCCCTTACAACATGTGCGTGAAATGCAGATAGTGCCGCTGCCGTGGAAAGCCTTCGGGCCAAACTTGCTCAAGCCAAGGAGCAGGCCAGAAGGAGTAATGCGGCGGCCTCGAGGGCGGCCGAGGAGTTAGCGGCCGAAAGGGTCGCACACTGCCGGAGCAGGGAAGAGATAGCCGAAATGGCCGTGAAGTTAAAAAATGCTACCGACCGCAATAAGGCTCTTGGAAAGGAGCGCCTAGCGGAGCAAGAAGACCTGCGGAAGGCCACCGCCGAAGCCAAGAATGCCCGCTCTGCAATGCGGGCTATGAAGGAAGAGCTGCGCCGAAGGTTTACGGATCCAAAATATGCTCAGCTGGGCCAACTGTGGTGTCCGGAGGACCCTTATATGGACTTAGCAGCGAGTGCGGCGGATGCCGTTGTGCATTTTCGAAGCCAGAAGGATCACAAGATGGAAGAGCTGTTTTGGTCTCAATTCCATAGTCCGGAGCGTTCACTTCCGCTGACCGATCGTTTGGCTGAGTGGGCTGAGCTAAATAGGTTGTCCGGGCTTGCTGTGACGGATATAGTGACTCATATCCAGCCGGAAGGCCCCAGCCGAAGAGTTATTTTGGCTTATTGCAGCAATTTCTTGGGACGGTGCCGCATATCAAGGCGATGAAGCGGTCGGCCTGCATAGAGGGTGCGCGGATGGCGCTCGCCCGTGTGAAGACACATTGGACAGAGATGGATGCCACCGCTGTTGCGACCCCGGGTTCAGATGATAACCGGTTACTCGTCGAGCAATATTTTGGCGAAGTACTGCGTGGTGCTCGTGTAATAGAGTCAAAGTGCTCGAAAAATGTTACGTTCGAATGAACGTTTATTATGATGTAAAATGATATGTAAGCGCCTTTTATACTTGTGCGTTCAAGTAATAGAATATCTCCTATGCGGCCGTTTATGTATACGTGTGTATAACCTGAAAGATGGCAGTCGTCGGCTTCAGCCCCCACGCACAAGGTGCGGGGGTGTTCGCAAAAAATAGCGCGTTTTCACACTTAATCCGACGTCTCGGTCCTGTAAAGGAGGTGGTAGCGTAGCAAACGAGGCAACCAGACTATAATGCTTTATCACTTTCACTTAGCCATGGAGTTCGAGGGTGGGGCTACGACATAGCCCCTGGGGGCACCGCGCTCTCCGAATTCGGGGCGTGTATGTGCCTGGCCGGGAAACGGCCCTTCGTCAAAGCGGAGGAATCCTAAACATTCCCATAGTCGATCGAGTGGTTGACCAGTCTCTCGCTGTATCATGACAGTCAGTTTTCGGCTTTCTCTACTGAGGTGCTCGCCCAGCCGAACTGGGGCACAATCGCAGTAGTTCTCCTGGAGCCGCGTTAGCCGATGATACGGAACGTAAGGCAGCAAAACACAGGAGCCGGGCAAACCCAACATTTGACCAAAGACATGATTCGGAGCTGATGCATATAAGGCCTAACTCGAGACGCCGAACACTCCCGAAGGTGTTCGGTCTTTATAATAGCGGGCAAAACAAAGCCCTAAGCCCCTTGTGTCCAGGTACAGGCAGGTTATTCTGGCGCGGCCGATGCCAAAACGCCAGTCTCCACTCTGGTTATAATGATAAACCAGGGGATTATAGCAACAAGAAACAGTAAGAAAGGTTTACGTAGGGTCTTAGTCTGAAAAGAGTCCTTGCAACGGGTCCCTACTGCACGTCTGCGCCTGTGTCTCCGTTGTGCCGTATCCTGGACGGGTGTGCACGCTGTTCATCTGAAAAAAGAGAAGAACTTGGTTGGAAAAGAAATCGTGCGAGAAAGTGCATAAAAAATTGAAATATAGATTAAGAAAGCTGAGCCTATGCTAGCTCATTATGGCTTATATGTGCAAACCCTTGTGAAGGGATGTGCGGCTAGGTAGCCCCTAGCTTATTTATTCCGGACTCGTCCAGCCGTGTCCGGGGTCTCAAGCGACCTTTTAATGAAATGATGCCACATGAACCGGGCATTTTAAGCGTAAGAGACGCGTAATGTGGTATTGCATTGAAGCAGACAAAAGCTTCCCGTCCCAGTGATGCTTGATAGCCACTTTTAAATGGGGCGACATGAAAGGTTAGCTTTTCTCGTCGGAAGTTGTCAGGTGACCCTGACACAACTTCTAGTAATAATGAAACTGTGCACCTGGCGTAAGGGCCTGGCGCCACTCCTTTGAAGGAAGTGCGGCTATGCCGGATTGTGGTAGGGTCTATCCCAAATTGCGGATTGTGTCCGGAAATAGCAGGTTCAAGTCACTGCTGCCGTCCATCAAAACCTGCGTTAATTGCAGTCCGTCTATTATGGGATCCACTATCAGGGCAGTCTATCCTGCGTTCCGGATACTTCTGGACTAATCCAGATGGTCGAAAGTGATTGGTTTTGACATCCAATCTCGGTGTTCCACTGCGGTGGACCGTGCGACACTTGTCTAAGCGAGTGTCGTGTTGGCTTTCCGTACTATCACATGAAGCTAGTTTACTGTTTTGACTTCTTGTGGGAAAGTCTTTTGACTTCCGGTGCTCTGCTGGTGGGGTTCGTCATTGTCCTCGCTTGGCGCATCGAGCCCCTTGTGTCCGGCGTTGAGTCTGCCGGACTGTTTGAAAACCCAACAATTTCGGTTGGTATGGTTTGCAGGCCTTCCGGTGGTACTGTGGATTTGACATATCCGATCTAAAATTTTGTTTAAATTTGATAGCTCGTCTCTGTTCTCCTTGAGAGGCCGTGTTGTATTGCTTGGCCGCGAGCTTTTGAATCCGGCGTTGACCGCCGTGCCCTTTGGGCTTTTTTCTTTATTCCGGCGCTGGTCTTTCCTGCGTCGTGACTGTCCGTTTCCATCTCTGATCTCGGATGTACTCGGGTCGCTGGTGCTGCATCTTGCTAGCCAGCTGTCTTCTCCTGCGCAAAAGCGCGTCATGAGGCTTGTTAGCGCGGCCATTGTTCTTGGCTTCTCTTGGCCGAGGTGTCTGGCGAGCCATTCGTCTCGGACGTTGTGTTTAAAAGCTGCTAGGGCTTCTGCGTCCGGACAATCGACTATTTGGTTCTTTTTGGTAAGGAACCTGTTCCAGAATTTGCGCGCTGACTCTCCGGGCTGTTGGGTTATATGACTCAGATCGTCTGCATCCGGAGGGCGGACATAAGTCCCTTGAAAATTTGCTCTAAACGCGTCCTCAAGCTCTTCCCAACTTCCAACAGTATTTTCTGGGAGGCTTTTGAGCCAATGCCGAGCTGGCTCTTTGAGCTTGAGGGGTAGGTATTTTATGGCGTGGAGATCATCTCCTCTAGCCATGTGTATGTGTAGTATGTAATCTTCTATCCAGACTCCGGGGTCTGTTGTGCCGTCGTATGCCTCTATGTTTATGGGTTTGAACCCTGCTGGAAATTCATGATCCAGCACCTCATCGGTAAAACATAGCGGGTGTGCGGCGCCCCTGTATTTGGGTGTGCCGCTATCTTCGAACACTTGTCGTGGTGTGTTACTTCCTGGGGTCCTATTTTTTGGCCCGTAGATGGACCTAGTTTGGCCGTCCGTTTTCCCCGGATTATAATTCGGCTTGTGTGCAGCCCCGCTTGTCGCTTTGGGCCTGTCATCTGGCCGTCTATCCGGCCAGGCGGCCTCTTTATTGTTTGACTGTGAAGGCTCTATGGCTTCCTCGTCAAATTCTGGCAGCAACTTGCGCTTCGGGTAGCTCTTAGTTTGATGGCCATTGCCATATTTGTCTGCAGCCTTGAATACTTTGCTCCACTTCATTCTGAGCGTGTCTTCTGGTGTTTTGAGCTTCCGTTTCGCCTTCTTCAAACTTCTTGCAGTGGCGACGAGTTTTTTGTGTATATTCTTATGCTCCGGTGTTGTGTTCGGACTGTTGATTGCTCCGTGAAGGGGTTGATTATCCGGCTCGTCCTGTTCGTCGTTCGCTGGTTTGCCCTGCTCTATGGCTGGGTCATTAGGAAGGGTGCTTTGATCGAGGCGGGACTTAGGGCGGCGTCTACGTCGCCGTTTTGGTTCTTTATCGGCGAGGTTATCCTCTGCCGCGTCCCGTTGTTCCTAGTTATCGCTTCCCTTTGGGGTGTCCACCATGTATATGTGGTATGACGAGGTGGTCTTCCAGTGTCCTGTAGGCACTGGTTCTTGGTAGTCTCCGGCATCGTCGTCCATACCGTCGATGTCTTCGGAGTCGTAGTCGAGTATGTCGGTTAAATCGTCGACGGTGGCTACGAAGTGGGTGGTAGGTGGGGTCTGAATTTCTTCGTCATCCGCATCCCAACCATCCTGGCCGTAGTTCAGCCAGGGCTCTCCGGATAGCGAGAGATGCTTCAGTGAATTTATGATATCGCCGAAGGGCGAGTGCTGAAAGATGTCCGCAGCGGTGAATTCCATGATCGGCGCCCAATCGGATTCGACTGGCAGGGGCGCAGGAGGTTCGGAGTCCGGCGGGAGTCCGGCACCTCGGATTCATGAGCTTTATGCGGGACAAGGTAAGTGTTCGGCTTCATCGCCGTAGAAGTTGCAGCTCCCGAGGCGGTGTCCAGCCATCCGTCCTCGATCCAAGCGATCGGCTCCGGACTATGGGTCGGAGCGGATTCGTGTGCGGCCTCCAAGGTGTTGTCCGGCGGCAGAGTTTGGTCATGCCCATCGTGACAGCACGGCACGCTCGGCTGTGGCTCAGATCCATCGAATATCAAGTCCCCGCGGATATCGGCCGTAAAGTTTAGGCTTCCAAACCTGACCTGACGGCCAGGGGCGTAGCTTTCGATCTGCTCCAGATGGCCAAGTGAGTCGGCCCACAGTGCGAAGCCGCCGAATACGAAGATCTGTCCGGGGAGAAAAGTCTCACCCAGGACTGCGTCGTTGTTGATTGAAGAGGCCATCAAGCCTATCGGTGACGACACAGAGGAACTCTCAATGAAAGCACCAATGTCCGTGTCAAAACCAGCGGATCTCGGGTAGGGGGTCCCGAACTGTGCGTCTAGGCGGATGGTAACAGGAGACAAGGGACACGATGTTTTACCCAGGTTCGGGCCCTCTTGATGGAGGTAAAACCCTACGTCCTGCTCGATTGATATTGATATTGTGGATGTTTTACAAGAGTGGATCTACCACGAGATCAAGGAGGATAAACCCTAGAAGCTAGCCTATGGTATGATTGTAAGGGTTGTTGTGATCGTAGTCCTACGGACTAAAGCCATCCGGTTTATATAGACACCGGAGAGGGCTAGGGTTACATAGAGTCGGTTACAATGGTAGGAGATCTACATATCCGTACCGCCAAGCTTGCCTTCCATGCCAAGGAAAGTCCCATCCGGACACGGGGAGAAGTCTTCAATCTTGTATCTTCATAGTCTTGGAGTCCGGTCGATGATGATAGTCCGGCAGATGATAGTTCGGCTGATGATGATAGTCCGGCTATCCGGACACCCCCTAATCCAGGACTCCCTCACCCTTCCTCCTCCAACTCTTCCTCCTCCTCTGTAGTGCTTGGCGAAGCCCTGCAGGAATACCACAAGCTCCACCACCACGCCGTTGTGCTGCCGGAGCTCTCCCTCAACTTCTCCTCTCCCCTTGCTGGATCAAGAAGGAGGAGACATCCCCGGGCTGTACGCGTGTTGAACGCGGAGGCGCCGTTCGTTCGGCGCTAGATCGGATCTTCCGCGATTTGAATCGCCGCAAGTACGAATCCATCAACCGCGTTCTAGTAACGCTTCTGCTTAGCGATCTTCAAGGGTATGAAGATGCACACCCTCTCTCTCTCTCGTTGCTAGCATCTCCTAGATTGATCTTGGTGACACATAGGAAAATTTTGAATTATTACTACGTTGCCCAACAGTGGCATCATGAGCTAGGTCTATGCGTAGATTCTATGCACGAGTAGAACACAAGTAGTTGTGGGCGATGGTTTGTTCAATTTGCTTACCATTACTAGTCCTATCTTGGTTCGGTGACATTGTGGGATGAAGCGGCCCGGACCGACATTAGACGTACGCTTACGTGAGACAGGTTCCACCGACTGACATGCACTTGTTGCATAAGGTGGCTAGCGGGTGACAGTCTCTCCCACTTTAGTCAGATTGGATTTGATGAAAGGGTCCTTATGAAGGGTAAATAGCAATTGGCATATCACCGTTGTGGCTTTTGCATAGGTAAGAAACGTTCTTGCTAGAAACCCATGGTAGCCACGTAAAACATGCAACAATTAGAGGACGTCTAACTTGTTTTTGCAGGGTATGCTATGTGATGTGATATGGCCGAAACTAATGTGATGAATGATATATGTGATGTATGAGATTGATCATGTTCTTGTAATAGGAATCACGACTTGCATGTCGATGAGTATTTCAACTGTTAGCCATAGTAGTAGAAGTAATAGTTGGCGAGACAACTTCATGAAGACATGATGATGGAGATCATGGTGCCATGCCGGTGACGAAGGTGATCATGTCGTGCCTCAAAGATGAAGATCAAAGACGCAAAATGATATTGGCCATATCATGTCCCTTTATGATTTGCATGTGATGTTTGTCATGTTTACATCTTATTTGCTTAGAACGACGGTAGCATAAATAAGATGATCCCTCACTAAAATTTCAAGAAAGTGTTCCTCCTAACTCTGCACCGTTGCGAAAGTTCGTTGTTTCGAAGCACCACATGATGATCAGGTGTGATCGATTCTAACGTTCGCATACAACGGATGTAAGCCAGATTTACACACGCAAAACACTTAGGTTGACTTGACGAGCCTAGCACGTACAGACATGGCCTCGGAACACAAGATACCGAAAGGTCGAACATGAGTCGTATAGTAGATACGATCAACATGAAGATGTTCACCGATGATGACTAGTCTGTCTCACGTGATGATTGGACACGACCTAGTTGATTCGGATCATGTATCACTTAGATGAATAGAGGGATGTCTATCTAAGTGGGAGTTCATTAAATAATTAGATGAACTTAATTATCATGAACATAGTCAAAAGGTCTTTGCAAATTATGTCGTAGCTTACGCTTTAGTTCTACTATTTAAGATATGTTCCTAGAGAAATTTTAGTTGAAAGTTGATAGTAGCAATTATGCGGACTGGGTCCATAAACTAAGGATTATCCTCATTGCTGTGCAGAAGGCTTACGTCCTTAATGCACCGCTCGGTATGCTGAACCTCGAGCGTCGTCTGTGGATGTTGCGAACATCTGACATACACGTTTTGATGACTACGTGATAGTTTAGTGCGTAATGCTAACGGTTTAGAATTGAGGCGCCAAAGATGTTTTTGAAACGTCATAGAACATATGAGATGTTCCAAAGACTGAAATTGGGATTTCAGACTAGTGCCCACGTCAAGAGGTATGAGACCTCTGACAAGTTCCTTAAGCCTGCAAACTAAGGGAGAAAAGCTCAATTGTTGAGCATGTGCTCAGATTGTCTGAGTACTATAATCGCTTGAATCGAGTGGGAGTTAATCTTCCAGATGAGATAGTGATGGTTCTCCATAGTCACTGCCACTAAGCTATTAGAGCTTCGTGATGAACTATAACATATCAGGGATAGACATGATGATCCTTGAGAAATTCGCGATGTTTGACACCGCGAAAGTAGAAATCAAGTAGGAGCATCAATTGTTGATGGTTAGTAAAACCACTAGTTTCAAGAAGAGCAAGGGAAAGAAGGGATACTTCATGAAACGGCAAATCAGTTGCTGCTCTAGTGAAGAAACCCAAGGTTGAACCCAAACCCGAGACTAAGTGCTTCTGTAATGAGGGGAACGGTCACTGAAGCAGAACTACCCTAGATACTTGGTAGATGAGAAGGCTGGCAAGGTCGACAGAAGTATTTTGGATATACGTTATATTAATGTGTACTTTACTAGTACTCCTAGTAGCACCAGGGTAATAAATACCGGTTCGGTTGCTAAGTGTTAGTAACTCGAAATAAAGGGCTACGGAGACTAGCTAAAGGTGAGATGACGATATGTGTTGGAAGTGTTTCCAAGGTTGATGTGATCAAACATCGCACGCTCCCTCTACCATCGGGATTGGTGTTAAACCTAAATAACTCTTATTTGCACTGGTAGAATAAGGGCCTATTGTCCCGGTTGGTAAGGGCCTTTAGTCCCGGTTCCTGAACCGGGACTAATGGGTCGGTACTAATGCCCTGGCCCTTTAGTCCCAGTTCAGTCCAGAACCGGGACAGATGGGCCTCCACGTGGCCTGTGCGCCGAGCC
>LR880966.1:710843483-710873720 GCA_904067115.1 Aegilops sharonensis
GGAGAAACATCACTATCTCATCTGGAAGATTAACTCCCACTCGATTCAAGTGATTGTGGTACTCAGACAATCTGAGCACAAGCTCAACGATTGAGCTTTTCTCCCTTAGTTTGCAGGCTAAGAAACTCGTCGGAGGTCTTATACCTCTTGATGTGGGCACGAGCCTAAAATCCCAATTTCAGCCCTTGAAACATCTCATATGTTCCGCGACGTTTCGAAATCGTCTTCGGTGCCTCAACTCTAAACCGTTTAACATAACTGAACTATCACGTAGTTATCAAAACGTGTATGTCAGATGTTCGCAACATCCACAGACGACGTTCGAGGTTCAGCACACCGAGCGGTGCATTAAGGACATAAGCCTTCTACGAAGCAACGAGGACAATCCTCAGTTTACGAACCTAGTCCGCATAATTGCTACTATCAACTTTCAACTGAATTTTCTCTAGGAACATATCTAAAACAGTAGAACTAAAACGCGAGCTACGACATAATTTGCAAAAACCTTTTTGACTATGTTCAGGATATTTAAGTTCATCTTATGAACTCCCACTCAGATAGACATCCCTCTAGTCATCTAGGTGATACATGATCCGAGTCAACTAGGCCGTGTCCGATCATCACGTGAGATGGACTAGTCATCGTCGGTGAACATCTTCATATTGATCGTATCCACTATACGACTCATGTTCGACCTTTCGGTTTCTTGTGTTCCGAGGCCATGTCTGTACATGCTAGGCTCGTCAAGTCAACCTAAGTGTTTCGTGTGTGTAAATCTGGCTTACACCCGTTGTATGTGAACGTTAGAATCTATCACACCTGATCATCACGTGGTGCTTCAAAACAACGAACTTTCGCAACGGTGCACAGTTAGGGGGAGCACTTTCTTGAAATTATTATGAGGGATCATCTTATTTACTACCGTCGTTCTAAGCAAATAAGATGCATAAACATGATAAACATCACATGCAATCAAATAGTGACATGATATGGCCAATATCATTTTGCTCCTTTTGATGTCCATCTTCAGGGCTCCATGATCATCATCGTCACCGGCATGACACCATGATCTCCATCATCATGATCTCCATCATCGTGTCTTCATGAAGTTGTCTCGCCAACTATTACTTCTACTACTATGGCTAACAGTTAGCAATAAAGTAAAGTAATTACATGGCGTTATCATTGACACGCAGGTCATACAATAAATAAGACAACTCCTATGGCTCCTGCCGGTTGTCATACTCATCGACATGCAAGTCGTGATGATCAATCTCATACATCACATATATCATTCATCACATTCTTCTGGCCATATCACATCACATAGCATACCCTGCAAAAACAAGTTAGACATCCTCTAATTGTTGTTGCATGTTTTACGTGGCTGCTATGGGTTTCTAGCAAGAACGTTTCTTACCTACGCAAAGCCACAACGGTGATACGCCAATTGTTATTTACCCTTCATAAGGACCCTTTTCATCGAATCCGATCCGACTAAAGTGGGAGAGACTGGCACCCGCTAGCCACCTTATGCAACAAGTGCATGTCAGTCGGTGAAACCTGTCTCACGTAAGCATACGTGTAAGGTCGGTCCGGGCCGCTTCATCCCACAATGCCGCCGAATCAAGATAGGACTAGTAACGGTAAGCAAATTGTACAAACCATCACCCACAACTACTTGTGTTCTACTCGTGCAAAGAATCTACGCAATAGACCTAGCTCATGATGCCACTGTTGGGGAACGTAGCAGAAATTCAAAATTTTCTACGCATCACCAAGATCAATCTACGGAGATACTAGCAACGAGAGAGAGGGGAGTGCATCTTCATACCCTTGAAGATCGCGATGCAGAAGCGTTACAAGAACGCGAATGAAGGAGTCGTACTCATAGCGATTCAGATCGCGGTTGATTCCGATCTAAGCGCCGAACAACGGCGCCTCCACGTTCAACACACGCACAGCCCGATGACGTCTCCCGTGCCTTAATCCAGCAAGAGCAGAGGGAGAGGTTGGGGAAGAGTCCGTCCAGCAATAGCACGACGGCGTGGTGGTGGTGGAGGAGCATGGCACTCCAGCAGGGCTTTGCCAAGCACCGCAAGAGACGAGGAGGGAGAGGGGTAGGGCTGCGCCAAGAGGGAGATGTTCTCATGTGTATGGCAGCCCCAAACCCCCACTATATATAGGGGAAAGGGAGGGGCTGCGCCCCCACCTAGGTTTCCACCCCTAGGGGTGGCGGCCAGCCCTAGATCCCATCTAGGGGGCTGGCCAAGGGAGGGAGAGAGGGGGGCGCACCACTAGGTGGGCCTTAGGCCCATCTGAGCCTGGGGTTTCCCCTTTTCCCTTCTCTCTTCGCCTTGGGCCCTGGTGGGGGCGCACCAGCCCACTTGTGGCTGGTCCCCTCCCACACTTGGCCCACGCAGCCCTCTGGGGCCGGTGGCCCCACCTGGTGGACCCCCGGGACCCTCCCAGTGGTCCCGGTACATTACCGATAGCACCCGAAACTTTTCTGGTGACCAAAACAGGACTTCCCATATATAAATCTTTACCTTCGGACCATTCCGGGACTCCTCGTGACGTCCGGGTTCTCATCCGGGACTCCGAACAACATTCGGTAACCACATACATCTATTCCTTATAACCCTAGCGTCATCGAACCTTAAGTGTGTAGACCCTACGGGTTCGGGAACCATGCAGACATGACCGAGACAACTCTCCGGCCAATAACCAACAGCAGGATCTGGATACCCATGTTGGCTCCCACATGTTCCACGATGATCTCATCGGATGAACCACGATGTCAAGGATTCAATCAATCCCGTATACAATTCCCTTTGTCTACCGGTATAGTACTTGCCCGAGATTCGATCGTCGGTATACCGATACCTTGTTCAATCTCGTTATGGCAAGTCTCTTTACTCGTTCTGTAACACATCATCCCGTGATCAACTCCTTGATCACATTGTGCACATTATGATGATGTCCTACCGAGTGGGCCCAGAGATACCTCTCCGTCACACGGAGTGACAAATCCCAGTCTCGATTCGTGCCAACCCAACAGATACTTTCGGAGATGCCTGTAGTGTACCTTCATTGCCACCCAGTTACGTTGTGACGTTTGGCACACCCAAAGCATTCCTACGGTATCCGGGAGTTGCACAATCTCATGTTCTAAGGAAATGATACTTGACATTAGAAAAGCTTTTAGCAAACGAACTACACGATCTTGTGCTATGCTTAGGATTGGGTCTTGTCCATCGCATCATTCTCCTAATGATGTGATCCCGTTATCAATGACATCCTATGTCCATGGTCAGGAAACCATAACCATCTATTGATCAACGAGCTAGTCAACTAGAGGCTCACTAGGGACATGTTGTGGTCTATGTATTCACACATGTATTACAGTTTCCAGTTAATACAATTATAGCATGAACAATAGACAATTATAGCATGAGCAATAGACAATTTCCAACACTAGAAACAGGTCCTTTCTCGAGAAAAAGTTTCTCTTGAAAGAATTGAGTGGGAGGATGGTGGAGACTTGATGCGGTTATTGAACCGTCACTTCAACTAGTGTGCAGCAGGGCACAGGAAGTTATTCCCGTGACGCCTACACCAATTGAAGTGGAAGCTGATGATAGTGATCATGAAACTTCGGATCAAGTCACCACCAAATCTCGTAGGTCGACAAGGATGCGTACTACTTCATAGTGGTACGGTAATCCTGTCTTGGAAGTCATGTTGCTAGACAACAATGAACCTACGAGCTATGGAGAAGCGATGGTGGGCCCGGATTCCGACGAATGGCTCAAGGCCATAAAATCCGAGAGGATCCATGTATGGAAACAAAGTATAGACTTTGGAAGAACTACTTGATGGTCGTAAGGCTGTTGGGTACAGATGGATTTTAAAAGGGAAGACAGACAGTGATGGTAAGTATCACCATTAAGAAAGCTCGACTTGTCGTTAAGATGTTTTCCGACAAGTTCAAGGAGTTGACTACGATGAGACTTTCTCACTCGTAGCTATGCTAAGAGTCTGTTGGAATTATATTAGAAGTTACTGCATTATTTATGAAATCTTGCAGATAGGATGTCAAAACATTGTTTCCTCGATGATTTTCTTGAGGAAAGGTTGTATGTGATACAACCAGAAGGTTTTGTCAATCCTGAAAGATGCTAACAAGTATGCAAAGCTCCAGCAATCCTTATAAGGACTGGAGTAAGAATCTCGGATTTGGAATATACGCTTTGATGAGATGATCAAAGATTTTGGGTTTGTACAAAGTTTATGAGAAACTTGTATTTCCAAAGAAGTGAGTGGGAGCACTATAGAATTTCTGATGAGTATATGTTGTTAACATATTGTTGATCAGAAATGATGTAGAATTTCTGGAAAGCATATAGGGTTATTTGAAAAGTGTTTTTCAATGGAAAACCTGGATTAAGCTACTTGAACATTGAGCATCAAGATCTATAAGGATAGATCAAAAACGCTTAATAGTACTTTCAAATGAATACATACCGTGACAAGATTTTGAAGGAGTTCAAAATAGATCGGCAAAGAAGGAGTTCTTGGCTGTGTTATGAGGTGTGAGTATTGAGAAAGACTCAAGACCTGACCATGGCAGAAGAGAGAGAAAGGACTAAGGTCGTCCCCTATGCTTTAGACGTAGGCTCTATAGTATGCTATGTTGTGTACCGCACCTGAAGTGTTCCTTGCCATGAGTCAGTCAAATAGCACGTGGTAGCTGCATTTGCAAGATGACATAGATATTTGTAAAGCACATGCGGATCTGAAAGGTTCAGACCCGTTGACTAATAACCTCTCTCACAAGCGAGATAAGATCAAACACCATGGGTTTTGGATTCATTACAATCATATAGTGATGTGAACTAGATTATTGACTCTAGTGCTAGTGGGAGACTGTTGAAAATATGCCCTAGAGGCAATAATAAAATGGTTATTATTGTATTTCCTTGTTCAAGATAATTGTCTATTATTCATGCTATAATTGTATTAACTGGAAACCGTAATACATGTGTGAATACATAGACCACAACATGCCCCTAGTGAGCCTCTAGTTGACTAGCTCGTTGATAAATAGATGGTTATGGTTTCCTGACCATGGACATTGGATGTCATTGATAACGGGTTCACATCATTAGGAGAATGATGTGATGGACAAGACTCAATCCTAAGCATAGCACAAGATCGTGTAGTTCGTTTGCTAAGAGCTTTCTAATGTCAAGTATCATTCCCTTAGACAATGAGATTGTGCAACTCCCGGATGCAGTAGGAATGCTTTGGGTGTACCAAACATCACAACGTAACTGGGTGGCTATAAAGGTGCACTACAGGTATCTCCGAAAGTGTTTGTTGGGTTGGCACGAATCGAGACTGGGATTTGTCACTCCGTATGACGGAGAGGTATCTCTGGGCCCACTCGGTAATGCATCATCATAATGAGCTCAATGTGACTAAGGAGTTAGTCACGGGATCATGCGTTACGGAACGAGTAAAGAGACTTGCCAGTAACGAGATTGAACGAGGTATTGGGATACCGACGATCGAATCTCGGGCAAGTAACATACCGATGGACAAAGGGAATTGTATACGGGATTGATTGAATCCCCGACATCGTGGTTCATCCGATGAGATCATCGTGGAACATGTGGGAGCCAACATGGGTATCCAGATCCCGCTGTTGGTTATTGGCCGGAGAGATGTCTCGGTCATGTCTGCATGGTTCCCGAACCCGTAGGGTCTACACACTTAAGGTTCGGTGACGCTAGAGTTGTTATGGGAAATAGTATGTGGTTACCGAAGGTTGTTCGGAGTCCTGAATGAGATCCCGGACGTGATGAGGAACTCCGGAATGGTCCGGAGGTGAAGATCGATATATTGGATGAAGGGTATTGGAGTTCACAATTGTTCCGGGGGTACCGGATGACGACCAAAGTGTCCGAAAGGGATTTCGAAGGCCCCGACAAGCGTCGGGGGGCCTTATGGGCCAAGGGGAGGGGGCACATCAGCCCACTAAGGGGCTGAGCGCCCCTCCCACCCCATCTCACGTAACCTGGAGAGGTTGGGGCGCCTCCCCTCCCGGCTTGGGGGGCAAGTTTCCTAGGGGTGGAGGCGCCCAAACCCATCTAGGGTTTTCCCGGTGGCCGCCGCCCCTCCCCTAGGGAAGCCCTAGGGCGCCTCCTCCTACCCCCTTCCCCCTATATATAGTGAGGGAGAGAGAGGGCAGCCGCACCCCCTTCCCTGGCGCAACCCCTTCCTCCTCCAACTCTTCCTCCTCCTCTCTAGTGCTTGTCGAAGCCCTGCAGGAATACCACAAGCTCTACCACCACGCCGTCGTGCTGCGGGGGCTCTCCCTCAACTTCTCCTCTCTCCTTGCTGGATCAAGAAGGAGGAGACGTCCCCGGGTTGTACGTGTGTTGAACGCGGAGACGCCGTCCGTTCGGTGCTAGATCGGATCTTCCGTGATCAAATCGCCGCGAGTACGACTCCATCAACCGTGTTCTAGTAACGCTTCCGCTTAGCGATTTTCAAGGATATGAAGATGCACTCCCTCTCTCTCTCTCGTTGCTAGTATCTCATAGATTGATCTTGGTGACACGTAAGAAAATTTTAAATTATTACTACGTTCCCCAACACACGGGACTCAAGGCGCCGCCGTCTCCCATGCCTTATATTCTTCCTCGTCGGAGCCCGGTACCCGTTGGGAGCCGGTGGACGTCAGATCAATGATGGATCCGTCCTGTGACAAGCCGGCGACATCCACCATGACGCAGTTGCGGTGCCCGGACTAGTGCACTGTATAGGACGCCGAAGAATGCGACTCCGCTTCGCTGACGTACACGGTCGCGTCCGCGCATGCTGCCGCGCATAGCGGACACATCGCGCCATGTTTGTGTCTGACGACGCCCATGGTGCGTCCATGGCCTTGGCGCACCAACAGAGGGGTTGCGTGTGCGCCACCGTGTTCGGACGCCAGACGGACCGCTCCGCCTCCGGTGAGGCAGCCTAGTGCCAGATCCATGCATCATTTGGGCAGACGCAATGGATTCCCGACGAAAGGAGTCCGAGCGCTGCCGTGGATGAGCCTCCTCCCGGGAGCTGCGAAGCACAAGCCGGACAGTCAACTCCTCTTCGGGCCGGTGGGATGAGCTCGGGTCGATGGATCTGGAGGTAAAGGATTCGGATCCGCTGCACGGCATGCCGGAGAGTGCCGAACGGCGCTAAGGATGAGCTTGGGTGGCGCAAAGGAGTAAAGTGAAGTGGCTAAGGTTTGGTCCGGCGAACGAATGGACAAGAATATATTTGGGGCCGGATGAGCCAGCATGGGCCGGGTACACCCGGGTGTCGTCATATTGGCCTCATATTTAGGCTGAATATGAGGATGTCGGTCAGCCTGATCGTTTGAGGCGTTCATATGAATCAAAATTTCACGACCGGACAGTGACCGGGCAGCCCGCTCAGGCGTATGAGACGGGTTTAAAACGTCCGGGCTCTAACAAGGAGGCCCACCGCCGCGGACGCGCTCCGGTGCCCCACGGACGCCGAGGCGCGTGATGTTGACCAGCCTCGCAACGCATGCGGCGGTCGATTCACGGCGCGTGTCGGTGGTGTTGCTGACGCGATCGTTGTATAGAAAATTCTAGATTCGGTATGATTCATTGTTCTTTCCACTAGATGATGAAGATTCGCTGGACTGGAGTGACCGAGCGTATCGTTTTGGTGGCGGCTTGGTGATCCTGTCCTCTGCGTTGTTGCACTGTCGTCTTCAGTTCCGTTAAGGCTGGTGGGATAGCTGGTGAAGTGGTACGAGTTCCTCGAGGGTCCTGCTGATTAGCTCATCCTTTTTCCTTCTTATTTATGTTGTCCATGCAAGCAATCGCAAAGGCATCTTGTACTATAAACAAAGCAATAGTGGCAAAGCTCCCATGGACGAATCTTCACGTCCGTAAAAACTGTCATGGTTGCTTCAAATCTGTCCGGTTTTGATTAGGAATAAATTTCAGGAGCCGCAAGCATACACCCGGTGATAGCACACCCAGACTAGTAGTTACACCAGAACACCACGCGCGCGCACAGTGACACAGGCACATGCCGGCAAGAATAAATTGTGGGAAACCTAGGACAGAGCGAAAGGCTCGGAGATGGTCCTGCGAGAGTGTCCAGAGACGTCGGCCGTTGGTGCGGCCATCGGGATGTTAGACTTAGAGAGATATATTCTTGTAATCTCAACTAACTCTATTTTCTTCCTCTCCCGTAGCTTCTCCTATCTCTTCTGTAACTAACCAATTCCCAAGCGATCGGTAATTTCTTGTAAGCCACGGCAAGGGGCGTTTCCTGCCGAAGATCAATATATACACACGCGGCTCCCTCACGAGGGAGTAGGAACACTTCCCATCTAACATGGTATCAGAGCCAAGAGGTCTTGAATTCAAGACCCTGCCAACGCAGTATTAAATAAAACGATTCTGCGGCCTACATCGATTCTACGTCTAAGGACTAAAATAGCCTAGACGTGAGGGGGAGTGTTGAAATATATTGCCCACCTCCCTCCATCAGTTCGGAATTTTGGATAAGTTGGTCGGTGCATGAATTCAATATGGTATACAGAGCCATCCTCTTCCTATCGATCTAGCCAGCTACCTCCTTCCTCGATCACCTTCGCCATCCTTCCTCGATCATCCTCGCCATCGCCATGTCGTCGTCATCCACCGTCTCCCTCAACCTTGGCGCGCTTCCATCAGAGAAGCTCACCAAGACCAACTTCATCCTTTGGAAGGCACAGGTCATGCCGGGCCTGCGAGGAGCGCAGGTCACCGGCCTCCTGGACGGATCAGACGCACCTCCATCGAAGACGGTGCAGCAGCAGCAGACGGACAAAACCGTCACCACCGAACCCAATCCTTTGTATGCTCAGTGGATCTCAAAGGACCAGCAAGTCCTTAGCCACCTCCTAAATTCTCTTTCAATGGAGATTCTCGCCCAAGTTGCGAGCAAAGAGACGACCTTCGATCTCTGGACTGCCATCACCACCTTGTTTGCCTCGCACTCTCAATCACGCATCACCAACCTGAGGATTGCCATCACCAACACAAAAAAGGGCACTATGTCTAGTAGTGCTTTTATCTCTAGGATTAAGAACCTAGGAGATGAGCTTGCAGCGGCAAGGCGCCCCGTCTCGGATCCAGAGATGGTGGATTATGTTCTTGCCGGGCTCGACAGGGACTATGACCCTGTTGTGGCAGCCATTGGCGCAGTCAAAAATCAGATCTCAGTTGATGACTTGTTCGCCCAGATAGCAGCATTTGATCAGCGCATGGAGATGCTCGGTGACGGTCCAGATGCAGGGTTCAAAACCTCAGCAAACTTAGCCTACAGGGGACGCGGGCGCGGCTACAGAGGTCGCGGGCGCAGCAACGGCAGAGGGCGCGGCCGAGGCAGGCGCCCCTCCCCAACTCCTCCTGGTGCAAATAGCGGCGGTAACGGTGGTCGCGGTCGCCCACAGCAACAGCGTCAGCAGGTTCGAGACTATCCAGAATGTCAAATTTGTTTCAAGCATCATCCAGGAGGTGCTCGCGATTGTTGGCATCGATATGATGATGAAGATGAACATGAGGAGAAGGGGGCCAACATGGTCACCAACTCCTATGGTGTCGACACGAACTGGTATGCGGACACGGGCGCCACAAATCACATCACAGGGGAGCTTGACAAGCTGACGATCAGAGACAAGTATCGTGGACACGACCAAGTGCATACTGCTAGCGGTTCTGGTATGAAAATCACTCATGTTGGTAGTTCAATTGTCAAAACACCCATTAAAAATTTGCATCTAAAAAGAGTCCTATATGTCCCATCAACATCAAAAAATCTTCTTTCAGTTCATAGATTTACTCTTGATAATCGTGTTCTTATTGAATTCTACCCTTATTTCTTTTTGGTAAAGGACTTGGACACGAGGAGAGTGCTTCTTAGGGGCAAGTGTGTGGGAGGTCTCTACCCACTCATATCTTCGTCATCATCATCAAATAAACAAGCTTTTGTTGTTGTCAAGCCTTCTTCAGCAAAGTGGCACAGTAGATTAGGTCATCCTTCATCAGCTATTGTCAAGCTCGTTCTTAGCAAAAATAAACTTCCCTACTGTCATGAGTCTAGTGTTGAGTCTGTTTGTGATCCATGTCAACAAGCTAAAAGTCATCAGTTGCCATATCCTATTTCATCTAGTGTTTCTAGCGCACCTTTGCAACTTGTTTTTTCAGATGTTTGGGGACCAGCTCCCACCTCTGTTGGTAGACACTCGTATTATGTTAGTTTCATCGATGACTATAGCAAATTTACATGGATCTACCTTCTTAAGAAACGATCTGAAGTGTTTCAAGTTTTCAAGAACTTTCAAAACCTCGTTGAGAGAAAACTAAACACTAAGATTATTGCTATGCAAACCGACTGGGGAGGTGAATACAATAAACTCAATACCTTTTTCCAAGAGCTTGGCATATCACATCATGTATCATGCCCTCATGCACATCAATAGAACGGCTTTGCCGAAAGGAAACATCGCCATGTTGTTGAAGTAGGGTTAGCTCTACTTGCAAACGCATCCATGCCACTAAAGTTCTGGGATGAGGCATTCTTGACTGCCACATACCTCATTAATTTGCTCCCTAGTAAAGTCATCAAATTTGAGACTCCCATCACACGTCTTTTTGGTACCACTCCTGACTACAAAACACTTCGTGTATTTGGTTGCGCTTGTTGGCCGAACCTTCGTCCGTATAATACACGCAAACTTGCATTCCGTTCCAAAAAGTGTGTGTTTCTTGGGTATAGTCCAATTCACAAGGGAGTCAAATGTCTTGATGTTTCCACTGGCAGAGTTTATATCTCTCGAGATGTTGTGTTTGATGAATCTGTCTATCCTTTTGCATCTCTTCATCCCAATGCCGGAGCACTTCTCAAGAAAGAGCTTCTTCTTCTTCCACCACATCTCCACAATATTGATCATGGGGGCGACAATTGTACTAACCAAACTGATGATCCTACTAGTGGAACCATGTCTTCTTGTATGCAGGATCATGCAGCATAAATCGGTGCAGAAAATGATCAAAATTTTGAAGCAAATGATCCTATATTGCATGTGCCAGAAGAAGACGGAGCAGGTGCGGAACACGAAGCAGATCCGCAGTCACCTAGAACTCCTGTGTGTCAGGTTGCCTCGGATCAGGTGCGCAGATTAGCACCGGATCGCGCGCCAGGCAGGAGTCTGCAGCACCAGTTGGAGGGCGACGCGTCATCACATCACAACGAGACACCGCGTCCCACGCGCGGGCCCAACGCGTCGACAGCGACAGGCGGATCTGGATCAGCGTCGGGATCCCTGACCCACGCACGTGTGCAGACCAGCAGCGCGAGATCTTCTGCGGCAGCTGCTTCTGGTGGGTCGGCCACATCACAGGCCACACGGCTCGGCTCGGGATTTGCTGCGGAAAGCGGATCTGAGGCGTATCCAGGATCCTCTGCAGCTAATTCTGCTGCGTCGTCTCCTGCACCACCTCCAACCACGGTCTCACGTGTTATGACTCGGCTTCAGAAAGGTATCCGAAACCCAAAAGTTAGAACTGACGGTACTATTACATATGGTATGCTATGTATCACAGGAGAACCAGCAAGGTTAGAAGATGCCTTAGGGGATCCAAGATGAAAAGTTGCAATGGATGAGGAGTACTCAGCTCTCATGAGGAACAAGACATGGCATCTTGCACCTGAAAAACGAGGTAAAAATATTATTGACTGTAAGTGGGTTTACAGAATCAAGAAAAAGGCAGATGGCACTATTGATAGGTATAAAGCACGCTTAGTTGCAAAAGGTTTTAAACAACGTTATGGTTTGGACTATGAAGACACATTTAGTCCTGTTGTTAAAGCTGCAACCATTAGGCTTGTGCTAGCAATTGCTGTGTCCAGGGGATGGAGCCTGAGACAGCTAGACGTTCAGAACGCGTTTTTGCATGGTGTTCTGGAAGAGGAGGTTTACATGAGACAACCACCTGGGTATGAAAGTAAGAAAACACCTCATTATGTGTGTAAGCTTGATAAGGCACTCTATGGTTTGAAAGAGGCACCAAGGGCATGGTATTCAAGGTTGAGCTCTCAGTTGAAGTATCTTGGTTTTGTTGCATCCAAGGCTGATACATCTTTGTTCATTTATAACAAAGCAAGTACAACTATATTTGTGTTAATATATGTTGATGATATCATAGTTGCAAGCTCCTCTCAAAGTGCTACTAATGCTCTTTTGAGTGATCTGAGTTCACAGTTTGCCTTGAAGGACCTTGGTGATCTACACTTCTTTCTAGGTATTGAAGTCAAGAAGATTCAAGATGGTATAGTACTGAATCAGGAAAAATATGCCACTGAACTTCTAGTTCGTATGGGAATGAAGGATTGTAAGCCTTCACCCACACCACTGTCTCCTTCAGAAAAACTTTCAGCCTTTGAAGGAGAGCCACTTAAGGAAAAAGAGAGTACAAGATACAGGAGTGCAGTAGGAGCTTTACAGTATCTGACACTGACAAGACCAGATATATCCTTTGCTGTTAACAAGGTTTGTCAGTATCTTCATGCACCTACTACTGTACACTGGACAGCTGTTAAGAGAATTGTACGCTATATAAAGCATACTGTGAGTTTGGGTCTTCAGTTCAAGCACTCTAACTCATCTCTTGTGAGTGCCTTCTCTGATGCTGACTGGGCAGGATGCAGTGATGACAGAAAGTCAACTGGAGGCTTTGCAGTTTTCTTTGGCTCAAATCTCATTTCTTGGAGTGCTAGAAAACAAGCTACAGTATCCAGGTCAAGTACTGAAGCTGAATACAAGTCATTAGCAAATGCTACTGCTGAAATTATTTGGGTTGAATCATTGCTCAATGAGTTGGGAGTTAAGCAGCGTCGTGTGTCATGTTTGTGGTGTGACAACTTAGGAGCCACGTATCTTTCTGCAAATCCGGTGTTTCATGGCAGAACGAAGCATATAGAAATTGACTTTCACTTTGTAAGAGAAAGGGTTGCAGAAAAGAAGTTAGACATACGATTCATTCCTTCCAGAGATCAAGTTGCAGATGGATTCACTAAAGCTTACCAGTCAAGCCTTTGATGAGTTCAAGAAGAATCTTAATGTAGGATAGTTGAGATTAAGGGAGGGTGTTAGACTTAGAGATATATTCTTGTAATCTCAACTAACTCTATTTTCTTCCTCTCCCGTAGCTTCTCCTATCTCTTCTGTAACTAACCGATTCCCAAGCGATCGGTAATTTCTTGTAAGCCATGGCAAGGGGCGTTTCCTGCCGAAGATCAATATATACACACGCGGCTCCCTCACGAGGGAGTAGGAACGCTTCCCATCTAACATGGTATCAGAGCGAAGAGGTCTTGAGTTCAAGACCCTGCCAACGCAGTATTAAATAAAACGATTCTGCGGCCTACATCGATCCCACGTCTAAGGACTAAAATAGCCTAGACGTGAGGGGGAGTGTTGAAATATATTGCCCACCTCCCTTCATTAGTTCGGACTTTTGGATGAGTTGGTCGGTGCATGAATTCAATATGGTATACAGAGCCATCCTCTTCCTATCGATCTAGCCAGCTACCTCCTTCCTCGATCACCTTCGCCATCCTTCCTCGATTATCCTCGCCATCGCCATGTCGTCGTCATCCACCGTCTCCCTCAACCTTGGCGCGCTTCCATCAGAGAAGCTCACCAAGACCAACTTCATCCTTTGGAAGGCACAGGTCATGCCGGGCCTGCGAGGAGTGCAGGTCACCGGCCTCCTGGACGGATCAGACGCACCTCCATCAAAGACGGTGCAGCAGCAGCAGACGGACAAAACCGTCACCACCGAACCCAATCCTTTGTATGCTCAGTGGATCTCAAAGGACCAGCAAGTCCTTAGCCACCTCCTGAATTCTCTTTCAATGGAGATTCTCGCCCAAGTTGCGAGCAAAGAGACGACCTTCGATCTCCTGCCGAAGATCAATATATACACACGCGGCTCCCTCACGAGGGAGTAGGAACGCTTCCCATCTAACATGGTATCCGAGCCAAGAGGTCTTGAGTTCAAGACCCTGCCAACGCAGTATTAAATAAAACGATTCTGCGGCCTACATCGATCCCACGTCTAAGGACTAAAATAGCCTAGACGTGAGGGGGAGTGTTGAAATATATTGCCCACCTCCCTCCATCAATTCGGACTTTTGGATGAGTTGGTCGGTGCATGAATTCAATATGGGACACCGGCCACGTCTCCCGTCCCGGCTCAAGTTGGTCCCAGTGCAGTGCTCGAAAATGCAGTAGGACTGAACGCCAAATCCGTCCTGAGTGGCGATCGCGCCACACGTGTGATGCCAGCGAGCCACCGGCAAATCCACGCGCGACTTCCACGAGCCTCGTGGCCTCGTCGACCCCGTCCCGACGCGCCACCCCAGCTGGTCCCCGCAATCGCACGATGACGCCCGTCGTGGTTTCGCCGCTCTCCACTCCACATGATGTAGTTGCCACACGCCACCCCAGCAAGCTGCTCCGTGCGGCGGCCGCACCCACCCTCGCGGGTTGAGAGCATCTACGGCGGTGACCTGCAAATCCGGGCCCACCGGACGCGTCCGAACGGCCCCTCATATTTCTCTTCCGGTATCCACGTATCTCAAATCCATGCACATCGATTATAAAAACCAATGTCGCATGTAAATAACAAATGTTGATACCAAGTATAGATAGTGTTTATATAAAATTTATTTTAAGTGCACAACTCAAACATTAGCTTCTTGATTTTCATTATGGGTCCACATGTGTGCTCCACAAGATCATTAAGTAGTTGCGTGTGCACCTGATGATCTCGAAGATTCTGATGCATCTGCAGAAAGTTCATAAGCTGAGCTGCATCTTGATATTCTGGGATTTCAACCTTTTCTCCGGGTGCTTCAAAATCATTGGTTTGGACTACACCATCACCCTCATTCTTGACAATCATGTTGTGCAAAATAACACAACATGTCATCAACTGGCACAAAGTTTCTGATTTCCACATCATTGTAGCGCTACAAACAATTCCCCAACAAGCATGAAGCACACCAAATGCCCTCTCCACATCCTTTCTAGCCGCTTCCTGCATTGTTGCAAAGTGGCTCTGTTTATTGCCATGTGCGGTTTGGATATGATCTTCACAAACGTCGCCCACTGAGGATAGATACCATTGGCAAGATAGTACCCCATGTTGTAGTCTCGAATGTTGACGGTGTAGTTGCACGGTGGTGATTCCCCATTGCAAAGCCTCCTAAACACCTGAGATTGTTGAAATACATTGATGTCGTTGTGAGAAACCGATATTTCAGAGAAAGCATGCCAAATTCATAAGTCATGTGATGCCATCGCTCTAGTATGATGGTGGCCTCTCTGGTGTGACCTTGATACATTCCCCGCAAACCTTTGGGGTAATTCTTTCATTGCAAATGCATGTAATCAATTGATCTGAGTGTTCCTGGAAAAACCCCTTGCCTCTTAATAGCCAACAACTTCTCCGTGTTCCGCACATTTGATTCTCTGAGATACTCAGGTCCAAACACCTCCACCACGACGTTGGCAAAATTGACCGTAGTCTTCACGCACGTGCTCTCCCTCATCCTGACCATCTTACCAACGACATTTGCAGCAGTACCAAGTGCAAGCATCTTCAGAGCAGTCGTGCACTTGTGTTAAATAAAGAGAGTGTTCGTAGCAATCCCTTATGAGCTTGAAGTAGTCGTCGTGTTCCTCCACTCCATCCATAATGCAGAAAAACAATGGGTTCCACATGCGAAAATGGCGAGGAAACCATGGATCATCCGGGGAAGTAGGATTGGGAGCAAAGTAGTCCCTGTGCAGTAGTTTTGCTCCGGACACCCTATCCCGATTGATCACTCTTCTTCGTTTGATTGAGCCATTGAAGTTGAGAATATGCTTCATTTCCCGGTCCATTTTCTCTTGCATGCTCATGAGCATGATCATGTTCACTTCTTCGTCTGAATCCGATAAATCAAAGAAATCATCTTAAATCATTTGATCGAGCTTCATCGGTCCATACTCCTTGTTCGATGAAGGATCGGAATCCATCATTTTCCCTAATAAAATCACAAAACATCCGGTCGGACGATGCATCGCACACATAAAGCACAAGGCGGAGCCAGAAAGTTGCCGGACATACCGCAGTTCGTCACCTAGGAAAACCTTGGTTAGGGGAACCCAAGAGTATTGTTCCATGAAATTAGAAAAGAGGAGCGGACAGCTCGCGAGGCGGCGAATCTCTTAGCAATTTGCCACCACTTATTTGGAACTTTGACAATTTGCCACTGTCTACTTTGCAATTGATATTTTGCCACTTCTTAGTTGGAACTTTGAGGATTTGCCATTGCCCACGTGAAATACCGAATTTGCCCATGTTATAGATTGGCCGGGCACACGGACGATCTCTTCCTGTTTGTTCATTCCTGTCAGAACTGCTACACTGATTATTACTCCCTCCATTCTCAAATAATTGTCTTTCTAGCCATCTTGAATGGACTACAACATACGGATGTATGTAGACATGTTTTAGAGTGTAGATTCACTCATTTTGCTCCGTATGTAGTCATTTGTTGAAATCTCTAGAAAGACAATTATTTAGGAACGGAGGGAGTACATGGGAGCATGGCGACTTGGCGAGCATGCAAGCACAGCTGGGCGATTCTTTGATGATAGCAAAAGAGGGATTTGTTTTTACACTAATACACATAACATTAGTGATTGCTCTAGCTCCAAGAGCCAGGATTATGCATCGCATCAGCTGCCACTCGTTCAGAGCACAAGAGTCTACCCGGCGGCCAGTGCGGAGGCACGAGACGTGAGCAGCACCAACATCACTCGTGCGGCGGCGGCAACCAGCAGCAGTTGCTGTAGCACTAGTACGCGGGCGAGGAAGAGCAGCATGGGGCAGGCGGGTGTCAGGTGTCACTGGCGAACTAAATAGCATGGGGCGGCGGGTGGAAGCGGCTGAACGGCTCGGCGGCAGCCTGAAGCACTCGCCGGCACTCCGTTGCGGTGCACGCCGGCGCCGTTTCGGCTCCCTAGCCGTTGTCGTGCGCTCGGCACCGCACAGGTCCTCTCTGCAGGGGCCGTCCGGGAGCAACAGGGGCGGTGGCGGCGGGGCAGCATGGGCATCTAGGGTTCGTCCCGATTTGGGAGGATGTTGTGCAATCAAACATGTAAAAGGATAGTTTTGTCCTCTATTTTATGCACTTATTTTGTCTATCATTTATAGAGATTGTTTTTGTGCAGAAAAGTGGCAAAAAATCAAAATGCAAACTAAGAAGTGTCACCAGATCAATTTCAATGTAACGAGTGGCAAAATGTCAAAGTCCAAAGTAACCGGTGGCAAATGATCAAATTGCCCCCCATTCAGAGTTTTTTTTTGGGGTTCGTACCCCCATTCAGATGAAAACTAGGCCGTGTGCAAGCTAAGGAGGCCCTATTGGTTTCAAAATAAATAAATAAGGAGGCCTACTGAAAGCCCACCGCGGCACCCCACGGCGTGAGGCAAGCAGGCTCGGGGGAAGCTCAGTTGGCTCAAAAAAAATAAAAAAGGCTCGGAAGCTCAGTGTCCAGCTCGACTCCGGCCTAGCGTCTCGCCGGCGCCCGGCCCCCCTGCCTGTCCATGCCGCCGGAGAAATCGCCGCAGTCCCCAGGTACGCCGTCCGCAGCCCCCCGCCCCCCGCCCCCGCTCGCTTTGAATAGATTTTTGGGCGGATCCTTCCTGTGAGGTCTCCAGCAGCTAGGTTTCTTTCGACCGGGATGATGCAGCATGAGATCGGAAAATTCCACACGCTCAGTACAAAATTCGGAGTTTACATGATTAATTCTAGCCTTTCGGATTGCTATCTTTGCTTGCACCCAAACGTTTATGTAGTGATTTAGCCAGGTCTCCGGGTCTAGTTGGATCTCCTTGAGAAAATGTCAGGTTGTTCAGTGGATTTAGTCTGACCGTCATGTGAAATGGTTACTCACCCGTTCGATAATTTTGCGGAGAGCTGTTGTCAGGCATTAGCTTGTCTATCTATAGTCCACTCAGTTGAACATTTGTGTCGAAGTTGGTCACATGTAAGTTTGCAACAGAATTTTGCGGATTATCTACTCACAATCATGATAAGGATCATATGCATCTTCTTGCCTTACTCATTTCATTGCAAAGACATAAATTTATACTTTATGACACTTGATCTGAATTTATGGGTTACAGTGGCTTGTGCACAAAGAGTTCTAATTTCGAACAAACTTGGGGAGAAGCTTGTTGGTTTATTACATGAAGCATGTTCGAAGGAACTTGTGATCCTTTGTCATGGATTCAGAGCTACAAAGGCAAGTCTGTACCATCCATATGTCCATTTATCCAAGAACCTTCACTATTTTTGTTCTCAATATTTGTATGGCCATCTTACTCTGCAATCGCTTCCAGGACGACAGTATCTTGGTCGACCTTGCCGCTGCACTAGCAAGTGTTGGAGTTAATGCTTTTCGGTTTGATTTTGCTGGAAATGGGTAAGCTGCTTGTGGTCATGGCATAGCTTCATACCACTCATCATGGAGACTTTCACTTTTGTTGTTGAATTAAAATGTTTCTGAATTAGGAATTAGGAATAGAATTTTTCATGCACTTTAGCTGTAGCAACAGCCACAGTTTCCCTCACTGACTGCCACATTCGATTTGCCTACTGTTGTTGAATTAGGTGCTTGTTATCTCTCTCGCAGGGAAAGTGAGGGTCTATTCCAATACGGGAACTACCGAAAAGAGGCAGATGACTTGCGCTCTGTAGTATCTTATTTCTCAGAACAGAAGTATGACATAATTGCCCTTGTTGGGCATAGCAAAGGTAGATAATCTTTGGTCATTTTTTTTATTGAAGGGATTGCATCCTGATTTCATTAAGAAGTTCATTGCAAAGTTTGCTGCAAGGGAAAATAACATTGGTATGCAGCTCATCAGATAGCCCATTCCCAACTTTCCTTCTACAGAAGGAAAATTATACTCCCTCCGTCCCAAAATAACTGTCTCAAGCTTACTGCAATTTTGTACTAGAGCTAGCACAAAGTTAAGACACTTAGGCCCTGTTCGGAGACCCGCCACTCCACCACTCCGCTCCCGGAGCTGGAGTCAAAAGGCACGGAGCTGGGAAAGAGATGCTCCAGCTCCTCGTATTTTTAGGAGTTAGAGTGACTCCGAACAGGGCCTTATTTTGAGACGGAGGGAGTAGATCCTTAATATCCATCAGAGCCCCAGAACTGAGATTGTCCTGGTTTTTTCTTGGCCTGCGACAGAGTTTGATTACTGAGATACTTATTCTGCAGTAAGCCCTGCCACACACCATCCTCATGTTCCAGCTTCCAAAGCCAATTAACCAGCAGTCTAATGTACATTAATTACAATTTAAGAACACACAGCCCTCCCATATCCTTTGATAAACAAATAGTTTTCCAGTTTACCAAATGATGTTTCCTGGACCCAAGATCTTCCTGCTATAAAAGCCTCTTCATAAAGTAGCTCAACTTTTTTTCCACTCCCTTAGGAAAATTATAGAAGGACGTCATATAAATTGGAATGGTCCTGTGTGCACATACCGCACACAAGCGCTAGCTGCATTAGAATGCATAGTCGACATAAATAGGTGGTAGGAACTCATAATTGGTGTACTGCTTTCTGTGTTTGCTGCCTTCTGAATGGACCTCTACAATGTAGTCATGTATAACTGAATGTAATCACAGAATATTTACATGTGCCATGCATTATATCCTGATCTCCTTGCTTTGTCGTGTAAATGCACCTGCCTCCTATGCTTTACATGTATGTTACTCCCTCCGTAAACTAATATAAGAGCGTTTAGAACACTACTTTAGTGATCTAAACGCTCTTATATTAGTTTACAGAGGGAGTACTTTATACAGTATTCTTCTATATTTCACCACTTCTGTTTCTTGCTTTTAGGAGGAAATGCTGTGCTTTTATATGCTTCCATGTACCATGATGTTAGTGTCATTGTGAATATTTCTGGCCGCTTTGCTTTAGAGCAAGGTATGGAAGGGCGGCTGGGGAAGAATTTCCTGCAGAGGATAAAGAAAGATGGATACATAGACGTCAGAAATAAAAAAGGTGTAAGTTTGCTACATTTAACATGTCATTATTTTGTTAAGTACTAAAAATTAAGCCTCACATGGTATTTATTTTTATAAAATACTACAGATCTGAAGCCTAGCACATGTTTATGAATCAAACAAACTTTTCCTGAGTTTTCCAAGTAAAATAGTTTTGTGCTGATTCTGGTAGTGTATATCACAAGCTTTTTCAGTTTATCTGGTGAAACCAGTTAACAAGATCAGGTTATGACATGTGGTATGGAATGACTTACAATACATGAGAATCCATTGAATTGTACAGCTTAGTCAGTTACTTGTAAGCGTCATCATTCTTTTGTCAACCATAGGTGGCATAATTATTTTGTTTCTCTGCTTATATCCATAGACTGAATGTGCAAAATATGGTAACTGAAAGATTTATTCTGAAAATGATAGCCCCAGTGTTATGCTTACTTACCTTATTGCAATATTATTGTTGCTATGCCTTTGTGCAGGGAAGTTTGAGTACCGGGTGACAGAAGAAAGTCTGCGAGATCGCCTGAGCACTGATACCCTGCTTTCAAGCCGCTCCATAAGCAAAGACTGCAGGTTCTAAGCTGCTCTCTTGCACCTGAACCAACTCACATGAACAACCCAATCATTGAGAAAAATATGTACCGATCTGCAGGGTTCTCACGGTTCACGGCTCTGAAGATGAAACGGTCCCAGCGAGAGACGCCCTGATGTTTGCTGCGAACATCCCAAACCATGACTTGCACATAGTCGTGGGAGCCAACCATCGGTACACAGGCCACGAGCAAGAGCTGGCATCACTTGTACTGGATTTCATCAAGCCCCGTCCTCGAAAATCATCGTGCTTGCGTCCGAAATTGTGATCATCTGACCATTGTGGAGCTTGATTGATGTACCATTTACTTGTAACATTACAGGATGACCAAAGGCCTGTGTTAGTCGCTGTGCTGTGCTGCACAGACGTCACTAATTTCAGTAAGATTTCTTCATCTTACATCTTCTGAAAGCAGAAGCTCGATCTAGTTATCATTTCTAAAAACAGGAAATGTGTGAATTGGCCAATCTCGCAAAATTACTAGTCATGTGAAATCGATCGCTGAGGTGAAAGTATCACTGAAGCCATCTTCTTACAAGCTTCAGGATTGCTGCATTTGCGAACTGACGAAGAACATTATGCACATTTGGCAGCACAAATGCCATTGACATTGTCACTTTAACTCTGGGATCAACAAAGCATTGACCTGACATGGCTGCGATCAACTTGTAACCCTCAGAATAGGCTCTCTTTGGGCACAAATGGTTTGGAAGGTTTGGGCCCCCCAAAGTCAGATTTTTTGCTTGGTTGGCCCTTCAAGACAGAGTTTGGACGGCGGATAGATTGGCAAAGCGTGGGTGGCCAAATTGCGATCTCTGCCCTCTTTGCAGGACGGTGCAAGAATGCGGACCTCACCTCTTCTACAAGTGCCGCTACACCCGGCGTTTTTGGTCTTTGGTCATTGAGAAATTCCTTATGCACGGGCTTGACACTTCCGCTTGGCCCCTGTTCAACTCGGTGGACGAGTGGTGGGCAAGCACCTGCGCCGATGGTACGCCGAACCGCCAAGCCAAGGCCTCCCTCACTATGCTCGTCTCATGGACGATTTGGAACGAGCATAATGCAAGAGTGTTTAAGCATAAGAGTGCTCCACCGCCAATCTTGCTCTCCTCCATCTCTGCCGAGGCCAACCTTTGGGTCATCGCTGGCGCAAAGAAGCTAGGGTCTTTTATTTCACGCGAATAATCCGCATGCCGTGTTTGTTGGGTGTCCTGTAAAAAACTCTTTTCTATCTTAATTAATGGATGAGGCAAAGCTTTTGCCTCCGTTTTTTTTTAAAAGAATATGCTTTTTTTTTCTTCTGCGCCTTCAACCATTCTGCGGGACGAACTAAGGGGGAAAAAATCCATGCATTTGTAGAAAGACTTGCATCTGAAAAACTTCTAGCAAAGACTGGTGCATCTTAAAAGAGAAAAAAGGACAAAAAAGGTTATGGAACATGAATACATGATGGTTTTCGCGACCCCAAGTCTGCTTTAGTCTTTTAACACTCTCGGCCTCTTTTTGCATGTTCTCACATTCTTTCTAAATTTTGAGGAAATAAAACTTTTCTTGCATCTCATAGAGGAAAAGAAACTAAGCCAGATGACTTGTATCACCCACTGTTTCATCTAAAAAATAATTCTATCATGAGGAAAACTCAAAAATCAGGACCAAAAGAACTTGCAAATCCAGAAACCCATTATTAACTGATACAGATCAAATGATACCGAAATCTAGACGTTACTTTTCCATTCCTTTCAACTCGGATGGATAGATGACAGTCAAAAAGGCGCAAGCATGGTAATCAGCTCCTTCCTGACGGAGGGGTGGTTCCTGATGAGAGCTTATGTAAACTTCTATGGGAACCATGCAAGTCGTCCATACAGGCCATGTGGATGTCTTGTGTGGGCCCTGGAACGCTCCCATGTGTCTCTCCTTTTGCAGGTGTCTTCCCTTCCTGATGTTATGTGCTCCTGATTTTTTAATCATATTTTCCCGATGCAATTGATCGACACATAAACATACAAGTGACCTTTGTAGCACCTTCTCATTTTATTAGTCATGTTTTGCTAATAAAATGATATGAAAAGTTCAAAATTTATAGGTACGTTTAGGACGTATCAATGCGCCTCCTAGCGGTGCCACAATGGACGACTACTGAGCACTCTTTTCATATTTTTCAACATGTTCACCACCTTTATGCAATCATTGATCATGAAAGCATGTCCCATTTGTACGTTGTAGGAAAAGTACACCAAGAGAGGTACAAGCAAATAGCCAAGTCAAAGGACAAAATATTTGTCGCTCAACATTGTTTAAATTTGATCGAGAGCAATGGGAAGTGAAGATGAGGAATGATGAGGCTCCACCGAAGATACCAATGTCAAGTACCTCATCCTCTGTAGATGATGATGGAGATACAAGAGTAGACCTAGGAATCCTACTCCGGGGTGAAGCAAGGGCTGGCTCGTGAGGGGGTGAGGGCAAAAGAGATGGTTAAGAGAGACGTAGAGATTGTGACAATGAGAGATGAGATTAGTAAGTTGATCAATGCAAAGAAGGACATGGTGGAGAGGAAGCGACAAGAGAAGTTGGTGAGGTGGCAAGAGATGAACAAGAATGAGAGGCACAATGAGATGGAGCGTGTGCTACTTGAGGAGAACCGGTTGAGGCAAGAAATGTTGGTCGAAGAGAAACTACTCACGCTGGTAGATCTGGAAGGAACAAAAAAAAAACTTTTGGGAGACGGGGTGCTGGAGATCTTTGCATCTAGGACGGCATATGGAGCGGAGGGAGTGGTGCACATTTGGGGGGAGGGAGTAGTATCGCAAATGTGTGCTGATCCGATGCTGCTTTTGATTGAACTTCGGTGCTCGATGATAATTATCATGTTTTATGTGTGCATTTGAAGTCTATGCTAGATTTAAATTTGAATTTTGAAATTATAAATTATGGTTTTGAAATGTTAAAGGTTGTAGGAGAAAAGTAGCAGAAAATAGGAGAGATATCACATAACAAGGTTGTAGTTCTAGTAAATGCTGTGCAACCTTTAAAACTTTATTAAAGGGAACTGTAAAATTCTTTTAAAGACTCCTTCTATGAAATCTGCAAGAAAACATACTCCAAAAGCATCCAATAATCGGGGAAACTAAAACAGACCAGAGAACATACTAAAACTCTAGAAGTCATAAACCTAAGTCACAAACATGTTGATCAGCTCCTTCATAACAGAGGGGCAGCTCGTGATGAGATCGTCAAAGCCATCACTGGCCGCGACAGCCCTCAGATTCCCCGATGCACCAAGAAAATTGTAGCACGCCGTCTTCAGCCTGTCACAGCAGTGGCGCTCGGCTAGCGCTAGGATGGTGGGTGTGGTGTTCACGTCGACGAACCCGCACAGCTTATCTTCACACATGAGCTTCAGCCGCTGGAGATCATACCTATCCGCCGCAACCAGCAGGTTCTGCCACTGCCATACTGGGTCTTCACCATCGTCCTTCTCCATCTCGGGCTCCAAGTCAGTGTAAATGAATTTGAGCATTGCCCTGAAAGCCGGAGCCTCCATGTCCTCTATGTGTATGGCAGTCGCCGTGCCCTCCTTCATCGGGCCGAAGAGCTCGGCCTTAAACACCTGAGACCGGGCCGCAAGGATGCACCGGTGTGCGTTGAATGTCTCACCGTCAACCTCGAACTTCGCGTCGGTGCCTTCCTTGGAGGCCAGGAGATCGGCAAAGTGCTGTTGCATGTCTGGCGGTGGCACCGTAATGAACGGCGAAGCGGTACCACTGCCCCCGGCCCCAGCGTCAATGAAGTCCTCGACGATGATATCACACCGGATGGTGAACCCGTCATCCTCGACATGTCTTGACTGTTCCAAGTCATCCCTCATTAGAAGATTAGAGAAGCCCATATAACCATATTTGCCAGGGGAGTAAGGTTTGTATTTTGACTTGTGCTGTCGGGCTGGTCAACGAACTAAACTTGAACTGCGCCTTTACTGGCCCTGCAGCGTCCTGATGAAGGCAAATGCTATCACATATACTGGCGCTCCCATCCGGCCGACAAAAGTTGGGCCAGTACTCGAGAAACCAGAGATGGCCTCCAACTCTGAAACGGCGAGACTTGATGTCGGCCATGTACTCGCTGCGCGAGTGGCCTTCTACCACGAACAGGTGGTACCCGCTGGCGGCGCCGGCGTCGTTGATGATCGACCGGGAGGGGCATACTTTGCCGTCACGGATCAAGGTTACGCCTGCGAAAGACATGGCGACGATTGGACGAACCCTGCAGTCCTGATTGATTCCGTTGTATCAGCTTCATCATCAGGGTATAAATATTTGTAGCAGCGCGTGTCCGTGTTATTATTAGCAGGAGTTTGTGTTGGAGTCAGCTTGCAAACCGTGTTCTAGTTGAGCTAGCTTTGGGTCAGGTTTTAGTAAGTTACAGCCAGTATCGTCTCAGACTCTAAGCTAAACTTAGAATATTTTTCCATGAGAACCATATATAACAAGATTTCCTTTTTTTAAGTATTTTCCCAACAATGAACTATATATCTATATTTTTTCTTTATATATTTGCAAAATGGCTCGTGTGTTGCAACAAGAGAAAAAAAAATCACAATGACCATGACCATGTTTTGCTGCATCATCGAGATACACTATCACTCTCATTTTCGGGTAGCCTCCCTGGCGGCACGGGGGAGAAAACCCTAGCCGCCGCAACTTTCTCCCCCCTCCGCTTCTCGTCTCGCCGTCGCCGGAGGGCACATCCCGGCGAAGCTCGGGTCGGCCCAGGGAAGGTGGCGGCAGGGCACTGACTCCCTGCCTGAGCGACACGCGTTTGAGTGCGAGCCTGGGCTGCGCGGGTGGGCGCGATGCGCTGGGCTGCAGCGGGGTGTGCCTCCTGATCCGCGCGACGACACGACGCGACAGAGGCATGGAGCTGCAGGTGGCGGTGCCGCGGCAAGGGCTCTGCACGGCGCGCCGATGTGTCCTAGGTGTCGGCGCCCTGCTCGGCGATCTGGATCTGGAGACCTCCTTCCCTGATCTGTGGCTCTGGGGCGGGCATCCGGGAGGGGGCTCGGCTGGGGCGCTCCTCAAAGGTGGAGGCGCGGCCGGGGAGCTGGCGGCTTGGTGCACGGGCGCAGGCCAACATGAAGGAGCCGCCGGCGCTGCTGCCTAGTATGTGCGCGGTGCGGCCCAGCGATGGGCGCGCGGCCAGATCTGGGATAGCGCAGACCTGATGATGGCGCGGCGCTGGCGACAGGAGGTCCGACTGTTGACATGGCACGTGGAGGTGGTTGGTCAGGTGGGCTGGTCGGTCCTATGATTTGGATGGTGGAGCCTGCAGGTGAAAACCGTCCTTCGGCTGTGCCGGAGTCATCCACGGCGGTGCCTTCAGGCATCGTATCCTTGTTGGAGACGTCGATGTGCAGTCCTCATCCTCCTTTCCACCATGCTTCGGGGAAACCCTAGATCTGGTCTCCTGAATCGGACAATGATGAAGTTTAGAGCTTCCTCTTGAGGGCATTGTTTCGGAGTTGGATCTGGTCAGAGGGACCCGTGGCTCGTGGGTGGAGCGGTTGCACGTCGGTCGTAGAGGTTGGGCAGCTTGTGCACGCTTCACAAGCGAGGAGCGCCAGATGAACCATGTTGGTCGTTTCTCGTTGGATCGGAGCGGCATATGTCTGCCTTCTTTCGGGCATGTCGTCCCTCTCCGGTGTCGACGAGGTTGATGAATATGCTCATGGCAGACTGGATTGATGCGATAGTTTTGATGTGCACTCTGGTAGCGAGCGACGCTTGTGTGCCCGGCTATGCGTGTTGTGAGTTGTCAGCCTTGCTGGCGTCTTGTATGTATTATGGTGCTTTAGGCCTAGGTTGCTAGGTGCGGCTTGTCGTTGTTCAGGTTTGCACCCGGTTTCCCTTTAATAAACCGAGCAATTCGGGTCCTTGTACCATCTTATTCTTTAGCTCTCATGTTATCGTTAAAAAAATTCTCATTTTTGTGAAATGGTGAATATTTTTTGAAAATCATGAACATTTTTTGAATTCATGAACATATTATACTATTTGCCAATATTTTTAAAAAATTGTGAATATTTTTCTAGATATTTTTCTTGAAGAGGCAAACATTTCTATAATCTACGAACATTTTTTTGGAAATTGTTTGGTGGAACAATTTTGAAATTCATGAATATTTTTTTGGAATGCATGATCATTTTTTGAATCAGCGAACATTTTATGAATCAACAAAAATATTTGTAAGTCACAAGCCACCATTAGTGTGGCGTGTCAGCAGAGAATCACTCCATCCTTTCAAACTTTTTTTTCTCGAATATGCACAAGTGTGCATATCATATATTAAAGAAGAAAGGCAAAGAGTGCCTCCACCATAGTTTACAGGGTTATTTGTACATGCTAATCCTCATCACTCACCACCTCTCTACCCTACTAAAGAAGGGTGTTACATTCCCTTTCAATAGTCCAGCTGAGGACCACACCAAGCCCTCAAAACACACTTTTTGCAGCAACTGCTTGATCGAAGGCCGCGCACCCTCAAAGATAATGGCATTCCTATGTTTCCATAATTCCCACCAAGTAAGCGCGAAAATGGTGCGCAAATCCTTCGTGCTCACACTGTTCGAGGCTTGCTTATCGATGGCCCACTCCACCAGTGAGTCTTGGGCAAAGGGGATCCAACTCGGTGTCCCCAACGCAACACAAATTGCCGCCCAAATTGTTCGAGCAAACACACATGTGAGCATTATTTTCAAACTTTTTCAGTTCAAGAACAAGTCTGCATGCTTTTGTAAAAGTCGATGGTCAAGCTGCAACCACGATGACTATTCAATTCAGAAGAGACCGAGGAAATTAAACGCGCCTGCTGGTCGTTGCTGGTTTCCGTTTTCGGCAAAGTGACCGAGTAGACGCGCTTGCAGGCTGTTGCTGGTTTCCGTTTTCGGCACGCTGTGATTTTGGCTACCGTGGTGAGGTGCCGTGTGTCAGCTGAGACCACAGAGTCACTCAGTCACCGGCAAACTTTCAAACTTTCTCAGTTCAAGCAAAGTGTACGGTGATTCCCTCGCCGCCGGCGACGAGGTGATAATTAAGATCAAATAGTCTTTTCAAGGTTTCATTTTGCTGGTTAACCGCGCTCATGGAAGCAGGAACCATGGGTGGTTTCAGCTGCGTCCTCTGCCTGGCCGCAAGGAAGAAGGAAGTCCCACCCCGGGCCGATCCCCACAGCCGCAGCAGGGTTGCCGCCACCACGGCACGAACCTTCGGCTTTGACGAGCTCGCCGCGGCCACCAGGAACTTCAGAGGCGACTTCCACATCGCTGGTCGGGAGGCGAGTCTCTACAAAGGCTACCTCAAGAGCGTTGAGCTGGTGACGATCTTGCTTGCCTATAGCTAATCCATGTCATAATCGATGTGAGGGGGAGATTGATCCATCAAATTTGTTTGTAGGTCGTTGCTATAAAGCTGCAGCATGTCAATGATCCTGGGTCATCAGAGCAACTCAACACGGAGTTTCTTGCCCATGTCCTGACGCTGAGCACGCTGCGCCACCCGAATGTCGTCAACCTCGTCGGCTTCTGCGCGGACGGCCATCACAGGATCTTGGTTCACGAGCACATGCCACTGGGTTCTCTCGAAGATCACCTTCATGGTATGACTATGAATTGGTAACAAACCCAGTAAATTCCTCCCGTGAATGATTCCATCGATCGCTAGAGTTTGTGTTAATTAACTAACCACCGGATCGATCTTGACATCTTTGTGCTCACCAGATCGATCTCCGGGCAAAGCACCGCTAGACTGGAACACAAGGATGAACATAGCTACCGGTGTTGCCAAGGGTTTGGAGTATCTGCATGACAAAGGCATGGTCTACCGCAACTGCATGAGTAGCTCGGACATCTTGCTCGAAGATGGCTACCACCCAAAGTTGTCCCAGTATGGACCGGCAGACCTTCAGCGGCTAGCTGCAGATGAAGACAACAGCCGCTGGCCTAATGTTTTCTTCGGCACTGTTGCCCCTGAGACAATATCTACCGGGAGGGTGACCGTGAAATCGAGCGTGTACAGCTTCGGCGGCCTACTTCTGGAGATGATCACGGGGCGGAGGCCCATCCACCGCGCCCAGCACGCCGAGGATCGGAACCTTGTCACATGGGTAAGTTCAATAGCGTTCACGTATTTGCCTAAAAAAAGCGTTTACATATTTGTAATTTGGGCGTGAATGTATGATGTGATGTTTGCTGGTCGATCAGGCCACACGGTTGATGAAAGACAGGAGCCAGTTCCGTTCGATGGCAGACCCGGCGCTGCAAGAGCGGTACCCGTCCAAGGATTTGCAGGAGGTGCTAGCAATTGCTTGCATGTGCGTCCACAAACAGCGGGCAATGAGACTGCCCATCGGCACCGTCGTCAAAGCTCTATCTCGCCTCGCCTCCTATGTTGTTCCACCTGAATCGTCACACTGCGCGCCGCCTCGTTAACCTAGTGTCGTGGTGGGCGCACGGCAGATGTCAAGGGATGACTAAAGAGAGGAGGAGGCTTGAGGGCACCGGTGGGCTCCAGAGGCGAGGTTGGTATGAGCGAGCGCGGGACGCAAGACATACCCAGGTTCGGGGCTCTCCGGAGAGATAACACCCTTAGTCCTGCCGAGTGTGGTTTATATGGAATAGTATAGAGTTGCGCCTAGAGCTGTATGAAGGAAGAAGGAAGTTAGGCCAAGGCTTAGGCTGCTCCCTCTCCTAGTGTGTGGCTAGTCTAGTTGATCTTGTGTCTGCCCGTTTGTATGAGGGCTCCTGGGGGGTTTTATAGGTCAACCCCCAGGGATACAATGGTAATGCTACAAGGCCTTGGGGCCAGGTTGTCATTGTTCGGGAAGCCGGTGCTGGGACCCGCCGGGTGTCAGGGCTCGCCGGGTTCTCCGGACGCAGGCCCCGTGCGCCAAGGGGCACTGTTAGCCGTCTTGTCGATCGTCACGGAGTGGCCGGGTCGTGTCCGCACAGTGGCGCACCGTCAGGTCACGGCTTGCTAGCGTCAACAGTGACGATGGGTGCACTGTAGCCATGCCGGCCCTGGTCAGCAAGGTAGGTGGGGCACTGTTGCCACGCCTCGACTGACCAGAGGAGTTGGTGGGGTACTGTTGCCCTGCTCACCCTTGGATGGAGACTCTGTTGGGGAACGTAGTAATTTCAAAAAATTTCCTACGAACACGCAAGACCATGGTGATGGCATAGCAACGAGAGGGGAGAGTGTCCGTCCACGTACCCTCGTAGACCGAAAGCGGAAGCGTTATAACAACGCGGTTGATGTAGTCGTACGTCTTCACGATCCGACCGATCCAAGCACCGAACGTACGGCACCTCCGAGTTCTGCACACGTTCAGCTCGATGACGATCCCCGGACTCCGATCCAGC
>LR880966.1:710905598-710918477 GCA_904067115.1 Aegilops sharonensis
CCCCCCCTTTGATCACCATATATCGCCTACTCTTCTCTATACTGCTTGCATTAGAGTAGTGTAGCATGTTACTGCTTTCAGTTAATCCTATACTGCTGCATAGCCTGTCCTTGCTACTACTGTTGTTACCTTTATCTGCTATCCTACTGCTTAGTATAGGATGCTAGTGTTCCATCAGTGGCCCTACATTCTTGTCCGTCTGCCATGCTATACTACTGGGCTGTGATCACTTCGGGAGGTGATCACGGGCATATACTATATACTTTACACTATTACATTACCTGTGATACTGTTCGGAGATGGGGGCTGAAAGGACAGGTGGCTCCATCCCGGTAGAGGTGGGCCTGGGTTCCCGACGGCCCCCGACTGTTACTTTGTGGCGGAGCGACAGGGCAGGTTGAGACCACCTAGGAGAGAGGTGGGCCTGGCCCTGGTCGGCGTTCGCGGATACTTAACACGCTTAACGAGATCTTGGTATTTGATCTGAGTCTGGCCATTTGGTATATACGCACTAACCATCTACGTGGGAGTAGTTATGGGTATCCCGACGTCGTGGTATCAGCCAAAGCCTTCGTGACGTCAGCGACTGAGCGGCGCGCGCCAGATTGGACCGCTTAACGTGACTTCCTTTGTAATGGAGGTTGCTAGGCCTGCTTCCGGCCGCGTTCGCAACGTGCAGGTGTGCTAAGGGCGATGGGCCCAGACCCCTGGGCGCTTAGGTTTAGACCGGCGTGCTGACAGCTCTGACGGCCTAGGTCGGGCTGCGACGTGTTGATCTTCCGCGGCCGGGCATGACCCAGAAAAGTGTGTCCGGCCAAATGGGATCAAGCGTGTTGGGCTATGTGGTGCACCCCTACAGGGAAGTTAATCTATTCGAATAGCCGTGATCTTTGGTAACAGGACGACTTGGAGTTGTACCTTGACCTTATGACAACTAGAACCGGATACTTAATAAAACACACCCTTCCAAGTGCCAGATATAACCCGGTGGTCGCTCTCTCTCAGGGTTATGAGGAGGGGATCGTCGGGTAGGATTATGCTATGCGATGCTATTTGGAGGACTTCAGTCTGCTCTCTTCTACATGTTGCAAGACGGAGGCTGCCAGAAGCGTAGTCTTCGACAGGATTAGCTATCCCCCTCTTATTCTGGCATTCTGCAGTTTAGTCCACTGATATGGCCCTTTACACATATATCCATGCATATGTAGTGTAGCTCCTTGCTTGCGAGTACTTTGGATGAGTACTCACGGTTGCATTGTTCCCCCTTTTCCCCCTTTCTTTACCCGGTTGCTGCGACCAGACGATGGAGCCCAGGAGCCAGACGCCACCGTCGATGACGACTACTACCCCGGAGGTGCCTACTACTACGTGCAGTCCGCTGACGACGACCTGGAGTAGTTTAGGAGGATCCCAGGCAGGAGGCCTGTGCCTCTTTCGATCTGTATCCCAGTTTGTGCTAGCCATCTTATGGCACCTTGTTTAACTTATGTCTGTACTCAGATATTGTTGCTTCCGCTGACTCGTCTATGATCGAGCACTTGTATTCGAGCCCTCGAGGCCCCTGGCTTGTATTATGATGCTTGTATGACTTATTTATGTTTTAGAGTTGTGTTGTGATATATTCCCGTGAGTCCCTGATCTTGATCGTACACATTTGCGAGCATGATTAGTGTACGATTGAATCGGGGGCGTCACAAGTTGGTATCAGAGTCGACTGCCTGTAGGAATCCCCCTTCCACACTCCTTGGCCGAAGTCGAGTCTAGACTTTACAAAACTTTTACTAACATGGCTGTGTGGCCCATGGGCCCACGTCGCCATTGGGTGGTATTAGGATCTTTTACTCATTGTCTATACTCTGGGACTTTGATCTCTCTTCTATTCGGGTTAAATGAATTTTGCTAAATCTAACATTAGGATCTCGTTATCACTTTCACCCGGAGAGCCCCTTATTACTGATGATCGTCTGCTGCACGTGAAGACCCTGAAGATACTCTCCGCTGTTAACCCGAGAACTTGTGTTCATCTCGTTTGCAATTCCTCTTCCACCGTAAACCCTTATGGATAACTACTTGCAGTTGTTATTCTTACCTTCATCCCCAGTTGGTCTTGTTATTACAAGATACCATGAAAAACTCGTCGTTGTTTCGATAATCCTTTGAGCTTACTGCCTTGCTGATCTTGGTCACCTGAATACCCCTACGGTTAATTCTCGCACTTATTGAGTATCCGCTCATCCCCCAGTTGTTCATGTGTTACACAAAAGCCTTCAAAATACTATTTGAACTTCCGAAAATCCTGAGTCGCCTATTGCACTTGAAATTCTTACTTGCTTGCATTATGGTTAATCCCATAAGTCTACAATCTTATTGGCATCTCTTGTCATTATCATTTTGAGTCTGTTGATTCAATTTGTTGCGAAAGCTCGCAATCCTCAATGAGATCCTAGAATTCATCCTTCCGGCTCAGACGTCATTTTAAACGTGAGCTGGTTCTCGCCAATCAAATTGTCGTCGATTGTGCCCCTAAGTATATTGAATTTATCCATCCTTGATCAGAGCGTCTGCTTCTGATCCTTCGCTTTGTAAATCATAATTCCTTTGCAATTGAGCTCTAAGTTACTTAGTTGTTTCTATAATCCAATGTCTTTGCATTGATTCTTCCTCTGGTTGTGAGCCGATACTCACATCAGATCCTTTACGGACCATCGGAACCTTGTTGGATTTTATCCGACAACGTCCTTCATATTCAATCACTTTGGAAGTTCTTTCCTTGATACATAATGCCTTTGGTAAATCATATTCCTTGATTTGGCCAACCTTGCTCTGCTTTCGAGCTGGTGATATTTACTATTGAAGCTTGTGGGATATGTTTCCTTGATCCCCCAATGGGTTGAACCTATGCCTTCCATAATATGTGTGAACTCGAAAGTTTTCACGGGTCATACTCATCTGGTATTTCACCAGGTAAAACTTTCAACACTAATGCCATTATCGAAACGAGAAGTGAATGTAAGGTTATGCTTTGGAGAAGTGGGAGTCGACCTTGAACTTTGTGTTCATGCCCATGGACCCGAGGTGGAACTTATCATGGAAGCTTCTCGTAGTAATAATAATCCCCTTGTTATAACTTCTTCTCTTATCTATCTTGGTCTTTTGCGACCGTGGTTTCGGCCATATTGTTCTTCTTTCCCATTTCTTGGACAAGTTTAAGTGCTTGCCTTCTGCAAATGATTTCACTTGTCCAACCTCTATCCCGCTCTACCCCTGAGTATACCCTCTGGTACCGCGAGAATGTCAGGGAACTACATAACCTCTTATGGGTTCTTCATCAACTGTTATCTCTCACCGATTCCAATTTTCCTGGGTTCTGGGTTGTCGTCAACCGAGAACACCGATAAGTGAATCGATTCCGCACTCCGATTCAATAAATCTAAGTAATTCTGGTTGCTTACGAGTTTAATAATCCTTCAAGTCATTCCTAGCCTTATCGGCTATATCATTATCGTGCAAACTTCTAACTATGCTACCTGGTCCTTCTTCCCGGAGCACAAATTTTTTTGACGATGAGCTAAGCTTACGTCGATCTTCCTCATCATACCATTTCTCCTTGACCAACAAACTTGATTTCGAGTTTGTGTCGTACCCATGGTTTCAATAACCTTTTGCTTCATCATTCCTTTGACTTGATGTCATCGCCAATTGATTACATCTTCATGAATTCTCTCGACAAATTGTCGTGATCATCATCAGCATTTTGACTCCTCCTAGGTTCCCAATGGAAGTCATGATGAGAAATACCATTCTTTCCCTCGATGATTTGTGTTATCATCGACGACATTCTTGCATTTCCGCAACACAAAACTTGTTCTAGTTTTGCGTTGTAACTTGAGTTCCTTTCTATCCAACTTATGTTATGATTCTACCGTGGAGTATTACCATCTTTGATGTCAAGAATGTTCTGAGATTTGTTCCACCTCTTGAGAGTTCTTGGTATAGTGATACTTCTCACCATCACCATTCTTTCATGGTCCTCGTGTTGATTCCAACCGGGGTACCAACAAGTGAACGGTGCTGTTTGGATCCTGCACTTCTAGCAACCCTACTGCTTTGAAGTTAATGGTCGGCCGTTCATTCTTAGTCTATTGATTATTGAATCAACATTCCGACATTGGTCGTGCAACCCAACCCATATTTCGGGCGCACCTTTCAACCAATGTTTAGTTGTGTATGTTCTCCTCGAGCATACTTCCTTATATCATTTGGTCTGACAAATGTTATCTCCTTGTTCACTTAATTATGGAAATCCATCTTTTGGAAATCTCGATGAATTGTCGTTGAGTTCATCAGCCACCCCCTTGACCTCTCCTTGGGTTAATGATGAACTCTTGTTAACGTAAATCACTTCATAGTTCATTTCCCGAGAATCTTACAGTGTCATCCCGTCAATTTGTGTTGCACCTTTCTTCTCAGGCATCCTGGGCCTGAGGTATCCTGACACCAATCATATCTGAATCTCCATCAGATATGATGGTTGGAACATATTTACAAGAGTTATAACGCTAGTCTTCATAAGACCCGGTAAGGTGATGTCATGCCTAGCACCCTTGGCCGGAGGACCTATTGTTATAGTTGTTCCTTTTTGGCAAGGTTAACCATTCTTCCATGAGGGAATTGTAAGACTTATTCTATAAGTTATTCCTGATGAATCCTTTGTGTTTCCAAAGTCTGATCTTCACCTGTTGGCCATGTCAATGCTATCTCAAAGCATGTCTATGGTACTCCGATTTTCGACAAGAACATTTGAAGCCCAATGCTAAATGTTTTCTTGCTCAATTATCCAAACACCTTCGTATGGGTAATGTCATGAAATTTCTCTCCCCTTACCTAGAGGGTTTTCTACCTTCTATCCTCTTATGGATATCATGCCCTGCTTGTCCTTGGGAAGGATATAACCCTGAATTATGTGTTTAAACGCATATTTCTTTCCATTGTTCTGATTAAATCTGGTAATCACCTTTCCTTTCCATTGGATTGCTTAACCCTACTTGTGATCTTTATTATATAAGCAGTAGTATTCTTCTGCTTATGTAAACACCTCGGTGTACAACTCTGCCAGTAAGGCCCTATCACTATTGTTGATGACATTCCAGTAACCACCGATGGATGAGAACTTTACCTATTGGTCCGCCTCGTTCAAGAGCAGGAAAAATGGTTCTCTTCGTCCCTCGCCCTTGGTACCGATGTTGTTGCCGACATAACCGTCAGACAATCCTCTCACATGCCTTACTTACATGGTCGTGCAAGACGTCACCGCCCTTCCTGCTTGTAACACACATTGTGGGCCCATAACCCACATTTCCACAAGATCGAAACCTGACTCTCCTGTACACCCCTGTTTCCAAAGTTATTCCTCCCGCGTGGCCTCGTATGTAATTCATGAGCCACCTTCCGTGTGATCATCAACTCTGGTATTAAACACAATACCTATACCCGTTGCCTTGTTTCAGGCAATGATGATTGTCTATCCGTTTCAAACTTCTTATGGTACCTTCTTACTTTGCTCTCGATGTGTTTTATTTGTTCAAATCGAGAGATACGCTTATGATCATTCTTGGGATACTCCCCCAAGATGATTTTCCCTTATACATTCAATTGTTGTAAAGCTGCCCCTTACCTATTAGTAAGTACGATGGAGTTCCCGAAGAAAGGACGACAACTTCATCATGATGACCTGAAACAGTAGAATGAAGACATCAATGTAATGGATCAACCTCTTCGAGAAGAACAAACAATACCAAGAACACTCCCTAGAATTTCGTAACCCGAACCTTCCCCCTTTACTTCCCTCTTAAATCTCGGGACGAGATTTCTTGTAGTGGAGGAGAATTGTGACGCCCAGATAATTAGACTACAGTAATCCCCAGCTAATGATGCCACGCCACCTCAATTACAGTTGATAATCTCGTGTTAGTTCGAAACCGATCCAAATTCAAATTTAAGATCAAGTAAAACAGTTAAAGTTTTCAAAAGTGAAAACTAAAATGTTGAAAATGTTTTAAATAAATCCTGGGTAATAATGGTGGAGAAACCTAAATTTAATAAAATGTTTACGTGTTCAAAATAATTAAAACTATGGGTTAAATAATAAAACAAATGCCTTTGGAATATTATAAAATATTAAACTATTTTAATTGCGATGAAAAGTAATGTGGCAGTAGTTTATTTAAAAGTACCAATTTAGGTGTTAGTGATAATTTTTACTAAAACTAAAATAAAATGTAACTAAAATAAAACAGAAAAGAAATCAATAACAAGGGAGGAATAAAAACAGTAAAACAAAGCTAACTAAAATAAAGAGAAAAGGAACCCCCCCCCCCCACTGGGCCACAGCCCAGCTGGCCTCTGGGCCAACCAGGCCGGCCCAGCCGGCGCCTATAGCCCCTGGGGCGACCAAACCCTAGTGACCCAGCACCCCCACTCCCCACTCCTCGCACCACTCCCCTCCCTCATCTGGATCTGGATCGGGAGGATCCCGATCCCCTCGCCCCTCCCCCCGCGCGCCCGTCGCCGCTCGGACTGCGCCTGACGCCGCCCGGAGCTCGTCCTCGTCGGCGCCCTTCCCCACCGGCCTGCCTCCTCAACCTCCCTCTTACGTGGATCCGGTCGGGAGCAATCGACGCCCCCGACGCCCTGCATCGACGCCGGACCACCCCGCCGGAGCTACCCGCCGTCGTCGGCGCCGCCTCCCCGTCTACGCCGCCCCGTCCACGGTCTCCTCCTCACCGGCCGACCCCGAGCCCGCTGCCCGTGCCCTATGAAATCCCTGTGAGGCTTCGCCCTTCTCCAGACCCCTCTGCTCCCTACGCCCGTGGTCGCCGCGCTGGCCGCGCCCGCCGTCACCCCCCGACGTCGCGTGCCTGTTGGCCTCCGCCATGCGCACGCACCCCGCGCCCGAGCTCCGGACGGGCTCGCGTCCGCCGCGTCTGCCGCGCCCGTCGCCGCGAGCCCCGCCTCTGCCGCGGGCCACGCCCCGTCCTTCCCGCCTTCAGACGCCGGCGGCTACCCTCGCCCGCCTCCGGCCACGACCCGCTCTCCACCTCCACCTGCGCCCGACCTCGGCCTCCACCGCGTTCCGCTCCGGCGACCGCTCCAGTGGCCTTTGCCCGCGCCCCCTCGCTGCGGCTCCCCTCACTGCCGACCAGCGCCCACCCAGGCCGCCCCAGGCCACCGGCCTCCCTCTTCTCCGGCGCTCTGCCGTGGTCGTCGGCGCCCCAGTTGGGTTGCCCCTGCCGGTCGCGCCCGCAGCGCCCATACGGGCTGCGCCTGCGCCCGACGCCCGTGAACCCCCCCACACCCGCTATGGCCCCTGTGCCTATGACACATGGGGCCCGCCCCTGAAACATTTAAAAATAATAATAAAAATAATTAAAAATAATAAATACATTAAAAATAATAAGTAATTAATTAATTAATTAATTAACATAATTAATTCTGTTTAGATTAACCTAATCACTGGTTAGGACTAATTAACCTTGATTAGTTAACTGTTAATTAATCAGACAATGACAAACAAGACCCACAAGTCAGGTTGACCAGTCAACTCTGTTGACTGCTGACGTCAGCATGACATCATGCTGATGTCATTAATTCATTTTCGAATTAATTTAAATAATTAATTAAACTCTAGAAATTAATAAAATCTTTAGAAAATCATAACTTTTAATCCGTAACTCGGATTAAATTATTTTCAACATGAAAGTTGGTCAGAACGACGAGACGATCTCGGGTACACAACCCGTTCATCCGCCACACACCCCTAACTTACCAAACTCGCAACTTTCCCCCTCCGGCTCCTCTGCCCGAAAACGCGAAACTCCGGGGATACTTTCCCGGATGTTTCGCCCCTTCACCGGTATCACCTCATATCGTGTTAGGGCACCCCTAGCACCGATACTTGTCATGTCATGTATCGCTATGCATCTGTTTGCTTAAGTATTTATTGTTTCTTCCCCCTCTTCTCTCGCTAGACACCGAGACCGACGCCGCTGCTACCCAGTACGACTACGGAGTTGACGACCCCTCTCTCTTGCCAGAGCAACCAGGCAAGCCCCCCCCTTTGATCAGCATATATCGCCTACTCTTCTCTATACTGCTTGCATTAGAGTAGTGTAGCATGTTACTGCTTTCAGTTAATCCTATACTGCCGCATAGCCTGTCCTTGCTACTACTGTTGTTACCTTTATCTGCTATCCTACTGCTTAGTATAGGATGCTAGTGTTCCATCAGTGGCCCTACATTCTTGTCCGTCTGCCATGCTATACTTCTGGGCTGTGATCACTTCGGGAGGTGATCACGGGCATATACTATATACTTTACACTATTACATTACCTGTGATACTGTTCGGAGATGGGGGCTGAAAGGACAGGTGGCTCCATCCCGGTAGAGGTGGGCCTGGGTTCCCGACGGCCCCCGACTGTTACTTTGTGGCGGAGCGACAGGGAAGGTTGAGACCACCTAGGAGAGAGGTGGGCCTGGCCCTGGTCGGCGTTCGCGGATACTTAACACGCTTAACGAGATCTTGGTATTTGATCTGAGTCTGGCCATTTGGTCTATACGCACTAACCATCTACGTGGGAGTAGTTATGGGTATCCCGACGTCGTGGTATCAGCCGAAGGCTTCGTGACGTCAGCGACTGAGCGGCGCGCGCCAGATTGGACCGCGTAACATGACTTCCTTTGTAATGGAGGTTGCTAGGTCTGCTTCCGGCCGCGTTCGCAACATGCAGGTGTGCTAAGGGCGATGGGCCCAGACCCCTGGGCGCTTAGGTTTAGACCGGCGTGCTGACCGCTCTGATGGCCTAGGTCGGGCTGCGACGTGTTGATCTTCCGCGGCCGGGCATGACCCAGAAAAGTGTGTCTGGACAAATGGGATCAAGCGTGTTGGGCTATGTGGTGCACCCCTGCAGGGAAGTTAATCTATTCGAATAGACGTGATCTTCGGTAACAGGACGACTTGGAGTTGTGCCTTGACCTTATGACAACTAGAACCGGATACTTAATAAAACACACCCTTCCAAGTGCCAGATATAATCCGGTGGTCGCTCTCTCTCAGGGTTACGAGGAGGGGATCGTCGGGTAGGATTATGCTATGCGATGCTATTTGGAGGACTTCAGTCTGCTCTCTTCTACATGTTGCAAGATGGAGGCTGCCAGAAGCGTAGTCTTCGACAGGATTAGCTATCCCCCTCTTATTCTGGCATTCTGCAGTTTAGTCCACTGATATGGCCCTTTACACATATATCCATGCATATGTAGTGTAGCTCCTTGCTTGCGAGTACTTTGGATGAGTACTCACGGTTGCATTGTTCCCCCTTTTCCCCCTTTCTTTACCCGGTTGCTGCGTCCAGACGATGGAGCCCAGGAGCCAGACGCCACCGTCGATGACGACTACTACCCCGGAGGTGCCTACTACTACGTGCAGTCCGCTGACGACGACCTGGAGTAGTTTAGGAGGATCCCAGGCAGGAGGCCTGTGCCTCCTTCGATCTGTATCCCAGTTTGTGCTAGCCATCTTATGGCACCTTGTTTAACTTATGTCTGTACTCAGATATGGTTGCTTCCGCTGACTCGTCTATGATCGAGCACTTGTATCCGAGCCCTCGAGGCCCCTGGCTTGTATTATGATGCTTGTATGACTTATTTATGTTTTAGAGTTGTGTTGTGATATCTTCCCGTGAGTCCTTGATCTTGATCGTACACATTTGCGTGCATGATTAGTGTACGATTGAATCGGGGGCGTCACAGTGTTTGCGGCAATTTGTTGGTCGCTATGAAATACTAGAAACAAGTTTACTATCAAACACTCCTTCCCGGCTAAACCCGTTGACTGCTTATTTAAATCTTGCATATCCTTGCATCAGTGGAGATCATTGACTAGGGACGTTGACCACGAGGCTTTTGATATGATGACTTCAACGATTCGGGCTACTGCTTCTTCCTTGTCGTGCAGGCAACCTGGAGTTTAATGGAACTTGGAGGTCCCTTGCTGTTGGGTTCTTCGTAGTCTGGCCTGCGTGCCATGTTTGGTTTGGGAGCCATGTATCAGTACTATGTTTATTTTGTGCGTCTTTGGGCTTTGGCTACTTGCCAGTTTGGCTGGTGAACACTGCCCGCTGGCTTTATTTATAAAGTCGGGCTGATGCCTTTCATCTAAAAAGAGCCAAAAAACTTATCTTGCATCACATCATCTTCACTACTATTAAACAATCAAACAAGAACTTTTTTAGGTGCACCCCATAATTAGTCCCCACAACACCGCATGAACCAATCGGCACCATACGATTAGGCCCACAATTCTCAATCTAACAGTCATCATTAATCTAATCTCTTTATGGTGTGCACTTAGCAATTTCCAATGACTGACCATACTTCACCAGGTGAGGAGTACTCTGATGACCCACAAGTATAGGTGATCTATCGTACTCCTTTCGATAAGTAAGAGTGTCGAACCCAACGAGGAGCAGAAGGAAATGATAAGCGGTTTTCAGTAAGGTTTTCTCTGCAAGCGCTGAAATAGTAGGTGATAGATAGTTTTGTGATAAGATAAATAGTAACGAGCAAAAAGTAAATAAAGTAAATAAAGTGCAGCAAGGTGGCCCAATCCTTTATGTAGCAAAGGATAAGCCTGGACAAGTTCTAATAATGAAGAAGGAGCTCCCGAGGACACATTTGGAATTATGATCAAGCTACTTTTCATCACGTTCGTAAGATTCGCGTTCGGTACTTTGATAATTTGATATGTGGGTGGACCGACACTTGGGTACTGTCCTAACTTGGACAAGCATCCCACTTATGATTAACCCCTATTGCAAGCATCCGCAACTACAAAAAGGAGTATTAAGGTAAACCTAACCACAACATTAAACATATGGGTCCATATCAGCCCCTAACGAAGCAATGCATAAACTAGGGTTTAAGCTTCTGTCACTCTAGCAACCCATCATCTACTTATTACTTCCCTATGCCTTCCTCTAGGCCCAAATAATGGTGAAGTGTCATGTAGTCGACGTTCACATAACACCACCAGAGGAAAGACAACATACATCTCATCAAAATATCGAACGAATACCAAATTCACATGACTACTAATAGCAAGACTTCACCCATGTCCTCAGGAACAAACGTAACTACTCACAAAGCATATTCATGTTCATAATCAGAGGAGTAATAATATGCATAAGGGATCTGAACATATGATCTTCCACCAAGTAAACCAACTAGCATCAACTACAAGGAGTAATCAACACTACTAGCAACACACAGGTACCAATTTGTGGTTTTGATACAAGATTGGACACAAGAGATGAACTAGGGTTTTGAGAGGAGATGGTGCTGGTGAAGATGTTGATGGAGATTGACCCCCTCTCGATGAGAGGATCGTTGGTGATGACGTTGGTGATGATTTCCCCCTCCCGGAGGGAAGTGTCCCCGGCAGAACAGCTCCGCCAGAGCCCTAGATTGATTCCGCCAAGGTTCCGTCTCGTGGCGGTGGAGTTTCGTCCCGTAAGATTGCCCATGATGGACGCCAGAGGCAGACCATGGGGCCCAGGAGATAGGGGGCCGCGCCCTACAGGGGGGGGGGGGGGCGCCCTCCTGTCTCCTGGACAGGGTGTGGGACCCCTGGCCTATTTCTTTCGCTCATAAATTCTTAATAAATCCAAAAAGTTGTTTCGTGGATGTCGGTGTACGAGAGTAGGGGTACCCTAGTATCCCGAACTCGTGCACGGGCAGTTGCAGCACCCCGTGGCAAGGCTTGCCTGGTGACCGCCAAGGTCCTCCGTGGTTCTTTTGGAGCCATTCAAGAACAAAGTATTTAAGCCAAGGAGACAAGGCCCCGGCAAGAGGAGCTTGCCGGGAAGGCCACTCAAGGCACACAGAAGACAAGACCCCGGCAAGAGGAGCTTGCCGGGAAGGCTCGGTGAGCGACAAGCTTCCGGACGCGACAAGGATTCAGCCGCGGCAAGGCGCTTGCCGCGGCAGGCAACCACTCTTTATCTCCGCTCCAGCTCATCCACCAACGTGTCGCCATGGGACCATTCCAGGCGCGCGTGTCAAGAGGCTGTGCGGCCAGCGGAGAGCAGCGGTAAGCGGCGCTGACAAGGTTGCCATCGTGGCAAGCGGTGGCGCCCCTGACGGTCCCTGTTGCCTGTTTAGGCGACATGGACGGGCATTTAATGCTTTTGTCCCCTGCCATCAGGGTTAGGTAGAATACACTGTACAAGTAGTTGTACCAACCGCAACTCATTTTCCGTTTTTGCCCTTGTCTACGTTGCCACCTGTTGGTGACCCCTTGAGCATATAAAAGGAGGCCCATGCGCAACGTAGAAAGGGGTCAACTCATTCGAAACCAGATACATTCACGCTAGGTCTTGTAGCTCTCATGGCTCTCTAGCAAGAACACAATACAATCAGACAAGCAGCAGTAGGAGTATTATCTCTCCGGAGAGCTCCGAAGCTGGGTAAACTGCTCGTGTGCTTCGCCTCGATCTGCTCTTCGTGCGACCTCCCCCCCCCCCACCGAACCGAAAGGGGCTCGGTCCGCCGATCCCATAGGTGTTCGTGGGTTACGATCAGCTTCCCCGACATCTTTGGCGCGCCAGGTAGGGGGGCGTCGAGGCTGTGTGAACCTGATCCGGCGTTCACACGAGCAACATCTTCATCATCTTCATCAACATGCCACCGAAGAAGAAGGCTTCGGCGGCAGCGGAGCCGTCCACGTCGATCCCGCCACCACCGGAGCAAATGGGTGGTGGGGTAGACACCGGCGGAAGAACGGGCGCCGACGAGGGAGCTCATGACGCTGCCAAGTCCAAGGACAA
>LR880966.1:710923798-710935769 GCA_904067115.1 Aegilops sharonensis
AGAAATGTAGAAGCCTACATGGATGACATAGTGGTCAAAAGCAAAGACAGGGCAACTCTGGTTCAAGATTTAGATGAGACCTTTGCAAATCTGCGCAAGATCAACCTCAAGCTCAACCCCGAGAAGTGCGTGTTTGGAGTCCCTTCCGGCAAGCTTCTCGGGTTCTTCGTGTCTCAGCGGGGAATTGAAGCCAATCCCGACAAGATCAAGGCCATTGAGCAGATTGAAGCACCAAAGCGCGTCAAGGATGTACGAAGACTTGCCGGTTGCGTGGCTGCTCTCAGCAGGTTTATCTCTAGATCTGCTGAACGCGCCCTGCCATTTTTAAGATTTTGAAAAAGGTAGGTCCAATGAAATGGACTCCCGAAGCGGAGGCTGCGCTGCAGGACTTAAAGAGGTACCTGTCCTCCACTCCAATACTTGTCGCACCTAGGCCACAAGAGAAGTTGCTGCTATATATAGCGGCAACCAATCAAGTGGTTAGTGCTGCGTTAGTAGCGGAAAGGGAGGCAGATGATGAGCCGGCAACCAAGGCAGATGCATCCAGCGATAAGCAGGGGGCTTCACCGGCGAGCTCTGGTCCCGACAACGATGGATCTGCGCAGACGTGCGAGAAGATGCAAAAAAGAATGGTGCAGCGCCCAGTTTACTTTGTCAGTTCCCTTTTGCAGGGGGCTAGGTCAAGGTACTCTGGTGTGCAGAAATTGCTTTTCGGCCTCCTCATGGCCTCGAGAAAGCTGCGCCATTACTTCCAAGCACATGAAATCACAGTCGTCACTCGCTTTCCCCTGAAGAGGATATTGCAAAATCCAGAAGCAACAGGCAGGATTGTAGAGTGGGCACTGGAACTGTCAAGCTTTGGCCTCAAGTTTGAAAGCACTTCAACTATCCAAAGCAGGGCACTGGCAGAGTTCATAGCGGAATGGACGCCAACACAAGACGAAGAAATTCCAGAGACAAGCATCCCCGCAAGGAAGCAAGCAAAGAGTGGCTGATGTACTTTGATGGTGCCTTCTCGCTACAAGGCACCGGTGCGGGCGTACTGCTTGTCGCGCCCACCGGAGAGCACCTCAAGTACATAGTCCAGATGCACTTCCCCAAGGAGCAAGAAACAAACAATACTGCGGAGTATGAAGGTTTGCTTGCCGGTCTCAGAATCGCGGTAGACCTTGGGATCAAGAAACTCATTGTCAGGAGTGACTCGCAGCTTGTCGTCCGCCAAGTGAACAAAGATTATCAGAGTCCGTTGATGGAAGCCTACGTTGATGAAGTGAGAAAGCTAGAAGAGCACTTTGACGGCCTGCAGATGGAACATATTCCAAGAGCTCAGAATGATATTGCTGATGGCCTGTCAAAGTGCGCCGCACTCAAGTTACCTGTGGAGCCAGGGATTTTTGTGCTCAAGCTGACTCAACCAACTGTAATGCCATCAACTGGACAGAACAAGAAGAGGAAGTTGATTTCTGGTGACTATTTTCCGGCAGAGTTTCCCGAAGCCGCCACCAAAAAGGTCCCTAGGATCAACACCAAAAGTGCTGAGGAGCAGTCTGCTCCGACAAGCCCTAGGGTTTGTTTCATTGAAGCAGACGCTCCCGACAAGCTTTGCTCCAGCAAGCTTGCCGGGGAACATCAAGCTCCGGCCGAGCCGCAGGTTCTTGCCGTAGAAGCGGATGTTCCCACAGCAGCATATGTTCCTTTAGTCCTTGTTGTCGAGCCACAAGCTCCAGCATGGGCACAACAGATTGTCCATTTCCTTCAGACAGGAGAACTTCCCGAAGAGCAAGAAGAAGCGGAGAGAGTAGCCCGGCAGTCAAGTATGTACCAGTTTTTCGACAGCACGCTGTACAGAAGAAGACTCAACGGTGTGAAATTGAAGTGTATTCACCGGGAAGATGGACAGAAGTTGTTGGCAGAGATACACGGAGGCATATGTGGTCACCACATTGGCGCAAGAGCACTTGCCGGCAAAGCTTTCCGGTAAGGTTTCTTCTGGCCGACAGCCCTCTAGGATGCAACTGCACAAGTAACCAAGTGTGAAGCGTGCTAGTTCCATTCCAAGCAGATACACCAGCCAGCTCAAGCTCTCCAGACGATCCCTTTATCCTGGCCATTTTCGGTCTGGGGGCTCGACATTCTCGGCCCCTTTCCCCGAGCTGTCGGGGGCTATGAGTACTTGTACGTTGCAATCGACAAGTTCACAAAGTGGCCGGAAGTGGAAGCAGTGAGGAAGGTGACGGCACAGTCAGTAGTCAAGTTCTTCAGGTCGATTGTTTGCTGTTTTGGAATTCCTAACAGGATCATCACCGACAACGGCACACAGTTCACGAGCCACACCTTCATGCAGTACGTCCAAGATCTTGGCGCCAAGGTCTGCTTTGCTTCTGTTGCTCATCCGAGAAGCAACGGTCAAGCAGAGAGGGCAAATGGTGAAGTGCTGCGCGGGCTCAAGACTAGAACTTTCGACAGGCTGCACAAGTGCAGAAGAAACTGGATTGAAGAGCTGCCGGTGGTTCTTTGGTCGATCAGGACGACGCCAAATAGAGCCACTGGCCAGACGCCTTTCGCTCTAGTCTATGGAGCAGAGGTAGTTCTCCCCACGAAACTCGTATTCGGATCACCTCGAGTGCTCGCTTATGATGAGCTTGAGCAAGAGCAGCTGCGACAAGATGACGCGCTGCTCCTTGAGGAGGACCGTCTTCAGGCTGCTGTACGAGCTGCTCGTTGCCAGCAAGCTTTGCGCCGCTACCATAGCCGCAAAGTTAACGCCAGAAGTCTCGAGGAAGGCGACCTTGTTCTTCGGCGCGTTCAGTCAGCCAAGAATTCCAACAAGTTGACGCCGAAGTGGGAAGGCCCTTATCGGGTGAAACGAGTCACTAGGCTAGGCGCTGCCCGCCTTGAGACCGAAGATGGCAATCCGGTGAGCAACTCCTGGAATATCGAGCATCTTCGTAAGTTTTACCCATAAGGCGCGGTTGCCGGATCCTGTTCCGGCAACCACCTTTTGTACAAGTCTTGCCTATGTTGCATGTAATCCTTTGTACAAAGCCGGGCGCAGATCCCGTGCATAAGTAAAACTCATGTGTTTCGCATAACTTGTCAATTTCATGCTTTCGTCATTTTATTGCACGTTTTGTCTGACACTTTGTGCAGCACCTACACCCGGTAAGCAATAACGAGCCGCAAGGCTCCATGACTTTATTTTCTCTTCTTTCTCTTTCTCAAAGAAAGGAAGGTTCCCTCGCACACAAGTTAGCCGGGGGGGGGGAAGAAGATAATGGTCTGGACTAAGTATCGCTCGAGGAAATTTTGCCTTACCGGGAAACAAGCTACAGAAAAGCTAAGTTGCCAAAATTTGAGCAATCAGCTTTTAAATTTTTAAGTTATCTTCCTCGAACGATAGTACTTTGTATGGAAAACCTGTGCGCGGAGGAACCAACTCGTAGCTAGTTGCGCCCTTGCTTTGTTTCGAGTCCGCTCAACAACTTAAGTGAGCTGCAACTAGTTGCGACAAGGTTGCTTGTCGGGAGCGGCACCGCCAGCAGGCTGCTGGCGTCCCGCACTCAGCGCTCGCGGCAAAGGTGCCTGCACCGACAAGTTCCCTGAAAGCGTAAGGCAAAAACATACAAAGGAAGGAATCAAGTAAAGGAAATAACATTGCAATTACTACCCAAGATAGAGTTATATTACAAAATAGCTTGTCGCAGATCTAATAAATTGTTCTCCTAAACATGATCAGCAGCGACAAGGGAAAAATAAAACTGGCGGCCTAATCTACGCGGTCGCCATCAACCCGCTTGATCTTGCCCACCTTGTCCACAATGGGCACAACAAGGGCTTTGAGCGCCTCCACATCAGCATCCGGAGGCAGGGATCTAAGGACGCCGGTGAGGTTGAGGCCTGGATTGCGGAAGGCCACCTTCATCAACACCTTTTGGAGAGCTCCCGCGCAGATCTGGCGCGATTCCTCGGCCAGCTGCTTCGGGATCTCTTCCCGGAGTCGCTGGAGAGCCGTCACCACGCCCTTGAGGAACAAGCTGAGCTTGGCGCTGGGTTGGAGGCGCTCGTCGGAGGAGTACCCGAGATCCACCATCCCCAGCTCCATCAGCTCCTTGTCGATGGTGGCGGCGATATTCACAAGACCTTCAGTCCAGTGCTCCACATTCTCCCTGAAGGTGCTCTAGGCGGCAGTAGCACTCGCCAGCAGCGCCTCGTCGGCCTTGATCTTCTCCAACAGGCCCACCTCCCGCTCCTTGGCGCCGTCCAGCATCTGCATCAGGGTGGTCAGCTTCAACTCAAGATCTGCTTTAGAGTCCTTGGCGGCGCTGAGCTCCTTGCTCCTCTTAGCGAGACGGCCCTGCAGCTCGCCAAGAGTGTAGGCGTCCTTCTCGCGCTCGTGCTTGAGTGCAGCAAGCTCCTTGCCGTTCTTCTTCAGACTGGCCTCCAGCTGCGTCACCTTTGTCTCCAACTCTTTCTTGGCGGCCTCGGCAGCTGCGGCAGCATCCTTTGCTTCCTTAAGAGCCCCGCCAAGTGTCTCCTCGCGCGCGACAAGCTCCTCTTCGTGGCTGTCAAGGTTGATCTTCCGCTGCGCCAGCTCGCCTTCCTGCGCAGATAGCTTCTTGGCAGCGAGCCTCCGCTGCTCTTCAACCTCTGCCTTCTCGAGGATGAAGGCTATGCGCGCCTCAATAATTTGCTCCCGCTCCTCTGCCAAGGACCGGAGAGCTTCCTGATTGATTCCCCGGAGCTCCTCCGCGCGCTTCTCGATGTCCGCTCCCGCCTTCGCGACAAGCGCTTCCCAGGACTCCAACTTGGCTTGTCGGGCGCGGTAGAGCGACAGCAGATTCTTCAGCAGCTGCTCCTCCTCAGACTCGCCGCTGCTGCTGCTCGGCGCGTCAACCAGCGACAGCCCAGCGGAGGCGAGCAGCTCTTCATCAAAGGTCTCTCCTTCGACCGGCGCCCTAGAGCTCGATGCCCAGGGGAGCTTGATGAAGACGCCATCGCCGGCCTTCAGATAGGCGCCGGGCAGAGGCTCTTCGGAGCCTGACGCTGCACCAGTGGCGGAGGGATCGGCGGTCGGCGTAGCGCCTGGCGCTCCTGCGGCCTCAGGGTCGTCAGTACGATCGCCAGACCCCTCGCCAGCCTTTGCGGCGCCTGTGGCAGCAGCTTTGGCGGCCCCTTCGCCGGCGGACTCATCGGCGCCAGCCTCTTCCTCCATGGCGGCGGCGTCGTCAGTATTGCCGCGCACGTCCTCCTCGCCGGCGACCTCAGTCTCCATCGGCTCTGCGGCGGATGGATCTGACGACCAGAAAAAGAAAGAACAGTCAAGTAAATGTTCGAAAAAAAAATAGAAGAAAAAGAACCCAAGGGAAATTTCCAGGCAAGAGGATTACCTGCGATGGGATCTGCAGCCATGGTCTCGACCACCGGAGGATCACTGGTGCTGTCCCTTGCCGGAGAAGTCTCCCTTGCCGGAGAACGCTCCCTTGCCGGAGAATCCTCCCTTGGCGGTGAAGTCGAAGCAGATGGTATTTCGGGAGCGGCTTCCGGGCACTCCTGATGAGGCTGCTCTGCTCCTAAACAAACCAACAGTCAGATATCAACAAAGAAGGAGCACCCATGCACGCCTAACAGTAAGAAGTAAACCATATGCTTACGCTGGGGGCTGTGCTGGGGGCTGCTTTGAGGAAGGGTTGCCGGGTCCGGCAAGGGGGTCTCAGACGCGCCTCCTGTTGCCACGGGGGGATCGTCCTCGATGACAACCACCGGGGTCATGGCTCTCTTCGACGCTCTCTGGGCCAGCATCCTGAAAAAGGAAAGAGTTCAGAATGAAGCAAATCAGATACAAGACGAAGCAACAAAATTGAAGAAATACAAGCACAATATAGAGGCTTACTCTTCTTCTTCCTCGTCGGAGCTGAGCGCGGAGAGATCAAATTCCGGCTCGCATCCGGTGCGACGAGGCGGAGGAGTAGTTTCCCTTGACCGCTTGGCGGGGGTGGCAGCGGTGGCCTGGGAGGATCCCACCCCAGTTGTTGCAGCGGTGTGGGGTGCTCCCGCGGCAACAGTGCTTGCCGCGGTGGAGCGCGTCGCACGGCGCTGCGGCTGTTGGCCCGTCTGCCGCCCCGTCTCGTCTCCAGCCTTGCGGAGACACCTCCTTGGTGGAGCCGGGGGCTCCATTTGCGGCAAGCTGCTAGATGGTGGGGAGGAAGCGCCCTCGGCGGGTTCGCTCGACTCGGCTTCGGGTTCGGCAAGCTCTTCCTCGCCGGCGAACTCCCTTCGCTCGACAAGGCTTGCCGCCTCTGCTGCCTCTGCCTCCTCCACGGTGAACCCGAATTCGCCAGCGGCAGCAGCTGCTGCCGCCTCCTCCAGCCTGGTGGCGATGCGCTGCATCTCATCGTCGGTGGTGTCGCGTGTGAGGCTCTTCTGCTCGTCGGAGCGGATCGGCACTTCTTCCAAGCCGTCTAAGAACTGCCGCACGACGTCGTCCGCAGGCTCTTGCCAGGTTGGAACGATCCCATGCGAATCGCACAACGGCATCATCGCACGGATGCGGTCGAGCGAAGAGTTGTTGCACAATGGGACGACTCACCTCGGCAACCTAAACCACTCGGGGTGATCGGGGTCGTGCTTGAACAGCTCCAGCAACATCGCATCCAACTCCAAGACAGTGAAATTGAAGTTGAGGCCCGGGCGTAGCCTCATGATGTCCGCCGCATTTTGGAACTCCCAAGCAGGTCTCCTCCTCTCCTGCAAGGGAGCAATGCGGCGGCGAAGGAAATCTGCGCCAACAGCGCCTACGGTGAGTCCGGCAAGCCTGAGGCGCAAGATCCGGGTCACGGCAATCTTCAATCTAGCATCTTCCGGCGCCAAGTTGCTCCAATCGTTGCCGCACACTATTGGAGTTTGGCGCTGAGCAGTGAAGGGCTGCGGGTTCTCCTGAACGATCCAACACCAATCGGCCCTCCACTCCTCCCACTTGCTGCGGAGCTCTCCTTCCAGATAGGCTTCTTTCTTGCCAATCCTTGAGATCCAGGCAATCCCTCCGGCAAGTGGCTCTCCTCTCTCGACTCGGGGCATGAAGAAATGGCGGAAGAGGGCTACGTTTGGGTGGATTCCGACAAAGTTTTCGCAAAGATGTGCGAAAACTGCCATGGTCAGGACGGCATTGGGGCTGAAGTCAAGGAGGCGAAGCCCGTAGGTGTTCATGATATCGCAGAAAAATTCAGAGAAGGGCGGGCAGAGCCCGCAATAGAAGAACAGCGCGAAGAAGGGATACCCAGTTGGGGCTAGTTCAGAAGCAGCGGCTGGGAGTACCTTCGTGCGCGGATGCGCTCGCGTCTCCGTCGACCAGAAGAGGTAGTAGTTCTCCCTCAGCTCCCTTGCGGCGAGCTGAGGGGGGAAGACGGCCCGCTCCTTTCGCAGCGCCGCGAGTCTCTGCGCCTTGGCCGACTTCACGCCCTTCCCCTTATCGGCTTTCGGAGCCATGGCGGAGGCAGTGGAGGAGACCGACGGTGTTGGTGGCGCTGGTGGCGATGGGGGGCGGAGCGCTGCTCTCTTCCGACTAGGGAAGAAGGGGGGGAGCGGCGGTGGTTTTCGAGATTAGACAGCAAATGGCGAGGTGGGCGACCTGCCCCTGTTTCCCCTGTTTATAAGGAGGGAGAGGGGGCGGACGTTTCGCTTTTCCAAATAAAGAAACCCCCCACGATCTCTCCCACGACGCCACGTTCGACGCGTGCTGTTCGTGGGGGACGTGGTGGGTCCGGAGCAAGTTACGGCGTGATCTAGGCCGCGCGTGCCCGTGCACTGTTTTGGGCCTGGCCCAACAGTGCTCGGCACCGTGTACGGCCCAGGCCCGGGGGCTCCTGTCGGTGTACTAGAGTAGGGGTACCCTAGTATCCCGAACTCGTGCACGGGCAGTTGCAGCACCCCGCGGCAAGGCTTGCCTGGTGACCGCCAAGGTCCTCCGTGGTTCTTTTGGAGCAATTCAAGAACAAAGTATTTAAGCCAAGGAGACAAGGCCCCGGCAAGAGGAGCTTGCCGGGAAGGCCACTCAAGGCACACAGAAGACAAAGACCCCGGCAAGAGGAGCTTGCTGGGAAGGCTCGGTGAGCGACAAGCTTCCGGACGCGACAAGGATTCAGCCGCGGCAAGGCGCTTGCCGCGGCAGGCAACCACTCTTTATCTCCGCTCCAGCTCATCCACCAACGTGTCGCCATGGGACCATTCCAGGCGCGCGTGTCAAGAGGCTGTGCGGCCAGCGGAGAGCAGCGGTAAGCGGCGCTGACAAGGTTGCCATCGTGGCAAGCGGTGGCGCCCCTGACGGTCCCTGTTGCACTGTTTAGGCGACATGGACGGGCATTTAATGCTTTTGTCCCCTGCCGTCAGGGTTAGGTAGAATACACTGTACAAGTAGCTGTACCAACCGCAACTCATTTTCCGTTTTTGCCCTTGTGTACGTTGCCACCTGTTGGTGACCCCTTGAGCATATAAAAGGAGGCCCATGCGCAACGTAGAAAGGGGTCAGCTCATTCGAAACCAGAGACATTCACGCTAGGTCTTGTAGCTCTCATGGCTCTCTAGCAAGAACACAATACAATCAGACAAGCAGCAGTAGGAGTATTATCTCTCCGGAGAGCTCCGAAGCTGGGTAAACTGCTCGTGTGCTTCGCCTCGATCTGCTCTTCTTGCGACCTCTGCCCCCCCCCACCGAACCGAAAGGGGCTCGGTCCGCCGGTCCCATAGGTGTTCGTGGGTTACGATCAGCTTCCCCGACAGTGGAGTTTCATGACTTTTGGAGTTGTGCAGAATAGGTTTCCAACGTTTGCTCCTTTTCCAGCCAGAATTCCAGCTGTCGGCATTCCCCCTCTTCATGATAAACCTTGTAAAATAAGAGAGAATAGCCATAAGTATTGAGATATAATGTGTAATAACAGCCCATAATGCAATAAATATTGATATAAAAGCATGATGCAAAATGGACGTATCAACTCCCCCAAGCTTAGACCTTGCTTGTCCTCAAGCGGAAGCTGAAATCAAAAAATATGTCCACATGTTTAGAGATAGAGGTGTCGATAAAAATAAAATATGGACATGAGGGCATCATGATCATTCTAATAACATCAACATATATGGATTTTGTCATATGATTTCCTATGCTCAAGTAATAAGAAATTCACAATTTCAAGTATGGTTCAAAAACTTCATTGGGAACTAACAAACTATAATCTCAGTCATTGAAGCAATTGCAATTTATAGTAACATCGGAAAGAGTCAATAATAGAGCTTTTCAGCAAGCTCACATACTCAACTATCTCGTAGTCCCCTATAATTATTAACACTCACGCAATACTTGTGGTTATAGAGTTTCAGCCAGATACTAAGAAAGATAGGGGCTTATTGTGTTGCCTCCCAACGTATCCACCTTTAGGTGATGTCAACAATAATAGCCTATGCCAACTTACATCCAATTGGATATATGTATCATGATCTTTCAAACACGAGGAGCTTGCCAAAGGATAAAAATAAAAAGGGAAAGGTGAGCATCACCTTGACTCAAGCATAAAGTAAGAACATAAAGTAAAAGATAGGCCCTTCGCAGAGGGAAGCAGAGGTTGTCATGCGCGTTTAGGGTTGATGCATAAAGTCTTAGTGCAAAAGAACGTCACTTTATATTGCCCCTTGTATGTGGACCTTTATTATGCAGTCCGTCGCTTTTATTACTTCCACAACAAGTTCGTACAAAGTTTATTTTCTCTGCACTAGTAAGTCATATTTATTTAGAGAGCAATTTTTTATTGCTTGCACCGATGACAACTTACTTGAAGGATCTTATTCAATCCATAGGTAGGTATGGTGGACTCTCATGGCAAAACTGGGTTTAAGGATATTTGGAAGCACAAGTAGTATCTCTACTTGGTGCAAGGAATTTGGCTAGCACGAGGGGGAAAGGCAAGCTCAACATGTTTGGAAGGTCAATGACAATATACTTTAACTGAGATGTCGGAAAACATAAACCATTACGTTGTCTTCCTTGTCCAACATCAACTCTTTTAGCATGTCATACTTAATGAGTGCTTCACAATCATAAAAGATGTCCAAGATAATATATTTATATGTGAACCCCTCTTTCCTTATCATTTCCTATTAATTGCAACGATGACCAAGGCTACGTTCATCAACTCTCAACAATTTTTATGCCTTATACTTTCTATGTGTGAAGTTATCACTATCCATAAGATCAATATGAACTCTTTTGTTCTTTCTATCTTCTCAAGATCATAGCAACATAGAAAAGCCCTTGACTCAATACTAATCTTTATTATAGATAGCACACGAAATCGCTTACATAAAGAGATCACAATGCAAAACTCAAAACAACTTGATATCAAAAACTTCAAACTACTAGATCAAGATACTACTAAAAGGATCAAACTAAATAAAGCGGTAAAAATAGGAGTGTCATGGTGATACGATACCGGGGCACCTCCCCCAAGCTTGGCAGTTGCCAAGGGGAGTGCCCATACCAATGTGATTATTTCTTCGGAGGTGATGGAGGTGGTGATGATGATGGTAGATAATCGCACATCGAGCGTAAAAGCTCCTCCAACTTGCAGATAATGCCCTTGAGCCCAGCAATATGATCCTTCAACAAAATATTCTCCTGTGTGAGATACTTGTTCTGTATGCGTGCTAAATCAATCATCTTGAAAGCTTCAATCTCTGTTGGAGTGAAAAGGTTAGGTAAAGGTTGAGGGATGTCTTCTTCTTTCACCACCGGAGCTTGAACCTCCATGGCCTTCTTGATCCCTTCATCCTTGTTGATCTCTTCTGGTTCCTCTCTTTTCAACTCTATCTTCAATAGCCAAGCATCCTTGTCTTCATTGTTGGAGGAGGGAGAAGTCATGGTGCTCTAAATCTGCAACGGAAACAACTCAAAACGAAAACAAAGGATATTTGCGTGATACGATGGTCAAAACCTTCGGGAGTATATATAATTAATTTTTATCGACCAAAATACATAACATACAAGAAAATGGAGTCCGGGAGGCACACGAGGTGACCACGAGACAGGGGGGCGCGCCCTAAAGTGGGGGGGGGGGGGGCTCCTCTCTCGTGGGAGCCTCGTGTCCCTTCCGGACTACTTCTTTCTTCCTAAAATTCTTAAATAATCCAAAACTGATAGAAATTGCCATTAGAGTTGTTTTGGAGTCGGTTTACTTACCGTACAACGTACCTATGCCTTTCCGGAGTCTGGAACATTCTGGAAAGTGTCCCTTTTGTATTCCTCAGGGGTTATGGTTTCAATAATATTAGTTTCAACATTGATAGTATTACCTGAAATATAATGTTTAATTCTTTAACCGTTTACCATCCTCAGATTTGTGCCTTCGAAGTTGTTGATTTTTATAGCACCAGAACGATAGACCTCCTCGATAACGTAAGGACCTTCCCATTTTGAGAGAAGTTTTCCTGCAAAAAATCTTAAATGAGAGTTGAACAATAACACATAATCTCCTACATTAAACTCACATTTTTGTATCCTTTTATCATGCCAGCGTTTGACCTTTTCTTTGAGAAGCTTGGCATTCTCATATGCTTGGGTTCTCCATTCATCAAGTGAGCTAATATCAAACAACCTCTTCTCACCGGCAAGTTTGAAGTCTTAATTGAGCTCTTTAATAGCCCAATATGCTTTATGTTCAAGTTCAAGAGGTAAATGACATGCTTTTCCATAAACCATCTTACATGGAGACATACCCATAGGGTTTTTGTATGCATTTCTATAGGCCCATAATGCATCATCAAGTTTTTTGGACCAATTCTTTCTAGATCTATTCACAGTATTTTGCAAAATTAATTTGAGCTCTCTATTGCTCAACTCTACTTGACCACTAGACTGCGGGTGATAAGGAGATGCGATTCTATGATTGACATCATACTTAGCAAGCATCTTACGGAAAGCACCATGAATAAA
>LR880966.1:710937652-710948550 GCA_904067115.1 Aegilops sharonensis
GTCAAATTCTTGGAGCAAGAGAACCCATCTAATGAGTCTAGGCTTAGCATCTTTCTTTTCCATAAGATATTTAATAGCAGCATGATCAGTGTGAATAGTAACTTTGGAATCAACAATATAAGGTCTAAACTTATCACATGCAAACACAACTGCTAAGAACTCTTTTTCAGTAGTAGCATAATTTCTCTGGGGAGTATCAAGAGTCTTACTAGCATACTGGATAAATTCAATTTCTTATCGACTCTTTGCCCTAAAACAACACCAACAACATAATCACTAGCATCACACATAATTTCAAAAGGTAAATTCCAATCAGGTGGCTGAGCAATAGGTGCAGTGATCAAAGCTTTCTTAAGTGTTTCAAATGCTTCTACACAATCATCATCAAAGACAAAAGGAATATCTTTTTGCAATAAATTAGTCAGAGGCCTAGAGATTTTAGAAAAGTCCTTAATGAACCTCCTATAAAAGCCGGCATGACCAAAGAAACTTCTTATACCTTTTATGTCCTTGGACATGGCATCTTTTCAATAGCATCAACTTTGGCTTTATCAACTTCAATACCTCTCTCGGAGATCTTGTGCCCCAAGACAATGCCTTCATTAACCATAAAGTGACACTTTTCCCAATTCAGGACGAGACTAGTGTCTTCGCATCTCCGCAAAACTCGATCAAGGTTGCTCAAACAATCATCAAAAGAGGATCCATAGACGGAGAAGTCATCCATGAATACCTCACAAATCTTTTCACAAAAATCAGAAAATATAGCCATCATGCATCTTTGAAAGGTAGCAGGTGCATTACATAAACCAAAAGGCATACATCTATAAGCAAAAGTACCAATAGGGCAAGTACAAGTAGATTTAGATTGATCCTTTGCTGACACAGGAATTTGAGAGAAACCAGAATAACCATCTAGAAAGCAAAAATGTGTGTGTTTGGATAGCCTTTCTAGCATTTGATCAATAAAAGGTAAAGGGTAATGATCTTTCTTAGTAGCTTTATTTAACTTCGAAAATCAATTACCATCCTATAGCATGTAATAATTCTTTGCGGGATCAATTCATCTTTATCATTAGGAACAACGGTAATACCTCCCTTTTTAGGGACACAATGGACAGGGCTTACCCATTCACTATCAGGAACGGGATAAATAATACCTGCCTCAAGGAGTTTCAGTATCTCCTTTCTTACCACTTCCTTCATTTTGGGATTTAATCGTCTTTGAGGGTCTCTAACTGGTTTGGCATCTTTCTCCACTGAAATTTTGTGTTGACATAATGTGGGACTAATGCCCTTAAGATCATCCAGAGTATATCCAATAGCAGCTCGGTGCTTCTTCAGTGTTTTCAATAATCTTTCTTCTTCTTTCTCTGAAAGGTTAGCACTAATAATAACAGGATATATTTCTTTTTCATCAAGATAAGCATACTTAAGATTATCAGGTAAAGGTTTGAGTTCGAACACGGGATCACCCTTGGGTGGAGGGGGATCCCCAAGAATTTCAATGGGAAGGTTATGTTTTAGCATAGGTTCCTGTTTAAGGAACACTTCATCTATTTCTTCCCTCTCCTTCATAAACATATCGTTTTCATGGTCTAGCAAATATTGTTCTAACGGATCAGTTGGAGGAACCGCAATGGAAGCAAGACCAATAATTTCATCCTTACTAGGTGGTTCCCTTTCACGAGGTTGTCTACTAAACTTTGCAAAATTGAACTCATGAGACATACCATCTATGCCAACAGTGACAATATTCTTTTCACGATTAATTTTAGCACTAACAGTATTCAAGAAGGGTCTACCAAAAATAATGGGACAAAAATCATCTTGTGAGGAACCAAGAACAAGAAAATCAGCAGGGTATTTAATCTTCCCACACAAGACTTCAACATCTCTAACAATCCCAATAGGTTTAATGGTGTCCCTATTAGCAAGCTTAATAGTAACATCAATGTCTTCCAACTCAACAGGTGCAATATCGTGCATAATTTCTTTATAAAGATCATAAGGTATCGCACTAGCACTAGCACCCATAACACATAAGCCATGATAACAATGATCTCCTATTTTAACAGAAATAACAGGCATACCTACAACAGGTCTACGTGTCTTAGTATCGGGTCTAGCAATATTAGCAGTCTCACCCAAGAAAGAAATAACATGCCCATCTAAGTCCTCATCCAAGAGATCTTTAACCATAGCAATACTAGGTTCAACATTAATTTGCTCAGGAGGTGTATAAGTCCTAGTATTACTCTTACGAACAACAGTCGAAGCTTTAGCATGATCTTTTATCCTAACAGGAAAAGGAGGTTTTTCAACATAAGCACTAGGAACAATAGGATCACTATAGGTAATAATCTTTTCTTCGACTGTAATAGGTGCAACTACTTTCACTTCAATGGGAGGATTATATTTAAACCACTTCTCTTTAGGGAGATCAATGTGAGTAGCAAAAGATTCACAAAAAGTATCTACCATCTCAGAGTCAAGTCCATACTTAGCGCTAAATCCACGAAAAGCATCGGTATCCATAAAAGATTTAACACAATCGAACTTAGGTGTCATACCTGACTCCTTACCATCGTCGGAACCCCAATCTTCAGAGTTGCGTTTAATTATTTCCAATAAGTCCCATTTGAAATCAATAGTCTTCAGCATATAAGAACCAGCACAGGAAGTATCGAGCAGGTTGCGATTATCAAGAGAAAGCCGAGCATAAAAATTCTGAATAGTCATTTCCCGAGAGAGCTCATGATTGGTGCATGAATATAACATTGACTTAAGCCTCCCCCAAGCTTGAGCGATGCTTTCTCCTTCGCGAGGCCAGAAATTATATATGTAATTACGATCACGATGAACAAGATGCATAGGATAGAACTTCTGCTGAAATTCCAACTTCAATCGCTTATAATTCCAAGATCCCGTATCATCACATAGCCTATACCATGTCAATGCATCTCCCTTCAAAGATAAAGGGAAAACCTTCCTTTTAACAACATCATCGGGAATACCTGCAACTTAAATAATCCACAAACTTCATCCACAAAGATAAGGTGTAAGTCGGGATGCAATGTTCCGTCTCCTGCAAAAGGATTAGCTAGAAGTTTTTCTATCATACCCGAAGGAATCTCAAAGTGAATATTTTCATAAAGTTCAGTAGGTTGAGGAGCATCTCTTTGCTCTTCTGGTTGGGTCGAAGATACCCCAAACAAGCCCTTCAAAGGATTAGTTTCCATAGTGACAAGTAATAGAAAATTTCAGCACACTATATAAATGTTTCCTTACCAAGTTCCACTCACCAAAAGCGCTACACTCCCCGGCAACGGCGCCAGAAAAGAGTCTTGATGACCCACAAGTATAGGGGATCTACCATAGTCCTTTGATAAGTAAGAGTGTCGAACCCAACGAGGAGCAGAAGGAAATGATAAGCGGTTTTCAGTAAGGTTTTCTCTGCAAGCACTGAAATAGTAGGTGATAGATAGTTTTGTGATAATATAAATAGTAACAAGCAAAAAGTAAATAAAGTAAATAAAGTGCAGCAAGGTGGCCCAATCCTTTATGTAGCAAAGGATAAGCCTGGACAAGTTCTAATAATGAAGAAGGAGCTCCCGAGGACACATTGGGAATTATCATCAAGCTAGTTTTCATCACGTTCGTAAGATTCGCGTTCGGTACTTTGATAATTTGATATGTGGGTGGACCGACACTTGGGTACTGTCCTAACTTGGAAAAGCATCCCACTTATGATTAACCCCTATTGCAAGCGTCCGCAACTACAAAAAGGAGTGTTAAGGTAAACCTAACCACAAATTAAACATATGGGTCCATATCAGCCCCTAACGAAGCAACGCATAAACTAGGGTTTAAGCTTCTGTCACTCTAGCAACCCATCATCTACTTATTACTTCCCTATGCCTTCCTCTAGGCCCAAATAATGGTGAAGTGTCATGTAGTCGACGTTCACATAACACCACTAGAGGAAAGACAACATACATCTCATCAAAATATCGAACGAATACCAAATTCACATGACTACTAATAGCAAGACTTCACCCATGTCCTCAGGAACAAACATAACTACTCACAAAGCATATTCATGTTCATAATTAGAGGAGTAATAATATGCATAAGGGATCTGAACCTATGATCTTCCACCAAGTAAACCAACTAGCATCAACTACAAGGAGTAATCAACACTACTAGCAACCCGCAGGTACCAATTTGTGGTTTTGATACAAGATTGGATACAAGAGATGAAGTAGGGTTTTGAGAGGAGATGGTGCTGGTGAAGATGTTGATGGAGATTGGCCCCCTCTTAATGAGAGGATCGTTGGTGACGACATTGGTGATGATTTCCCCCTCCCGGAGGGAAGTGTCCCCGGCAGAACAGCTCCGCCAGAGCCCTAGATTGATTCCGCCAAGGTTCCGCCTCGTGGCGGCGGAGTTTCATCCCGTAAGCTTGCCCACGATTTTTTCCAGGGTAAAAGTGATGATATAGCAGAAGATGGACGTCGGAGGCCCACCAGGGGGCCCAGGAGATAGGGGGCCGCGCCCTACAGGGAGGGGGGGCGCCCTCGTGTCTCCTGGACAGGGTGTGGGCCCCTGTCCTATTTCTTTCGCTCATAAATTGTTTATAAATCCAAAAAGTTGTTTCGTGGAGTTTCAGGACTTTTGGAGTTGTGCAGAATAGGTTTCCAACGTTTGCTCCTTTTACAGCCAGAATTCCAGCTGCCGGCATTCCCCCTCTTCATGGTAAACCTTGTAAAATAAGATAGAATAGCCATAAGTATTGAGATATAATGTGTAATAACAGCCCATAATGCAATAAATATTGATATAAAAGCATGATGCAAAATGGACGTATCATACTCCAACAACCGGTCCCTACAATCATGGAAGTCTGATAGCAAATTAAGGAAATTCAATGCCCTTGACCTCGACCTCACCGTCTGTCACGGAGACGACCTTGTATCCAAATGCCACCAACCAACTGCATCTCCTCCATGCACGACAACCTCGCCGCACTGCACCGCTCCATCACCTCTATGCACAATCGCCATCGCCGATTGTTGATGCTCACAACATGGCATCCGTCCTGGGATATCCAGGAGATAGAGCCTGCCCCGGCATCCGTGCGGCCGCGCCCGCGTCCGTACTGCCCCAGCACCTGCGCCAGCTCCGTCTCGTGAACTAGCCGCGACCGTCCTTGCGATGCCGCCAGCCGCGTCTCGTGAACTAGCCGTGACCGTCCTTGTGATGCCGCCAGCTGAGGCGACACCGCCCAGCCCGCCCCTCCTACACATGTGACGCTGCTAATCCCCGCGCACCTCGCTTGCCCCAAGAGCGCACATCTCCAAGCGGCCTTTGCCGGAGGGACAACGCACCAGGCGCATCGAGCCAGCGCATCTCGGTGTCGCCTCTATCCTCCGTCCAACGCTGGTGCAGGTCATCTCCTTTGACCGCATGCCCACCATGGTGGCCATCTCCTCCAACCGTGCTCCCCATCGTCTCTGTCGTGGAATTGTCATGTCAGATGTCCTAGTAAAAGTACTTAGTCGTGGAGCCATCGCAACTAGGAAGCTTAAAGGGGTTAATCGGGACAAAGGACATGGGGTTTATACTGGTTCGGCCCCTTACGGTGAAGGTAAAAGCCTACGATCCAGTTTTGAGTGGGATTGCTTATGTCTCGATTACCAGGGAGCGAAATCGCTTGACCTAGCTCTCGATCTGATGTTACTTGCCCTAAACCGCCGCCGGGTCGTCCCTTTATATACAGAGGTCGACGTCCAGCGGCTCTCAGAGTCCTGGCCGGCTCATAAACAGTGTCCGGCTCGGTCTCTGTCTATTCCTGCCTTACAACACAAGTTACATACATATGGCGGTTTATCTCTACGGGCCTTGAGTCGCCTTTGGGCTTGGGCCCTTAACTGAACCGCCATCCTCACGTGTCGTCTTGGGCTTCATATCTTGACTCGCCATAGGTATAACCCGGCCCTCCTGAGCGGCTCATACCTAATAGTTATATCCCCAACATTAGGCCCCAGATTGATTTGAACTGGTTCATGTCAATCTTTAACACTTAGAAAAACTCTTCTGCTCTTTGTTTGTACAGAAAATTTATAACCCGCCATGACGTCATCCTTTGGATTTGTGGTAACCCGCCATGACATCATCCTTTGGATTTGTGGTAACCCGCAATGACGTCATCTGTGTTTAATTTGCACTTTGTCCAACATATCTCAACGGATCTTTATCTTAATGACCATCCCGAGAATTGAGGCGTCCTTGTAGCTGGATAACCATGTTTTCGGCCTCCTCCTTTTTAGTGCCCACTTACGAGCCTTTCCTTATAAATAGGCACGACTGGTATTTCCTCATTCTCACCCTTTCCATCATCTTCCACCTCTCGCACCCTTCTGCTACTCGAGCTCCGCCGCCACCGCAGAGCGCACCGGCGTCCTCGTCCAGGCCGCTGCATCAACCTGAATCGATCCAGAGAAACGGCAGCGACTCTCCGTAGTAGATTTGCCGCTGTAAGTTCCAGCTTTCTTGCACCTCAGATCTGCATTAGGGTTTGCGAGTTTCCTCTGTGTTCTTCGTAGTTCATCACGGTTTCTTCGTAGTTCTTCCACTGCATCCTCCTTTGATCCAAAAGTAATATAAAACTCATGCGGTAGTTGTTTTGCGTCCATTTTTTATACTAGTGGATCCCTTTTTCTGTAAAGAGGCCTCATTAGAACTCACGAACTCATCTGTACTAGGTTTTTAGGTCTAGAATATTTTCTTTTCTGAACAACCGTTGATCCAAAATAATAGTTGCAGCCTGTGAAACTTGTTTGTGCAACACTTAGGCAAAAACTGCATTTTGTTAGATCCACCTAGCCATGGCGACTCTTATCACCGGTTTAAAATTGCAATGCTCAATTGATAATCTTAACCACCCATGGCGGTTTAGATAACTTGACTGCTTATGGCTCTCATGGCGGCTTAAATAATCTGACATAATTAGCCATATACCATTAGGCCCCTTTATAAGCCGCCATCTTGAATATGCACTGTAATATTTCTCTCCGGCTTAAATTTGAACCGGGAATTTACTCTTTGTTAGGCTTCCATCACAATGCCGCCCAAACCACCCACTTCATGCTATTGGGTCAAGTCCATCGTCACAGATAGTACGCTTGATGACTTTGTGAAGACTGGCTATCTCCCAAAGAAGCAAGTTATGCCATATCGTGCTCCTAACCCAACAGAGGAAAAGCCTCAGCCCAAGGAGGGGGAGGTCATCGTCTTCACTGATCATATGAACCGGGGTTTTTCACCACCCGGCTCAAAGTTCTTCAGAGACATCCTGCACTTTTTTGACCTCCGTCCTCAAGACATCGGACCCAACTCCGTGTCCAATATTTGCAACTTTCAAGTGTTCAGTGAGGTGTATCTTGGAGAAGAACCCAGCTTACTACTCTTCGAAGAGTTATTTTATTTGAACCGCCAGAATGAATGTGCCAATGGACCTAGCTTGGAGCTTGGCAGGGTCTCAATTCTTGGCGGGGTCTCAATTCAACGACGGAGAGACGTCATTTTTCCTTATGAGAATCCACCAAGTCACCCCAAAGACTGGAACCAGACATGGTTCTATTGCCAAGACACTTCTCCGGCTGATGAGAACCCTCTGCCCGGCTTTCATGCTCTGTGTCTTGAGTCCAATCATCCGCTTCCTGACAAGATTGCAGCCGCCGAACGCCAGATGCTCACCCCCACCATGGCTAAAATCAAGGCTCTTTTGGGGAATGGGCTAAATGGTATCGACTTGGTCCGGGTTTGGCTTGCCTCGCGAATCATTCCGTTGAGCCGCCGCTCCGGTTTGATGTGCACCTACACGGGTAAGAAGAATGACCCTCTGCGACACAACTCTAATGATTTACCAGATCGCGTTGTTGATGACATGACAAAGTCACTCCTGAATGAAAACCTAGCAGATAGTGGTAAGGTGGGCTTAAGCCCCTTCTGCGAAGCTAACCCAACTCCAGTGGTAAGCCGCAAATCTGAATAAATTGCCTTTAATCTTGATGTTTGTCTGTACTCAACCTTTACTGATTTTCACAGGCTGATGATAGATTTTGGAAGGAAAAATATGATCATGAGGCCGCAAAAAGAGCCAGGAAAGGCCAAAAGAGCCGACAGGAAAGAAGCCGCGAAGAAAAGAGGAAAGAAGTCCAGCACTTTTGAGCAGTTTCAACTGGAGGACTCTTCTAAGTCAGAGGTAGCCCTTGACTCTCTTGGCTCATTCTTTATTCACCTTATTGATACTGATTATGATCAGGATGACACGGGAATGAGTCATGGGGTAGATGAAGAGGTAACTATTATTTCCTCCAACTCAGAGCCTTTGCCAAGACAAAAAATCCGAAGAGTAACCCGAAAAGTAAGATTTTCACATCCCTTAGCTTATCAAGATCCTCAATTTCTTTTGAAGCGACAGATTCATGAGAGCCAGAGGCAGACCCGAACCAGCAAAGACGCGGAACTCTCCTCCGGCTTACCAAATACCCCAAGGAAGCGTCGGAAAAGGTCACGTCTGATTTAAATCCCTTTTATCCTTTGGCGGGTCTCACTCGTCAACCACTCAACTCTTCTGACTCGAATTATCAGGAAACTTCACCTTCCTCCGGCGACTCAATGTAGTCCAATTTGCCGGCTTTCAAGACCGCTCTAGGGTAATGATGATGGACTTATCCTGTATTCATTTCAATACTTTATATTTGTACTGATCTTTTGACTTTATGCAGCGGAAAAGCAAAGCCTAGCAAGAAGGTGAAGAAGAACAAGCCGGCCGAAGAGCCGATCTTTAACGAGCTGAAACTTGGGATGGCCGCGCCTGAGGCCTCTGCTCATGAGCTGCCACCTGAACCAGCTCATGACACGCAACACCGACCGCTGACCCACCTGCCAAGCAAGCCGCCGATGGCTCTGAAAACCCTGAAGTTTCTAGACCGGCCAAGACAGAAAATCCCCAAGACACAAATGTTGAGATTACGAAGACCGGCTATATTGAGCCGGGAGGACCTACTGTGCTAGCCAAGTGTTCTGCCAAGGAGGAGCACCTGGAACACTGCAAGGTTGCTACGTCTTGAGCTTGCGTTGGTTTTCCCCGAAGAGGAGAGGATGATGCAGCAGAGTAGCGTAGTATTTCCCTCAATTTTTGAGAACCAAGGTATCAATCCAGTAGGAGGCCACGCGCGAGTCCCTCATACCTACACAAAGCAAATAACTCCTCGCAACCAGCGCGATTAGGGGTTGTCAATACCTTCGCGGTCACTTACGAGAGTGAGATCTGATAGAGATGATAGATAATGTTTTTGTATTTTTGGTATAAAGATGCAAGGTAAAATAAAAGGCAAAGTAAAAAACCAAAGCAATAATAAAGCGTAGGAAGATTAATATGATGAGAATAGACCCGGGGGCCATAGATTTCACTAGTGGCTTCTCTCAAGAGCATAAGTATTTTACGGTGGGTGAACAAATTACTGTTGAGCAGTTGACAGAATTGAGCATAGTTATGAGAGTATCTAGGTATGATCATGTATATAGGCATCACGTCCGAGACAAGTAGACCGACTCCTGCCTGCATCTACTACTATTACTCCACTCATCGACCGCTATCCAGCATGCATCTAGAGTATTAAGTTAATGAAAACAGAGTAACGCCTTAAGCAAGATGACATGATGTAGAGGAATAAATTCATGCAATATGATAAATACCCCATCTTGTTATCCTCGATGGCAACAATACAATACGTGTCTTGCTGCCCCTACTGTCACTGGGAAAGGACACCGCAAGATTGAACCCAAAGCTAAGCACTTCTCCCATTGCAAGAACTACCAATCTAGTTGGCCAAACCAAATGGATAATTCGAAGAGACTTGCAAAGATAACCAATCATACATAAAAGAATTCAGAGAAGATTCAAATATTGCTCATAGATAATATTGATCATAAACACACAATTCATCGGTCTCAACAAAAACACCGCAAAAAGAAGATTACATCGAATAGATCTCCATGATAGAGGGGGAGAACATTGTATTGAGATCCAAAAAGAGAGAAGAAGTGATCTAGCTACTAACTATGGACCCGAAGATCTGAAGTAAACTACTCACACTTCATCGGAGAGGCTATGATGATGATGTAGAAGCCCTCCATGGTGGATTCCCCTTCTGGCAGAGCTCCGGAACAGGCCCCAAGATGGGATCTCGTGGATACAGAAAGTTGCGGCAGTGGAGTTAGGTTTTTGGCTCCATATCTGATCTGTCGGGGGTACGTAGGTATATATAGGAGGAAGGAGTACGTCGGTGGAGCTTCGGGGGGCCCACGAGGCAGGGGGCGCGCCCTAGGGGGGCGCCCTCCACCCTCGTGGCCGCCTCCCTCCTTTCTTGACCGAGGGTCCAAGTCTCCTGGATCTTATCTGATGAGAAAATCACGTTCCCGAAGGTTTCATTCCGTTTGGACTCCGTTTGATATTCCGTTTCTTCGAAATACTGAAATAGGCAAAAAACAGCAATTCTGGGCTGGGCCTCCGGTTAATAGGTTAGTCCCAAAAGTAATATAAAAGTGGAAAATAAAGCCCAATATAGTCCAAACCAATAGATAATATAGCATGGAGCAATCAAAAATTATAGATACGTTGCAGACGTATCAGGCATCCCCAAGCTTAATTCCTGCTCGTCCTCGAGTAGGTAAATGATAAAAAGAGAATTTTTGATGCGGAGTGCTACTTGGCATAATTTCAATGTAATTCTTCTTAATTGTGGTATGAATATTCAGATCCGAAAGATTCAAGACAAAAGTTCATATTGACATAAAAATAATAATACTTCAAGCATACTAACAAA
>LR880966.1:710977375-710994271 GCA_904067115.1 Aegilops sharonensis
GAAACTAAGTGGGTGTGCATCCAAATCGCTTGCTCACGAAGACCTAGGGCAATTTTAGGAAGCCCATCATTGGAATATACAAGCCAAGTTCTATAATGAAAAATTCCCACTAGTATATGAAAGTGACAAAACGAGAGACTCTCTATTATAAAGATCATGGTGCTACTTTAAAGCACAAGTGTGGTAAAAGGATAGTAACATTGTCCCTTCTCTCTTTTTCTCTCATTTTTTTAGTTGGGCCTTTTCTCCTTTTTTATGGCCTCTTTTTTTTTCGTCCGGAGTCTCATCCTGACTTATGGGGGAATCATAGTCTCCATCATCCTTTCCTCACTTGGGACAATGCTCTAAAAATGATGATCATCACACTTTTATTTTTCTTACAACTCAACAATTACAACTTGATACTTAGAACAAAATATGACTCTATGTGAATGCCTCCGGCGGTGTACCGGGATATGCAATGATTCATAATTGACATGTATGAAAGAATTATGAACGGTGGCTTTGCCACAAATAGGATGTCAACTAAATGATCATGNCACACTTTTATTTTTCTTACAACTCAACAATTACAACTTGATACTTAGAACAAAATATGACTCTATGTGAATGCCTCCGGCGGTGTACCGGGATATGCAATGATTCATAATTGACATGTATGAAAGAATTATGAACGGTGGCTTTGCCACAAATAGGATGTCAACTAAATGATCATGCTAAGCAATATGACAATGATGGAGCGTGTCGTAATAAACGGAAGGGTGGAAAGTTGCATGGCAATATATCTCGGAATGGCTATGGAAATGCCATGATAGGTAGGTATGGTGGCTGTTTTGAGGAAGGTTTATGGTGGGTGTATGATACCGGCGAAAAGTGCACGGTATTAGAAAGGCTAGCAATGGTGGAAGGGTGAGAAAAATGCGTATAATCCATGGACTCAACATTATTCATAAAGAACTCATATACTTATTGCAAAAATCTACAAGTTATCAAAGCAAAGTATTACGCGCATGCTCCTAGGGGGATAGATTGGTAGGAAAAGACCATTGCTCGTCCCCGACCGCCACTCATAAGGAAGACAATAAATAAATAAATCATGCTCCGACTTCATCACATAACGGTTCACCATACATGCATGCTACGGGAATCACAAACTTTAACACAAGTATTTCTCAAATTCACAACTACTCAACTAGCATGACTCTAATATTACCACCTTCATATCTCAAAACAATTATCAAGCATCAAACTTTTCTTAGTATTCAACACACTCAAAAGAAAGTCTTACAAATCTTGAATACCAAGCATATTATTATTTTAAGCAAATTACCATGCTATTTAAGACTCTCAAAATAATCTAAGTGAAGCATGAGAGATCAATAGTTTCTTTAAAACAAATCCACCAATGTGCTCTAAAATATATAAGTGAAGTACTAGAGCAAAACTATAAAGCTCAAAAGATATAAGTGAAGCACATAGAGCAAAACTATAAAGNATTATCAAGCATCAAACTTTTCTTAGTATTCAACACACTCAAAAGAAAGTCTTACAAATCTTGAATACCAAGCATATTATTATTTTAAGCAAATTACCATGCTATTTAAGACTCTCAAAATAATCTAAGTGAAGCATGAGAGATCAATAGTTTCTTTAAAACAAATCCACCAATGTGCTCTAAAATATATAAGTGAAGTACTAGAGCAAAACTATAAAGCTCAAAAGATATAAGTGAAGCACATAGAGCAAAACTATAAAGCTCAAAAGATATAAGTGAAGCACATAGAGTATTCTAACAAATTTCAATTAATTTATGGCTCTCTCAAAAGGTTTGTACAGCAAGGATGATTGTGGTAAACTAACAAGCAAAGACACAAATAATACAAGACGCTCCAAGCAAAACACATAGCATGTAGTGAATAAAAATATAGCTCCAAGTAAATTTACCGATGGAAGTGGACGAAAGAGGGGATGCCTTCCGGGGCATCCCCAAGCTTTGACTTTTTGGTGTCCTTGGATTATCTTGGGGGTGCCATGGGCATCCCCAAGATTAGGCTCTTGCCACTCCTTGTTCCATAATCCATCAAAAGATTTCACCCAAAACTTGAAAACGTCACAACACAAAACTCAACAGAAAATCTCGTAAGCTCCGTTAGCGAAAGAAAACAAAAGACCACTTCAAGATACTGTAATGAACTCATTCTTTATTTGTTTTGGTGTTAAACCTACTGTATCCCAACTTCTCTATGGATTATAAACTATTTTACTAGACATAGATTCATCAAAATAAGCAAACAACACACGAAAAACAGAATCTGTCAAAAACAGAATAGTCTGTAGTAATCTGTAACTAACGCAAACTTTTGGGACTCCACAAATTCATACAAAATAGTACAACCTAGGAAATTTTAACAACAATATTCATTAGCCCCCAAGTGCAAAGTACTCTTGCTTGCAAGGTGCTTGGGACTTACTCTTATGAACCGCCACTTAGGTAAAATTCTTCGGTAGACATTAGCCCCCAAGTGCGAAGTGTTTTTACTTGCAAAAGGCTTGGGACTTAATATTGTATGATAACAGTCATGATTTTGACTCGGTGTTTACATAGGCCACCACCACTCAACTTCAATCAGAAGTGTCTGACTTGAAGAACCTCCTGGAAGCACAAGAGACGGAAACNGTAAGCTCCGTTAGCGAAAGAAAACAAAAGACCACTTCAAGATACTGTAATGAACTCATTCTTTATTTGTTTTGGTGTTAAACCTACTGTATCCCAACTTCTCTATGGATTATAAACTATTTTACTAGACATAGATTCATCAAAATAAGCAAACAACACACGAAAAACAGAATCTGTCAAAAACAGAATAGTCTGTAGTAATCTGTAACTAACGCAAACTTTTGGGACTCCACAAATTCATACAAAATAGTACAACCTAGGAAATTTTAACAACAATATTCATTAGCCCCCAAGTGCAAAGTACTCTTGCTTGCAAGGTGCTTGGGACTTACTCTTATGAACCGCCACTTAGGTAAAATTCTTCGGTAGACATTAGCCCCCAAGTGCGAAGTGTTTTTACTTGCAAAAGGCTTGGGACTTAATATTGTATGATAACAGTCATGATTTTGACTCGGTGTTTACATAGGCCACCACCACTCAACTTCAATCAGAAGTGTCTGACTTGAAGAACCTCCTGGAAGCACAAGAGACGGAAACCCAAAGGGCCAACTCCAAATTTGAATTCAGTGTATCTGAACAAGAGAAGCTAAAAAAGACTGAAATGGAGAAAAAGGCCTGAGATGAAGAAAAAATTGCTTTGATCAATCGAGATGAAAAGGCAGAGGCGGCTCTTGAAGAGGCGACCGTCGAATTATCCGGCTTAAAACACCATGTATCTCAGATGGTCTCAACAATCTTTGGTAAGTCACCCTGCAAGTGTTAAATACTTGAATCTTTCTAATGTGCATATAAACTATCATCAACTCACCTGACATTGTGATGCAGGCCCCAGGAGTTCAAATCTTAACCAAGACATGCTGATAAAGCTGAAGGCGGTTTACACGCTGGTGGAACAACTCTACACCTGATCTCAGCGTGCCTTAACCACAGTGGCCCTGTCAAATGAAGTTCCCACACTCTTGGCGGATGTACTAAGGAAGCTTTCTGTGTTGCCCCAGCGGTTCAATGAACTAAGGCGATCATATGCAAGAGCCGGAGCCGTGGCTGCCTTAAGCTGGGCCAAAGCTTGGCTACCAGAATTAGACCCGGCCGACATCGCCATTGGTTATCCAAGCCTTAAGGAGGATGGCACTCCCTTTGAACAGGAAGACTTTGCCACTTGTGTGAAGGAGATACGCCCCGTGGCTACCCTGATGGCTGATGAAGCGGATCTCACCAAGTACCAGCCAGGCTATGATGCGGAGAACCGGAGGATTCCAACACCGCATTATAAAGTGACCAGCCTGATTCCACCAATCCTTAAGCATACCTTCGCCCCTGAAGTTGACCCGTCCGGACTAATTGGCGATGAAGCTGAATTTGAAGCTCTGAATAGCATTGGCTGGTCATCATCAACCTTCCAGGACAGGGAACATGGCGAAGAAGCGGAGAGGGCTGACCCGAAAGCTTCAGGTCAACAAGAGAATTGATCCGCCGGGCGGCTCATATCTGTGGTCTGCTGAAAAAACAATTTTAATCATTTGGACTCGTGGAGTCATGTAATAGGGTAGAAATAACTTTGTTTTGCCGTGCCATCGTGCATGTTTTGGTGCTCAACAATGTTAAACCGCCATCTTATATTCACCCATATTATACTTGTCAGCTGTTTCCTTATGCCGAAGAAAACCTTTGAACTGTCCTGCACACAAAAGGAGATCACAAGAACCCTTGGCGACTTATCGCAGGGCGGGTCATAGTATCTTTATATATAACCATTAATATGGAAAAAGGAGTCACAAATAAGCCTATTATGAATTATAGCTTGGAGACACAACTATAATATCATACATGTGATTTTGAGTTTGCACTGCCGGTTTATGTAACCTGAACAGTAAGGGTGATAACCCAATCCTTAGAAGCCAATACTTCCAAAATGTATGATGATTATCATATGCTGGCGACTTATCATCCAAAGCCAAGCCGGGTTAAATTTAAACAACACTTAAACTTAGATCTGAACAAAAAATTCTCAAGACAAAATCCAAAAATTGTTTTCAGAAAACTTAAACCAGACAAAAAGAAAAAATCGAGGCTTCTGATTCGAATATGACCAGTAAACCGTTCCAAAGGGGTTAAGCTAGGATTCGAATACGATCATGTCGCCCCCAGTGGCTTTGGCGTTGCACCGATCAAGAGGGTACAGACAACTATGTTCTCTTTGGTTCGAGTACGACCTATGTTTCAACCAGAAGCCCTCTAATGACCTTGAGAGTTTTTTAACGACTCTGATTCGAATACGATCAAAGTCGGGCCCAAAATGGGTTAAGCTATGATCAAGAAGCCCCCTAGTGAGCTTGGCATTGTACCGATCAAGAGGGTACCGACAGCTATGTTCTCTTTGGCTCGAATGCGACCTATGTTTGAACAAGAAGCCCCTTAATGATCATGAGGTTTAACGGCTAGATTCGAATATGATCATGAGCCGGACCAAGAGGGTTAAGCTAGATTCGAATACGATCAGCCCCCAATTGGTCATGTGAAATTACAATAATGAAGACATATGATCATTGAGGATGAAAAGGACAGAGGTACTGCTTTATTACTTATCATAATATATACATCATCAAAATATGTACATCATGAGACTCGGTGGCTCAAGTTTAGTAATGCCGCAGATGAGCGATATTCCACGGCCGGCGGGTCTCCTTCTCCTAGGGATGGCAATGGGGCAATCCCCTATAGGGATACCTACAACATCCCCATCCCCATCTATTCTCTGTCATCCCATCCCCATCCCCGTTTACATGACTAGGGATGAAATTTCCCCATACCCATGCCCCACTGGGGAATGGGGCCCCATTAGGGTCCCCATCCCCATAAACAAATACTCATATACATAATATGACACCCTATAATCAACATACATACATGGTGTTGTCCTTGTCCTGCTAATGCCTATCTAGGTCGTATTGACTTCTTGCTCATGGTGGTAGCTGAGGTGAGGATGTGAGATAGGTTTAAGGTTTTTTTCAGAGCTTTTTTTTGTTTTCGCAAGTTTGTTTGTGAATATTTTAAGGTTGACCACAGTATCATAGTTACTAACCGGGTCCCCGATGGGTATTGGGTCTGGGGAATAGGATATCGTCCCCATCCCCGTTGTACCCTATGGGGAATAAAATAGTTTGGTAAATATCCCCATGGGGATGTTTTTCGCCCATCCCCACCCCCTAATAGATGAAATCCCCACGGGTTTGGCGGGTATGGGGCCCCATTGCCATCCCTACCTCGTCTGACTTACATGAGTCTTTGTGCTCTCGAACATCGATAAGGTAGTATGACCCGTTGTATAAGTTCTTGCTGACCACAAAGGGCCCTTTCCAAGGTGGGCATAACTTGTGTGCATCAATTTGATCCTGGATGAGCCGGAGCACCAAATCACCTTCTTGAAAGGTTATGGATTTAACCCGGCGGCTGTGATAACGACGCAGGTCCTGCTGGTAAATGGCCGATCGAGCTGCTGCCAGGTCACGCTTTTCATCTAACAGGTCAAGTGCATCCTGACGCGCTTGTTCACCGTTAGCCTCAACATAAGCCGCCACGCGGGGCGGGTCATGACAGATGTCACTAGAGAGAACAACCTCGGCTCCATAAACCATGAAGAAAGGCGTATAACCCTGATAACCCACAAGTGTAGGGGATCGCAACAGCTTTCGGGGGTAAAGTATTCAACCCAAATTTATTGATTCGACACAAGGGGAGCCAAAGAATATTCTTGAGTATTAGCAGTTGAGTTGTCAATTCAACCACACCTGGATAACTTAGTATCTGCAGCAAAGTATTTAGTAGCAAAGTAGTATGATAATAAAGGTAACGGTAGCAAAAGTAATATTTTTGGGTTTTGTAGTGATTGTAACAATAGCAATGGAAAAGTAAATAAGCGAAGCACAATATGTGAAAAGCTCGTAGGCAATGGATCAGTGATGGATAATTATGTCGGATGCGATTCCTCATGTAATAGCTATAACATAGGGTGGCACAGAACTAGCTCCAATTCATCAATGTAATGTAGGCATGTATTCCGTATATAGTCATACGTGCTTATGGAAAAGAACTTGCATGACATCTTTTGTCCTACCCTCTCGTGGCAGCGGGGTCCTAGCGGAAACTAAGGGATATTTAAGCCTCCTTTTAATAGAGAACCGGAACAAAGCATTAGCACATAGTAAATACATGAACTCCTCAAACTATGGTCATCATCGAGAAGTATCCCGATTATTGTCACTTCGGGGTTGTCGGATCATAACACATAATAGGTGATTATAGACTTGCAAGATAGGATCAAGAACACACATATATTCATGAAAACATAATAGGTTCAGATCTGAAATCATGGCACTCGCGCCCTAGTGACAAGCATTAAGAATAGCAAAGTCATAACAACATCAATCTTAGAACATAGCGGATACTAGGGATCAAACCCTAACAAAACTAACTTGATTACATGGTAAATCTCATCCAAGCCATCACCGTCCAGCAAGCCTACAATGGAATTACTCATGCACAGTGGTGAGCATTATGAAATTGGTGATGGAGGATGGTTGATGATGATGACGGCGACGAATCCCCCTCTATGGAGCCCCGAACGGACTCCAGATCAGCCCTCCCGAGAGAGACTAGGGCTTGGCGGCGGCTCCGTATCGTAAAACGCGATGAAACTTTCTCTCTGATTTTTTTCTCCGCGAGACGGAATATATGGAGTTGGAGTTGAGGTCGGCGGAGCCTCAGGGGGCCCACGAGACAGGGGGGCGCGTCCGGGGGGATGGGCGCGCCCCCACCCTCATGGACAGGGTGTGGGCCCCCTGGTCTTGATTCTTTCACCAGTATTTTTTATATTTTCCAAAAAGAGCCTCCGTGGATTTTCAGGACATTCCGAGAACTTTTGTTTTCTACACATAAAACAACATCATGGCAGTTCTGCTGAAAACAACGTCAGTCCGGGTTAGTTTCATTCAAATCATGCAAGTTAGAGTCCAAAACAAGGGCAAAAGTGTTTGGAAAAGTAGATACGTTGGAGACGTATCAACTCCCCCAAGCTTAAACATTTGCTTGTCCTCAAGCAATTCAGTTGATAAACTGAAAGTGATAAAGAAAAACTTTTACAAACTCTGCTTGCTCTTGTTGTTGTAAACATGCAAAGCCATCATTCAGGTTTCAGCAAATATTATGAACTAACCATACTCACAATAACACCTGGGTCTCACAACTACTCATATCAATAGCATAATCAGCTAGCGAGCCATAATAATAAAACTCGGATGACAACACTTTTTCAAAGTAATCATAAGATGATATAACAAAATGGTATCTCGCTAGTCCTTTCTGAGACCGCAAAACATAAATGCAGAGCACCTTTAAAGATCAAGGACTGACTAAACATTGTAATTCATGGTAAAAGAGATCCAGTCAAGTCATACCCAATATAAACTAATAATAATGAATGCAAATGACAGTGTGCTCTCCAGCGGGTGCTTTTTAATAAGAAGGGTGATGACTCAACATAAAAGTAAATAGATAGGCCCTTCATAGAGGGAAGCAGGGATTTGTAGAGGTGCCAGAGCTCGATTTTAAAATAGAGATTGAATAACATTTTGAGCGGCATACTTTCGCTGTCAACGCAACAACTATGAGATGGTTGTATCTTCCATACTACATGCATTATAGGAAGTTCCCAAACAGAATGGTAAAGGTTTATACTCCCCCAACCACCAACAAGCATCAATCCATGGCTTGCTCGAAACAACGAGTGCCTCCAACTAACAACAGCCATGGGGGAGTTTTGTTTAATTATTTTGATTTGCTTTGATCTTTCTGGATCATGGGACTGGGCATCCCGGTTACCGGCCCTTTCTCGTGAATGAGGAGCGGAGTCCACTCCTCTTGAGAATAACCCACCTAGCATGGAAGATATAGGCATCCCTAGTTGTAACATGAGCTGCTCGAGCATACAAAACAGAATTTCATTTGAAGGTTTGGAGTTTGGCACATACAAATTTACTTGGAACGGCAGGTAAATACCGCATATAGGAAGGTATGGTGGACTCATATGGAACAGCTTTGGGGTTTATGGAGTTTGGATGCACAAGCAGTATTCCCGCTTAGTACAGGTGAAGGCTAGCAGAAGACTGGGAAGCGACCAACTGAGAGAGCGACAACAGTCATAAACATGCATTAAAATTAATTCACACCGAATGCAAGAATGAGTAGGATATAATCTACCATGAACACAAATATCATGAAGGCTATGTTGATTTGTTTCAACTACATGCGTGAACATGTGCCAAGTCGAGTCACTCAACTCATTCAAAGGAGGATACCATCCCATCATACCACATCATAATCATTCTAATAGCATGTTGGCACGCAAGGTAAACCATTATAACTCATAGCTAATCAAGCATGGCACAGGCAACTATAATCTCTAAATGTCATTGCAAATATGTTTACTTCATAATAAGCTGAATCAGGAACGATGAACTCATCATATTTACAAAAACAAGAGAGGTCGAGTTCATACCAGCTTTTCTCATCTCAATAAGTCCATCATATATTGTCATTATTGCCTTTCGCTTGCACGACCGAGCGATGTGTATAATAATAATAGTGCACGTGCATTGGACTAAGCTGGAATCTTCAGGCATTCGACTCAAGAGAGAAGACAGGGTAATATGGGCTCTAAGTTAAATAAACAATCATGCATATGAGAGCCACTAAACATTTTCAATATGGTCTTCTACTCTCGACCCCCAAAGGAAAGAAAAGAAAAGAAAACTATTTACACGGGAAAGCTCCCAACAAGTAAAAGAAGAATGAGAAATCTTTTTGGGTTTTCATTTTAATTTCTACTACAAGCATGGAAATTAAACTAACTATTTTTTTATTTTTCTTAAGGTTTATCAAACACACGAGAAGAAAGCAAGAAAAAGGGAAATGAAACTAGCATGGATAATACAATGAAAGAGTATGAGCACCGACAACTAGAATAGTGTGTGTGAACATGAATGTAAAGTCGGTGAGAAATACGTACTCCCCCAAGCTTAGGCTTTTGGCCTAAGTTGGTCTAATACCAAGGACCGCTGCTACTCTCCCCGGTGTACTGGGAGGTGTAATCAGGATCCACTGGCTGGCCATCTCCGGGTCCCACTGGTAGGATGATGCACGGTAAGGGTCCAGTTCAGGTTCCGGCTCAGGTTCAGGTTCTGGAGTGGATGCTTGGCCTCGATGAGCGTACACCGCTTCCGGTGTAACAAGAAAATTATCTGCAATCAAATCAAACAACAGAGGCGCATGCAAAATAATAGTCTCATTGTATTTCTTATTAAATCTAAGGTTATACAAGAGCATCTTCTCTTTGTTGTCAACAATAAACGCGTGTGCTACCATGCTCTTGTAATCTAAAATGTAAGGAGGCAATTTTGTCTCCTCTTTCTCATGGTGCCTAATAGGTATCTCAAAATGTCTAGCAAGACGTGAAGCATAGATACCTCCAAATATGGGGCCTTTTGTACGATTCAGGCTTAGCCATTTAGCAATGACGGCACCTATACTAAAACTATTATCTCCAAACAAGGCATGTTGAAGAATGATAATATCAGGAACACTAAAGTTTCCAGTATTTCCACGACCAATCAAGCATCTACTAGCAAATATGGCAAAGTAGCGTAAAACAGGAAAGTGTATGCTAGAGATTTTCGCATCGGAACCCTTCTTTGGATCCTCTACAGTGATAGTGTTAACAAAGCCATCCACATCTTTACGGTGGGGTTCCTCTAATTCTCCCTCAAAGGATATCCTACATACCGCGCAAAAATTACGTAAAGACATTTCTCTGAATTCATCATATAAATGAAATGATACTGAAGGCGGTGACTTCTTAGGATAATAATAAAAGTTTTGCACGAAAGTATTGGTGAGTAAGAGATACTGATCGATCCGGTCGTGGAGGAAACCGGTGAGGCCTGCATTCTCGATCAAAGAATAAAAATCTTCATGAATTCCAGCTTCTTTCAAGAAATTATTGCATGGCCATTCACACGGATGTACTTCCGCTATGCGAGGAAGATTATACTTGGCTTTTTCCTTCTCTTTAGCTTGTTTTTCCCGAGAGCCTTGGCTAGAAGAGCCCCTCAAAAGTCTCCTTAACTTTTTCTGAAAATTTCTGAAATTTTAATAACTTCAAAATAAAAGTGAATAAAACTAAACAAGATTGATAGCAACTACTCCTACAAGTGCCTAGAGCCTATATCATGCATTAGAATTGCTTGGGACCTCATAAATATAACATGCAAGCTCAAGAACATGGTCACCTATGCAGCAAAAATTTGCAATGAATAAAGCACTAGAACAAAAACTAATTGGACCAATGGAGGAGTCACATACCAAGCAACAATCTCCCAAAGCAGTTTTGTGAATGGAGCTTTGAGCAAGGAGATCGAAAATCGCAGCAAAATGAGCTAGAACTCGTGCTTGAGTTGGATGGGGATTTTTTTGGGAAGAAGATGGAGTGTGTGGGTGCTGGCATAGTGGAGGCTGGCCACCAGGGGCCCACGAGACAGGGGGGCGCGCCCATGGTAGGTGGGCGCGCCCTCCACTCTCGTGGCGTGGTGCTTGCCCCTCCTGCAGTGATTTCAGTGCCTAAAATCCTCAAATATTCCATAAAAAATTATACTAAATTTGCAGGGCATTTTGGAGCACTTTTATTTTCGGGATATTTTTTATTGCACGGATAATTCAGAAAACAGACGGATAATACTATTTTTTTATTTATTTATTCTAAATAACAGAAAGTAAAAAGAGGGTACAGAAGGTTGTTCCTTCTAGTTTCATCCATCTCGTGATCATCAAAATGAATCCACTAACAAGGTTGATCAAGTCTTGTTAACAAACTCATTCCGAATAACACGGAACCGAAGAAATTTTGAGTAACACTAAGTTACCTCAACGGGGATATGAACATCCCCAATAATAAGAATATCATACTTTTTCTTGACAGTAGGGAGAGGAAATTCAAAACCTCCAATAATGATAGTTGGAACTTTTCCAATAGAATTGATGCTATGAACTTGAGATTGTTTCCTCGGAAAGAGTACCATATGCACATTACCATTAACATGAAAAGTGGCATTGCCTTTGTTGCAATCAATAACAGCCCCTGCAGTATTCAAAAAGGGTCTACCAAGGATAATCGACATACTATCGTCCTCGGGAATATCAAGAATAACAAAGTCTGTTAAGATAGTGACATTTGCAACCACAACAGGCACATCCTCACAGATACCGACAGGTATAGCAGTTGATTTATCAGCCATTTGCAAAGATATTTCAGTAGGTGTCAACTTATTCAATTCAAGTCTACGATATAAAGAGAGAGGAATAACACTAACACCAGCTCCAAGATCACATAAAGCAGTTCTAACATAATTTATTTTAAAGGAGCATGGTATAGTTGGTACCCCGGGATCTCCAAGTTTCTTTGGTATTCCACCCTTAAAAGTGTAGTTAGCAAGCATGGTGGAAATTTCAGCTTCCGGTATCTTTCTTTTGTTTGTAACAATATCCTTCATATACTTAGCATAAGGGTTTACTTTAAGCATATCAGTTAAGCGCATACATAAGAAAATAGGTCTAATCATTTCAGCAAAGCGCTCAAAATCCTCATCATCCTTTGTCTTGGATGGTTTAGGAGGAAAGGGCATGGGTTTCTGAACCCATGGTTCTCTTTCTCTACCGTGCTTCCGATACGTATCCAACGTATCTATAATTTTTGATTGCTCCATGCTACTTTATCTATTGTTTTGGACTATAATGGGCTTTATTTTCCACTTTTATATTATTTTTGGGACTAACCTATTAATCGGAGGCCCAGCCCAGAATTGCTGTATTTTTGCCTTCTTCAGTGTTTCGAAGAAACAGAATATCAAACGGAGTCCCAACGGAATGAAACCTTCGGGAACGTGATTTTCTCATCAGATAAGACCCAGGAGACTTGGACCATCTGTCAAGAAAGCCACGAGGCGGTCACGAGGGTGGAGGGAGCGCCCCCCTGGGCGCGCCCCCCTGCCTCGTGGGCCCCTCGAAGCTCCACTGACGTACTCCTTCCTCCTATATATACCTACGTACCCCCAAATGATCAGAACAGGAGCCAAAAACCTAATTCCACCGCCGTACCTTCATGTATCCACGAGATCCCATCTTGGGGCCTGTTCTGGAGCTCCGTCGGAGGGGGCATCCACCACGGAGGGCTTCTACATCAACACCATAGCCCCTCCGATGAAGTGTGAGTAGTTTACTTCAGACCTTCGGGTCCATAGCTAGTAGCTAGATGGCTTCTTCTCTCTTTTTGGATCTCAATACAATGTTCTCCCCCTCTCTCGTGGAGATCTATTCGATGTAATCTTCTTTTTGCGGTGTGTTTGTTGAGACCGATGAATTGTGGGTTTATGATCCAGCTCATCTATGAAAATATTTGAATCTTCTCTGAATTCTTTTATGTATGATTGAGTTATCTTTGCAAGTCTCTTTGAATTATCCGTTTGGTTTGGCCAACTAGATTGGTAGTTCTTGCAATGGGAGAAGTGCATGGCTTTGGGTTCAATCTTGTGGTGTCCTTACATAGTGACAGAAAGGGTTGCAAGGCACGTATTGTATTGTTGCCATCGAGGATAACAAGATGGGGTATTTATCATATTGCATGAATTTATTCCTCTACATCATGTCATCTTGCTTAAAGCGTTACTCTGTTTTTAACTTAATACTCTAGATGCATGCTGGATAGCGGTCGATGAGTGGAGTAATAGTAGTAGATGCAGAATCGTTTCGATCTACTTGTCTCGGACGTGATGCCTATATACATGATCATACCTAGATAACCTCATAACTTTGCTCAATTATGTCAATTGCTCAACAGTAATTTGTTCACTCACCATAGAATACTTATGCTCTTAAGAGAAGCCACTAGTGAAACCTATGGCCCCCGGGTCTATTCTCATCATATCAATCTCCATCACTTTTATACTTCTTTGTTTTTACTTTGCCTTTTACTTTTCACTTTGCATCTTTATACCAAAAATACCAAAAATACTATCTCTATCAGATCTCACTCTCGCAAGTGACCGTGAAGGGATTGACAACCCCTAATCGCGCTGGTTGCGAGGAGTTATTTGCTTTGTGTAGGTATGAGGGACTCGCGCGTGGCCTCCTACTGGATTGATACCCTGGTTCTCAAAAACTGAGGGAAATACTTACGCTACTGTGCTGCATCATCCTCTCCTCTTCGGGGAAAACCAACGCAAGCTCAAGACGTAGCAAGAAGGACTTCTGGCGCCGTTGCCGGGGAGGCTTACGCCAAGTCAAGTGAAGATTTGAGCTCCCGTCAACGAGCCATTTCCACCGTTGCCGGGGAGTCTACGCAAAAGTCAATATACCAAGTACCCATCACAATCCCTATCTCTCGAATTACATTATTTGCCATTTGCCTCTCGTTTTCCTCTCCCCCACTTCACCCTTGCCGTTTTATTCGCCCTCTCTTTCCCAATCTCCTCCTCCTTTTCCCTTTGCCTTTTGTTTGCTCGTGTGTTAGTTTGTTTGCTCGCCGTCATGACTAGTCTCATATCTTCCCCGTTATCTTCCGAGAATGAAGTTCTAAATTTTAAGCATAGGGAGGGAGAAAATCTAAAAGATGCTTGGTATAGAATTTGCAATGCTCAAAATAGATCTACCAGGAAGCAATCTACTTCAGTTCTTCTTCGTAATTTTTACGTAGGTGCTAATCCTTGGTATAGATATATTCTTGATACCATTACCGGAGGGAATTTCTTGGGTAGCCATACTTTTGATTCTTATAATGCTTTAATAGATTTATTTGGCTCACCTCCTCTTTTGGTTAATGGAACTATGTTAACTTTGGAGCATGTTATGCAAAGGCTTGAAATTATTGAAAACAAAGTTGCTACCATTGAATCCATTGAAAATCTAGATAAAAAGATCCATAATCAAATTACTCAATATGGATCTAAGGTAGGAATGACTTTGAAAAATATTAAGGAGAAGGAACCCATGGTTAATGAGAAAATAAATCTAGATTCCACTCAAATCGATAAACTTGAAGGTATCATTACCAACTTGGGAACCGCTGTTTCTTCTGTAAAGAATACTCCTAGTCTTCCCACTAAAATTGCCAAGCTTATGTATGTCCCTAAAAATAAGGGTGAATCATCTAGTAAGGAAACTGCGGATCTTAAATCTATAAGTATTCATCCCGATCTTTTTACTATCATTAAGGAACCATTTGCTACGAATGAATTTTTTGATCTTGTGCCTAAAAGTTTGATAATTACTAGAAAGAAAGAAAATTCTAAAGGAGGTAGATGCCTCATTGAATAATTGCCTACTAAAGATGGCAATACCTAGATCTATCCTTGCTTTTATGCCTAGCTAGGGGCGTTAAACGATAGCGCTTGTTGGGAGGCAACCCAATTTTATTTTTAGTTTTTTAGTTTTTGTTTCTGTTTAGGAATAAATAATCCATCTAGCCTCTGTTTTGATGTGGTTTTATATTTTAATTAGTGTTTGTGCCAAGTTAAACCTATTGGATCTTCTTGGATGATAGTTATTTGATCTTGCTGTAATTTCCAGAAACTTTGCGCTCAGTGCACGAATTGTTAAAAATCACCAGAACGTGATAAAATATTGATTCCAATTGCTGCTGATCAATAAAAAAAATTCCAGGTCGTCTAATTTTGGTAGAAGTTTTTGAATTCCAGAAGTTTGCGTTAGTTACAGATTACTACAGACTGTTCTGTTTTTGACAGATTCTGTTTTGTGTGTGTTGATGAATCTAACGGAGCTCACGAGATTTCTATTGAATCTTGTGTTGTGAAGTTTTCAAGTTTTGGGTGAATTCTTTTGATTGATTATGGAACAAGGAGTGGCAAGAGTCTAAGCTTGGGGATGCCCATGGCACCCCCAAGATAATCCAAGGACACCAAAAAGTCAAAGCTTGGGGATGCCCCGGAAGGCATGCCCTCTTTCGTCCACTTCCATCGGTAATTTACTTGGAGCTATATTTTTATTCACCACATGATAAGTGTTTTTCTTGGAGCGTCTTGTATTATTTTGTGTCTTTACTTGTTAGTTTACCACAATCATCCTTGCTGTACACACCTTTTGAGAGAGCCATACATGAATTGAAATTTGATAGAATACTCTATGTGTTCACTTATATTTTTTGAGCTTGATAGTTTTCTCATAGTGCTTCACTTATATCTTTTGAGCGTGATAATTTTTGCTCTAGTGCTTCACTTAGATCTTTTAGAGCACGGTGGTGGATTTTTTTTAAAGAAACTTTATCTTTCATGCTTCACTTAGATTATTTTGAGAGTCGTTAATAGCATGGTAATTTGCTTAATGTTAATAAACTTGGTATTCAAGATATGTGAAAATTTCTTTTGAGTGCGTTGAATACTAAGATAAGTTTGATGCTTGATAATTGTTTTGAGATATGGAGGTGATAATATCAAAGTCGTGCTAGTTGAGTAGTTGTGAATTTGAGAAATGCTTGTGTTGAAGTTAGCAAATCCCGTAGCATGCACGTATGGTTAAAGTTGTGTAACAAATTTGAAACATGAAGTGTACCTGGCTTGTGCATCCTTATGAGTGGCGGTCGGGGACGAGCGATGGTCTTTTCCTACTAATCTATCCCCCTAGGAGCATGCGTGTAGTACTTGATTTTTGATGACTTCTAAATTTTTGAAATAAGTATATGAGTTCTTTTGACTAATGTTGAGTCCATGGATTATACGCACTTTTACCTTTCCGCCTTTGCTAGCCTCTTCGGTACCGTGCATTGCCATTTCTCACCTTGAGAGTTGGTGCAAACTTCGCCGGTGCATCCAAACTCCGTGATATGATACGCTCTATCACACATAAACCTCCTTATATCTTCCTCAAAACAGCCACCATACCTACCTATTATGGCATTTCCATAGCCATTCCGAGATATATTGCCATGCAACTTTCCACCGTTCCGTTTATCATCATCATGACATACTTTACTTTTGTCATATTGCCATTGCATGATCATGTAGTTGACATCGTATTTGTGGCAAAGCCACCATGCATAATTTTTCATACATGTCACTTTTGATTCATTGCACCATCCCGGTACACCGCCGGAGGCATTCATA
>LR880966.1:710994447-711011719 GCA_904067115.1 Aegilops sharonensis
GGTACCGTGCATTGCCATTTCTCACCTTGAGAGTTGGTGCAAACTTCGCCGGTGCATCCAAACTCCGTGATATGATACGCTCTATCACACATAAACCTCCTTATATCTTCCTCAAAACAGCCACCATACCTACCTATTATGGCATTTCCATAGCCATTCCGAGATATATTGCCATGCAACTTTCCACCGTTCCGTTTATCATCATCATGACATACTTTACTTTTGTCATATTGCCATTGCATGATCATGTAGTTGACATCGTATTTGTGGCAAAGCCACCATGCATTATTTTTCATACATGTCACTCTTGATTCATTGCACCATCCCGGTACTCCGCCGGAGGCATTCATATAGAGTCATACCTTGTTCTAGTTTCGAGTTGTAATCCTTATGTTGTAATCAATAGAAGTGTGATGATCATCATTATTAGAGCATTGCCCAAAAAAAAGAGAGAAAGGCCAAAAATAAAAAAAGAAAGGCCCCAAAAAAATAAGGGCAATGCTACTATCTCTTTTTCCACACTTGTGCTTCAAAGTAGCACCTTGTTCTTCATGTAGTTAGTCTCATATATTGTGCTTCAAAGTAGCACCTTGTTCTTCATGTAGTGAGTCTCATATATTGTGCTTGAAAGTAGCACCATGTTTTTCATATAGTGAGTCTCATAAGTTGTCTTTTTATGCTAGTGGGAATTTTTCATTATAGAACTTGGCTTGTATATCCCTACGATGGGCTTCCTCAAAATGCCCTAGGTCTTCATGAGCAAGCAAGTTGGATGCACACCCACTAGTTTTCTTTTGTTGAGCATTCATAGCTCTAGTGCATCTGTTGCATGTCAATCCCTACTCCTCATGTTGACATCAATTGACGGGCATCTCCATAGCCCGTTGATTATCCCCGTCAATGTGAAATTTTCTCCTTTTTTTGTCTTCTCCACACAATCCCCATCATCATACTCTATTCCACCCATAGTGCTATATCCATGGCTCGCGCTCATGTATTGCATGCAGGTTGAAAACGCTTGAGATTATTTAAGTATGAAACAATTGCTTGGCTTGTCATCGGGGGTATAGAAGTTGGGAACATCTTTGTGTGACGAAAATGAAGCATAGCCTAACTATATGACTTTGTAGGGATGAACTTTCTTTGTCCATGTTATTTTGAGATGACATAATTATTTTAATTAGTATGCTTGAAGTATTATTATTTTTATGTCAATATGAACTTTTGTCTTGAATCTTTCGGATCTGAATATTCATACCATGATTAAGAAGATTTACATTGAAATTATGCCAAAGTATCACTCCGCATCAAAAATTTTCTTTTTATCATTTACCTACTCGAGGACGAGCAGGAATTAAGCTTGGGGATCCCTGACACGTCTCCAACGTATCTATAATTTTTGATTGATCCATGCTACTTTATCTATTGTTTTGGAATATAATGGGCTTTATTTTCCACTTTTATATTATTTTTGGGACTAACCTATTAACCGGAGGCCCAGCCCAGAATTGTTGTTTTTTGCCTTTCTCAGTGTTTCGAAGAAACATAATATCAAACGGAGTCCAAACGGAATGAAACCTTCGGGAACGTGATTTTCTCATCAGATAAGACCCGGGAGACTTGGACCCTCCGTCAAGAAAGCCACGAGGCGGTCACGAGGGTGGAGGGCGCGCCCCCCTGGGCACGCCCCCCTGCCTCGTGGGCCCCTCGAAGCTCTACCGACGTACTCCTTCCTCCTATATATACCTACGTACCCACAAACGATCAGAACAGGAGCCAAAAACCTAATTCCACCGCCATACCTTCATGTATCCACGAGATCCCATCTTGGGGCCTGTTCCGGAGCTCCACCGGAGGGGGCATCCACCATGGAGGGCTTCTACATCAACACCATAGCCCCTCCGATGAAGTGTGAGTAGTTTACTTCAGACCTTCGGGTCCATAGCTAGTAGCTAGATGGCTTCTTCTCTCTTTTTAGATCTCAATACAATGTTCTCCCCCTCTCTCGTGGAGATCTATTCGATGTAATCTTCTTTTTGCGATGTGTTTGTTGAGACCGATGAATTGTGGGTTTATGATCCAGCTTATCTATGAAAATATTTGAATATTCTCTGAATTCTTTTATGTATGATTGAGTTATCTTTGCAAGTCTCTTCGAATTATCCGTTTGGTTTGGCCAACTAGATTGGTAGTTCTTGCAATGGGAGAAGTGCATGGCTTTGGGTTCAATCTTGCGGTGTCCTTACACAGTGACAGAAAGGGTTGCAAGGCATGTATTGTATTGTTGCCATCGAGGATAACAAGATGGGGTATTTATCATATTGCATGAATTTATTCCTCTACATCATGTCATCTTGCTTAAGGCGTTACTCTGTTTTTAACTTAATAATCTAGATGCATGCTGGATAGCGGTCGATGAGTGGAGTAATAGTAGTAGATGCAGAATCGTTTCGATCTACTTGTCTCGGACGTGATGCCTATATACATGATCATACCTAGATAACCTCATAACTATGCTCAATTCTGTCAATTGCTCAACAGTAATTTTTTCACCCACCGTAGAATACTTATGCTCTTGAGAGAAGCCACTAGTGAAACCTATGGCCCCCGGGTCTATTCTCATCATATCAATCTCCATCACATTTATACTTGCTTTGTTTTTACTTTGCCTTTTACTTTTCACTTTGCATCTTTATACCAAAAATAGTATCTCTATCAGATCTCACTCTCGTAAGTGACCATGACGGGATTGACAACCCCTAATCGCGTTGGTTGCGAGTAGCTATTGTTTTGTGCAGGTACGAGGGACTTACGCGTGGCCTCCTACTGGATTGATACCTTGGTTCTCAAAAACTGAGGGAAATACTTACGCTATTGTGCTGCATTATCCTCTCCTCTTCGGGGAAAACCAACGCAAGCTCAAGACGTAGCAGCTTCCTAGCGACAAAATCTCTCTTATCATAACAATTATTCTTTGATTGTGGGTTATCAAGATCAACAGCAGGTTCAATCTCTACTTCATTATTTTTGCTAGGTTGAGCATCAACATGAACATTATTATTAACATCATCACTAGGTTCATGTTCATCACCTGATTGTGTTTCACCATCAGAGATAGAAATATCATTGGATTCTCAGGTGTGTCTACAGTAGGTTCACTAGAAGCATGCAAAGTCCTATCATTTTTCTTTTTCTTCTTTTTAGAAGAACCAGGTGCCTCTAGATTGTTTCTCTGAGAATCTTGCTCGATTCTCTTAGGGTGGCCTTCAGGATACAAAGGTTCCTGAGTCATTCTACCAGTTCTAGTAGCCACTCTAACAACATAGTCATTTTTATTATTTAATTCATCGAGCAAATCATTTTGAGCTTTAAGTACTTGCTCAGCTTGAGTAGCAACCATAGAAGCATATTTGCTAACGAGTTTGAGTTCACCTTTAACTCTAGCCATATGATCGCTCACGCGTCCTATCTCGAAAGCATTATTCTTTAACTCTCTACCAACATAAGCATTAAAACTTTCTTGTCTAGCCATAAAATCATCAAATTCATCTAAACATGGGCTATGAAATTTAGTAGAGAGAACATCAACTTTATCATATCTACAGAGAGAATTTACCTTTACTACCTGTGTCGGGTTATCAAGACAATGTGGTTCTTCGACAGGCGGTATATTAAGAACATGTATTTCTTCAATAGGAGGTAAATTCTTAACATCTTCAGCTTTTATACCTTTTTCTTTCATTGATTTCTTTGCCTCTTGCATATCTTCAGGACTGAGAAATAAAACACCTCTCTTCTTCAGAGCGGGTTTAAGAATAGGCTCAGGAGTTGGCTTAATTGGTTCAGGAATTGGCTCGGGAAGAGTCCAATTATTTTCATTAGTCAACATATTATTCAATAGTAATTCAGCTTCGTCGACTGTTCTTTCCCTGAAAACACAACCAGCACAACTATCCAAGTAGTCCTTGGAAGCATCGGTTAGTCCATTATAAAAGATATCAAGTATTTCATTTTTCTTGAGAGGATGATCAGGCAAAGCATTAAGTAATCGGAGAAGCCTCCCCCAAGCTTGTGGGAGACTCTCTTCTTTGATTTGCACAAAATTATATATTTCTCGCAAGGCAGCTTGTTTCTTATGAGCAGGGAAATATTTAGCAGAGAAGTAATAAATCATATCCTGGGGACTACGCACACAATCAGGAGCAAGAGAATTATACCAAGTCTTAGCATCACCCTTTAATGAGAACGGAAATATCTTAAGGATATAATAATAGCGATATTTATCATCATGAGTAAACAGGGTGGCTATATCATTCAACTTGGTAAGATGTGCCACAACAGTTTCAGATTCAAGGCCATAAAAAGGATCAGATTCAACTAAAGTAATAATCTCAGGATCAACAGAGAATTCATAATCCTTATCAGTAACACAGATAGGTGAAGTAGCAAAAGCAGGGTTAGGTTTCATTCTAGCATTAAGAGACTGTTGCTTCCATTTAGCTAATAATTTCTTAAGATCATATCTATCTTTACAAGCAAAAATAGCTCTAGCAGATTCCTCTTCCATAACATAACCCTCAGGAACAACAGACAATTCATAATCATTGGGAGAATTTTCATCATCACTATCATCAATAATAGCAACTTCAATAATTTCATTCTCTCTAGCCCTAGCAAGTTGTTCATCAAGAAATTCACCTAATGGCAAAGTAGTATCTCGCACAGAAGTAGTTTCATCATAAGTATCATGCATAGCAGAAGTGGCATCATCAATAACATGCGACATATCAGAATTCATAGCAGTAGCAGGTTTAGGAGTCGCAAGCTTACTCAAAACAGAAGGAGAATCTAGTGCAGAGCTAGATGGCAGTTCCTTACCTCCCCTCGTAGTTGAGGGATAAATCGTAGTTTTTGCGTCTTTCAAGTTCTTCATAGTGATCAACAGATATAAATCCCAAGTGACTCAGAGAATAGATCTATGCTCCCCAGCAACGGCGCCAGAAATTAGTCTTGATAACCCACAAGTGTAGGGGATCGCAACAACTTTCGAGGGTAAAGTATTCAACCCAAATTTATTGATTCGACACAAGGGGAGCCAAAGAATATTCTTGAGTATTAGCAGTTGAGTTGTCAATTCAACCACACCTGGATAACTTAGTATCTTCAGCGAAGTATTTAGTAGCAAAGTAGTATGATAATAAAGGTAACGGTAGCAAAAGTAATATTTTTGGGTTTTGTAGTGATTGTAACAATAGCAATGGAAAAGTAAATAAGCATAGCACAATATGTGAAAAGCTCGTAGGCAATGGATCAGTGATGGATAATTATGTCAGATGCGATTCCTCATGTAATAGCTATAACATAGGGTGACACAAAACTAGCTCCAATTCATCAATGTAATGTAGGCATGTATTCCGTATATAGTCATACGTGCTTATGGAAAAGAACTTGCATGACATCTTTTATCCTACCCTCCCGTGGCAGCGGGGTCCTAGCGGAAACTAAGGGATATTAAGGCCTCCTTTTATAGAACCGGAACAAAGCATTCGCACATAGTGAATACATGAACTCCTCAAACTATGGTCATCACCGACAAGTATCCCGATTATTGTCACTTCGGGGTTGTCGGATCATAACACATAATAGGTGACTATAGACTTGCAAGATAGGATCAAGAACACACATATATTCATGAAAACATAATAGGTTCAGATCTGAAATCATGGCACTCGGGCCCTAGTGACAAGCATTAAGCATAGCAAAGTCATAGCAACATCAATCTCAGAACATAGCGGATACTAGGGATCAAACCCTAACAAAACTAACTTGATTACATGGTAAATCTCATCCAACCCATCACCGTCCAGCAAGCCTACGATGCAATTACTCACGCACGGCGGTGAGCATCATGAAATTGGTGATGGAAGATTGTTGATGATGATGACGGCGACGAATCTCCCTCTCCGGAGCCGCGAACAGACTCTAGATCAGCCCTCCTGAGAGAGATTATGGCTTGGCGGCAGCTCCGTATCGTAAAACGCGATGAAACTTTCTCTTTGATTTTTTTCTCCACGAGACGGAATATATGGAGTTGGAGTTGAGGTCGGCGGAGCCTCAGGGGGCCCACAAGACAGGGGGCACGCCCAGGGGGTGGGCGCGCCCCCACCCTCATGGACAGGGTGTGGGGCCCCTGGTCTTGATTATTTCGCCAGTATTTTTTATATTTTCCAAAAAGTGCCTCCGTGGATTTTCAGGACATTCCGAGAACTTTTGTTTTCTATACATAAAACAACATCATGGCAGTTCTGCTGAAAACAGCGTCAGTCCGGGTTAGTTTCATTCAAATCATGCAAGTTAGAGTCCAAAACAAGGGCAAAAGTGTTTGGAAAAGTAGATACGTTGGAGACATATCAAACCTGTAGACCTGTTAGGAGTAGTATTGATGCTCCATATCACAGAGGGTAACTCCTCGACCCAACAACCCGACGTGCGTTGCAAAGGAACCCACAACCGAGGCTTGATGCCTTTCAAGATTTCCTGATTGGCTCTTTCAGCTTGACCATTGGATTGGGGATGAGCCACTGATGAAACATCAATCCGAATATGCTCACGTTGACAAAACACTTCCATGGCGCCTGTCGGTGTCAAAACCGGCGGATCTCGGGTAGGGGGTCCCGAACTGTGCGTCTAGGCGGATGGTAACAGGAGACAAGGGACACGATGTTTTTACCCAGGTTCGGGCCCTCTCGATGGAGGTAAAACCCTACTCCTGCTTGATTAGTATTGATGATATGGGTAGTACAAGAGTAGATCTACCACGAGATCAGAGAGGCTAAACCCTAGAAGCTAGCCTATGGTATGATTGTTGTTCGTCCTACGGACTAAAACCCTCCGGTTTATATAGGCAGCGAAGAGGGTTAGGGTTACACAGAGTCGGTTACAATGGTAGGAGATCTACATATCCGTATCGCCAAGCTTGCCTTCCACGCCAAGGAAAGTCCCATCCGGACACGGGGTGAAGTCTTCAATCTTGTATCTTCATAGTCCAGGAGTCCAGCCAAAGGTCATAGTCCGGCTATCCGGACACCCCCTAATCCAGGACTCCCTCAGTAGCCCCTGAACCAGGCTTCAATGACGACGAGTCCGGCGCGCATATTGTCTTCGGAATTGTAAGGCGGGTTCCTCCTCCGAATTCTTCATAGAAGATTTTGAACACAAGGATAGTGTCCGGCTCTGCAAAATAAGTTCCACATACCACCGTAGAGAGAATACTATTTACACAAACTCAATCTGCTGACGTATTCCGCAGCGTGACATCACACCACGGCCAAGCCTTTATTCGAATCGTTTTCACTGTCCCACCTCAACGCGTTTAGCGAGGCGGTTTCCTTGGCACGTCTTGTCAAAGCAGAGATCGTGTCCCCTTAATCCGGGATTATCATTAATACGGGCGTGGGTAACCCAACCGCGCCATTGATTACGGCGCTTGGGAGATAAGCGAGTTTTATCAGGCCGGTGGGGACGCATAGCTTTGTTCGTCCATATAAGGGGATAAGGATCCACTTTTTCACACACGTCTTCTTCCTCCTTTGCTCATCCATTTCCGCGCACTTGAGCTCTAGCGCCCGAGTCCGCACATCCCAACTCAACCTTCTCCAACTATGTCCGGAGCGGGAGGCAAGTGGATGGCCTCCTCCGTCACGGAGGGGCACATCAAAAAGCTGCGAAAGGCCGGATACTTGTCCGACGACATCGCGCATCGACTCCCCGACAAGGGGCAGCTCATACCCACCCCTATGCCCCATGAGAGGGTGGTGTTTCTCCCCCACTTCCTCCGCGGACTAGGTTTTCCACTTCACCCATTTGTCCGGGGGCTCATGTTCTACTACGACCTAGATTTCCACGATCTGGCCCCGAATTTCATCCTCAACATCTCGGTGTTCATCGTTGTGTGCGAGGCCTTCCTCTGCATCCAGCCCCACTTCGTCTTATGGCTGGAGACCTACAATGTCAAGCCGAAGGTAGTGGGCGGCCGCCAAGCGGAGTGCGGAGGTGCCATGGTGGGCAAGATGGCCAACGTCCTATGGCTCGAGGGCTCCTTCGTGGAGACCATAAAGGGGTGGCAATCGGGGTGGTTCTACATCACAGAGCCGCGCGACTCTAAATAGGCAGCGGCCCTCGAATTCCGATTTGGCTTCCCTACACGTCTCACCTCATGGAAAGAGACGGGCCTGACGTGGGGTAATTCGGAAGAGCTGACCGGACTCCAAACTTGCGTCCGAAACCTGGTGGACAAGAAGCTCAAGCTTGTCAACGTAGTCCAGGTTATGCTCATCCGCCGGATCCTCCCATGCCAGCAACGTGCCTTCAACTTGTGGGAGTTTGATCCGGCACAACACCGAACCTTGAGCCGGCTCTTCAACACTACGTACGAAGATGTCTGGAAGGTGCTGTTCAAGGGCGCCGAGGCTCCCGCATCCGCTACCGAAGATCGCGGATTCAGCTCGCGGCATCAAGCCAGCGAGGTAAGATATTTTACCCTTTACGGGACTCTTTCTTCATTGTTTGACTCTATGCGGGATCTAAAACTCCCTCACCTTTGACAGGACTGGCAGAAGACGTCCGGACAGGTTGACTGTCCGGCTCCCTTGCCAGAAGACCCAGCGGACGCCCGATTGACGGGGCTGCTGGTTCCGGCACCTTACGTGGTGCCGGAGAAGAAGGCCAAGAAGAAGGCCACGGGAACTCGAAGGAGTTCCCGGTGCCAGGTGTTGTCGGACTCATCGTCCGATGACTCCCAGGCGGACTCCTCCCGCAAAGACGAGGAGGAGGAAAAAGAGGCCTCTCCCCCAGCGGGGGGAGAGAAGAAAAGGAAGGTCGCCCCAACTGGGGAGACCGGAGGGTCCAAGACGGGAAGGACCCTTCCTCCGGACTACACCACCAATGCCGACGACGGCGAAGAGGGGTGGCCACCGAGGACCAAGCCCCTGGCAAAATCGTAAGTGTCCGGACACCAGAATAACTCATGGCGTTCCATTTGTCGCACAACATCTTTTAACATCGAATATAACCATGCAGCCCGCCCAAGGACGGGCTCGACGCTCCGACGAGCGGCTCCCTGGATTCGTCGGATGTGAATAGCACCTCACTTCCGACCGCCTCGTCTCCTCCCGCCGCGGATGACGTCTAGGTGGAGTCCCAAAAGGGGTCCAGCCAGCAGGAGGTGGCCCTGGAGGCGCCGCAAGGCGACCTCCCGGCCTTCGGGCGCAAAGGGGATAAAACCCTGAAGGGCTTTAAGTCCGGCCCTGTGCCGGACTCCATACCGGAACCTTCAGTGGTTCCGGAGTCCGACAGGCGACCCCTTCGTAAGAAGGGCAAGACTGCGACACCGGTGACCTCCGTCCAACCGGAGGCACCGGATAATTTGATGGAGGCGCTTAACGGCGCTTCCATCGACGAGGAGCACCGCATTATTATGAGTGTGATGATCCAGAAAGTTCAGTCCGCTAAGAGGGGGATGAATGAAGCCTGTGCCAGCCTTCTAACAGGCTTTGAGGTATGTATTTAAGATATGTAAAAATATTACCGCATAGAAAGTAGCCCCTGATGCTCAGTTTGGTGTTCCGAAAGAAAAAGTCGAACTGAGGATCTAAAAGATATACGCAGGAGTCTAACATAAGTATGTCAATATGGGAATGCAGGCTGCGCTGCTGACCTCTGCCGTACTGACTGTGGAGGTTGATGCATTGAAGCAGAGCCTCGAGCGGTCCGAGAACGAGCTCGGCCTTGCCAAAAAGCAGCTCGAGGACAAGGAAGGTAAGTAATACCTTATGGGAGTATTTAAAAGATGTGGTTGCAAAAAATGACAGGAATAACGTCAATATTGCAGGGGCCATGAACGAGGTGGCGACCCTGAAGGAAGCGAAGTCCAAGGCCGAAAGCAATGCGGCCGTGGAGCGCACCGAGCGAGAGAAGTAGGAGGCGCGGGTGGCGGAGGTGCGGCAAGAGATCCAGGCTCTCGTGGAAAAACACGAGAGTTTGGAGCGTGACTCAAAGACTCGAGAGTCCGAGCTCGCCTCGGCCCTTGAGAGCGCCAAAGCCGCTAAGGCCGAAGCCCAAAAAGCCCTCCAGGAAATTGAGGCGATGAAGAAGATAGCGGCGGGTAAGGCATTCTTTATGCAAAGCAAGCATGTGAAAGTGAATTATATGTTACTTACCCGAATCCGGAGCTGTCCAGGAGAATTCGCAGATCTGCCCCACAGTGTGTCCGATGCTGCCGCATTCTACCGAGCCGAGGAGGGAAGCTCGACGGAGAAGGTGTTCTGGTCTCAGTATGCTGAGGCCGGACACCTGGTGCCCTTAAGCGACCAGTTGAAGCAGCTGGTCGAGCTCCATAAGGTGGCCGAACAGGCCATGAAGGGCCTCATAGTTCGGCTGTGGCCTAAGGAAGCCATGCCTGGGAGCTACTTCGGGCTGGTGAGGCGGCTGGTGGATGCCTGTCCATGGGTTGAAGTCGTCAAGCGCTCCGTCTGCATCGAAGGTGCCCGTAGGGCCCTTGCCCGTGCTAAGGTGCACTGGGGCAAGATGGACGCTGAGAAGCTTGTGACGGACGGACCACCACCAGGCAAGGAGCATCGCAAGCCTGAAATGTATTATGAGGGTGTCCTGAAGGGTTCCCGCCGTATAGCGGGTGAATGCTCCAAAGATGTAATTTTTTAGTAGACTCGCATTTGTTATCCTGTACACTGAAAACTTGTTCATATGCGCTAAGCAACACTTTTGAATTTAAAATATTACCTTCTGTGCGGCCGTTTATTAAATTTGAGAGATGGCGAGTTGTCGGCTTCAGCCCCCATGCCACGAGTGCTGGGGTGTTCGGGATAAACTTGAGCGCTCTTGTTCCCATTCTTGGGTCCTTTGAGGGAGGCGCTCAACGCAACAAACAAGGCAACCAGACTATAATGCTTGAACACTCTCACTTAGCCATAGACTTCTATAATTTTAAATTTCGGCGAAGCCCCTGGTATTCAGAAGACCGAGTTCGGGGCGCTATCCACACCTAGGCCGGACAATGCCGAATCCTCGCTCTAAGCGGCATAAGTCTTTAGGGACTCGAAAACCTCTCGAACAGCGACCGGCTCTCGCCCTATCATGACGGTCAGTTTTAGCTTTCTCCACTGAGGTGCTTAATCCAGTTCAACCGGGGCACAATCGCAGTGGTTCTCCCAGCGCTACCTTAGCCGATATAACGGAACATAAGGTACCAAAACATGGGAGCCGGGCAAACCCAACTATTGACCCAAGACATGATTCGGAGCCGATGCATATAATGCTATAAGTTCAGGGTGCCGCACTTGTGAAAGTGTTCGGACTTATCACACCATATTGTGGGGTACTTAAGCCCCTGGTGTATTTCCCGTACCAAAGTGTACGGTTGCACAATGTCATAACTGAACATATATTTATAGAAAAAAGGAATTCAATAATAGGTAGAAGCTATGTATTGTTTATTCAAAAGGGCTGCAGTAAGAGCAGAACGATACAAATAGTGCGATAAGCAAGGGACGGGACTTTTTAACATGTCCCCCTCCAGGGGTAAGCTGCGGGATGGTATGTAAAACAGGTATACTGCTCGTAATAGAGACCACCTGGACACTCGACGTAGCTTTCTGCTTCCCTGGCTGTTGCATCGTGTGTTCGGCGATTCTACTGCCGGACAAGGCTTCGTGAGAACGGAGTCCTGAAAGTAAAAAAAGAAAGAAGAAAAGAAAAGAATGACACAATCGGGAGCCCCTGGTGCGGTTGTGCCGCATTCTGGGCATGCCGTGGTCGTGCCCCTCCCCCTATGCCCATGGTATTTCCAGAGCGTAATTATGTACACGTAGTACTGGTTCCGCACTTTCGCGAGGGCTGGGGTTTGGGCCGCATTGCTATGCGTGCTCGGAACGTGCCAGGCGGTCTTGTTGTAGGTTACTCCGGGCATGCTTGACGGTGTTCGGACGTTTAATAGCTGGACTCGAGAATTGCCTTAAGAGGCTGCTTTGTACTTCCGCCCCGAGGGCCACCGTATGCTCCTCCGTCCGGAGAGAGCGTTCGGTGTTTCCGTTGACCGTAATGACTCCTCGAGGACCTGGCATCTTGAGCTTGAGATACGCGTAGTGCGGCACCGCATTGAACTTTGCAAATGCGGTTCGTCCGAGCAGTGCGTGATAGCCGCTGCGGAACGGGACTATGTCGAAGATTAACTCCTCGCTTTGGAAGTTATCCGGGGATCCGAGGACCACTTCAAGTGTAACTGAGCCTGTACAGTTGGCCTCTACACCTGGTGTGACGCCTTTAAAGGTGGTCTTCGTGGGTTTAATCCTTGATGGGTCTATGCCCATTTTGTGCGTGGTATCCTGATAAAGCAGGTTCAGGCTGTTGCCGCCGTCCATTAGGACTCTAGTGAGATGAAATCCGTCAATGATTGGGTCTAGAACCAATGCGGCGAATCCGCCATGGCGGATGCTAGTGGGGTGGTCCCTTCGTTCAAAAGTGATCGGGCAGGAAGACCACGGGTTGAACTTTGGGGCGACTGGCTCCATCGCATATACGTCCCTTAGTGCACGCTTCCGCTCCCTTTTGGGTATGTGGGTTGCGTATATCATGTTCACCGTCCGCACTTGTGGGGGGAACCCATCTGTCCTCTATTGTTCGGCGGCCGGGGCTCCTCCTCGTCATCGCTATGCAGCCCCTTTTCATTGTTTTTGGCATTTAACTTGTCTGCCTGCTTGAACACCCAACAATCCCTGTTGGTGTGGTTGGCTGGTTTTTCGGGGGTGCCGTGTATCTCGCACGAGCGATCGAGTATTCGGTCCAAATTGGACGGGCCCGGAGTATTTCTTTTAAATGGCTTTTTCTGCTGACCGGGTTTAGAGCCTCTGAATCCGGCATTGACTGTCATATCCTCAGCATTGTCGCCGTTAATGCGGCGCTTGTGCTTGTTGCGACGCGACCTGCCATTGCTGTCCTTGGTATCAGAATTACCAGGGCTCTTGGTAATGTTGTTACTACGAGCTAGCCAGCTGTCCTCTCCCTCGCAAAAGCGGGTCATGAGTGTTGTGAGGGCTGCCATGGATTTCGGCTTTTCCTGTCCTAGGTGCCGGGCAAGCCAGTCGTCGCAGATGTTGTGTTTGAAGGCTGCAAGGGCCTCTACATCCGGACAGTCGACGATTTGATTTTTCTTGGTTAGGAACCGTGTCCAGAATTGTCTGGCCGATTCCTCTGGCTGCTGAATTATGTGGCTTAGGTCATCGGCGTCTGGTGGTCGCACATATGTGCCCTGGAAATTGTCGAGGAATGCGGTTTCCAGGTCTTCCCAACAACCAATTGACTCTGCTGGCAAGCTGTTAAGCCAATGCCGGGCTGGTCCTTTAAGCTTGAGTGGGAGGTATTTGATGGCGTGTAGATCATCACCGTGGGCCATGTGGATGTGAAGGAGATAGTCCTCGACCCAAACCGCAGGATCTGTTGTGTCATCGTATGATTCAATGTTTACGGGTTTGAAACCCTCAGGGATTTGATGATCCATCACTTCATCTGTGAAGCATAGTGGGTGTGCGGCGCCTCTGCATTGGGCTATATCACGACGCAGCTCAAATGAGCTTTGTCTACTGTGTTCGGCCCGGCCGGAGTTGCCATATCCGGCGTGACGGTTATCGTCACGTGTCGTGGGGCGCCCACGCAATCCGTAGATCGATCTTGTTTGCCTTGCCTTGTCCTCCAATATATCTCGCAGGTCTGGCGCATTTCCCCGCGCCTTGGTATTTTTTGAGCGGCGTCGGGGTGCGGCTTGAGTTGAGGGCCGAGAGGCCTCTCTGTCGCGGCCACGAGGTGGCCGGTCAGCCGTATCATGCGCTGGTGATGTAGGTTTGGGTGCTTCCTCCTCTAATCGGGGTAGCAGCCTGCGTTTTGGGTAGCTCTCGGAGAGGCGCCCGAGTTCATACTCTTCGGCCGCAAGGACTTCAGTCCATCTGTCAGCTAGCAAGTCTTGGTTAGCTCTAAGCTGTTGCTGCTTTTTCTTGAGGCTGCTTGCCGTGGCCATAAGCCTGCGTTTGAAACGCTCTTGTTCGACGGGATCCTCGGGCACGACGAATTTGTCGTCGTCGAGGCTTGCCTCATCTTCGGAGGGAGGCATGTAATTATCGTCCTCTACCTCTCTTTCTGCCGCTTTCTCATGAGGGCTGGCTTCTCCATCCTCCTGCGCTGAATCCTGCTGGAGGGGGTTGTCTTCGGCACTGTCCGGGGTGTTATTGTCTCCCGTGCCAGAATCACCGTTTTTGCTGTGGCGGGATTTAGAGCGGCGCCGCTGACGCCGACGCTTAGGCTATTTCTTGGAGGGGTCATCCTCCGCTGTTCCATCGCCATTCCCATCTTTTGGGATGTCCACCATGTATATGTCGTATGACGAGGTGGCCTTCCAGTGCCCTGTGGGCGCTGGTTCTTGGTCATCTCCTGCATCGTCGTCCATACCGTCGATGTCTTCGGAGTCGAAGTCGAGCATGCCGGTTAAATCATCGACAGTGGCTACGAAGTGGGTGGTGGGTGGGCTTTGAATTTCTTCGTCGTCCGCATCCCAACCTTCCTGACCATAATGCGGCCAGGGCTCTCCTGATAAAGAGAGAGACTTTAGTGAATTCAGGATGTCGCCAAAGGGCGAGTGCTGAAAGATGTCCGCGGCAGTGCATTCCATGATCGGCGCCCAATCGGATTCGATTGGCGGGGGCGCGGAAGGCTCGGAGTCCGAAGAGGAGTCCGGCACCTTGGAGTCACGAGCTTCGCAAAGGACGGGGTAGGTGTACGGCTCAATCATCGTAGAGATCACAACCCCCGAGGCGGTGTCCAACCACCCGTCCTCGATCGGCACAGTCGGCTCCGAGCTAAAGGTCGGAACGGACACTGGTGCGGCCTCCAGGACACTGTTCGGCGGTAGAGCTAGATCATGCCCCTCGTGATAGTGCGGCGCGCTTGGCTGTGGCTCGAACCCGTCGAAGATCAAGTCTCCGCGGACGTCAGCCGTGTAGTTCAAACTTCCAAATCTGACCTGGTGGCCAGGGGCGTAGCTTTCAATCTGCTCCAGATGGCCAAGCGAATTGGCACGCAGTGCAAAGCCGCCGAATACGAAGATCTGTCCGGGGAGAAAAGTATCACCCTGGAGCGCATCGTTGTTGATGATCGGAGGAGCCATCGGGCCTAAAGATGACGACACAGAGGAACTCTCAATGAAAGCACCAATGTCGGTGTCAAAACCGGCGGATCTCGGGTAGGGGGTCCCGAACTGTGCGTCTAGGCGGATGGTAACAGGAGACAAGGGACACGATGTTTTTACCCAGGTTCGGGCCCTCTCAATGGAGGTAAAACCCTACTCCTACTTGATTAATATTGATGATATGGGTAGTACAAGAGTAGATCTACCACGAGATCAGAGAGGCTAAACCCTAGAAGCTAGCCTATGGTATGATTGTTGTTCGTCCTACAGACTAAAACCCTCCGGTTTATATAGGCAGCGAAGAGGGTTAGGGTTACACAGAGTCGGTTACAATGGTAGGAGATCTACATATCCGTATCGCCAAGCTTGCCTTCCACGCCAAGGAAAGTCCCATCCGGACACGGGACGAAGTCTTCAATCTTGCATCTTCATAGTCCAGGAGTCCGGCCAAAGGTCATAGTCCGGCTATCCGGACACCCCCTAATCCAGGAATCCCTCAGTGCCTTTAGATAGATTAGTACCATTGTGAGTTATAATGCGGTGTGGAAAGCCGAAGCGAAATATCACCTTCTTCATTAATTGAACCGCCGTGGCTGTCAGCCAATAAAATCCATGACGGAAAGCCTTGGCCACAAGGGACTTTGACCCGGCATGATGGACACAATCTCCTTCATGAAACTCACGAAGAATTTCTTGACCTTCCTCAGGACAAACACAACGTCGAAACGCCCCAGTGACACTGCGATGATGCAACTCGGCATTGGCAATTGTCATTGACTTAGACCGCAGGGTTATCTGCCTGGCCAAGGTTTCATCCTCAGGAAACTCGCCCCAGGTCATGTAAGCCAAGTATGGTACTGTCCAATCTAGGATGACGTGAAGAGCCACCACCAATTGTGCTTCCGGGTCAGGAACAACCAAGTCTTCCTCTGTAGGTAACTTGACAGAAGGGTTATGCAGAATATCCAAAAAAGTGTTAGGCGGCACCGACTTACGCTGAGACCCCAGCCGGCTTAAGGCATCAGCCGCCTCATTCTTTCTGCGATCAATGTGCTCCACTTGGTAACCCTTGAAATGTCCATCAATGACATCAACTTCACGGTGATAAGCCGCCATGAGAGAATCCTTGGAATCCCACTTGCCTGATACTTGTTGAGCCACCAAATCTGAGTCACCAAAGCACCTTACCCGGCTTAAGCTCATCTCCTTAGCCATCCGAAGACCATGGAGCAAGGCCTCATACTCAGCTGCATTGTTAGTATAGGGAAACATCAACCGTAGCACATAACAAAATTTGTCACCTTGCGGGGAAGCTAAAACAACTCCAGCCCCCAAGCCCTCCAATTGCCTGGACCCATCAAAGTGAATAGTCTAATATGTATTGTCTGGCTTCTCTTCAGGCATCTGCAGCTCTGTCCAATCGTTGATGAAGTCCACCAGTGCTTGAGACTTGATAGCAGTGCGCGGCACATACTTTAAACCATGAGACCCAAGTTCAATGGCCCACTTGGCGACTCGTCCTGTGGCTTCTCTGTTTTGAATGATATCTCCTAAAGGAGCAGAACTGACCACAGTGATGGGATGACCTATAAAATATTGCTTAAGCTTTCAGCTTGCCATAAACATGAAGGAAATATGCCCTAGAGGCAATAATAAAGTTATTATTTAGTTCCTTATTTCATGATAAATGTTTATTATTCATGCTAGAATTGTATTAACCGGAAACATGATACATGTGTGAATACATAGACAAACATATAGTCACTAGTATGCCTCTACTTGACTAGCTCATTAATCAAAGATGGTTATGTTTCCTAACCATAGACATGTGTTGTTATTTGATTAATGGGATCACATCATTAGGAGAATGATGTGATTGACATGACCCATTCCGTTAGCCTAGCACTTGATCGTTTAGTATATTGCTATTGCTTTCTTCATGACCTATACATGTTCCTGTAACTATGAGATTATGCAACTCCCGTTTACCGGAGGAACACTTTGGGTGCTACCAAACGTCACAAC
>LR880966.1:711031830-711052296 GCA_904067115.1 Aegilops sharonensis
GCAGTCGGCACATGGAGAACCCGAATACGTCCAAGAGCCACCTGCTCGCGCACAAAGTGAATATCCAGCTCAATGTGTTTAGTCCGGCGATGATGAACGTGGTTGGCAGAGAGGTACACCGCAGAAACGTTGTCACAGTAGACAACCATAGCCTGGGAGACGTCGTGATGCAGCTCCTGAAGTAACTGTCGTAGCCAAGTGCACTCGGCAACAGCGTTGGCCACAGCTCGGTACTCAGCCTCCGCGCTGGAGCGCGAAACCGTGGGTTGTCGCTTGGACGACCACGAGACGAGTGAAGGACCGAGGTAGACGCAGTAGCCAGAGGTGGACCGACGAGTATCGGGGCAGCCAGCCTAGTCTGCATCGGAGTAGGACACCATCTCCAGAGAAGTAGACGCCGTGAGTGTCAATCCGAGGGTCATCGTGCCACGGATGTAACGAAGGATCCGCTTCACGAGAGTCCAATGAGAGTCACGAGGGGCGTGCATGTGGAGACACACCTGCTGAACAGCATACTGAAGATCCGATCTGGTGAGAGTCAAGTACTGAAGAGCACCGACGATAGACCGGTAGAAAGGAGCATCCGACGCAGGCAATCCCTCAAGAGCAGAGACCTTGGCCTTCGTGTCAACAGGAGTAGCAACAGGGTGACAGTTGAGCATGCCAGCACGCTCAAGAAGCTCATGTGCATACTTCTGCTGGTGAAGAAAGAAACCGTCCGGGCGCCGAACGACCTCAATGCCAAGGAAATAATGTACAACACCCAGGTCCTTAATAGCAAACTCATCACGCAGCCGGAGAGTAATCTGCTAAAGAATAGCTGCGGAAGAGGCCGTCAGGATGATGTCATCGACGTAAAGAAGCAAATTTGCAGTCATGTCACCATGGCGGTAGACAAACAGTGAGGCGTCCGAGCGAGTAACGCTGAAGCCCAGTGTCTGAGGAAACCCGGTGATCCGCTGGTACCAGGCACGGGGTGCCTGCTTGAGCCCGTAAAGAGAGCAGGACAGCAGACACACATGGCCGGGAAGTGAGGCGTCGACGAAACTGGTGGGTTGCTCACAATACACCTGCTCCTCAAGATGGCCATGGAGAAAGGCGTTGGAGACATCCATCTCGTGAACGGGCTAGCCGCGGGACACGGCGAGCTGGAGGACGGTGCGGATCGTGCCCGGTTTTACAACCGGGGCAAACGTCTCAGTGAAGTCCACTCCAGCGCGCTGGCGGAAACCACGGACCACCCAACGAGCCTTGTAGCGCTCGAGAGTACCGTCCGAGCGGGTCTTATGGCGAAAGACCCACTTGTCGGTGATGACGTTGGCGCGAGGAGGCCGGGGAACCAGTGTCCAGGTGCGGTCCCGTTGAAGAGCATCGAACTCTTCCTGCATCGCCGCAAGCCAGTGAGGATCACGGAGGGCGGCGCGAGCAGACGCGGGAAGAAGCGACGGCTCCGCGGTGGAGGCGGCGAGGACGTACTCGTCGCTCGAGTACCGGAGGCTCGGACGATGAACGCCGGTACGAGCTCGTGTGACTGGGCGAGGCGGCGCCGTCGGAGCCACCGGCGAGGCGGCCGGCGTTGGGGCCGGCGAGCCGGCCGGTGTCAGAGCCGGTGAGGAGGCCGGCGTCAGGGCCGGCGAGGTAGCCGGCGTCGGAGCCGGCGAGGAGGCCGGCGTCAGGGCCGGCGAGGTGGCCGGTGTCGGGGTCGGCGAGGCGGCTGGCGTCGAGGCGGCTGAAGAAGATGCCGAGCCAGCAGCGCCCGATCCCGCGGCGCCCGAGTCAGGGGCGGCGGGTGAAGGGGGGCGCCAGCTGCGCCGTCAGAGTGGGCCGAGGAGGCCGAGGGGGCGGGCGCCGGCGTGAGGGCGCGAGGACCGCCAAAGCCCGGAGGCGGTCCACGGGCCGAACGGGACCGTCCACCTGACGAAGTCGTCGAAGGGCCGCCGGTGGCGGCGGTGATGAGACGACAAGAGGTACCTGCTGCTAAAACGGAAACACCATCTCATCAAAGTAAACGTGTCGGGAGGTGAAAACACGATGGAAGACGGGATCATAGCAGCGATAACCCTTAGTGTTAGGTGGGTAGCCGAGAAAGATGCAGGCGACGGAGCGGGGTGCAAGCTTATGAGGCGCAGTAGCGGCGATGCTAGGGTAGCAAAGGCAGCCAAAGATGTGAAGTCCATCATAAGAGGGGAGTGCACCGAAGAGAAGATTATGAGGTGTAAAGTTCCCGCGAGTACGACATGGACGGATGTTGATGAGGAGAGAAGCGGTGGCGAGAGCGTCGGGCCAAAAGCACGGAGGCACATTGGCATGAAAGAGAAGAGTCCTAACGCATGCATTGAGAGTGCGAAGGATGCGCTCAGCACGACCATTCTGCTGCAAGGTGTACGGGCAAGTGAGACGAAAGATCGTGCCATGTGTGGTGAGAAAGTTACGAACAACGAGGTTGTCAAACTCCTTCCCGTTGTCTGTCTGCAACGCGAGAATTGGACGACCAAACTGCGTGAGAACATAAGAGTAGAAGGCGGCGAGAGTGGATATCACATCCGACTTGCGGCGCAACGGGAAGGTCCACACATAATGCGAAAAATCGTCAAGTATGACAAGATAATAAAGAAGCCCGTATTACTGGCAACAGGAGAGGTCCAAACATCACTGTGAATTAACTCAAACGGGTACGATGCAACAAAAGAAGAAGCCCTAAACGGAAGACGAGCATGTTTGCCAAGGCGACATGCATGACACGAGTGATCCTCGTTCTTATTACATGTGAAAGAAAAACTCCGAAGCATGTGGCGAAGGGTGGCAGGATTAGGATGACCCAAGCGAGCATGCCAAAGATCCACTCCGGTGGCGAGAGCGACAGGGGCGGCGGAAGTGGTGGAGGTAGCGGAGTGAACCGGGTAGAGCTCGTCGGGGCTGTCACATCGGTGGAGCACCATCCGCGTGCGAGCGTCCTTAACAGAAAAACCACATTCGTCAAATTCAACGGTAACCGGATTTTCACGTGTAAGAGAACGAACAGAAACAAGATTTTTAATAAGTTCAGGAGAAACTAGAATATTAGACATGGATATGGGAGTGGAGTTAGACGGAAAATATGTATGACCAATATGGGTGATAGGAAGAGAAGAGCCGTCGCCGACGGTGATGCGGTTGGAGGTGTGGACAGGATGGGCGGTGTGGAGGTTACCCGGGTACGCCGCCATGTGAGCGGTGGTGCCGCTGTCCATGTACCAGTCGTCGCCGCCGGTGTAGCTGGACGGGGAAGGAGTGTTGTGGAGAGCCGCCAAAAGGGCCGGGTCCCACGGTGCCGGCGGGAGAGGCGGCGCGGCCGTCAGGGGCAGCGGCGGCGGCCCACCTGGCGGCGGCTGCTGACCGTAGGGCGCCGTGTAGGGCTGCGGCGCAGCGTAGTATGCCTGATGTGGCTGTGGCCGGGTGCCGAGAATGCCCGGGGCAGGGGCCCGAGGAACCGGCATGGAGTAGGCGTGTACAACGCCGGTCCATGGGTTCTGGTCGGCGTACCACGGGACCGGCTGAGAAGCCTGCAGCGGTGGGCGGGGCGCTCCTCCCTGAGCGCCTGCGCCCCCCCTGCTTGCGTCCACCACGACGACCGCCGCGACGACCCCCCCCCCCCATTGGCCGCCGGCTGGGGCGGCAGGAAGGGGGTGGCCGGGAAGCCTGGCGGGAAGGTGGGCGCCGCCGGTGGCGGCGTCGGGCGCGGCGGTGGCGGGGCTGAACCCCCGCGGGTGCCGGCGACGAGGGCGGTGTGGGTCGCGCGAGTCCGCGCCACCCGCATCCGGCGCTCCTCCAACTTGAGGTACACGACCACCTTAGCGAAGGTGGGCTCCGGGATGAGGGTGAGGTTGGAGGCGGCGTTCCCGAAATCCTCGTTGAGGCCGCCGGAGAGGGTGCTGATGAGGAGCTCGTCGCCGATCTTTTCCCCGAGATCACAGAGCTCATCTGCGAGCTTCTTGAGGCGCATGCAAAAATCATCGATGGACGAGTCAAGTTGCTGGCACCCGTAAAACTCATCGTAGAGCAGGACCTTGCGCTGCAGCCGGTTGTCGGTGAAGAGGCCGTTGAGCTTGGTCCAGACCGCATAGGCGTCGTCCTTGTTGTCCACCACGGTGTGGAAGAGGTCGCTGGAGATGGTGAGGTAGAACCAGCGGATGATGGTGGCGTCGAGGATCATCCACTCCTCGTCGTTGATCATGAGCGCCGAGTCCACGATGCCGTCCACGTGGCCGTGCAGGAGGTACTGACGGAACACAAGCGAAAAATACCGCTTCCAAGCGGAGTAGGACGCGGTTGTGTGATCAAGCTTGACCGGGACATGCTCATGGATGTTGAGGTCGCGGACGAGGGTGACATCGGGACCGGCGAACGGGTTTGAGACGGTGGAGGAGGAGCTCATTGCGAGGGTTAGGGTTTGAGACGCGGCGCAGGTGGGTGAAGGCTGGGGTGGGGCGGGTTGCGGCGCGGGTTGGGAGGTGTGGCGGCGCGGGTGGCAGGGGGCTGGGGCGACGCGGGTTGGAGGAGGGGGTTCGGGAGAGAGGGCGGAAGCTGGGAGCGTTTGGCGGCGGCGGCCTCGGGAAGAGGCAGCGGAGGCGAAAGGCAAGGTGGTGGGGAGAGGCGGCGGCGGCGACCGAGGGGACGGTGGCGGCGGCGGCGGCTGATGGCGGCGGCGGGGAGTAGCGGCGGTGGCGGCGGCGCGTAGGGGCACGGGGCGCGGCGGCGGCAGCGGCTTAAGGTTTTAGGATCCTGCTGCGATAGATACCATGTAGAAGGACAAGTTATGGGCTGTGCAATCTCGATGTATTGATCGGTGCACCAGACACGTATATATAAGTACAGAGGTGGGGCCACAACCTCAACTATACAAAGGAAACAGGAGGTGGGCCCTACACACAAATATACACGTACACAATATACTCAACACTTACGGTCTAATGTGTTTGACAATTTTTCTTTCAGATTTACCTCTCATGTTTGTGCAGCAGGTACAAGGTCTCACCATGTTGAAGGCTACTTCCGGTTCTTCTATTTTCATTTTCATTTTGTTAATGTACATTTTCGACCTAATAAGGACTTGAGTGATTCGTGGATTGTAGCGCATTGGGAGCTTCACGATTGTTCTGGTTACTTTTACACAAAGTCATTGTAGCACAAGTTGCACGTATAGCTTGTGATGCATGGTGATGCATCTTTGCAAGGTTAATTGTGTGTCCTATTTATTGATGATTTGACGGTGTCTAATTTAGTGGTTTACATTGAAGGTGCATAACAGCAAGTAAGATATGATTAGGCTTAAGATATAAAAAGAACAATGATTATATAAGAAACTTAAATACACATGGTGTCGCTTTTGTAAAGAATGGAGTTACGAGAATAGGTGAAATATGCTCCGTGGGACGAAATTGACTACGCATTTTGTGTATGTTCAGGGTTTAGAAGTCCATTGTGTGTGCATGCTTGATATGAGATATGTTGCTCGTATGAAAAGAACTATATCTACAAAGCTATATTTAGTTCAAATTAAGATTTGAGCTACATTATTACACTCGTTTATTTTATTGAGATAATTATGGCCTAACTAGGATGTCTGAGAATTTTTTCTACGATTAATGCATGTGCTACTTACTAGTAGGGGAAAAGAAACCAAGCAAAATGACGTGCCACACTCAACTTTCCACCAAAAGAGCTCTATCGCGAGGAAACTAAAAATTCAGGACCGGAGAAGTTGCAAGTCCAGTAACCAATTCTTAACCTGCAGAGACCAAACGACAATGAAGACGATTGCATTTTCCATTTCTTTCAATTCGATTGGACAGATGATACTAAAATCTACCGTAGAAGCCATGAACTAGGGCGCAAGCATCATGATCAGTTCCTTCACGACNGCACAAGTTGCACGTATAGCTTGTGATGCATGGTGATGCATCTTTGCAAGGTTAATTGTGTGTCCTATTTATTGATGATTTGACGGTGTCTAATTTAGTGGTTTACATTGAAGGTGCATAACAGCAAGTAAGATATGATTAGGCTTAAGATATAAAAAGAACAATGATTATATAAGAAACTTAAATACACATGGTGTCGCTTTTGTAAAGAATGGAGTTACGAGAATAGGTGAAATATGCTCCGTGGGACGAAATTGACTACGCATTTTGTGTATGTTCAGGGTTTAGAAGTCCATTGTGTGTGCATGCTTGATATGAGATATGTTGCTCGTATGAAAAGAACTATATCTACAAAGCTATATTTAGTTCAAATTAAGATTTGAGCTACATTATTACACTCGTTTATTTTATTGAGATAATTATGGCCTAACTAGGATGTCTGAGAATTTTTTCTACGATTAATGCATGTGCTACTTACTAGTAGGGGAAAAGAAACCAAGCAAAATGACGTGCCACACTCAACTTTCCACCAAAAGAGCTCTATCGCGAGGAAACTAAAAATTCAGGACCGGAGAAGTTGCAAGTCCAGTAACCAATTCTTAACCTGCAGAGACCAAACGACAATGAAGACGATTGCATTTTCCATTTCTTTCAATTCGATTGGACAGATGATACTAAAATCTACCGTAGAAGCCATGAACTAGGGCGCAAGCATCATGATCAGTTCCTTCACGACGGACGGTTGGCTTCTAATTAGATCGTCGAAATCATCAATGGCCGCGACAGCCCTCAGATTCCCGGGCGCACCCAGAAATTTGTAGCAGGCCTTCCTCAGCCCGTCACATTGGTGGTTCTCAGCAAGTTCCAGGATGGTCGTCGTGGTGTTGACGCCAATGAACCCGCATATCTTAGCTTCACATATGAGCTTCAACCGCTGCAGATCGTACCTATCGGCCGCGACGAGCAGCTGCGGCCACTGCCATATCGCATCTTCACCATCTTCCTTCTCCATCTCCGGCTCCGAGTCACAGTAAATGAACGCAAGCATTGCCATGAAGACTCGAGGCTCCATGTCATCTATGTGTATGGCACTAGCGGTAGATGTGCCCTCCTTCATTGGGCCGAAGAGCTCGGCCTTGAACACTCTAGACCTAGCCGCCAATACACACCGGTGCGCGGCAATCGTCTCGCCACCAACCTCAAACGTCACGTCGTTGCCTTCCTTGGCCATGAAGAGATCGGTGAAGTGCTGCTGCACGTCCGGCGGCGGCACCGTAATGAACGGCGAGGTGGCGCCGGTTCCCTTGGCGTCGTCATCCTCGATGACGATGATGTCACACCGGATGGTGAAACCATCGTCCTTGAGATGCTCCGAGTCTTCCAAGTCATCCCTGCTTATGAAATTGGAGTAGCACGTACCACAAGATTTGCCACGGAAGTGACGCAAGTACTGAACCCGAACGGATGTATGCTGAGCGCTGCCTGCCGGACTGGTTAATGAAGCTAATCTCGAACTACGCCTTTACAGGCTTGGCAACATCCTGAACGAGGACGAGGGAAGCAGATACGTAGCCGGCCCTGGCTGACGACGAACCGTTGGGATGGCACCTGAGAAGCCAGAGATACCCTCCGACTCTGAAAGGCCGAGACTCGATGTGATCGCCGTTGGGGACGTCGGCCTTTATGCGTGAGTAGCCTTCGACCACAAGGAGGTGGTACCCCCTGGCGGCGCTGGTGCAGTTGAAGACCGATGCTGAAGGCCAGAGTCTGCCGTCGCGGATCACGGATACGCCAGCGAAAGACATGGCCACTGATCGATCAACTCCGCCGTTTACGTACGTACGTCTGGCGGCGGTTGGCTTTTCGTCTTAGGGTTTCATGTGTACGTGGTCCTAGTTGAGTTTGACTTTTGTTTACCACTTATTAGTTGAGTTTGACTTTGGATCAGGTTTGGTCAAGTTTTTTTTTATGAGGGAAGGTTTAGTCAAGTTTTTTTTTAAGAAAATGTCATCATGCATGGCTAGCTTTATTGATTTGGCAAAATCGTTACATCGTTCATTAAGGAGTTCACAAGAAAATCTGGGGGTTTAGTCAAGTTATTAGTACATGAGAAATGTAAGATGTTCCCAATTAATATGAACCGCTCATTTCATCGTCCACTAAGGAATACTATGCATTATATACTACCATTTTAAAGCTAAGATATGGACAACTACCCTGTACGTTTAATATGGACTTTTCCTTTATAAAAATAAGGAAATAAATTGCTAAAGTATATATGATGCTAAACTAGGAAATGTATCATGCATAGTGCTAAAATTTCCATGTCATTTTCTACATGACACGTGCTTGCCATTGTTTTTTCCGAGCTCGGTTAATAGGTACTCCCTCCATTTCTTTATCTAGGGTGCATTATTTCCAGCTTGGTAACCAAAGCAGCAATATTTGGAGCATCTGGGACAATACTGCCCCTGATATTAGTTTAGCGTTGGAAGTGAGCCTCCACTGATTTGACCCGTGTATCCCAACAAATCAGGGATGCAAATAACTGCCATGCCTCCTATACAAAAATTAGTACCCATGTACGCACGCGGCCATCAGAAAAAAGGAGCGAAGTGGCTTGGCGCTAACACAATGAAGATTTTAAATTATGTTTCGTGTACAAAATGAGTCAACTCCCCCTGTTTTTTTTTTTCATTTCCCCTTCTTCCAGTATGTGGCCAAGAAAAAGAAATGGTTGATCTAGACTTGCATCTAGCACCTAATTGGAATGGCAAAGATCAGAATGGACAGGGCAACAACGATCAGAGCGGACGGGACAACAACGAGAAACTCCCTGGAGGGTTCTTTCAATGCTATATGCAGAGACGAAACAGGGTTTTTCTTAGGAGCCTCGGTGATCAAGACACCAGGAGTGGCTGATACGGCGACTCTGGAAGCTCTGGCGTGCAGAGAGGCACTCGCCCTTGCGATGGACTTGCAGATCTCCAGTGTTGTTATTGCTTCAGACTGCCAGGGAGTGATCCGGGATATCAAAGATGCCACAGGAGGGCACTACGCTGCTGTAATCAAGGAGATCAATGAGACAGTGAGAAATTTTGAGCAATGCACCTTCATCTTCGATGGTAGATCGACAAATATCGAGGCACATAGCCTTGCTAAATATACTTTCGGACTAGATTATGGGTGCCATTTGTGGCTTATAAACCCACCAGATATCCATTGTATTCCTATGAACTTTTATGATTAATAAAGTGTGTTTGGACTAAAAAAAGCACCTAATTGGAATTCAATCGAGGATAATGAAGACAGGGCCTGTGATCGACTACGATTGGCTGTCTCACCATGTTCGAGTAATAGCCGTAAAATCTTTCATTGTGGGCTCCGTGTGGAAGTTGATCATGCGCTTCAGGACGGCAATGGACGCCAGCGTGATCAACTTCATGCCATCCACGAAGCCGGCGAAGAGGCGGATGCCGCGGACCTCCTTGAGCACACGCGAGGTGCTGCTGCCGAGCACGGATGACTTGTCAACTTGGATAGTGAATAGATATGTCATTTTTACCACACAAAGTATATAAATTGCATCTGCATGGAGTGGGTAAAACACAACTAATTCTTGGTTACTTTTGAACCTTCAGATCAAAATCCAAGTAACCACAATAAATACCATAACAGAAAAAATAGAAACAAAAGACTTTGAGAGGCAAAGTAAAACCGGTACCGATAAAATAATACTCCCTCCGTTCCAAAATATAAGGTGTATTGGTTTCCGTGCAAGTCAACCATTTGAATGTTTGACCAAGATTATAGAATAAAATAACAACATATGCAATACCTAATAGACAAAATATGGAACTACTTTTCATGATGGATCAAATGATATAAATATTGTATTGTGGATATTGATATATTTTTCTAAAAACTCGGTCAAACGTGCACTCGATTGACTTTTGAAAAAACAAATACACCTTATATAAAGGAACGAAGGGAGTACAGAACAATTTTTATTACAATAAAGAACATTTTGAATTTACAAGGCCGAAAGGCACCCCACCTGAATCTTCATTCAAACAGGTAATGCCCACAAAGTTTAGCGGTCATTTCGCAAGAGATGAGATAGTCACGCCACAAGCCAACATGACCCTTAACGCTCAAGACTTTGTATCCAGTGTTTTTTTAACCATGCAGCTGCATGTGTCGCATGTGCCTTCTGTGCCGCATGTCCGTCTGTTGTTTTTCCGTTTTTTTTTCTTTAGGGTTTGTTGAGTTGTGCCCTCAGCAAAAACCCCTTGTGTGTGCGTGTGCGTGTGTGTGCGGCATGAACCTTGTTGTAGTTTGTTGGACCTTGTGGCTCTAGTGGTTACTTTATTTATAAAGCGGAGCGAAAGCCTTTTTCGATAGAAGGCAAGAAAAGAAATACAAAATCTTAGATACAACAATAACATAAAGGGAACCAACTCTCATCGACCAGAAACAAAAGAGAAGACACACATAAGACAAAACTAAGGGAAGACCATGACTAATAATCAAATAAAGGACGAAACACTTAGCTCCTGCCTTGAACCACTCAAACGTCGAGAGTCTTGACAATAGAGTTAGGCCATCGATGATGTTCCTGATGACGTTGGCGTGTCGGGTGTTAATTGCCTTAAGACCTATGTGTTTCTTACATCCTAAAAATTCCAAGACCAACGCAACCAGTAGTGGTGGCCTTGCCGATGGTGGAGAATTTTGGGGGAGAATTTCCGAGTACTACAACAACATCGTGGATGTCACACTAAGCCGCACCCAAGGCTCTCTTAGGCATCATTGGGGTACCATCCAAGACCAATGCAACTGGTAGTGGTGGCCGTGTGGATGGTGGTGGTGGTGGTCGTCGTGATGGTGGTGGTTGTGGATGTAGTTGGCCGTGGAGATGGTGGTCATGTTGCTGGTTATTTCTTTTCGAGGATTGTGTTTGAGTTCGTGTGTGTCCTTGATTGGGCTTGATCCGCAACATAAAACATGCAGTGTTGTGGTGATTTTAGATCAAACTTGATCAATGTGATGCCTTTTAGATGAATTATTTGCATGTTTAAATTTGAATTTTTCAATCCATGCAACTATATTCTTGTTCATGATTTATATGTTTTGCATGTTTATTTTGAAATATTCAAATGATTGATGATAATATGTGCAGTTGTTTGAAGTTATGCATCTAGGCAAAAAAATGAGAAAAATAATATATCCTCTTCTAAATAAAGGGAATCAGTTAGGTCCAACCACTGTTAGAGGAGGATAATCCTCTAAAGATACTCGGCCATTTACTTCTCTAACGGATAGGGTATCGGTTAGAGTAGCACTTATGGGATATTTTTGGGTGTGATAAGTTCCAACGTTTTCCATGTTGACGAAATTATCATTTTCCTCAGGGTTTGCTTCAATTCTGGCTCCGCCATTGCTTCCACTCCTCTTCACCGTGCATGCATCACGGGCAAACAGCCGCATTCACCAGGTTCTTGGGAAGGAGATTGACTTTAGTGATAAGTTTGTTCAGATGGAGTAGCCACCCAAAGATATTCATCTTGGAGTCCCAAATAGTTAGCCAATTTGGGTCAGAGGCTTGCGATGAGGCAACAAAGCACGCAAGTAGGAGAGCTCAAGCGCCACAGCGGTCGTTAGCCGATTGCACCATGCATAATCTGAGCTACGAAGGCATATTGGTGGAGGTGGTGTGAAACTTGTACTAGATGTGTGCTGCAGGGTTGCTGCATTTACGAGTTGGTGAAGAATATTCTACACATTTGAGATTTTACAGCACACCTCATTTGCATTATCACTAAATAAAGACAAAAACCTATCTTTGCATCTTATCATAGGGGAAATGAAACTAAGGTAGCCCAAGAGAAAACGTGTGTACCACCCCTCCGCCTCCCCCTCCCCTCCACGCGTCGCTCCCGTGTGGCGACCGGGGGGAAACCCTAGCCGCCGTCTTCGAGCCTCCTTTCCCCCCTTCCCTCCCTCGCCGCCGCCGAACCACGCTGCCGGGCAAAGCCCACCGGCGCCGGTGGCGGCGGGGCTCTTCTTCATCCCGCTCGGAGGCTGTTGGTGCGGCGCGGCGGCGGACGGCGGTGCTTCTCGCTGGTGCGGGGCGCGGAGGCGCGGCGGCGGGCCCTGGCGGCGGGGTAGCGAGGGCTTGGTGGCGGCGCGGTGGGCTGCTCGGGGCGGCTCGCGCTCGTTGCTGCGGTGGCGGTCAGGTCTGGGCTCGGCCAGATCTGGCGATACGGCGGGCACGGGTGGCGCGCGGCGCCTCGTCGGCGGGCGCGGAGGCTTCCGCTGCTGCGTGCAGCGTGGTGGTCGGGCTCGCGGCACACACTTGCTGGTGGTGCGCGCTGGCCGTCCTCCAGTCGGGGCTCCCCTGTTCCAGCCCCTGGACGGCGGCGAGCGGCGCGGGATGGCACTTCCGGTGAGTGCTCTTGGCTGTGGGTGGGGGCTGGCTTCGCGCTTCTGGTCAATGGTTGGGCGGGCTGCCGTTGGCGGCTTCGCGCCGAGCTGCGGCGGGAGCCATGGTGAGGCGACACGGGGGTGTGTCCGGTGGGGAGTTCTTAGGAGGGATGGGAGGCCCCGATGGCCACCCGTCGCCGGTGCGGGGGTGCACCGGTCCGGGTGCGTCCGCTCCTCCTCCCTCTTTCCTCGGTCGTGTGCTCTTTGTTGGGGTTCTGGCGATGTTCGAGGCAGGGCGGTTGCTGGCACTTCATAGGCGAGGGCTGCCAGTCAGGCCAAAGCCAAGGCCTTCGGGTGTTCACGGAGTTGCTTGGATGCTGGGCGGCGGCCCTGGAGGCGGGAGGCGCGGTGTTCGTGGGCAGAGCGCGCGTCTTGGGTGCGGTCGGGCAGCCATGGCCACGTGGGTGGCATGGTTGGTGATGTTTGGTGAAGCATGGTGGTTTGGTAGAGGGTTAACACCGGAGTCCATCACTTGCACGGTCTTCTCCGGCCGACGGTGGCGGCGCCGCGGGCGTCGTTTCCTTCTTGAAGGCTCCGTCGTGGTGTTCTCTTCTCTCCAAGTTGCTCCGGGTGAAAACTTGATCTTTGTGATCGGGTGGTGGCGGCTTTCGGTGTCGTGCCCTTCTTGAAGGCACTGCCTTGGAGTCCAGGCTTCGCCATTGTCCCGCTTCACTTCTTCTCGGTGGCTAGGTCTCGGAAGGTCCTCGTCGGCCCCAAGTGTTGTGTGTGCTTGGTGGTCGATTGGGTAGTGTTGCGGTGCATCGGCACTCTTGTATATTGCCTTGGATGTGTGTGGTGTGTGAGGGGTTACGTGTTGTACCCGGATTTGTCTTCTGATCAATGCTTTATATATAAAACGGGGCGAATGCCTTTTTCGATAAATGAAACTAAGCAAGACGACTTGCAGCACAGGAAGTTTAAGCAAAAGAACTTTAGCAGGAGAAAGTAAAAAAAAAATCAGTACCATAAGAGTTGCAACTTGCAAGTCCAGTATTCCGTTTTTAACTGGAAGATACCAAATGATAATGAAATCTAGACGATTTCTTTTTTTCATTCCTTTCAATTCAGATAGACCATATCGATGATACTAAAATCTAGAAGCAATGAACTAGGGCGCAAGCATCGCAATCAGCTCCTTCATGACGGAGGGGTGGCTCGTAATTAGATCGTCAAAACCGGCAGTGGCCGCAACAGCCCTCAGATTGCCAGGCACGCCTAGAAAATTGTAGCACGCCTTCCTCAGCCCGTCACAGTGGTGGTTCTCAGCTAGTTCCAGGATGGTCGCCGTGGTGTTGACCCCAATGAACCCGCATATCTTAGCTTCACACATGAGCTTCAGCCGCTGCAGATCATACCTATCCGCCGCGACGAGCAGTTGTGGCCACTGCCACTTCGCATCTTCACCATCTTCCCTCTCCATCTCCGGCTCACAGTAACTGTAAATGAACGCAAGGATTGCCCTGAAAACTCGAGGCTCCATGTCCTCGATGTGTATGGCTTTGGCGGTTGCCGTGCCCTCCTTCATCGAGCCAAAAAGTTCGGCCTTGAAGACCCTAGACCGGGCAGCAAGGACGCACCGGTGAGCGGTGAATGTCTGGCCGCCAACCTTGAACTTCACGTCGGTGCCTTTCTTGGCCGTGAGGAGATCGATGAAGTGCCGATGCATGTCGGGCGGCGGCATGGTAACGAACGGCAAGGCGGCGCCGGTTCCCTTGGTGTCGATGACGGCCTCGATGACAATGACATCCACCGGATGGTGAAACCACTAGTAGAAAACAGGGCTATGGTTTCGGGCCAAATTTCACATTAGTCCCGGTTCAATCACGAACCGGGACTAATGTGAGCATTTATCCCGGTTCGTGCGGCTAAGGCATTAGTCCCGGTTGACCTGTGCCCTTTAGTCCCGGTATGTGGGTGGACTAATACTTGGGTACTGTCCTAACTTGGACAAGCATCCCACTTATGATTAACCCCTATTGCAAGCATCCACAACTACAAAAAGGAGTATTAAGATAAACCTAACCACAGCATTAAACATATGGGTCCATATCAGCCCCTAACGAAGCAACGCATAAACTAGGGTTTAAGCTTCTGTCACTCTAGCAACCCATCATCTACTTATTACTTCCCTATGCCTTCCTCTAGGCCCAAATAATGGTGAAGTGTCATGTAGTCGACGTTCACATAACACCACTAGAGGAAAGACAACATACATCTCATCAAAATATCGAACGAATACCAAATTCACATGACTACTAATAGCAAGACTTCACCCATGTCCTCAGGAACAATCGTAACTACTCACAAAGCATATTCATGTTCATAATCAGAGGAGTAATAATATGCATAAGGGATCTGAACATATGATCTTCCACCAAGTAAACCAACTAGCATCAACTACAAGGAGTAATCAACACTACTAGCAACCCGCAGGTACCAATTTGTGGTTTTGATACAAGATTGGATACAAGAGATGAAGTAGGGTTTTGAGAGGAGATGGTGCTGGTGAATATGTTGATGGAGATTGGCCCCCTCTCGATGAGAGGATTGTTGGTGATGACGTTGGTGATGATTTCCCCCTCCCGGAGAGAAGTGTCCCCGACAGAACAGCTCCGCCAGAGCCCTAGATTGATTCCGCCAAGGTTCCGCCTCGTGGCGGCGGAGTTTCGCCCCGTCAGCTTGCCCACGATTTTTTCCAGGGGTAAAAGTGATGATATAGCAGAAGATGGACGCCGGAGGCCCACCAGGGGGCCCAGGAGATAGGGGACCGCACCCTACAGGGGGGGCGCGCCCTCCTGTCTCCTGGACAGGGTGTGGGCCCCTGGCCTATTTCTTTCGCTCATAAATTTTTAATAAATCCAAAAAGTTGTTTCATGGAGTTTCAGGACTTTTGGAGTTGTGTAGAATAGGTTTCCAATGTTTGCTCATTTTCCAGCCAGAATTCCAGCTGCCGGCATTCCCCCTCTTCATGGTAAACCTTGTAAAATAAGAGAGAATAGCCATAAGTATTGAGATATAATGTGTAATAACAGCCCATAATGCAATAAATATTGATATAAAAGCATGATGCAAAATGGACGTATCATACTCCAACAACCGGTCCCTACAAATTCAACGCCCTTGACCTCGACCTCACCGTCTGTCACGGCGACGACCTTGTATCCAAATGCCACCAACCAACTGCATCTCCTCCATGCACGACAGGCTCGCCGCACTGCACCGCTCCGTCAACTCTATGCACAATCGCCATCGCCGATTGTTGATGCTCACAGCATGGCATCCATCCTGGGATATCCAGGAGATAGAGCCTGCCCCGGCATCCGTGCGGCCGCGCCCGCGTCCGTACTGCCCCAGCGCCTGCGCCAGCCGCGTCTCGTGAACTAGCCGCGACCGTCCTTGCGATGCCGCCAGCCGCGTCTCGTGAACTAGCCGTGACCGTCCTTGTGATGCCGCCAGCTGAGGCGACACCGCCCAGCCCGCCCCTCCTACCCATGTGACGCTGCTAATCCCCGCGGACCTCGCTTGCCCCAAGAGCGCACATCTCCAAGCGGCCTTTGCGGGAGGGACAACGCACCAGGCGCATCGAGCCAGCGCATCTCGGCGTCGCCTCTATCCTCCGTCCAACACTGGTGCAGGTCATCTCCTCCGACCGCATGCCCACCATGGTGGCCATCTCCTCCAACCGTGCTCCCCATCGTCTCTGTCGTGGAATTGTCATGTCAGATGTCCTAGTAAAAGTACTTAGTCGTGGAGCCATCGCAACTAGGAAGCTTAAAGGGGTTAATCGGGACAAAGGACATGGGGTTTATACTGGTTCGGCCCCTTACGGTGAAGGTAAAAGCCTACGATCCAGTTTTGAGTTGGATTGCTTATGTCTCGATTACCAGGGAGCGAAATCGCTTGACCTAGCTCTCGATCTGATGTTACTTGCCCTGAACCGCCGCCGGGTCGTCCCTTTATATACAGAGGTCGACGTCCAGCGGCTCTCAGAGTCCCGGCCGGCTCATAAACAGTGTCCGGCTCGGTCTCTGTCTATTCCTGCCTTACAACACAAGTTACATACATATGGCGGTTTATCTCTACGGGCCTTGAGTCGCCTTTGGGCTTGGGCCCTTAACTGAACCGCCATCCTCACGTGTCGTCTTGGGCTTCATATCTTGACTCGCCATAGGTATAACCCGGCCCTCCTGAGAACCCCGTTAAACATTTCAAAATCCTCAAAAACCTAACAGAAAAAGTTACGGGGCTTTTAATATCTAGAGTGGAAAAATCGAAAAAAATTCAAACTGTGGTCAAACCATGGTCAAACTAATTATTCTAGAATATTAGTGTTACTAAATAATTTGTTCAGTTATTTTGAATTTTGGTCAAATCTGGTCAAACTGTGGTCAAACTATGGTCAAACTATGGTCAAACCATGGTCAAACCATGGTCAAACTAATTATTCTAGAATATTAGTGTTACTAAATAATTTGTTCAGTTATTTTGAATTTTGGTCAAATCTGGTCAAACTGTGGTCAAACTATGGTCAAACCATGGTCAAACTAATTATTCAAAATAACTATTGTTTTCTAAATAATTATTGTTTTTTAAAACAATAGTTTGAAACTCAAACAGTGAAATGTGTCAATTCATGCTCAAGCAAAATTCCTGAGGGTTAATAGGATTGACATCTTACTATTGTCAGGAAAACAACAAGTGTAGACTTGGAAACGAGGGAGAATAGAACCCGAAAGTTAAGCGTGCTCAGGCTGGGGGACTGGGAGGATGGGTGACCGTTCGGGAAGTTAGGTGATTTGGAATGATGAGGGTGATTAGAGAAGAGGATAAATTGAGCAGTGATGAGGGGTGCTGATTAGAGATTAGGGGTTAAAATAATTCAGAAATTTGAAAATAAAAAATTATTCAAAAAAAATTCAAAAAAAATCATAAAATTTCCATTAGCCCCGGTTCCACGTGGCCGCGGACTAAAGGGGGGAGGCATTAGTACCGACCCTTTAATCCCGGTTCACCAACCGGGACTAAAGGCCCTTACCAACCGGGACAATAGGCCCTTTTTCTACTAGTGAACTATCGTTCTTCAGATGTTGTGAGTCTTCCAAGTCATCTCTGCTTATGAAAGTGGTGAATGACCAACCACGAGATTTGAGAGGGAACTCACGTAAACGGATGTGCGACTCCTTGTCGGAGTCGGACTGGCCAAGGAAACTAAACCCATACTGTTAGAGTTGTGTCGAATATAGTGTACAAGGTAGGTTACAGTTGGACTTGTAGTTGTATCGTGTTTACATAGGATGTGGAGTCGTGTCCTAATAGGACACTTGTATCCTAAGCCTCTCATATATAGCGGGGGTAGACACACGATGTAACCTATGCCAACATAATAGCACAGGTACGCAAGGGGGAGCCGGCGGCATGTGCCGGCGCCCGGATGGCCGGTGTGCGGTATTGTGACGGTGACATGGGGAGGAGCGCCCATAGTCAGGCCCCGGGGATGTAGCCATATCGGTGAACCTCGTTAACAAATCTCGGTGTCGTGCTCGTGTGATGATTGCTTGGTCCTTGGATGATCGACGGTGGCCTCGGATTTATTCTAACACATACCGCGCCTTCACAGGCTTGGCAACATCTTGAGCGAGGATGAGGGCAGTAGATACATAGCGGGCACTGTCTGACACCGAACCATTGGGATAGTACCTGAGAAGCCAGAGACACCCTCCGACTCTGAAAGGGCCAGACTCGATGTGATTGCCGTTGGGGACGTCGGCCTTGGTGCGCGAGTAGCCTTCGAGCTCCCCATATCTCCTGAAAAACTATTGGCGAGAGATTTCACCCCGGCTGTCACGAAGGTGGGCAATCGGGTTATGCCTTGGAGAGGTCGGTACAACACTCAAGCGGGCAAGGTTGCCCTTATCAATGCCTGTCTCTCCTCCCTCCCCATGTTTTTGATGGGATTCTACCTTCTTTCTGGAGGGATTCATGCGGGTTTTGACAAGCATAGGGGTGCCTTCTATTGGAATTCGGCTGATAACAAACGTAAATATATGATGGTGAAGTGGAAGCTAATTTGCAGACCTAAGAACGTTGGGGGTTGGGCATCATTGACACCTCTGTTATGAACAAATGCCTCATCATCAAATGGTGGTGGAAAATCATATCCGCCCCGGAGCCCCCGTTATGCTTAGCATCCTTAAAGCTAAATATTTTCCTTTATCTGGCCCCATGTTTGCTCCGTCGACGGGCGGCTCCCAATTTTGAAAAGATCTCGTCAAAGTCCACCCGGTGTTTCAATCCTTGGTTAAATTTGTGGTACGGAATGGCAAGTTTGTGGTGTGGGGATTCCACTCTTGGAGTGGCTTTTCCAGTGCTTTTCTCTTACTGTCCGGTCTCGGAGATCTCTATCTCTGAGCTCTCTGTGAATAACTGGGACTTAAACCTTTGTAAGACTCTGTCTCCTGAAGAGTTGGATGACTGGCAGTGATTCATTGCCTGCATTCCCTTGCTCTCGGAGGGGGAGGACTCGCTAGTCTGGCCCCATTCTGCCTCTGGTCGCTTCTCTGTTAAGTCTCTATACGCCAAACTAATCCCAGGGTCTCCTACCTCTAAGTTTAAGATCATCTGGCGTGCATGGGTCCCTCCTAAGATTAAAATCTTCCTATGGCAAGCGTTTCGTGGAAGGTTGCCTGTTGCTGACCAGATTCGCAAACGGAACAGACCTGGTTCGGATAGGTGTACTTTGTGTGGTGTGCTCGAAGATACGGAGTATATCTTCTTTCAGTGCTCCCTGTCCAAATTCGTGTGGTGCTGCATCAGATCATGGCTTCACGTATCTTGGAGCCCATCATCCTTTGCTGACCTTAGGGTCTTGACCAATGGCCTGTCTGGGACCTCTAAACAGGTTTTTTGGGTGGTGTTTGCGGCGATTTGTTGGTCTCTATGAAATACTAGAAACAAGTTTACTATCAAACACTCCTTCCCGGCTAAACCCGTTGACTGCTTATTTAAATCTTGCATATTCTTGCATCAGTGGAGATCATTGACTAGGGACGTTGACCACGAGGCTTTTGATATGATGACTTCAAAGATTCGGGCTACTGCTTCTTCCTTGTCGTGCAGGCAACCTGGAGTTTAATGGAACTTGGAGGTCCCTTGCTGTTGGGTTCTTCGTAGTCTGGCCTGCGTGCCATGTTTGGTTTGGGAGCCATGTATCAGTACTATGTTTATTTTGTGCATCTTTGGGCTGTGGCTACTTGTCAATTTGGCTGGTGAACACTGCCTGGTGGCTTTATTTATAAAGTCGGGCTGATGCCTTTCATCTAAAAAGAGCCAAAAAACTTATCTTGCATCACATCATCTTCACTACTATTAAACAATCAAACAAGAACTTTTTTAGGTGCACCCCATAATTAGTCCCCACAACACCGCATGAACCAATCGGCACCATACGATTAGGCCCACAATTCTCAATCTAACAGTCATCATTAATCTAATCTCTTTATGGTGTGCACTTAGCAATTTTCAATGACTGACCATACTTCACCAGGTGAGGAGTACTCTGATGACCCACAAGTATAGGGGATCTATCGTACTCCTTTCGATAAGTAAGAGTGTCGAACCCAACGAGGAGCAGAAGGAAATGATAAGCGGTTTTGAGTAAGGTTTTCTCTGCAAGCGCTGAAATAGTAGGTGATAGATAGTTTTGTGATAAGATAAATAGTAACGAGCAAAAAGTAAATAAAGTAAATCACTAGTGCAGAACCGGGCAATAGCACCGGTTTGTAAGGCCCTTTAGTGTCGGTTCCATAACCGGCACTAAAGTGTGGGTACTAAAGCCCCCCCCCCCCCTTTAGTACCGGTTCAGCACGAACCGGTGCTAAAGGGAAACCACGTGGCACGAGCCAGCTCCAGGGGCCTGGAGCCCTTTAGTACCGGTTGGTAAGACCAACCGGTACTATAAGGTTTGGGGGGTTTTTAGTTTTATGATTTCTTTTTCATTTAATTTTGTGTTTTCATTTTAATTCTTTTTTGTTTGCTGGTATTTTACGATACTACACATTGTACACGTTATGCATATATATAT
>LR880966.1:711088890-711115338 GCA_904067115.1 Aegilops sharonensis
CCAACCACAGTCCAAAGGTGACGCCTTCAAGAAGGTGATGGTGCTAGCCGCCGCCCAAATCTAAGGGATTTTTTGTTTTCACCAGGGATACACATGCAAGGGGAAGCAAGGGGCGGACCTCGATGTCGCCTACAAGTATGAGGATGGCACCCTTAACATTGTCGCCATCGTGGCCATCACCGCTGGCCAAGGGTTTCCCCCGGTCAAAATCCCCAGCCCTAAGAACGTTGTCCAACCACAAAGAGACGACGAACCAAAGGTCATTGGAATCCCGTGAAGGCTGGGCTGGCCGAGCTGCACCCGAGAAGCCACCATCTTTTAATCTTGCGCAGGAGCCGACAGAGACGGCTCTCGTGCCATGACCCACGTCCATCGCCGCCTCGCCACCCGCGCGACCAAGGGGACATCCCTTAGGATCCCACCTGCTGCAGGGAGGCGTCACCTTCGCCGCTGAAGCCGCGACCTAAAATCCAGGAGCCCCACACACGGAACATGGGGCGGAGAAGAGCCTCGCCGCCACCTTCCTCGATGGCGCACGACCCACCCGACGACCCCCTCAGGCAACGCCGAGGTGATCAGAAAGAAGGGAGAGGTGGTGTGGCCGCGCTAGGTTTTCGCCCTCGAGTTGCTACGGAGGGGTGACGCGAGGGCCACTCGTGGGAAGGGCCTATCCATAGTCCAGGTGCGGAACGCTAATGCGATGTGGGACCCAACTACAACTCGAATCAAAGAGGCCTAGCTTAATAGAGGGAGTACAAGAACATATTGTTGGTCGGATGGATGGAAGTGGGTAAGGCAACACTCGGGACCAAATCCTCACTCTAAGTTAAATTATATTTTAGCTAAGAAATAGACAATCATTAATTAATGGGTATTTAATTTTTAGAACTTCCCCTTAGATCTTGTATTATGATGTACCCTAAAAAAATCTCTTAATTTTAGTCCATATTGCACTCTAGAAAATCATTTGGACAAAAAATGATGTACTACATTACTTATGGTCAATTCTATGCACCCAAAATATGATGATCAAATCTTCAGTGGATCCGGTCTTCGTTTGTCGATGTTTGTATGTCTACAAGTTGAATCCTTCCGATCTACTTTTCTCTTCATCGACGAAGGTTGTTGTTCTAGTGCGCTCGTCCTATAGGGCCGTGGCACGACGACTTGTCGGTTGTCTACTACATCAAGTTTTACCCGGCGGCGATAAGGAAGGGGCGATGATGGCGGCTCACCTTCGGCTTGCTCCAATGTGTGTAGTTGCCGGTAGGTGGTCTATGAACCTGGATCTGATTTCTACTTCTGGTGTTCTTTGTGCTACCGTGACAGTTGATGATTAAATCGGAGACTTGACCGAGCGCCCGCCGCCACCGCCTTTCCTCCTCCCGTCCCCCCCCCCCCCCCCCCCCCCCCCCCCCTCCCCGGCCCGCGCGCCCCCCCCCCCCCCCCCCCCCCCCCCCGCCCCCGGGGCGGCCCCGCGGCCCGCCCCCCCCCCCCCCCCCCCCCCCCACCCCCCCCGGCCCCCCCCCCCCCCCCCCCCCCCCCCCCCTCCCCGGCCCGCGCGCCCCCCCCCCCCCCCCCCCCCCCCCCCGCCCCCGGGGCGGCCCCGCGGCCCGCCCCCCCCCCCCCCCCCCCCCCCCACCCCCCCCGGCCCCCCCCCCCCCCCCCCCCCCCCCCCCCTCCCCGGCCCGCGCGCCCCCCCCCCCCCCCCCCCCCCCCCCCGCCCCCGGGGCGGCCCCGCGGCCCGCCCCCCCCCCCCCCCCCCCCCCCCACCCCCCCCGGCCCCCCCCCCCCCCCCCCCCCCCCCCCCCTCCCCGGCCCGCGCGCCCCCCCCCCCCCCCCCCCCCCCCCCCGCCCCCGGGGCGGCCCCGCGGCCCGCCCCCCCCCCCCCCCCCCCCCCCCACCCCCCCCGGCCCCCCCCCCCCCCCCCCCCCCCCCCCCCTCCCCGGCCCGCGCGCCCCCCCCCCCCCCCCCCCCCCCCCCCGCCCCCGGGGCGGCCCCGCGGCCCGCCCCCCCCCCCCCCCCCCCCCCCCACCCCCCCCGGCCCCCCCCCCCCCCCCCCCCCCCCCCCCCTCCCCGGCCCGCGCGCCCCCCCCCCCCCCCCCCCCCCCCCCCGCCCCCGGGGCGGCCCCGCGGCCCGCCCCCCCCCCCCCCCCCCCCCCCCACCCCCCCCGGCCCCCCCCCCCCCCCCCCCCCCCCCCCCCTCCCCGGCCCGCGCGCCCCCCCCCCCCCCCCCCCCCCCCCCCGCCCCCGGGGCGGCCCCGCGGCCCGCCCCCCCCCCCCCCCCCCCCCCCCACCCCCCCCGGCCCCCCCCCCCCCCCCCCCCCCCCCCCCCTCCCCGGCCCGCGCGCCCCCCCCCCCCCCCCCCCCCCGCCCCCCGCGCCCCGGCGCCCCCGGCCCCCCCCCCCCCCCCCCCCGCCCCCCCCCCCCCTCTCGCGCCCCCCCCCCCCCCCCCCGCTGCGAGCGATGGGCGGACCCATGCGTCCTCCTCTCCTCCGGCTTCCCTCCCCATCCTTCTCCCCTGCCGCCGCCGGCGAGGTCCGTCGGGCCCTGCTCGCGCGGCGCCGGTGACGGCGGGCCGTTCTTTCCCTGCGCGCACATGGGGATGCGCGGGGCCTCCCGATGGCGGCAGTGCAGCTCGGCCAGCAGCAAGGCGGCTTGGCGGCGGGCTTCGGGGTCCTCGGTGCGGCGGCATGGCCGTTGGTCGCGGGGCGGCGTGGCGGTGCTGGTGGCCGGTGGCGCCCTGGCGGCCCAGATCTGGGCCCTTTCGAGCTCCATCTGGGCTAGGGCAGGTCGGCGGCTTGGTGCGTGGCGACGCTGCTCCTTGGTGTTGGTGGTGAGAAGGCGGTGGTCTACGGGCGATGGCGGCTTTGTCGGTCGGCGAGCTGCAGCGCGACGGTAGGGGCTGTCCGCACCCTTTTGGGTCCGGCCGGGCCTCGGCGCCTGGTAGGCCCCTTGTCCTTGCATTCGGTCGACTCCGCGGCAGCGGTGGTGGATGTCCCCCCACGTCAGTTGTGTTGCAGATGCCCCTGAGCTCACTATCTCTTCTCCCATCCTCCAGGTCTCGTGTCGGCGGCCTCAGGGAGACGGCGGAGTTGGTTCGGCGACCGTGGTGGCACATGTTGGTGGGTTGCGTGCTGGGCGGTGCACTATGGATCGTCTGGGGTGGTGGTGGGGGTTTGGGTCGGGAGAAACCCCTGGCGGCTCGTCCTTCCCTGACGCGGCGATGCCTGCGGGTGCCGCCGAACCTTCCTGAAGGGCGTCGGGTACACCCTCCCCACTGCCCCCCGCGTACCGGGGGAAACCCAAGGACTAGTCCAGGCAACAGTGGCGTCGTCGCCGCCTCCTTCTTAAAGGTGTTGCTTGGTATGCGGCGCTTCTGAGTGCTGGGTGCGTGGTGGTACTTCTCCGGAGGTTGCAGCTGTTGCCGGCCATCTTCGTTTCGTTGATCTGTCGTTGTTGGCATTTATTTCTCTTTCTTTTTTTCTCTTTTTCCTTTAGGCTTGTTTGTGATGCGGCCCCAGCGAGCTGGCTGTTCGGACGATGCTTTATCTATAAAGCGGGGGAAACCCTTGATTGTATGATTAAATCGGAAGTTTTTTCAAAAAAAAATGATGATCAAAAGTGTATACGATACACTGACACACATATATACACGGCTTTATGCAGGTGTCCATGTTTAGCACGCACATCTCCCTCTTTTGCCGGACGATGCACTCTGTCTTACTGTACAAGCTAAACTCGAGCACTATGGTCTGCAAAATTCAATGGTCAAAATGCAACCCCGGTGACTATTCAGAAGAGAAGAGAGCACGGTCAGAGAAATGCTGCTACTTGCTGGTCGTTGGTTGTTTCCGTTTTCGGCAGGAGACGCGCTTTCAAGTAGGGCTGCAAACGAGTCGAGCTCGAGCGAGTTGGAGTTGGCTCAACTCAACTCATATGAAAAATCGAGCGAGCTCAAACTGAGTGAAGCTCATGATCGAGCTGTAGAACATGACTCGTGCTCAGCTTGTAGCGATCTCGAGTCGATCTCGAGCTAGTTTCGAGCTAAATGAGATGATAAAAAATATGAATCTATGAATGAAAAACTAAAAAATTAAAGTGAATATGCTGGGAACTTTGTCAAAAATATAGGTTATTTAACACATAGTCGACCACGTGCCATAATAAGGCCTAAATCTTCTCTGCACTTAATTAAGTTTCCATGTTCGTTGGTAAATAAAATGGAGAAAAATTATGGACAACATAGATGGTAATAAATTATCATATTTCCATCTAATATAAGGCATGATTATTTAACATAATGATATTTTGTCGAGCTATCGAGCTAAAATCGAGCGAGCCAACATTGGCTCAAGACCGGCTCGTTTCTCGGTCGAGCTACATAAAGTATTCAAACTCAGCCTATTTATTTTCAAGTCGATCTTGAGTCGAGTCAAAAAACGAGTCGATCTCGAGTGGCTCACGAGCTTCGAGCTTTTCTTGCAGCCCTTGGTCGTTTCCGTCTTCAGCCAGCAGTGATGGCTACTTAAGGCCACAAGCCACCGGTAGTAGTGCAGCTGATAGCAAACTTTCTCCTTCAAGCACTGCGGTGGCTTCCTCTCCGCCGGCGACGAAGTGAGGTAAGAAGATTAATGGGTGGTTCCAGCAGCTTCCTCTGCCTGGGGGCAAGGAAGAAAGTCCCACCGCCTCCCCGGGCCGATCCCCACAGCAGCAGCAGCGTCGCCGCCACCGCGGCACGAACCTTGGCCTTCGACGAGCTCGCGGCGGCGACCAGGAATTTCAGAGACGACTTCCGCATCGTTCGGGAGACGAGTCTCTACAAAGGCTACCTCAGGAGCCTCAATCAGGTGATGATCCTGGCTAGCTAGCTAATCCATACTTCACTTAGTTTCATATAGTATGTACCATGCATGATGTCATGATCGACGTGCATGCATGAGGGAGAAATTGATGTGTGAGTGGATCATCATACAATATTCGTTTTAGGTTGTTGCTATAAAGCTGCAGCATGCCCATGATCCTGTTAGATCGTCATCAGAGCAACTCAACAGGGATTTTCTTGCCCGTGTCATGACGTTGAGCGTGCTGCGCCATCCGAATGTTGTCAACCTTGTTGGCTTCTGCGCGGACGGCCATCACAGGATCTTGGTTCACGAGTACATGCCATTGGGTTCTCTCCAAAATCACCTCCATGGTACCAAACCCTAGTTTTGCTCATAGTACTCATCATGATTCGATCGCTTGAGTTTGTGTTAATTAATTAACCCCCGGATCGATCTTGTGCTCATCAGATCGGTCTCTGCGCCAAGCACTGCTAGATTGGAACACAAGGATGAAGCTGCCGGCGTGGCCAAGGGTTTAGAGTATCTCCACGACAAAGGTGTGGTGTACCACATATTCATGAGCAGCTCGGACGTCTTGCTCGGAGAAGGCAACCACCCAAAGTTGTCCCAATATGGACTGGCAGACCTTGGTCGGCTAGTTGCGGACGATGATGAGAAATTGTGTATTGATTTCACCAGAACCGCTGCAATTGCCCCTGAGACAGGATTTAAAGGGAAGGCGACCATGGAGTCGAACGTGTACAACTTTGGCGGCGTGCTGCTGGAGTTAATCACAGGGAGGAGGCCCGTCGACCCCACCCAGGCCATCGCCGAGGATTGCAACCTTGTCATATGGGTAAGTTAACTATAGCCGGGTTCGTGGTTCACATGTATATATTTGCTGCTTCTTGTTAATTTGGCCGTGAATGATGTGAAACTTGCTGTTGGATCAGGCCACACGATTGATGGACAGGGGCCAATTCCGCCGGATGGCAGATCCAGCACTGCAGGGCCAGTATCCGTCCATGGATTTGCAAGAGGCACTGAAAGTTGCTTCCATGTGCATCCACGAAGAGCCGGCCATGAGATCCCCCATCGGTGCCGTCGTCGCAGCTCTGTCTCGCCTTGCCGCCTACGACGATCATCCACCTGAATCTTCACACCATGCGGCGCTTCGTTAACCTACGGAGAAACGACGTACGTCGACGTCATCTCCGGACGCATCGATCATATCAATCAAGTTATATTACTTGTTTGTTGTGATTGTGACTCTGTTGCTTGTTGACGAATAACAAGTGCCTGACCTGCATAGTATTAGGCTGTTCATCACAATCCTAGGTAAAAACATGCACAGGTTGATTGGCCGGTGTTAAAGGATTTATTTTGGTTCTAGAGGTGGAAATGTGTGTACTGCATAAGCAAGATCGGAAAGTTTCAGCTGAACCGATCCACACAGTGTGGAAGGCACAATTAGTAGTCTTTCTTTTCTTTCTTTTTTGCAGGGTACAATTAGTACTCTTTCTCTTTATCATAATATGATACTCTCTCCATTTCTTTTTAGTCTGCATATAAAATTTAGTCAAAATCAACTTTTATAAAGTTTGACTAAGTTTATATTAAAATATATCAAACTAATTTTATTAGATGCATTATGAAATTAATTTTCATATTGTTTAATTTTAGTATTGTAGATGTTGATATATTTTAATATAAATTTGGTCAAATTTTACTAGTTTGACTTTAAATAAATCTTATATGTGGAGTAAAAAGAAACGGAGAGAGTATAAAGTTGGTCAAAGTCTATGCGCACTATGGTGTGAAAGGCACAGCTAATTAGTACTCTTTCACTTATCTAACATGGTCTTTATAAATTTGGTCAAAATCTATGTGCATTATATTGTGAAAGTGAGCTAGTAGCATTCACATAGTACAAATGTAATGGCCCGCAAATATTTGGGAGGACCTGCATGCACGCATGCGTGGTTGAAAGTCGAGAGAAAGGCCGAGTGAGGCGATCAATGTGGCTTCACTTTCGTTGCTTGGGGCTTTAGTGAAGTGACCGGAGACCACGAAGCAGAGAAGACGCGTGACGTACTGCCAATAGCACTGGTCTTGCTACCTATTTCGTTTGTTTGTAAGTTGGTGATTTTTGCTTTCGGTGAGCTGTGTTGGCTACTTAGAGCATCTATAGTCGGAATTGGCAAATCTGGCCATCATCCGGAAGCGTCTGCGGATAGTGCGTGCCGGCCTCTCATATGGGTTTCCGCACATCCACATACCTCGAGGCTCAAATCCATGTAATGTATATACGTCGATCATACAATACAAATTGTTCGAATTCAACAGTTCTAAACAAAGCAAAGCAAATCATAGTTTAATAATCTGGACATGCCAAAATGAAGTAAATGTCTGACCGCGACGGATGCCTCGCTTGCTGGCCGGATCATTGGCTGGACGCCGTCCATGCCGCCTGCTTCGAGGCCATCCTTGCCTTCTGTTGCGCCTGCATCCGGGCTGCATGCTCCGCCTGCATCCTTGCCGCATTCTCCGTTGTTGCCGCTGTCGCCCTCGCCGCCTCGTACTCCCTATGCTCACTGATCTCCTTCTTCTTATCCGCAAGCCACTTATTTGCATACTCATCCAAGAGAGTTTCGTCTGCCAACATGATCTTCGCATCCTTCGCATCCTGTGCGAGTTGCAACCTCTCCTTCTCAAGCTTAATCTCTCCAAATGTCTTGCCTTCTCGAGCTCTCATTTGATCAGATCTTCTCCCTCTCAATTTTCAGCTTCTTCTCCACCCTTTTCCGGTCCCAATCATCATGATTTGCAAGCATTCACCATGCATGAAATGAACTAGCGGTCTATGTAAAACATTGAACATGCAATACGCAAAGTTGATCAGGCAGGAGCAAGAAAAACATGCTAACTCTTGTTCTGTCATTCCATTGAACAGGTCGTGGCCAGCCCAGGTGCCGCCGGTGCCCGTGCTCATCCGTGCCCGAACGAGCTGCGGCGAGTGACATATGTCAACCGCCGGCATCCGCATGGGCAGAAATCTCTCCGGAATGCCCCAACCGGCCGTTGGATCCTCCTCTGTCCCAACGTGGTCCGACAGCGCAATCCGTGTCGGCGGATGGATGGATGGGGTATGGGGTTCGGGGCACGGCGGGAGGGACAGTTGCTCCTCCATGTTCGCATCTTCCTGCAACGCCGCCGCCGCTTCCCTCTTTCGTTGTCAGTGTCGCCACATCCTCCGAGCAACGTTCTCCGCCTTGCACGACGGAGCCGAGGACGGGATGCCGACGGGTGAGGCGGACGCGGTCTCTGTTCCGGCGATCGGGGTCCGGCTTGACGACACCGAGGGGCGGCGGACGGCGATGGCTCGAACGCAGGAAATGTAGGAGGGAGGCGGGAGGTGGAGGAGGGGTTTGGTGCATTTTACGGTGGGGTAGGAATGTCGAGTCCGACGTGGCGGATGTGCCCGGGCTACCCCATATCCGTCCCACATTTGAGATGAAAATGAAAGGTGTCGGTCAGCCCGGGCGTTTGAGGCCCATTTAGGGCACCCATCTGGGTCAAATTTTCATGACCGGTTAGTGACCGGGCCGTTCATCCGAACGTTTAAGACGGGTTTAAGACGTCCGATGTAGACAGACGTAGTTTTTCTCAGTTTTGACAAGTCCACCGCAGTGTTTGGTTGCTATTGTTTTGCTGCAGCTTTTTTACTGATAACTTTATTACATGGCCAAATCAATCAGCAGTGCTAACTTTATTGTGGTTTTTTGCTGATGAGTATTTGTTGCCCACCCATCAGAATACTGTGGTTTTAGAATACTTTGGTTTGCCCAAAACTATATTGCCAAACTAAGCCTAATGTGGTGTGTCAGCCGAGAATCACTCCATCCTTTCAAACTTTCTCAGTTCAAAAACAAGTCTGCGGTGCCTTGATCACTGTGTCCTCTTCGTGTCTGTGTGTGTTAGGCTGGTCATAGCGAGAGTAACATAAGTAATAACATAGATGCCACATAAGCAAGAATGATGAGGTGGCAAGTAGTTAATGAGGAAAGAGGCAAATAGAGTAACATAATATGTTACCATCACATAGCGCTTTCCAATGCAAGATGAGTCTACAAAGCAATAAATGAACACATCTATGTTATCACACATATGACACTCCCTACTATGAAAGTAGTAACATAGACTAGTAACATATGTACTCCCTCCGTTTTTTATTACTCTGCGCCTAAGTTTTTGCGGTTTTTTCCCAAATGCTCTGCGCACTAGCCATTTCTCTCGTTTCCTTCCAATTCTGCCCCTGATTCTCAGCTTCCCACATAACTAGTGCATTAACTGCTAGCCAATCCGTTGGATGCAGCAGCAACGAGTAGCCAATCCGTTCCATATGTGTGGAGCCATCCCAAGCAATTAGTGCCGCAGTTAGCGTGCATGCAGGAGCGGGCGAGCGGCACGCAGAGCTGGCGAGCGGAACAAGCCAATCTGTTGCATGCGCGTATTTATAGCACGTCAGTTCCTAATACACACAATTAACAACAGAGCAGGGGCAAACTAGTCCAAAAAATTCTCACCTAAGCCCTCCTTGGTATCCGGGATTGCACTTAGGTGCAGACAAAATAAAAACGAAGGGAGTATGTTACTAGTCTAAGTTACTCTCCACTATGACCAGCCTTAAACCTAAATGGACAGATGCACGGATATCGGAAAGAAGCACGGCCAATCGATCCTGCACATACACCGTCCGGGGATGAGATGGTACCCGCATGCCCAACACGCCTGACCAATCAATCAACCGCCTTGGCATGCATGTACTCCTTTTATCTTTTTATTATATGCATGCATATGCTTCATAATCTTTTTCCATTAATTAATCAATCAATAGAGAAGTTTGTTCGATCAGTCAATGCATACATGTGCTCTTTTTATATATAAAAAAATCTCATTTGAAAGGTAGTATCAGCAGTGCGTGCATATGCTTCATAGATTTCACATCATTCAATCAATCCGCTCGGTCAGTCAATGCATGAAGACTAAGCAATCTCTCTTGACTTTTTCTATGCAGGTTGTTTTATTCGTAGGATTGCAAACCATTGAAATTTTTTCTTTGGCTTCATTTGAACTAGATTTCATAGAAAACTTTCCATCCACTAGAACCTCTTTAAAAGAATCCTAAATTTTTCACGTGTACAATCGAATACCCTCACAATTCTGTAATATTCAAGATGGCATGCTACTCTATTCCTATATGTTTCCTATTCCTNACTATGACCAGCCTTAAACCTAAATGGACAGATGCACGGATATCGGAAAGAAGCACGGCCAATCGATCCTGCACATACACCGTCCGGGGATGAGATGGTACCCGCATGCCCAACACGCCTGACCAATCAATCAACCGCCTTGGCATGCATGTACTCCTTTTATCTTTTTATTATATGCATGCATATGCTTCATAATCTTTTTCCATTAATTAATCAATCAATAGAGAAGTTTGTTCGATCAGTCAATGCATACATGTGCTCTTTTTATATATAAAAAAATCTCATTTGAAAGGTAGTATCAGCAGTGCGTGCATATGCTTCATAGATTTCACATCATTCAATCAATCCGCTCGGTCAGTCAATGCATGAAGACTAAGCAATCTCTCTTGACTTTTTCTATGCAGGTTGTTTTATTCGTAGGATTGCAAACCATTGAAATTTTTTCTTTGGCTTCATTTGAACTAGATTTCATAGAAAACTTTCCATCCACTAGAACCTCTTTAAAAGAATCCTAAATTTTTCACGTGTACAATCGAATACCCTCACAATTCTGTAATATTCAAGATGGCATGCTACTCTATTCCTATATGTTTCCTATTCCTGCATTTTGAAATTCCTATAAATCAAATAGGCCTTAAAATGGAGGGAGTACAACGAATGATTGTTGGTCGGATGGGTGGAAGTGAGTACGACAACACTCGGTGACCAGATCCTCGCTCCAACTCCAATCCAACGATGAGGCGATCGAGAGGCGACCAGGATCCCTTGCGCGCCGCCGGTGATGCTGCCGGTTCCCTCTCTCTTCGTCGGCCGCTCTGGTGGCGGGAGGGAGGGGGAACCCCGGGTCTGTTCGCTAGGTGGGTGTGTGGTAGGGTTAGGGTTGAGGGAGACGCTGTCGAGGCCGTTGCGGTGGTGTCGCATCGGAATAAGTTTCTCCGGGCTCCGTTCACGGTCAGGCGAGGCTTTTGCCTTCGTCTAGGAGCCAGCGGTGTTGGGGATCCCCAGATCTCGTCGAGGTCGCGGGCTATGGTGGTTGGAGGTCCATCGGCACTGGCTGTTTGGATCCTCAGATGGGCGATGGATGCAGGGAGACGAAGACCTTTCTTCTTCCTTGTTGGTATGATTTGCTGCTGCTGTTCTTCTCCTTCCTTTGCGCTGATGCTGGTGGGAGATCCTGCTTTGTCCGGGCGGATGGCCCGGCCGCAGTGCTGGACCGGTCGGATGACTCGAGTTCTCTTCCTTTCGGAAGGGACACTTTGCGCGGTACTCAAAGCCAAAGATGGCGAAGGCTGTTGCAGGTGTGTTGAATTGATGTCCATGCCCTCTCAGTGCTGGTGTCAAGGAAGGAGGAAGCAGCGTGGCGGCAATTGTACCGTGGTCGAAGATGATGACCTGTTTGCGACTGGTTGCAGATCCTTCTGCTGCAGGGGTCTTCTCTCAAGATTCAGGGATGATGACACAGGGCTCCGGAGATCTTCTTGTGTTTTGGTTGTCTTAAGGTAATCTAGGTGTTCATGGTCCTTTGTGTTTGCGTTTCAGTGTGCTTGTAAGAGTCAACTACTTTGTACTGATTCGTAATTTGAATGAAGAATTTCTCAAAAAAAAAAAGATCCTCGCTCCAACTTGAGTTCTATTTTAGCTACAAAAATTAGAATCATTAATTAATTGGTACTCCCTTCATAAAAAAAATAAAAAATATATAAGAGCGTTTAGATCATTAAAGTAGTAATCTAAGCACTTTTATATTAAGAAGTACTTAATTTTAGAGCACACTGCATTTTAAAAAATCATTTGGACAAATAATGATGTACATTACTTACGGTCAATTCGATGCACCCAGAAGATCTTGTTAAATATGATGATCAAAAGTGTGTATCATACAGTGAAGACAATTATGTGTTTCTTGAAAAGAAGATTAAATCCCCGGCCTCAGCATCACAATACCATTCATGTTAACTAATTATTCAACAGAGTACAGAACAAAGACAGACACACCCTAAGCATTACAAGATATGAAATAGACACATGTGACTATGTATACTTCTTCCGCAGCAACTATTTCAAGAAGAAATAAAGGTTCTCGCGTGACCGGAGATGATTTGAACAAGGATTTTTATCGTGATTTTCGAAGCCAGCCAACAAGCACCAGCACGACAGCAAGTAGAGATGACGCCTTCAACAAGGTAATGATGCAAGGCCGTCGCTGCTAAGCTCAACCAATAAAAGTCAGGACAAGAGTTTTCACCCCGGACATGAAGCGGTGTTTCAATCAGCATCTTGAAAATAAATCATGTGATATTAGTCGGTCAAACTCCACTCTAGGGTAAGGCACTAGCAAATTGATGCGACGCCTTCCCACCATGGTCATCGTCATGGTCGTCGTCAAGCGGACGTCCATGTCACGACGCGGAACTAGTCGTCATCGTCAGGTGGATCTTCTTGTCGCGGTCGTCGAGGACTGTCGCCCCGCCGCAATTGTATTACACAGTCGGTCCACCAAGGAACAAGTAATCAAAGCACGATGACGACATCGAGATTTGTTAACGAGCACACAGGGAGGCGTCCAGGTTGCCGATGTGCAGTATTGTGATGGTGTCACGGGGAAAAGAGCCCGTAGTCATGTGCCCCGGGGATCTAGCCATTTGGTCCTCGGATTATCGAGGATGTGCCTTGGATTATTCTAAGAAATTCGACAGTAATGTACAAAGTTCATCAGTTCAAACACACACATATATACATGGCTTTATGTAGAAAGTAGCACGCACATCTCTCTCTCTTTTGCGGGGTACACTCTGTAGTAGTACTAGCTAAACTCAAGCACTAGTCTGTAAAATAACTTGCATCGTTACAGTTACTATGCTCCCACGAAATCAAGCCCTCTGAGAGCTCGGTGATTCTTTTTCACAGCAGGCCCCGGCTGTCAGGGTCAGGTTACTGGGTCTGGCCCGTTTGTGAGTGCAGCCCAACCGACGTTCTCGCGTTGGTAATTGGTGGGCCGCGTTCTCTTCCTCTCGAGAGATTTGGGGGAAGCGTTAGCGACGTCGGCGGCCGCCCTCAGCCATCTCGCTCGCCCTCCCACCGGCCGTTTCCAGCGTGGACTTCCCACCGGCTGCCTCACTCGGCTTGACTCCGGCGAGAAAGAAGGCGGACGAGCGGGGGAGGTGATAGTCAGTAAGCACGCCATGGACGGCTTGGTCAAGAGCGCCCACATCTTCATCCAATACTTCTCTGCAACATCCGTATGACTCCCTCAGCCTCTGCTCCATCGCACGATTCTCTCTTTCCCCCACGGTTTCGCTCGATTTCCGCAAGTTATTTTTGATAGATTTGATATTTTAGGTGAATCTGGTTGAGGGGCTTGATACTTGTGTGAATGTTTGGGAATTTATTAGGGGAAAATATAAGCTGTAGGCGGTGAGGCACACCAGATCCGGTCGTTGGGACTTGCGAGTGCCACGCCGCTGCTACCCGGAGCTTTGATCTCACCTCGATGCACTGCAGATGTTCGAGCTCCGGCCGCTCGTGCTCCGCACCATGCCTCGCCGCGCCGCTGCCTTTTAGGCTCAAGGCCTCACCGCTGCCACTCCCGATCTGGTGGAGGCCTCCGCTTTTCTTTGAGTATGACGAGAGAGAGCTGGGGAGGGCTCATCCAGATATTTAGGGGTGGTAAGGTCGCATGTATAATTTCCGATGGCTGACCATAAAAAACGAAAATCCTGCACTCGCATCTTGCATGAGGATGGCAAGCTCGAATAGGAGGTGACAGATGAGGGAGGACGGGTATCTCTTGAACCCTCAGTTTGTAGCAAACTTCGAACATGTGCAGGCCCGCGGCATGGTCGTCCGCGCCGGTCAAGGCCGCTGTGATCGTGGCTGCCATGCGTGTGTTCGGCATGCTCGCATCCGTCGTGGTCCTTCATGTCATGCTCTCATTCTTCACCCGTATAGACCAAATGGACCAACCGATGTGTGAACAACTATGGCGAGAGTAGCATTTGTAAGAGAGGAGGCAGTTCTTGAGCAGTATTTGATCCTCATTTTTTTATTTTGCATCCTCGACCATGAAGTAGGACTCCTACTATAGGAGTGATCCTCAACCATGAAGTAGGAGCACCTATGAGAACAAGGAAGAAGGATGAACTGGTATATATAATTGTATCTTTGCTGCCATGATCACATCAATGATGCGATTCCCAGCCTGATGTACTGAGGCTGATCAAGTATGAGGTTCATAGTATTTGAGGCTATCTATCTCATGCAAGTTAGCTAGCTATAGTGTGATTCCCTGCCAGTTAACTTCCCGTGCGTGCAAGCCTACCTAACTGATTATTTTCTAGCTCTCTCTCTCTCTCTCTATATATATGACCTTTGTGCACAATCCAGATATTGTGTATGAGAAAATGAAATGTAAAAGCTACATAATTGTGAATATCTTTCATCTTCTTTTATGCTTTGTGTTTGTGAGCGGTCATTAGCCATACCGTTATGGTTTTGTCAATCGAATAACTTTTTGGTATGCGTGATGTCTCTGCAGATCATATATAAATGGATGGTGAAATGACAGGTCTATATTTTGTCACATTAAGAATCTTCATTTCAAGCTCAGGTTGGAGCTACTGCATCTATTAGAGCTAATTGTTCTAGATTGGAGCTAATATAAGAGAACCACATATATCAATGGAGCATCATATGGTGGGTTGATTAAATTAAAAAAATTATGAGTGGTACTTGTTTCTTTCTCTGAGACACAAAAGTCAGTCACACATCCCTCAGGAAACATGCTGCTAGCATAAACAAGAAAAAAGCAGGATGCCAAAACCATTCTTTCTTTGAAGTCAGTTTGCTATAAAGCTATAAAATTGGCTTGCATGCATGAGGATTTTATTATCATATTCATTAAGTTTGTCTATCAAACCCCAAAATTCGACCAAAAATTGACAATGAAATGGAAATATATATCTTGATGTGGGATTCTTGTGTTTTTTATAAATGTTATCACATAATGTTTTTTCAAGAGTAACTCTAAACCATAAGATCCGTGAAATTAGTCTTCAACTCTTAGCTTCATGATAGCATCATAGCCTTTTATTTTTAGCTTATCCATTTATTACAACCTTAATGCCACCTAACCTCTTATGTAATTGTAATTGTTTCTTTTTGGTTCACCTGAGTACGTACTATTGTCTTGTTTGTTTTCAGGTGTTTGTAAGGAAGGAGTTGGCTGCAAGGTTTCTGCACCAAAGGATCAGCATGTTTTGCGTATCCAACTCTACAGCTAAGCCCCTCTTTTATGAAGCTCTATTAATGTGATCAAACGTTGCTGACATGCCACGAGGAAAGAAGAATATATACAAATGACTTAATCCAACTGAGTTGGAACCATGTGAGAAGAAAATAAAGTTTCAGATGAGTCCAAAGATGGCCATGTTTCTTGATGGTCTTACATCATTAGCCCACTGTATACTTAAATAAATCTTGCATAAATGCAACTTTTACTAAATTTGCTCACTTTTATTCCCATGTGCATGTCACGTGGAATTTTGGTAGACAGAGATGGTTTAGTTTTGCCTATCAGTTTCCTTTTCTTATCAATTTTCGTGTACCATGATCAGATGATCAATTATGTTTGTTCACATATCATATCCTTTTCTGATGTTTGTTATAATTGCATCGTTGAGGAATTAATGATGCTGCTATAGTCCCAATAACTTATTCAGTCCAAGCATTGAAGCGATGTATCAAACTAGAGTACATAGTTGCAAACAAAATGATCAAGAAGCTAAAAACAAAAACGGCGCAGCAAAGCGCGCGTTCAGCTCTAGTGCTTTTGTAAAAGTCGACGGTCAAACTGCAACCACGATGACTATTGAATTCAGAAGAGACCACGGGCAGAGAAATAAACAAAGTGACCGAGGAAACGCGCTCGCTGGTCCTGGTGGCTAAATTTCATGTTTTGACCCTTTTTTCAAACCTATTCGAGATCTGACCCCGGTTCGTAAAAATTTCAAGATCTGACCCTTTTTGCTACCGCCACAGGTTTTGGCGGTAAGGTATAACATGCTACCGCCACGGCTTAAGGCGGTAGGGTTTAACTGCGCCATCACGGCCGTTAAACATGAAAAATACCCTACCGCCAAAGTCTTCGGCGGTAGCCCATTGTATCCTACCGCCAGAATTGTTGGCGGTAGGGTCTGCACCCCCACAGCACCCACCATCTCACCCACTGTAGCAGTGTATCCACCATGCATATAGTACAAGAAATATTTCTTAAAATGGAGAACCCCTGCCACCAGACATGCATGCTATGATGATGCACCGCTACAGTGATCCATGCCTCCATCCCATGCGTTGCTTCTGCAGCTAGCTGCATGCGCTAGCTCTAGCTCTGGCTCTATCTCTGTCATCCTTTCTCTCTCTCTTGCTGTTTCTTTGCTGCGTGGTGTTTCAGCCCCAGGACTAGGGCAAGGCCTAGAGCGGCAGCTAGAGGACTAGGGCACGGCCTAGAGCGGCAGAGAAGCTACTCTCTTTTCTGCGGTGTAGTATATGCAGACCCTACCGCCAACAATTGTGGCGGTAGGATATAATGGCCTACCGCCAGAAACCTTGGCGGTAGGGTATTTTCCATGTTACGACGGCGTGACGGCGCAGTTAAAACCCATCGCCATAGCCCGTGGCGGTAGCATGTTACACCTTACCGTCAAAATCTGTGGCGGTAGCAAAAAGGGTCAGATCTCGAAATTTTTACAAACCGGGGTCAAATCTCGAATAGGTTTCAGAAAATGGTCAAAACACGGAATTTTGCCGGTCCTGGTCGTTGGTGGTTTCCGATTTCGGCAAAGTGACGGAGTAGACGCGCTTCGAGGCTGTTGCTGGTTTCCGTTTTCGGCACGCTGTGATTGGCTACTTAAGGTGTCAAGCCACCCGTAGTGAGGTGCCGTGTGTCAGCTGAGACCAGAGAGTCACTCAGTCACCCATCACTTCCAAACTTTCTCAGTTCAAGCAAAGTGTGCGGTGATTCCCTCGACGCCGGCGACGAGGTGATAATTAAGATCAAATAGTCTTTTCATGGTTGCTCTCATGGAGGCTGTGGCGCGTCTCACGCGCAAGCAGGAAAGAGTAACACAAGGACCGGCAGCTGAATCATGGGTGGTTTCAGCTGCGTCCTCTGCCTGGCCGCAAGGAAGAAGGAAGTCCCACCCTGGGCCGATCCCCACAGCCACAGCAGGGTCGCGGCCACCACGGCACGACCCTTCGCCTTCGACGAGCTTGTTGCCGCGACCAGAAACTTCAGACGCGACTTCGACATCGCTGGTCGGGAGGCGAGTCTCTACAAAGGCTACCTCAAGAGCGTCAAGCAGGTGAGTATCTTGCTTGCCTAAGCTAATCCATGTTTTTACTCAGCTTCATATGTATCGTCATGTCATGATCGATGTGAGGGAGGAGATTGATCCATCATATCATAATCGTTTGTAGGTCGTTGCTATAAAGCTGCAGCATGTCAATGATCCCGGGTCATCGGAGCAACTCAACAGGGAGTTTCTTGCCCATGTGCTGATGCTGACCACCCTGCGCCACCCGAATGTCGTCAACCTCGTTGGCTTCTGTGCGGACGGCCATCATAGGATCTTGGTTCACGAGCACATGCCACTGGGTTCTCTCGAAGATCACCTCCATGGTATGAATTGGTAACAAACCCTGTAAATTCTGCCAATGAATGATTCGATCGATCTTGTGTTCACCAGATCGAGCTCCAGGCAAAGCACCGCTAGACTGGAATACAAGGATGAACATAGCTGCCGGCTTGGCCAGGGGTTTGGAGTATCTGCATGACAAAGGCGTGGTGTACGGCACCTGCATGAGTACCTTGGACATCTTGCTCGGAGATGGCGCTACCACCCAAAGTTGTCCCAATATGGACTGGCAGACCTTCAGCGGCTAGTTGCAGACGAAGATAACAGCCGCTGGCCTAATGTTCTCTTCGGCACTGTTGCCCCCGAGACAATGTTTGCCGCGAGGGTGACCGTGAAATCGAGTGTGTACAGCTTCGGCAGCCTACTTCTGGAGATGATCACGGGGCGGAGGCCCATCAGCCGCGCCCAGCGCGCCGAGGATCGGAACCTTGTCACATGGGTAAGTTCATTAGCTTTCCGCGTACACATATTTGTAATTTGGGTGTGAATGATGTGACGTTTGTTGTTGGATCAGGCCACACGGTGGATGAAAGACAAGAGCCAGTTCCGCTGGATGGCAGACCCGGCGCTGCAAGACCGGTACCCGTCCAAGGATTTGCAAGAGGCACTAGCAATTGCTTCCATGTGTGTCCACCAACAGCCGGCCATGAGACTGCCCATCGGCGCCGTCGTCACAGCTCTGTCTCGGCTTGCCTCCGATGCTGATCCACCACCTGAATCGTCACATCGCACGATGGCTCGTTAATCTAGCTAGGTCAGAAACGATGTTTTCGTCATCTCCATATGCATCGATCGTCATCAAGTTAACCTAGCTATATGCATAGAACAGAAACTGGAGACTCTAATTTCAGGGCTTGTAAACGTAAGTGGAAGACATGGTAATAGGCGTTACAGGTACAAAGGGAGAAGAAAAGAACTTACATTCTAGTCTGAAGTATTGACAAATAAATATTGTGTATGAGTCGTAATTAGCCAGCGAAGAATATGTTCATAGCTTATTACACCATTGCGAAATGTTACATGTCCTGAAATTGAGACCAAGTCATTGCTGAATTAATTAAGTCGCTGACAAAAACATACAACCTGCTGAAACAAAATCCACAATATAATGTTGTTTGGAAAAAAAGACACTAATAAATCAAGCAAGTCAGGAACAAAGGTCATGTCACAAGAGAACAAAGGGCAAACTTCGGCTGATACATAGCCTATTGGTAAATTATGGGTTCTCTACAAAAACTGGACTAACATGTACATCTAAAATTATTTACTACTCCCTCCATTCCTAAATATTTGTTTTTCTAGATATTTCAACAAATGACTACATACGTAGCAAAATGAGTGAATCTACACTCTCAAATATGTCTATAACTCTATATACATCTGTATGTGGTAGTCTATTTAAAATCTCTAAAAAGACAAATATGGAACGGAGGGAGTAGATAGTAGTGACTTGTACTGCCACAATCGTATCACAATAATACTAGTCCATCCGAGCAAACACATAGTGTCCAAAGTAAGAAAAGCAACTAACATGGAGTAAAGCCAGGCAATGATGGAATAAACAACAACAACAACAACAACAACAAACTGCTCCATACAAAGTTCAAATTCCGTAAACTTGGACATGCACCAAAACTGCATTAGCTATCCAGTCAAAAAGGGCAGGCATGGTGTCAGCTAGGATAACTTGTACTCATCGGACAAGACAAGCGTGTGAGATAATCAAGAGGCCCTTCAAGGAATCTGTAGAGTGGTCTTCTCGGTCAGTCAATGCATGCATGTGCTCTCTTTGTAAGGAAAAAAATCTCACTGAAAGGCGTACTATGCTCCATAGAATTTTCTTGTCACGTCAGTGCACGAAGACTAATCAATCTATTTTGATTTTTTGTTGGTTTGCAAATTATTGTACTATAGGGGCATTAATGACGAGTAGCCTCATCAGTCAATGGATAAAGTTTAAGCAGCCTCTCTTTACTTATTCTTTTTCAAAAAAGAGAAGTTGTTGCTAAAGATACACTATTTACTTATCCTTAGTATGTAAGTTGTACACCGGCGATAGACTACTTTTGAAAATGGATTATTTCGTGTCAAACTCGTAATCGTGATTAAGGGTCAAAACAATTATGTTGAGCCCTATGAAAGCTGCTCATGGCTCTGTCAGCTTCATGCTTCGAGCACCCATGTGTGCTATACAATATAGCAAAGAGGAGATGATTTATGTAAGTCATATTCCGCAGTTGACATGTACATAATAACATAGAGGGATCATGCACCACACGACTTCGCCGCGGCAGGACCTGTTGCAGGCTTGAGACACAAGGCACTGCATAATGTAAATGGTGCCCTTGCATTGCGAGGGCCCGTGTGCTAGTTATATATTAGTGATATTGATATCCGACATTAACCGTTAATCTTGCTTAGTCTTTACTAAATTGGTCGATTCTTCTTCTAGTCGTGTGGTGGAAGAAGACAATGGAAAAGGGTGGAGGTGGGATCTGTTATTCGAGGCAAAACTTAGTACTAGTACTCTAACTCCTCCCCACAGCGACTCCCAAGCGGGCAGGGTTTCTCTGCCTCCCGCTGGCACTTATGCTAATATGTCTTGTCTACTATGGCCTGAGGGCCATGGAGGTGTGGTCGATCCCGGCCCTTGTCGGTGTGTGACGCCCGGATAATTAAGCTACAGCAACCCTCTGCTAATGACGTCACGTCACTTTGATTACTGTTGCTAATCTCACATTAGTTCAAAACGGATTCAAATTCAAATTAAAAAACAAGCAAACAATAAAACTTTTCAAATATTAAAACTAAAATATTCGGAGTGAACCAATTAATTCATAGGTAGTTATGGTGGGGAAACCACATTTTTATAAAAGGTTTAAATGCACTTAGGTAATTAAAGTAGTAGGTAAAAGAATTAAATAAATGCCTTTCTATTTTATAAAATATTAAAATATCTTATTTAGTTGCCTGAAATTAAGGGGTCAATAGAATAATTATTATTGCTAAATTGGGACTTGCTTTTAGGTTTTATAAATCTGTAATGAATCAAAATGAAATAAAAATAGAAAAGAAAAGTGGAAAGAAAACAAAACTAACAAAATAAGAAGAAAAGCAAACCCCCCCCCCTCACTGGGCTTCGGCCTAGCAGGACACCAGCCCAACTGGGCAAAGGCCCAACCGGCCAGCCCACCCACACTCCCTTATCGCCTCTTATCCGCAAACCCTAACCCCCCACGACCACACACTTTCCCCCACTCCCCACGTCTTCCTCTCCCCCCTCTCCTCTCGATCCCATCTGGATCGGGGAGGGGCTCGACCATGACACCGCCCGGATCGACCGTCGCCGCCGCCCGAGGACCTCGTCGGAGGCCACCTCGCCGAGCCTTCCCCGCCGGACTACCTCCCCTGCGTGCATCGTCCCCGTCCCCCACCTCGCGCCCCACTGCCCTTGACCCCACGATCGCCGGTGAGGCCCTTGGCCTCTTCTCTCCCCTGTCCCCGTATGCAAGCGCACGCGCCGACCTGCCTCTGTCAGCTCCTCCCTCGTCTGGCATGTGCGCCCCCCGCACCGCTCCGCCTCGTGCTAACCGCGGCTGCGCCGCCCACGGCCACCGCACGCGCGCGTCCTATGCCACGCCTCGCTAGCCCTGCCCTGCCGCGAGTGCGCCGCGCTCCGACCCACCGCGCTCGCTCGCGCCTGCGCCGTGTAGGCCTCGGCCGCACGGCTCTGTTGCCGCGGCTATTGCTTCGGCTGATGCTACCTTCCCTGCCGTCGCCGGCCGCACCCGCCGCCGCCTGCTGCATCGCTGCCAACTATCGGCGCCCAGTCAGACCCGTCCCTGGCAACTTGCGCACTCGTGCCCGCATGCACGCCCTCGCCGGCCCGCCACCCACACCACCCGCTGCTCGCTGTGCCGCCCTGATCTGGCCGCTGTCACCGACGCCGGGCCACGCGCCGGCCCCCTTCACCCGCTCACCGCAGCGCCCTGTCGGGCGGGCTGGCGCTCGTCGCCCGCGCCTGCAGTGGCCTATGGGCCACTTACCAGTGGGTCCTACCCCCCTGTGACAATGACAGATGGGGCCCACGCCCTTAGAACGTTTAAAAAATTTGAAAGTAATAGAATAATTAATTAGTGAATTAATTAAGTTAATTAACTCTGTTTAGTTGGCCTAATCAATTAGTTAGTTTAATTAAACAAAAATTAGATTAGTTAAACCCTAATTAGAATAAACAAAGTATGACAGCTAGGACCCACACGTCAGTTTGACCCAGTCAACGCCCTGTTGACTGCTGACGTCATGCTGGCGTCATGATGACGTCAACATACACTATTCTAGATAATGTTGATTTAAAATATTAAATGAATTCTATAAATAATTAAAACTTTAGAAAATCATATAAAATAATCCATAACTCGGATGAAAATACTTTGTACATGAAAGTTGCTCAGAACGACGAGACGAATCCGAATACGCAGCTCGTTCGTCCGCCACACATCCCTAGCACAGCGAACACACAACTTTCCCCCTCTGGTTCAGCTGTCAGAAAACGCGAAACACCGGGGATACTTTCCCGGATGTTTCCCCCCTCATCAGTATCACCTCATACCGCGTAAGGGCACACCTAGCACCGTTACTTGTCATGTCATGCAATGATATGCATCTGTCTGCATTGTATTCATTGTTTCTTCCCCATCTTTCTCTCCAGTAGACTACGAGACCGACGCCGCTGCTGGTGCCCTGATCGACTACGTTTGTTGACGACCCCTCCTTCTTGCGAGAGCAACCAGGCAAGCCCCCCTGATCATCAGATATCGCCTATTCCATCTCTCTACTGCTTGCATTAGAGTAGTGTAGCATGTTACTGCTTTCGGTTAATCCTATTCTACTGCATAGCCTGTCATTGTTGCTACAGTTGTTACCCTTACCTGCAATCCTAAATGCTTAGTATAGGATGCTAGTATTCCATCAGTGGCCCTTCGTCTGCCACGCTATACTACCGGGCCGTGATCACTCGGGAGGTGATCGTGGGTATATACTTATATACATAATGTATGATACATGTGGTGACTAAAGTTGGGTCGGCTCGTTGAGTACCCGCGGTTGATTCACAGATTGGGGGCTGAAAGGACATACTTTCCCGACGGCCCTCCGTGTGGATCTTTGTGGAGGAGGACAGGGCAGGTTGAGACCACCTAGGAGAGAGGTGGGCCTGGCCCTGGTCGGCGTCCGTGGTTACATCAATTAACACGCTTAATGAGATCTTGCTATTTGATCTGAGTCTGGCCACTGGCCTATACGCACTAACCAACTACACGGGAACAGTAATGGGCACTCGACGTCGTGGTATCAGCCGAAGCCTTCTTGACGTCAGCGATTGAGCGGGGCGCGCCGGATTGGACTGGAACGCCCGCTCTTGTATTATGGAGGCTAGGTTTGCTTCCGGCCGCCCTCGCAACGTGCAGGTGTGCAATGGGCGATGGGCCCAGACCCCTGCGCCATAGGATTTAGACCGGCGTGCTGACCTCTCTGTTGTGCCTAGGTAGGGCTGCGACGTGTTGATCTTCCGAGGCCGGGCATGACCCAGGAAAGTGTGTCCGGACAAAGAGGATCGAGCGTGTTGGGTAGTGTGGTGCACCCCTGTAGGGAAGTTTATCTATTCGAATAGCCGTGATCCTCGGTAACAGAACGACCCGGAGTTGTACCTTGACCTGATGACAACTAGAACCGGGTACTTAATAAAACACACCCTTCCAAGTGCCAGATATAACCCGGTGATCGCTCTCACACATGGCGACGAGGGGAGGATCGCCGGGTAGGATTATGCTATGCGATGATACTTGGTGAGCTTACCATCTACTCTCCTCTACATGCTGCAATATGGAGGCTGCCAGAAGCGTAGTCTTCGACAAGACTAGCTACCCCCCTTATTCTGGCATTCTGCAGTTCAGTCCACTGATATCGCCCCTTTACACAGATACCCGTGCATATGTAGTTTAGATCCTTGCTTGCGAGTATTTTGGATGAGTACTCACGGTTGCTTTTCTCCCTCTTTTCCCCCTTTCCATTCTACCTGGTTGTCGCAACTAGATACTAGAGCCCAGGAGCCAGACGTCACCATCAACGACGACTCCTACTACGCTGGAGGTGTGTACTACTACGTGCAGACTGCCGACGATGACCAGGAGTAGTTTAGGAGGATCCGAGGGAGGAGGCCTGCGCCTCTTTCGATATGTATCCCAGTTTGTGCTAGCCATCTTATGGCAACTTGTTTAACTTATGTCTGTACTCAGATATTGTTGCTTCCGCTGACTCGTCTATGATCGAGCACTTGTACTCGAGCCCTCAAGGCCCCTGGCTTGTATTATTATGCTTGTATGACTTAATTTATTTTTAGAGTTGTGTTGTGATATCTTCCCATGAGTCCCTGATCTTGATCGTACACGTTTGCGTGTATGATTAGTGTACGATTGAATCGGGGGCGTCACAAGTTGGTACCAGAGTCGAGTGCCTGTAGGAATCCCCCTTCCACACTCCTTGTCCAAAGTTGAGTCTAGTCATTGAAAAACTTTTACTAACATGGATGTGTGGCTTACGGGCCCACGTCGCCATTGGGTGGTATTAGGATCTTTTACTCCTCGATCTTTACTCTGGGACTCTGATCTCTCTTCTATTCGGGTTAAAATGATTTTGCTAACTCTAACTCTAGGTTCTCGTAATTACTTTCTCCTGGAGATCCCGTCACTCCAGATGATTGCTTGGCGCACCGTAGGGTTCCGAAGATACTCTCCGATGTTCTTCCGAGAACTTGTGCTCATCGGGTTTGCAATTCCCTACCACCGATACATCCCTATGGAAGCTACTTACACTTGCCGTCTATACCTTCATTCCCAATTACTCTTGTTAGCACAAGATACCCTGAACTACTTCCCGCTATTCCGAGGATCCTTTGTGCCTACTGTCTTGCAGTTCCTTGTCACCCGAATACACCTACAAATTAGTCCTCACACATACCGAGGATTTGTTTCTCCCCAGTTGTTCATGTGTTTCACAAAAGTCTACGAAATACTATTCGATCTTACAAAAATCCTCAATAGCCTTTTGTTCTTGAAATCCTTGCTTGCTTGCATTATAGTTAATCCCATAAGTCTAGAAATCTTATTGGCACCCTTTGTCACTATTATTTTGAGAACATTAATTTGATATGTTTGCGAATGCTCGCAATCATCAAGCAATTAGAATTCTTCCCTTCGGCTCAGACGTCACTCTGGGCATTAGCTGGTTCTCAGCCAATAAATTTGCCGTCGATTGTACCTCCCTATGTCTATTCGACTGTCCATCTTTTATCAGAGCGTCTGCTTCTGATCCTTCGTTTTGGAAATCATAATTCCTTTGTTATCTAAGCATCGAATTATTCAGATGTTCTATAATCCGATGCATTTGTATTCTTTCTTCCTCTTATTGAGTACTGATACTCACATCAGCTCCGTTGTGGACCGCTAGGCCCATTGCTGGGTTATTATCCGTTAGTATCCTTCACATTGAAAATTTTTGTGAGTTATTCCCATGATACACAATGTCTTTGACAATCTGTATCTTCTGCTTTGTCAACCATGCTCTACTTACGAGCTTGAGTTATTTGCTCCCGAAGTTTGTGGTATATGTTCCTAAGATGCCCCTATGGGTTGAACCTATGCCTTCCCTAACCGTTTGCACCCGAGAGTTTTCATGAGTCATACTCTTCTCGTGTTTTGCCGGATAATATTTCAACACTACAACTTCATCGAAAGCAAGAAGTGAATGAAAGGTTATGCATTGGAGAAGTGGGAGTCGACCTTGAACTTTGTGTTCATGCCCATGGACACGATGTTGATCTTATCATGGAAGCTTCTTGTGATAATAATATTCCCCTTGTTATAAGTTCATCTTGTATCTATGTTTGGTCCTTTGCAACCGCTGTTCCTACCATGATTGTTCTCCTTTGATTCTATTTCTCGGACAGGTTAAAGTACTTGCCTTCTGCAGATTAATACGCCTGCACAACCTCTATTTTGTTCTACCTTCGAGTATTACCCCCTGGTATCTCGAGAATATCAACCATTGCACTTCATCTTATGAATTTCTGATGAAGTAGTACATTTCCCTGTCATAATCACACCACGGGTTCTGAGTTGTTAGTCACATGAGAGCACTGATAACTAAGTCGAGTCCGCGATGCGAATTCTACAACTCTTAGCAATCTTCTTTGCTTGCGAGTTTAATAATCCTTCAAGTCATTCCTAGCCTGATCGACTACACCATTATCGTGCTAACTTTAACTGTGATACCCGGTCCTTCTTCCCGGAGCACAATTTTGACGCTGAGCTAAGCTTACGTTGATTTCCTCGTCATATCGTTCCACCTCAAACAACAAGCTTAATTCCGAGTTGGTGTCGTATCCAGGGACCCAATAATCTTTCACTGCATCCATCCTTTTGCTTGATGCAGTCGTTGATCGATTACATCTTCTCAAAACCTCTCGACGAATTTGTCGTGACCGTTTCAACAATTTGATTTCTTCCAAGTTGTGTGTCGAATTCAGGATGAGTAATACCATCCTTGCCCCCTCGATATTTTTTATTAACATCGACAACATTCTCGCATCCCCCCCCC
>LR880966.1:711130394-711151732 GCA_904067115.1 Aegilops sharonensis
ATATATATATATCATCAAATTACTACAGGCAGTACGTATAACATACCATTTCATGCCGATCGACCATGGTACTTGTCAGGCGGGTCACGAATGGCACCCCAACAAAGTCATCACGTGGAGGAATTATGTCCCATAGGTTGCACACCTCCTCCTCGCTTAGCCTCATTCTTTGAGCTACGATGGCTTCATGAAGTGGGTTCTCATCATCTTCATCGAGTGGGTCCTCATTATCTTCATCATCTTCGTCATCTTCATCATCTTCGTCATCTTCCACCAGGTTGAGATAAATGACAGCCAACTTGGGTCTTTTTGCTCTGAAGGAGAAGCTGATCAACTCACCACCAGTAAGACGCATATGGGCAAGGAAACGGGCCCATCCATCTCCTCCAATCTGCGACATATTGCGTCCTTTCTCGACCTCCATAGTGTACGGCCCACCAGGAGCCTCAAATGTCATAGTGTCTCCTGTCATCTTGTTGAATTTCAACCTCACATTGCATGGGATGATCTGTGTAAAAAAATCACAATGACACAATGCAGTAATGCCAACACTAAAAATAAAATAGTTGTTACATTTCATCTAATTTCTTACCGCCGCATGACAAAAACTCGGCTAGAAGTAGATGCCGAACAGCTTGCCAGTTGCAAGGCTGCTGGCGCACCTTGACTTGCATAGTCGACATAGTGGTGGTGGTGGCGGCGCCATTTTCCTAAAGCAATATGAGCAAAGGATTAATGATTCACTTCACAGGAAACAAAAACAGTAGCATGTGATATTTTTGGTTCTTCCGCGAGAAGCAATTTTATGGACAAAGCATTTCGGTGGCACCTATTGCCGAAAAAACTTTTCACAAATATCTACCAAATAAGGGAGACATTTCATCTCATTTGGCCCCTAGTTCCTAAGATAATTGATTAATAAAACAAGTGGCAAATTTAACTAAATTGGCACCTACATTTTGCCAAAAAATAACTTATTACAAAAAATAAAATGGTGCATACTAAATCAACTAAATCAAAATGTTCTAAATCAACTAAATCAACTAAATCAACTAGCCTACTAAATCAACTAAATCAAAATGTTCTAAATCAACTAAACCAACTAGCATACTAAATCAACTAAATCAAAATGTTCTAAATCAACTAAATCAGCGAGCCTACTAAATCAACTAGCCTACTAAATCAAAATGTAGCAGGGAGGAGGGGTTGTGGATGGAGGAGGGAGGAGGGAGAAGGAGGAGCGAATCGAGGAGGGAGAAGAGAGTAGGATGAAGGAGGAAGATGGAGCGAGGAGGGGCCAGCCGGCGGCGAGTGGAGGGAGAACGGAGGAGAAAGGCCAAGTGAGGAGGGGCCGGCCAGCGGCGACTAGAGGAAGGATGGAGGAGGAGGCTGGTGCCGAGTCCAGCGAGGAGGAGGAGGTGGTGGCGGCCCAGATCGGAGGAGGGGCGACGGGGGAGGACCGACGTGGGGGGTTGAGGGAGAGATCGAGTGAGAGTGTGAGTGGATCAGATAGATAGGAGGGGGAGATGGAATGGCTTAGCAGTAGAGCGCTATAGCAGAAGGCACTACTGGTAAACGACCTAGCAGTAGCGTCTTTCACAAAGAGCGCGCTACTGCTATGTGTCAGCATGTAAAAATAGACATAAAAAATACATTGATCATCAATGATATTTTTGTGTACAATCTGATTTGTCAATATGAGTCCTAACCAGTTTAGGAAATGGTGAAGACTCATATTGCGGCCACAAATTCTACACATAGAGTTCAATCAAGACCAAGTCGTCGTGCAAGTTTGAGAAGTAACTATTTAAGGTGGTACAAACTCTCTTCACGGAGCGAGGTGGGACTAAATTTTTTAGTAAACTTAGCAGTAGCGGTTATTGTGTAAATGCGCTACTGCTATGGTCCGTAGCAGTAGCGCTCTTCAAATTAGCGCGCTGCTGCTAGAACTAGCCTCGCAGCGGCGTCGTGGCAATTATAGCAGTAGCGCATCTTAGAGAGGGCGCACTACTGATACATTTATTTCAGCAGCGAGTTTTGCGCGCGCTCGCTACTGCTAGTTAGCAGCGACGCCTTATTTTAAAACGCGCTGCTGGTAAGATTATGTGTATAGGCTTTTCCCTAGTAGTGTTACAAGAGAGTAGAGGGGGAGAAAGATCATAAGATCCAACTATAATAGCAAAGCTCGCGATACATCAAGATCGTGCCACATCAAGAACACGAGAGAGAGAGAGAGAGAGAGAGAGAGAGAGAGAGAGAGAGAGAGAGAGATCAAACACATAGCTACTAGTACATACCCTCAGCCCCGAGGGTGAACTACTCCCTCCTCGTCATGGAGAGCACCGGGATGATGACGATGGCCACCGGTGAGGGATCCCCCCCTCCGGCAGGGTGCCAGAACAGGGTCCCGATTGGTTTTTGGTGGCTACAGAGGCTTGCGACAGCGTTACTCTCGATCTATTGTGTTCCCTGATGTTTTTAGGGTATATGGACATATATAGGCAAAAGAAGTCGGTCAGGGGAGCCACGAGGGGCCCATGAGGGTGTGGGGCGTGCCCAGGGGGTAGGGCGCGCCTCCCTGCCTCGTGGATTCCTCGAAGCTTCCCTGACGTCTACTCCAAGTATCCTGGATTGCTTCCATTCCAAAAATAACTCTCCCGAAGGTTTCATTCCGTTTGGACTCCATTTGATATTCCTTTTCTTAGAAACACTGAAATATGCAAGAAAACAACATTTTGGGCTGGGCCTCGGATTAATAGGTTAGTCCCAAAAATAATATAGAAGTGAATAATAAAGCCCGTAAACATCCAAAACAGATAATATAATAGCACGGAACAATAAAAAATTATAGATACGTTGGAGACGTTTCAGCATCCCCAAGCTTAATTCCTGCTCGTCCTCGAGTAGGTAAATGATAAAAATAGAATTTTTGATGTGGAATGCTACCTAGCATATTCTTCAATGTAATTTTCTTTATTGTGGCATGAATGTTCAGATCTGAAAGATACAATATAAAAGTTTAGTATTGACATAAAAATAATAATACTTCAAGCATACTAACAAAGCAATCATGTCTTCTCAAAATAACATGGCCAAAGCAAGCTATCCCTACAAAATCATATAGTCTGGCTATGCTCTATCTTCATCACACAAAATATTTAAATCATGCACAACCCCGATGACAAGCCAAGCAATTGTTTCATACTTTTGATGTTCTCAAACTTTTTCAATCTTCACGCAATACATGAGCGTGAGCCATGGTCATAGCACTATAGGTGGAATAGAATGGTGGTTGTGGAGAAGACAAAAAGGAGAAGTTAGTATCATATCAACTAGGCGTATCAACGGGCTATGGAGATGCCCATCAATAGATATCAATGTGAGTGAGTAGGGATTGCCATGCAACGGATGCACTAGAGCTATAAGTGTATGGAAGCTCAAAAAGAAACTAAGTGGGTGTGCATCCAACTTGCTTGCTCACGAAGACCTAGGGCATTTTGAGGAATCCCATAATTGGAATATACAAGCCATGTTCTATAATGTAAAATTCCCACTAGTATATGAAAGTGACAACATAAGAGACTCTCTATCATGAAGATCATGGTGCTACTTTGAAGCACAAGTGTGGAAAAAGGATAGTAACATTGTCCCTTCTCTCCTTTTCTCTCATTTTTTATTGGGCCTTCTCTTTTTTATGGCCTCCTTTTTTTATTTAGTCTGGAGTCTCATCCCTACTTGTGGGGGAATCATAGTCTCCATCATCCTTTCCTCACTGGGACAATGCTCTAATAATGATGATCATCACACTTTTATTACTTACAACTCGATACTTAGAACAAAATATGAATCTATATGAATGCCTCCGGCGGTGTACCGGGATGTGCAATGAATCAAGAGTGACATGTAGGAAAGAATTATGAATGGTGGCTTTGCCACAAATACAAAGTCAACTACATGATCATGCAAAGCAATATGACAATGATGAAGCGTGTCATAATAAACAGAACGGTGGAAAGTTGCATGGCAATATATCTCCAAATGGCTATGGAAATGACATGATAGGTAGGTATGGTGGCTGTTTTGAGGAAGGTATATGGTGGGTGTATGATACCGGCGAAAGGTGCGCGGTATTAAAGAGGCTAGCAATGGTGGAAGGGTGAGAGTGCGTATAATCCATGGACTCAACCTTAGTCATAAAGAACTCACATACTTATTGCAAAAATCTATTAGTTATCAAAACAAAGTACTACGTGCATGCTCCTAGGGGGATAGATTGGTAGGAAAAGACCATCGCTCGTCCCCGACCGCCACCCATAAGGAAGACAATCAATAAATAGATCATGCTCCGACTTCAGCACATAACGGTTCACCATATGTGCATGCTACGGGAATCACAAACTTTAGAACAAGTATTTCTCAAATTCACAACTACTCAGGTAGCATGACTCTAATATCACCATCTTCATATCTCAAAACAATTATCAAGTATTAAACTTCTCTTAGTATTCAATGCACTTTATATGAAAGTTTTTATTATACCCATCTTGGATGCCCATCATATTAGGACTAAATTCATAACCAAAGCAAATTACCATGCCGTTTAGGACTCTCAAAATAATATAAGTGAAGCACGAGAGTTCATCTATTTCTTCAAAATAAAACCACCTCCGTGCTCTAAAAGGATGTAAGTGAAGCACTAGAGCAAACGACAAACTACTCCGAAAGATATAAGTGAAGATCAAAGAGTAGTTGAATAATTATGTAACTATGTGAAGACTCTTTAACATTTAAGAATTTCAGATCTTGGTATTTTATTCAAACAGCAAGCAAAACAAAACAAAATAAAATGACGCTCCAAGCAATACACATATCATGTGGTGAATAAAAATATAACTCCAAGTAAAGTTACCGATGAACGAAGACGAAAGAGGGGATGCCATCCGGGGCATCCCCAAGCTTAGGCTCTTAGTTGTCCTTGAATATCACCTTGGGGTGCCTTGTTCAATCCCAATCTTAGGCTCTTGCCACTCCTTACTTCATAGTCCATCGAATCTTTACCCAAATCTTGAAAACTTCACAACACAAAACTTAACAGAAAACTCGTTAGCTCCGTTAGTATAAGAAAATAAAACCACCACTTAGGTACTGTCATGAACTCATTCTAAATTCATATTGGGGTAATATCTACTTTATTACAACTGCTCTATGGTTCATATCTTCCGATACTACTCATAGATTCATCAAAATAAGCAAACAACACATAGAAAACATAATCTGTCAAAAACAGAATAGTATGTAGTAATCTGTATCAAACGCCAACTTTTGGAACTCAGAAAAAATGTACCAAAATAGGAAGACCTAGATAATTTTATTATTTATCTACTGCAATTGGAATAAGTATTTTATCACTTTCTGGTGATTTTAAAAAATTGTTTTCGTAAGCAGAAAGTTTCTGTATTTTTCAGCAAGATCAAATAATTATCATCCAAGAAGATCCTATAGGTCTTACTTGGCACAAACACTAATTAAAACATAAAAACAAATATAACCAGAGGCTAGATGATTTATTTATTACTAAACAGGAACAAAAATCAAGGAACAAAAATAAAATTGGGTTGCCTCCCAACAAGCGCTATCGTTTAACGCCCCTAGCTAGGCATGATGATTTCAATGATGCTCATATAAAAGATAAGAATTGAAACATAAAGAGAGCATCATGAAGAATATGACTAGCACATTTAAGTCTAACCCACTCCCTATGCATAGGGATTTTGTGAGCAAACAACTTATGGGAACAATAATCAACTAGCATAGGAAGGCAAAATAAGCACAACTTTAACACTTTTAGCACATAGCGAGGAAACTTGATATTATTGCAATTCCTACAAGTATATATTACTCCCTCAATAATTTTCAGTAGCATCATGAATGAATTCAACAATATAACCAGCACCTAAAGCATTCTTTTCATGCTCTACAAGCATAGAAAATTTACTACTCTCCACATAAGCAAAATTCTTCTCACTCGGAATTGTGGGAGTATCATAAGAAACCCGAATACTATAAATTGTTTCCACATTAAAAGAGTAATGTTTAGAAAAAGGGTAATCATAATCATGACAAGTTTTATAAATATAATCATCACTACTTTTTATAGCATAAGTATCATCACAATAATCATCATAAGTAGCAACTTTGTTCTCATCATAATCGATTGAAACCTCTTCCAAGATAGTGGAATTAAAGTCATGACCTCTCCAAATCCACTTTCAGAATTGTCACAATAAGATTCAACACCCTCCAAAATAGTGGGATCATTACTTACTAAAGTTGACACTCTTCCAACCCACTTTAATCAATATAACCATCATAAATAGGAGGCATGCTATCATCATAATAAATTTGCTCATCAAAACTTGGGGGACTAAACATATCATCTTCATCAAACATAGCATCCCCAAGCTTGTGGCTTTGCATATCATTAGCATCATGGGTATTCAAATAATTCATACTAACAACATTGCAATCATGCTCATCATTCGCATATTTTATGCCAAGCATTCTATGTAATTCTTCTTCTAGTACTTGAGCACAATTTTCCTTCCCATAATTTTCAATAAAGATATTAAATAGATGAAGCATATGAGGCACCCTTAATTCCATTTTTTGTAGTTTTATTTTATAAACTAAACTAGTGATAAAACAAGAAACTAAAAGATTTGATTCCAAGATCTAAAGATATACCTTCAAGCACTCACCTCCCCGGCAACGGCGCCAGAAAAGAGCTTGATGTCTACTACGCAACCTTCTCCTTGTAGACGTTGTTGGGCCTCCAAGTGCAGAGGTTTCAAGGACAGTAGCAAATTTCCCTCAAGTGGACGACCTAAGGTTTATGAATCAGTGGGAGGCGTAGGATGAAGATAGTCTCTCTCAAGCAACCCTGCAACCAAATAACAAAGAGTTTCTTGTGTCCCCAACACACCCAATACAATGGTAAATTGTATAGGTGCACTAGTTCGGCGAAGAGATGGTGATACAAGTGCAATATGGATGGTAGATATAGGTTTTTGTAATCTGAAAATATAAAAACAGCAAGTTACAAGTGGTAAAAGTGAGCATAAACGGTATTGCAATGCTAGGAAATAAGGCTTATGGTTCATACTTTCACTAGGGCAAGTTCTCTCAACAATATAACATAATTGGATCATATAGCTATCCCTCAACATGCAACAAAGAGTCACTCCAAAGTCACTAATAGCGGAGAACAAACAAAGAGATTATTGTAGGGTACGAAACCACCTCAAAGTTATTCTTTCTGATCAATCTATTCAAGAGTCCGTAGTAAAATAACACAAAGATATTCTTTCCATTCGATCTATCATAGAGTTCGTACTAGAATAACATCTTAAGACACAAATCAACCAAAACCATAATGTCACCTAGATACTCCAATGTCACCTCCAGTATCCGTGGGTATGATTATACGATATGCATCACACAATCTCAGATTCATCTATTCAACCAACACAAAGAACTTCAAAGAGTGCCCCAAAGTTTCTACCGGAGAGTCAAGACTAAAACGTATGCCAACCCCTATGCATAAGTTCATGAGGTCACGGAACTCGCAAGTTGATCACCAAAACATACATCCAGTGGATCACGTGATATCCATTTGTCACCACAGATAAGCACATGCAAGACATACATCAAGTATTCTCAAATCCTTAAAGACTCAATCCGATAAGATAACTTCAAAGGGAAAACTCAATCCATTACAAGAGAGTAGAGGGGGAGAAACATCATAAGATCCAACTATAATAGCAAAGCTCGCGATACATCAAGATCGTACCACCTCAAGAACACGAGAGAGAGAGAGATCAAACACATAGCTAATGGTACATACCCTCAGCCCCGAGGGTGAACTACTCCCTCCTCGTCATGGAGAGCGCCGGGATGATGAAGATGGCCACCAGTGAGGGATCCCCCCTCCGGCAGGGTGCCGGAAGAGGGTCCCGATTGGTTTTTGGTGGCTACAGAGGCTTGCGGCAGCGGAACTCCCGATCTATTGTGTTCCCTAATGTTTTTAGGGTATATGGACATATATAGGCGGAAGAAGTCGGCCAGGGGAGCCACGAGGGGCCCATGAGGGTGTGGGCGTGCCCAGGGGGGTAGGGCGTGCCTCCCTGCCTCGTGGCTTCCTCGAAGCTTCCCTGACGTCTACTCCAAGTCTCCTGGATTGCTTCCGTTACAAAAAATAACTCTCCGGAAGGTTTCATTCCGTTTGGACTCCGTTTGTTATTCCTTTTCTTCAAAACACTGAAATAGGCAAGAAAACAACATTTTGGGCTGTGCCTCCGGTTGATAGGTTAGTCCAAAAAATAATATAAAAGTGTATAATAAAGCTCATAAACATCCAAAACAGATAATATAATAGCATGGAACAATAAAAAATTATAGATACGTTGGAGACGTATCACTCCCCTGCCTGCGTGCGTCGTCCCCGTCCCCCACCTCGCGCTCCACTGCCCTTGACTCCACGATCGCCAGTGAGGCCCCTGGCCTCTTCTCTCCCCTGTTCCCGCATGCACACGCACGCGCCGACCGGCCTTCGTTAGCTCCTCCCTCGCCTGTCCTGTGCGCCCCCGCACCGCTCCACCTCGCGCTAACCGCGGCTGTGCCGCCCGCGTCCACCGCACGCGCGCGTCCCGTGCCACGCCCCGCTAGCCCTGCTCTGCCGCGAGCGTGCCCCGCTCCGACCCACCGCGCTCGCACGCGCCTGCGCCGCGTAGGCCTCGGCCGCACGGCTCTGCTGCCGCGGCTACTGCTTCGGCTGCTGCTGCCTCCCCTGCCGTTGCCGGCCGCACCCGTCGCTGCCTGCTGCATCGTTGCCCACTGTCGGCGCCCCGCCAGACCCGTCCCTGGCTACTCGCACACCCGCGCCCGCACACGCGCCCTCGCCGGCCCGCCACCCGCGCCACCCGCTGCTCGCTGTGCCGCCCTGCTCTGGCCGCTGTCGCCGGCGCCGGGCCACGCGTCGGCCCCCTTCACCCGCTCTCCGCAGCGCCCTGTCGGCTGGGCTGGCGCCCGTCGCCCGCGCCTGCAGTGGCCTATGGGCCACTGACCAGTGGGTCCTACCCCCCTGTGACAATGACAGATGGGGCCCACGCCCTTAGAACGTTTAAAAAATAAAGAAATAAAGAAATAAATATGAAAGTAATAGAATAATTAATTAACTAATTAATTAGTGAATTAACTCTGTTTAGTTGATCTAATTAATTAGTTCGTTTAATTAAATAGTAATCGGATTAGTGGGACCCACACATCAGTTTGACTCAGTCAACGCCCTGTTGACGGCTGATGTCATGTTTGAATCATAATGACGTCAGCATACACTATTCTGGATAATGTTGATTTAAAATAATTAAATGAATTCTAAAAATAATTAAAACTTTAGAAAAATCAAATAAAATAATCCATAACTCGGATGAAAATACTTTGTACATGAAAGTTGCTCAAAACGACAAGACGATTCCGAATACGCAGCCCGTTCGTGTGCCACACATCCCGAAAACGAGAAACACTAGGGATACTTTCCCGGATGTTTCCCCCTTCGTCGGTATCACCTCCTACCGCGTTAGGGCATACCTAGGACCGTTACTTGTCATGTCATACAATGATATGCATCTATCTGCATTGTATTCATTTTTTCTTCCCCCTCTTTCTCTCCGGTAGACTACGAGACTGATGCCGCTGCTGGTGCCCCGATCGACTATGTTTGTTGACGACCCCTCCTTCTTGCGAGAGCAACCAGGCAAGCCCCCCCCTTGATCACCAGATATCGGCTATTCCTTCTCTCTACTGCTTGCATTAGAGTAGTGTATCATGTTACTGCTTTTGGTTAATCCTATTTTGCTGCATAGCCTGTCATTGTTGCTATAGTTGTTACCCTTACCTGCAATCCTAAATGCTTAGTATAGGATTCTAGTATTCCATCAGTGGCCCTACATTCTTGTCCGTCTGCCATGCTATACTACCGGGCCGTGATCACTCGGGAGGTGATCGCGGGTATATACTTATATACATAATGTATAATATATGTGGTGACTAAAGTCGGGTCGGCTCGTTGAGTACCCGCGGTTGATTCACGGATTGGGGGCTGAAATAAGGACATACTTTCCCGACGGCCCTTTGTGTGGATCTTTGTGGCGGAGCGACAGGGCAGGTTGAGACCACCTAGGAGAGAGGTGGGCCTGGCCCTGGTCGGCGTCCGTGGTTACATCAATTAACATGCTTAAAGAGATCTTGGTATTTGATCTGAGTCTGGCCACTGGCCTATACGCACTAACCAACTACGCGGGAACAATTATGGGCACTCAACGTCGTGGTATCAGCCGTAACCTTCTTGACGTCAGCGACTGAGCGGCACGTGCTGGATTCGACTGGAACGTCTGCTCTTGTATTAGGGAGGCTAGGTATGCTTCCGGCCGCCCTCGCCACGTGCAAGTGTGCAATGGGCGATGGACCCAGACCCCTGCGCCATAGGATTTAGACCGGCGTGCTGACCTCTCTGTTGTGCCTAGGTAGGTCTGCGACGTGTTCATCTTCCGAGGCCGGGCATGACCCAGGAAAGTGTGTCCGGCCAAAGGGGATCGAGCGTTTTGGTTAATGTGGTGCACCCCTGCAGGGAAGTTTATCTATTCGAATAGCCGTGATCCTCGGTAATAGGACAACCCGGAGTTGTACCTTGACCTTATGACAACTAGAACCGGATACTTAATAAAACACACCTTTCCAAGTGCCAGATATAACCCGGTGATCGCTCTCACACAGGGCGACGAGGGGAGGATCGCCTGGTAGGATTATGCTATGCGATGATACTTGGTGAGCTTACCATCTACTCTTTTGTACATGCTAGAAGATGGAGGCTGCCAGAAGCGTAGTCTTCGACATGACTAGCTATCCCCCCCTTATTTTGGCATTCTGCAGTTCAGTCCATCGATATCACCCCTTTACACAGATACCTATGCATATGTAGTATAGATCCTTGCTTGCGAGTACTTTGGATGAGTACTCACGGTTGCTTTTCTCCCTCTTTTCCCCCTTTCCATTCTACCTGGTTGTCGCAACCAGATACTGGAGCCTAGGAGCCAGACGTCACCATCAATGACGACTCCTACTACCCTGGAGGTGCCTACTACTACGTGCAGACCGCCGACAATGACCAGGAGTAGTTTAGGAGGATCCCAGGCAGGAGGCCTGCGCCTCTTTCGATCTGTATCCCAGTTTGTGCTAGCCATCTTATGGCANACAACTAGAACCGGATACTTAATAAAACACACCTTTCCAAGTGCCAGATATAACCCGGTGATCGCTCTCACACAGGGCGACGAGGGGAGGATCGCCTGGTAGGATTATGCTATGCGATGATACTTGGTGAGCTTACCATCTACTCTTTTGTACATGCTAGAAGATGGAGGCTGCCAGAAGCGTAGTCTTCGACATGACTAGCTATCCCCCCCTTATTTTGGCATTCTGCAGTTCAGTCCATCGATATCACCCCTTTACACAGATACCTATGCATATGTAGTATAGATCCTTGCTTGCGAGTACTTTGGATGAGTACTCACGGTTGCTTTTCTCCCTCTTTTCCCCCTTTCCATTCTACCTGGTTGTCGCAACCAGATACTGGAGCCTAGGAGCCAGACGTCACCATCAATGACGACTCCTACTACCCTGGAGGTGCCTACTACTACGTGCAGACCGCCGACAATGACCAGGAGTAGTTTAGGAGGATCCCAGGCAGGAGGCCTGCGCCTCTTTCGATCTGTATCCCAGTTTGTGCTAGCCATCTTATGGCAACTTGTTTAAGTTATGTCTGTACTCAGATATTGTTGCTTCCGCTAACTCGTCTATGATCGAGCACTTGTATTCGAGCCCTCGAGGCCCTTGGCTTGTATTATGATGCTTGTATGACTTATTTTATTTTTATAGTTGTGTTGTGATATCTTCTCGTGAGTCCCTGATCTTGATCGTACACGTTTGCGTGTATGATTAGTGTACGATTGAACCGAGGCGTCACACGGTTGGAGGGCTCCTGCTCCATTTTTATGTGTTTCTTTAGTTTGTTTAGGATTAGTGCCTTGCTCAAGAAGGTGAGGGGGCTACGGCTCCTTAAAGACAGAATAAGGTTCTTTTGACCTAGCCCCCGTCCCTGTGGTGCGTCTAGCATCATGAGATCCGTGTGGAGGTGTGTTTCTAGCGGATCTCATGGGATTCGGTCGGTGTTTGTCTTTGTTGGATCTGCTTGGATTCGATCTTCGTGTGTCTAAGTTCGAGTTTATGCAGGTTGGATGCTTTCGATCTACGCTTCGCTTCACCAGTGACGGCTATTGTTCTGGTGTGCTAGTCATTTTAAGCCTTAGCACGACGATTTCTCTACTATCTATTACAACAAGATTTTTCCGACTACGATGCGGGAGGGCCATGACGGCGACGTGCCTTCGGGTCCCTCCAATGCTTATAGTCGTTGTTAGGTGGTCTACGGGCATGGATGTAATTTACTTATATTACTTCTGGTGTTCTTTGTGCTACCATAATATTTGATGAATAAATTGAAAATTTTCCCACAAATAAGAAGTACTCCCACCAGTTCTTTTTACTCATATATAAGATTTGTCTTTGTAAAGTTTGACCAACTTTTTAGAAATAATATCAACATTCACTATACGAAATCATTATCATTAGATGCGTCCTAAATTTAATTTTCATACTTGTACTAAAGGAGTGACAATTAATATGGATCGGAACAAGAATTGTACATGTTGATATTTTTTTATATAAATATGGTCAAACTTTATGAAGTTTGACTTCACACAATTTTTATATGTAGAACAAAAAGGACCCCGGGGAGTATTAGTACTCTTTCTCTTTCATAATGTAGTCTTTATAAACTTAGTCGTAGACTTTGTTAACTTGGTCAAAGTCTATGCACGCTACATTGTAGAACGCGGTGAGCAATATAAACATAGTACAGATGCCATGGTGCGCAAGAATTTGGGAGGACATGCGTGCACGCATGCATGTTTGAAAGAGAAAAGCTGATTGGTGGGGCGATCAACGTTGCTTTGTTCTTTGCTTGGGGCTTTAGTGAAGTGACCAGAGACCACCGATCGAGTAGAGAAGACGCGTGCCTGCGTACCGTCAATAGTACTGGGCTGTCTACTCGTTTCGTGGGTTTGTAAGTTAGTGATTTTTTTCTATCAACCAACAAACAAGTCTGTTTGGTCAATCAATGCATGCATGTGCTCTCTATAAAGAAAAAATAAATCTCATTTGGAGTATGCTTTACAGATTTTTTCCATCAACCAATCAATCCGGTCGCTCAGTCAATACATGAAGACTAAGCAACTTTCTTAACTTCTTTTTTGTAGTATAGAATATTGTATGACCGGGGCATTAATGACGAATGGCCCCGTCGGCCAATGCATGAAGTGTAAGCAACCTCTCTTTACTTCTTGGTATGAACTTATCGCTAAAGTTGACTCTTGGGCTTCTTTGATTTAAAGGATTCCTAAAGGAATTTTGAAGAATTCCAATCATTAGGGACTTTTCCTATGCAGGTTGTTCGATTCATATGATTGCAAACCATAGAATGTTTTCCTCGGGATTCGTTTACACTAGATTTCATAGAATTTTATTTCATGCACTTAAACCTTTGTTGAAAGAATCCTACATTTTTTCATGTGCACAATCAAACACCCTTACAATCATATTGTATTCAAGGTGGCATGCTACTATGTTCCTACATGTTTCCTATTCCCACAATTTTGAATTGTTGTGAATCAAAGAGGTCTTTTTTAGAAACAAGGTCGGGGCATGGCTTTAACTCAATGACGCCCTTACAGCCCACACAACACACACACACAACACAAACCACGCAAGATACAAGAAACTAAGAGCCAGCTAACAGACACCGTACATCACAAACTCGGAAGCTTGAACAACGATGCCTTCGGCCGGCGTTGCGATCGTGCCGAAGAGGAGACGAAGCCAGGGAGGTGACTCGCCTCTGAAGGAAGCCCATATGTCATCAAATCCATGAGGCCACATACCATCGTTACACCATCTGTCTCCGCCTCCGAAGAAGGTCTGCATGCCCTCTCGCCTTGGTTCATAGGGTGTCGGGCCGTCGGCATGGCATAGATGCTCCCCCAGAGCACGCATGGATATGGACCAACCGGTGGCACAAGGAAGGATGACATGCATGAGTGCCTTACCTTGCGAGGCAACCTTAGAAATTGTGTCACTCACCTTTGAAACAAACCACGGCGCATGACCCAAGATGTCGGACGAATCATCTAAGAAGACGCGGTCATGCGATTCCTCCCCCCTCCCTCCATCACCCACCCATTGTCCAAAGGTGACGCCTTCAAGAAGGTGACGGTGTCGGTGTCAAAACCGGCGGATCTCGGGTAGGGGGTCCCGAACTGTGCGTCTAAGGCGGATGGCAACAGGAGGCGGGGGACCCAATGTTTACCCAGGTTCGGGCCCTCTCGACGGAGGTAATACCCTACTTCCGTCTTGATTGATCTTGATGAATATGAGTATTACAAGAGTTGATCTACCACGAGATCGTAGAGGATAAACCCTAGAAGCTAGCCTATGGTATGATTGTTGTTGTCTTACGGACTAAACCTTCCGGTTTATATAGACACCGGAGGGGGCTAGGGTTACGCAGAGTCGGTTACAAGGGAGGAGTTCTACATATCCGTATTGCCAAGCTTGCCTTCCACGCCAAGCAGAGTCCCATCCGGACATGGGACGAAGTCTTCAATCTTGTATCTTCATAGTCCGACAGTCCGGCCAAAGGATATTGTCCGGCTGTCCGGAGACCCCCTAATCCAGGACTCCCTCAGTAGCCCCTAAACCAGGCTTCAATGACGATGAGTCCAGCGCGCATATTGTCTTCGGCATTGCAATGCGGGTTCCTCCTCCGAATACTCCATAGCAGATCTTGAACACAAAGGGTAGTGTCCGACTCTGCAAAAAAAATTCCACATACCACCGCAGAGAGAATAATATTTCCATAAATCTAATCTGCTGACGCATTTTGCAGCATGATGTCACACCATGGCCCGGTCATTATTCAGACCGTTTTTTGCAACCAGCCACTGCACATATCGCGAGGCGGTTTCCTTGGCACGTCTTGTCAAAGCAGAGATCATGTCCCCTTATCACGAGATTCTCATCAATACGGGTGTGGGTAACCCAACCGCGCCATCAATTACGGCGCTTGGGGAATAAGCGATTTTACCAGGTGAGTGGGGAGGCGCATCGCCTCTACCGCCCTTATAAAGGGACAAGGATTCACCCATTTTACCCACGCCTTCTTCCTCCTTGCTCATCTATTCTTGCGCACTCGAGCTCCAGCGCCCAAGTTCGCATTTTTTCTCCTCAAACCACTCCAAGCATGTCCGGAGCGGGAGGCAAGTGGATGGTCTCCTCCGTTACGGAGGAGGACATAAAAAATCTACGGGAGGCCGGATACCTGGCTGCGGATATCGCACACCGACTGCCAGATGAGGGGCAGATCATCCTGACTCCAGAATCTCATGAGAGGGTGGTTTTTCTTCCCCACTTCGTCCGCCGACTGGGATTTCCCCTCCACCCATTTTTTCGCGGGCTCATGTTCTACTACTGGCTGGATTTTTATGATCTGGCTCCCAATTTCATCCTCAACATCTCGGCGTTTATCGTTGTGTGCGAAGCCTTCCTCTGCATTAGGCCCCACTTCGGCCTGTGGCTGAAGACCTTCAATGTTAAACCGAAGGTGGTGGTCAGCCAGCAAGCGGAGTGCGGAGGCACCATGGTGGGCAAAATGCCTAACGTCACCTGGCTCGAAGGCTCCTATGTGGAGACCATAAAGGGGTGGCAATCGGGGTGGTTCTACATCACCGAGCCGCGTGACACCAACTGGGTGGCGGCCCCCGAATTTTGATCTGGAATCCCCACGCGGCTCACCTCCTGGAAAGAGAAGGGCCTATCCTGGGGTTCCCCGGTAGAGCTGACCGGACTCCAGACCCGCATCAAGAACACGATGAGCAAGAAAATCAAGCTTGTCAACGTGGCCCAGGTCATGCTCTTCCGCCGGATCCTCCCGTGTCAACGACGAGCATTCAATTTGTGGGAGTTCGACCCAGCCAAGCACCAGACGCTGCGAGAGCTCTACGACACGACGCATAAGGACGTCTAGAGGGTGCTGTTCAAGGGCGCCGAGGTACCACCTCCCCTTACCGAGGACCGCGGACTCAGCGCAAAGCGCCCTGCGAATCCGGTAAGTCCTTTATATCTTTATAAGATGTTCATTTTCCCCAGTTTGACCATGTGCGGGATCTAAGCCCCCACGCTATTTTGCAGGACTGGGTCAAGACAGCGGGGCAGATCAATTGTCCAGCCCCCCCTGCCCGAAGATCCAGCAGATGCCCTCCTAACGAAGATGCTGGTTCCGGCACCTTATGAGGTGCCGGAGAAGAAGGCCAATAAGAAGGCCGCAGGGACCCTAAAGGCTCTCCGGCGCCGGGTGATATCGGACTCATTGCCTAAAAACTCCGAGGCGCAATCCTCCCACGAAGACGAGGAGGAGGAAGAGGAAAGTTCTCCCCCCCCCCAGCCGTGGGGGACAAGAAAAGGAAGGCCAGCCCAACCGGGGAGGCCGAAGGGTCCAAGAAGGGAAAGACCCTCCTTCCGGACTAATCTATAACGGCCGCTGACAGCGACAACGAGTGGTTGCCCAGGGACAAGCCCCTGGCGAAATCGTAAGTATCCGGATCCCATAGTAATTCATGGTATGTTTAATTGCACTGCTTCTCCTTACGCCGAATATGATTATGCAGTCCGTCCAGAGCCCGTATCGACGTATCTTCGTCGGATGGTTCTTTGGACCCGTCGGATATGAATAGCGATTCTTCCGACCGCCTCCTCCCCTCGCCCTACGGACAACGTCGAGGTGTTGTCTCAGAGGGCACTGAGCCGAGGGGAGGTAGTCCTGGAGGCGTCTCGAGGCGACCTTCCGGGCCCTGGGCGCAAAGGGAGCAAGACTCCCACGGGCTCCTTGTTCGGCCCCCATCCGAACACAGCGCCGGAGCCTCCGGTGATTCCGGACTCCGGTAGGCAATCCCCTGTTAAGAGGGGTAATCCGCCCGTGCCGGTGGCCTCTGTCCATCCAGAGGTACCAGACAACTTGCTGGAAGCGCTTCAAGGCGCTTCCATCAACGAAGAGCACCGCACTATCATGAGTGCGGTGATCGAGAAGGTTCAGTCCGCCAAAAACGGATAAAATGAAGCTTGCGTCAGCCTCCTAACAGGCTTTGAGGTAAGTAATCAAAATGTAAGAAAATATTACCGCATAGACAGTAGCCCCTGATGCTCTGTTTGGCGTTCACGAAGAAAAGCCGAATAGAGGATCAAATAATAACCCAGAAGTCTTATCCGAATATGTCTATATGCATATGTAGGCTTCACTGCTGGCCGCTGCCGCACGTACTGCGGATGTCGCTGCACTGAAGCAGGACCTTGAGCGGTCCGAGGAAGAGCTCGGCCTTGCCAAGAGGCAGCTCGAGGAGAGCAAAGGTAAGCAATACCTTGTCTATATATTAAAAGTAAATTGGTGGTAAAAATAATAGGATCATCATGAATGTGCCAGGGGCCACGACTGAAGTGGCGACCCAGAAGAAGGCGTTGTCCGAGGCCGAAAACAAAGCGGCCAAGGAGCGCATTGAGCGAAAAAAGCAAGAAGCCCGGGTAGGCAAGGTGCAACAAGAGCTCCAGGCTCTTGTCAAAAAACACGAGTCCTTGGACCGTGACTCTAAGACACGAGAGTCCGAGCTTGCGAAGGCCTTCAAAAGCGCACAACATGCCAAGGCCGAAGCCCAAAAGGCCCTCCAGGAAATTGAGGCGGTTAAGAAGATAGCGGCGGGTAAGGCATTCATTATGCAAAGCAAGCATGTGAAGGAAAATTTCTTTTTACTTACCCGAGTTCGGAGCTCTCCAGGAGCGTTTGCAGATCTATCCCGCAGTGTGTCAGATGCCGCGGAGTTCTACCGGGCCAAGGAGGGGAGCTCGAGGAGAAGTTGACATCGCTATGCACTCCCTTGTCCTTGTTTTAGGCATTCAATTTGCCGGCCTGCTTCAACACCCAGCATTCGCTGTTAGTGTGATTGGCTGGTTTATCCTGGGTGCCGTGGATTTGACACGAGCGATCAAGTATACGGTCCAAGCTGGACGGGCCCGGAGTACTTCTTTTGAATGGCTTTTTCCGTTGACCGGATCTAGAGCCTCTGAATCCGGCATTAACTGCTGTATCTTCGGTGTTATCGCCGTTGTTGCGGCGCTTGTGTCTGTTACGACGTGGTCTGCCGTCAGCATCTTTACTATCTAAAGTGCCCGGATTCCTTGATCCGTTGTTGCTGCGAGCTAGCCAGCTATCCTCGCGTGTGCAAAAGCGGGTCATGAGTGTCGTGTGGGCTGCCATAGACTTCGGCTTCTCCTGGCCGAGATGCCGGGCGAGCCATTCGTCGCGGATGTTATGCTTGAATGCCGCTAAGGCCTTTGCATCCGGAAGTCGACAATTTGGTTCTTCTTAGTTAGGAACCATGTCCAGAATTGTCTGGCCGATTCTCCTGGCTGCTGAATTATATGGCTCAAGTCATCAGCATCCGGTGGTCGCACATAAGTGCCCTGGAAGTTGACAAGGAATGCATCTTCCAAATCCTCCCAACTACCGACGGAGTCTGCTGGCAAGCTATTCAGCCAATGCCAAGCTGGTCCTTTGAGTTTTAGTGGGAGGTAGTTGATGGCATTTCGATCATCACCGCGAGCCATGTGGATGTGGAGGAGGAAATCCTCAATCCATACCGCGGGATCTGTTGTACCATCATACGATTCAATATTTACAGGTTTAAAACCCTCTGGGAATTCGTGATCCATTACTTCATCAGTGAAGCATAGGGGGTGTGCGGCGCCTCTGTGCCGGGCTATATCACGACGCAGTTCATAAGAGTCTTGTCTGTTGTGTTCGGCCCGGCCGGGTTTGCTTTTAGTGTATCCGGCGTGACGGTCATCCTCACGCGTCGGGGCATGACCCCGTGATCTGTAGATCAATCTTGCATGTTTTGCTTTGTTTTCCAATACATCTCGCAGGTCTCGCGTGTTGCCCCGGGCCTTGGTATTTTTGTTTGCATGGCGGCAGGGTGCGGGCTGGACTTCGGGTTGATATGCCTCTCTGTCACGGCCGCGAGGTGGCCGATCAGCCGCATCATACGCGGGTGATGTTGGTTCTAATGCTTCCTCCTCGAGTTGAGGTCGCAACCTGCGCTTTGGGTAACTCTTGGTTCAGCGCTCGAGTTCGTGTTCCTCGGCTGCCAGGACCTCAGTCCATCTGTCCGCTAGCAGATCTTGATCAGCTCGAAGCTGTTGTTACTTTTTCTTCAGGCTGTTTGCTGTGGCTATAAGGCGTCGCTTGAAGCGCTCCTGCTCGACGGGATCCTCAGGCACGATTCTTCGTTGCCGAGGCTCACTTCGTCTTCGAAGAGAGGCATGTAATTGCCCGTTTCTCCATCTGGTGCCTGTTCTAGAGGGCTAGCTTGTTCATCCTCCTGCTCTAAATCGTGCTGGAGGAGATTGTTGTCGTCTTCGGCACTATCCGGAGTGTTATTATCTCTTGTGCCGGTATCACTATTTTTGCTGTGGCGCGACTTAGAGCGGCGCCGCTGACGTCGGTGCTTGGGTTGCTTCTTGGAGGGGTCATCCTCCGATGTCTTGTCGCCATTGCCTTCTTTGGGGGTGTCCACCATATATATCATATGATGAGGTGGCGGTCCAGCGCCCTGTGGGCGGTGGTTCCTGTTCATCTCCTGCATCGTCGTCCATACTGTCGATGTCTTCGGAGTCGAAGTCGAGCATGTCGGTTAGATTGTCGACAGTGGCTACTAAGTGGGTGGTGGGTGGGCGGCAAATTTCTTCGTCGTCCGTGTCCCATTCTAGCCGGACATAGTTCGGCCAAGGTTCTCCTGACAAGGAGAGGGACCTTAATGACTCTAGCACGTCGCCGAAAGGAGAGTGCTGAAAAATATCCGCAGAGGTGAACTCCATGATCGGCGCCCAATCGGATTCGATAGGCACGGGCGCAGGCGGCTCGGAGTCCGTGGCCGTGGACGAATCCAGTAGTTCGGCAACACGGCTCTCGTAGGGGGTGAAGTCAGTATCCGGCTCTATCGCCACTGAGAGTGCAGCCTCCATGGAGGGGTCTGTCCACCCGTCCTCGGATGGAACGATTTGCTCCGCATTGAGGGCCGGAGTAGTTGCAGGCGCGATCTCCCAAACACTGTCCGACGGCAGAGCTAAATCATGCTCGTCGTGACCGTGCGGCGCACCTGGCATGGGTCCGAATCCGTCGAAGATCAAGTCTCCGCGGACGTCGGCAGTGTAGTTCAAGTTTCCGAACCTGACCTGGTGGCTAGGGGCGTAGCTCTCGATCTGCTCCAGATGGCCAAGCCAGTTGGCCCGAAGTGCGAAGCCGCCGAATATGAAGATCTGTCCGGGGAGGAAAACCTCGCCCTGGACCGCATCGTTACCGATGATCAAAGGAGCCATCAAGCCTTACGGTGACAGCACAGTGGAACTCTGAATGAAAGCACCAATGTCGGTGTCAAAACCGGCGGATCTCGGGTAGGGGGTCCCGAACTGTGCGTCTAAGGCGGATGATAATAGGAGGCGGGAGACACGATGTTTACCCACGTTCGGCCCTCTCGACGGAGGTAATACCCTACTTCCTGGTTGATTGATCTTGATGAATATGAGTATTACAAGAGTTTATCTACCACGAGATCGTAGAGGATAAACCCTAGAAGCTAGCCTATGGTATGATTGCTGTTGTCCTACGGACTAAACCCTCCGGTTTATATAGACACCGGAGGGGGCTAGGGTTACAAAGAGTCGGTTACAAGGGAGGAGATCTACATATCCGTATTGCCAAGCTTGCCTTCCACACCAAGGAGAGTCCCATCCAGACACGGGACGAAGTCTTTAATCTTGTATCTTCATAGTCCGACAGTCCGGCCAAAGGATATAGTCCGGCTGTCCGGAGACCCCCTAATCCAGGACTCCCACAGTAGCCCCTGAACCAGGCTTCAATGACAATGAGTTCGGCGCGCATATTGTCTTCGACATTGCAAGGCGGGTTCCTCCTCCGAGTACTCCATAGAAGATCTTGAACACAAAGGGTAGTGTCCGGCTCTGCAAAACAAATTCCACATGCCACCGCAGAGAGAATAATATTTCCA
>LR880966.1:711197880-711211021 GCA_904067115.1 Aegilops sharonensis
ATTCTTGCGGGAAAAGTGCGCAAACCTCTGCAGAGTTAAAGATCTAATCGATTAGCCGTGTCCCCGGTTACGGACAAATTGAGCCTCTGGAACTTGGAAGTATTCGGAAATCTCAACACTAAAACTAATGAATTAATTTGAGGGGTTTTTATGACTTATTAATTTGGGAATGAGATATTGGTTGGCGGAACCATCTCAATAACCACCAACAATTTGTAGTAATTTGCAAGCAAGTCCACTGTAGTAGGAGAAAATTGGCTTTTCGCAAAAATGATGAAACTTAGAGCTCCACAGCCAAAATGCATATAGTGTTAGTAACTTTATTATTGTTATTCTTCATGACTTGCCAGCTATCAAAAAGCTGACCTACATGGCTGCAACGTCTTATGTTGCAGAGGTATTTTCCGATCAGGAGTGAGGCTACGCTCCGCGCTTGGCGATTGCCCTTTGGAGTCGGATGGACTCGCTTTATCTTCGACGCTTCCGCAGCATTAGTAGTTTATTTCTCATGAGTTGGCCTTGAGCCGAATTTATTCTCTTGTAATAAAGACTCTATATGAGAATCGTGTAATAATATTCAGGTGTGATTGAACTTTGATTACTATATCGATGTACTGTGAGTACCAGCATGATCTTGGGATGGTACAGACACAGAGATTTGACCGATTTTGGGTCAGGTCGCTACACCACTCGTCGCGGATGTTATGCTTGAATGCCGCTAAGGCCTTTGCATCCGAACAGTCGACAATTTGGTTCTTCTTAGTTAGGAACCGTGTCCAGAATTGTCTGGCTAATTCTACTGGCTGCTGAATTATATGGCTCAAGTCATCAGCATCCTGTGGTCACACATAAGTGCCCTGGAAGTTGACAAGGAATGCATCTTCCAAATCCTCCCAACTACCGACGGAGTCTGCTGGCAAGCTATTCAGCCAATGCCAAGCTGGTCCTTTGAGTTTTAGTGGGAGGTACTTGATGGCATGTGGATAATCACCGCGAGCCATGTGGATGTGGAGGAGGAAATCCTCAATCCATACCGCGGGATCTGTTGTACCATCATACGATTCAATATTTACGGGTTAAAAACCCTCTGGGAATTCGTGATCCATTACTTCATCAGTGAAGCATAGGGGGTGTGCGGCGCCTCTGTGCCGGGCTATATCACGACGCAGTTCATAAGAGTCTTGTCTGCTGTGTTCGGCCCAGCTGGGTTTGCTTTTAGTGTATCCGGCGTGACGATCATCGTCACGCGTCGGGGCGCGACCCCGTGATCCGTAGATCGATCTTGCATGTTTTGTTTTCTTTTCCAATACATCTCGCAGGTCTCGCGTGTTGCCCCGGGCCTTGGTATTTTTGTTTGCATGGCGGCGGGGTGCGGGCTGGACTTCGGGTTGATATGCCTCTCTGTCACGGTCGCGAGGTGGCCGATCAGCCGCATCATACGCGGGTGATGTTGGTTTTAATGCTTCCTCCTCGAGTTGAGGTAGCAACCTGCGCTTTGGGTAACTCTTGGTTCGGCGCTCGAGTTCGTCTTCCTCGGCTGCCAGGACTTCAGTCCATCTGTCCGCTAGCAGATCTTGATCAGCTCGAAGCTGTTGTTGCTTTTTCTTCAGGCTGTTTGCCGTGGCTATAAGCCGGCGCTTGAAGCGCTCCTGCTCGACGGGATCCCCAGGCACGACAAATTCTTCATCGCCGAGGCTCACTTCGTCTTCGGAGAGAGGCATGTAATTGTCCGTTTCTCCATCTGCTGCCTGTTCTGGAGGGCTAGCTTGTTCATCCTCCTGCTCTAAATCGTGCTAGAGGGGATTGTTGTCGTCTTCGGCACTATCCGGAGTGTTATTATCTCTTGTGCCGGTATCACTATTTTTGATGTGGCGGGACTTAGAGCGGTGCCTCTGATGTTGGTGCTTGGGTTGCTTCTTGGAGGGGTCATCCTCCGATGTCTTGTCGCCATTGCCTTCTTTGGGGGTGTCCACTATATATATATCATATGATGAGGTGGCGGTCCAGCGCCCTGTGGGCGATGGTTCCTGTTCATCTCCTGCATCGTCGTCCATACCATCGATGCCTTCGGAGTCGAAGTCGAGCATGTCGGTTAGATCATCGACAGTGGCTACTAAGTGGGTGGTGGGTGGGCGGCAAATTTGTTCATCGTCCGCGTCCCATTCTAGCCGGACATAGTTCGGCCAAGGTTCTCCTGACAAGGAGAGGGACCTTAATGACTCTAGCACGTCGCCAAAAGGCGAGTGCTGAAAAATATCCGCGGAGGTGAACTCCATGATCGGCGGCCAATCGGATTCGATAGGCACGGGCGCAGGCGGCTTGGAGTCCGTGGCCGTGGACGAATCCAGTAGTTCGGCAACACGGCTCTCGTAGGGGGTGAAGTCAGTATCCGACTCTATCGCCACTGAGAGTGCGCCCTCCATGGACGGGTCTGTCCACCCGTCCTCGGATGACGCGATTTGCTCTGGATTGAGGGCCGGTGTAGTTGCAGGCGCGATCTCCCGAACACTGTAAAACGACTGAGCTAAATCATGCTTGTCGTGACCGTGCGGCGCACCTGGCATGGGTCCGAATCCGTCGAAGATCAAGTCTCCGCGGACGTCGGCAGTGTAGTTCAAGTTTCCGAACCTGACCTGGTGGCCAGGGGCGTAGCTCTCGATCTGCTACAGATGGCCAAGCGAGTTGGCCCGCAGTGCGAAGCCGCCGAATACGAAGATTTGTCCGGGGAGGAAAACCTCGCCCTGGACCGCATCGTTACAGATGATCAAAGGAGCCATCAAGCCTTGCGGTGACGGCACAGTGGAACTCTCAATGAAAGCACCAATGTCGGTGTCAAAACCGGCGGATCTCGGGTAGGGGGTCTCGAACTGTGCGTCTAAGGCGGAATGTTTACCCAGGTTCGGGCCCTCTCGACGGAGGTAATACCCTACTTCCTGCTTGATTGATCTTGATGAATATGAGTATTACAAGAGTTGATCTACCACGAGATCGTAGGGGCTAAACCCTAGAAGCTAGCCTATGGTATGATTGTTGCTGTCCTACGGACTAAACCCTCCGGTTTATATAGACACCGGAGGGGGCTAGGGTTACACAGAGTCGGTTACAAGGGAGGAAATCTACATATCCGTATTGCCAAGCTTGCCTTCCACGCCAAGGAGAGTCCCATCCGGACACGGGACGAGGTCTTCAATCTTGTATCTTCATGGTCCGACAGTCCGACCAAAGGATATAGTCCGGCTATCCGGAGACCCCCTAATCCAGGACTCCCTCAGACGGTGCTAGCTGCCGCCCAAATCTAAGGGATTTTTTGTTTTCGCTAGGGACACACATGCGAGGGGAAGCAAGGGGCGGACCTCGATGACGCCTACAAGTATGAGGATGGCACCCTTAACACCGTCAACATCGTGGCTATCACCGCTGGCCAAGGGATATAGTCCCTCAGACGGTGCTAGCCGCCGCCCAAATCAAAGGGATTTTTTGTTTTCGCCAGGGACACACATGCGAGGGGAAGCAAGGGGAGGACCTCGATGACGCCTACAAGTATGAGGATGGCACCCTTAACACCGTCAACATCGTGGCTATCACCGCTGGCCAACGGTTTCCCCCAATCAAAGTCCCTAGCCCCAAGCACGTCGCCCAACCACCAGAGACGGCGAACCAAAGGCCGCAGGAATCCTGGGAAGGCGGGGCTAGCCGAGCTGCACCTGAGAAGCCACCATCTTCAGATCTTGCGGGGGAGCCGACAGAGACGGCTCTCGCGCCATGACCCACGTCCATCGCCGCCTCGCCACAAGCGCGACCAAGGGGACGTCCCTTAGCATCCCACCTGTTAGAGGGAGGCGTCGCCCTCGCCACTCAAGCCGTGACCTCAAATCCAGGAGCCCCACACACGGAACATGGGGCGGAGAAGAGCCTCGCCGCCACCTTCCTCGATGGCTGCACGACCACCCGACGACCCACTCAGGCAACGCCGAGGTGATGGGAAAGGAGGGAGAGGTGCTGTGGACGCGGTAGGGTTTCGCCCCCGAGTTGCCACGAAGGGGCGATGCAAGGGCCACTAGTGGGAAGGGCCTATCCATAGTCCAGGTGCGGAACCCTGATGTGATGTGGGACCCAATGGCAACTCGAATCAAAGAAGCCTTGCTTAATAGAGTGAGTACAACGAACAGATTCTTGGCCGGATGGATGGGAGTGGGTAAGACAACACTCAGGGACCAAATCCTCACTCTAAGTTAAATTATATTTTAGCTAAGAAATATACAATCATTAATTAATGGGTATTTAATTTTTAGTCCTTTTAATACTACCCCTTAAATCTTGTAGTATGTTGTACCGTAAAAATCTCTTAATTTTACAGCATATTGCATTCTGGAAAATCATTTGGACAAAAAATGATGTATTACAATACTTATGGTCAATTCTATGCACCCAATAGATCTTGTCAAATATGATGATCAAATCTTCCGTGAATCCATGTGGATCTGGTCTTCGTTCGTCGGTGTTTGTGTGTCTACAGGTTGAATCCTTCCTACCTATTTTTCTCTTCATCGGTGAAAGTTGTTGTTCTAGTGCGCTGATCCTATAAGGCCGTAGCACGACGACTTGCCGATTGTCTACTACATCAAGGTTTATCCGGTGCCGATGAGGAAGGGGCAATGACGGCGACGCGCCTTCAGCTCGCTCCAGTGCTTATAGTCATCGTTAGGTGTTCTACGAACCTGGGTGTAATTTTTACTTGTGTTGTTCTTTGCATTACCGTGACAGTTGATGATCAGATCGGAGGTTTTTCTTAAAAAAAGTGATGACCAAAAGTGTATATATTATACAATGAAGACAAGTGGTTGTAGTTGGACGGTTATGTGCAAAATTGATCAGTTCAAGTTCAACTTCAAACACACACTGACACACACATATATACACGGCTTCATGCAGGTGTCCATGTTTACCACGCACATTTTCTTTTCTGCGAGACGATGCACTCTGTCGTGCTGTACTAGCTAAACTCGAGCAGTATTGTCTGTAAAATTCGCTGGTCAAGATGCTACCCCGGTGACTATTCAGAAGAGACCACGGTCAGAGGAATACTGCTGCTTGCTGGTCGTTGGTGGTTTCCGTTTTCGGCAGGAGACGCTTGCAAGTTGTTACTGGTTTCCGTCTTCGGCAAGCAGCGATGGCTACTTAAGGCCACAGGCCACCAGTAGTAGTGCGGTGCCGGTGCAAACTTTCTCCTTCAAGCACTGCGCCACTTCGGTGAGGTGAGGTGTAAGAAGATTAATGGGTGGTTCCAGCAGCTGCTTCCTCTGCCTGGGGGCAAGGAAGGAAGTCCCACCGCCTCCCCGGGCCGATCCCCACACCAGCAGCAGCGTCGCGACCGCTGCCACCGCGGCACGAACCTTGGCCTCCGACGAGCTCGCCGCGGCGACCAGGAACTTCAGAGACGAGTTCCGCATCGTTTGGGAGGCGAGTCTCTACAAAGGCTACCTCAGGAGCCTCAATCAGGTGGTGATCCTGGCTAGCTAGCTAATCCATTCTTCACTTTCCCCTCTTTTCGGAAAAAAGAAAAAGAATTCTTCACTTAGTTTCATATATGTACCATGCATGCTGTCATGATCGATCATTCTTCACTTAGTTTCATATAGTATGTACCATGAATGATGTCATGATCGACGTGCATGAGGGGGAAATTGATGTGTGAGTGGATCATCATACAATATTTGTTTGTAGGTCGTTGTCGTAAAGCTGCAGCATGCCGTTGATCCTATTAGATCATCATCAGAGCAACTCAACAAGGAGTTTCTTGCTCGTGTCGTGACGCTGAGCTCGCTGCGCCACCGTAATGTCGTCAACCTCTTCGGCTTCTGCGCGGACGGCCATCACAGGGTATTGTAATCTACTGTACATGACTATGCCCCTAGAGGTAAAAGGCCTCACAATCAATTGAAGTGTTCAATTATAATTGGGTCACCTAATTTTGACCAAATCAACAATTCCTCAAAGCTCTCATTCAATTCTTTTATACTATACATTATGCTTCCTAATTTTGAAGTCCTCACAATTAATTAAGGTCTTCAGTTTAGAACTTGGTCACCTGGTTTTGATCGGTCAATAATTTCTCAAGCAACTCTCCCATTTGATTATTTTAATTCCCCATATTCCTTAATTCTGAAGCTCTTTTATTTGATTAAGATATATTTAATTTTGAATATTGTTTACGATTTTGATCGGGCCAACGATTTTTCAAATCAATCAACATCAACCTGCTAGAAAAACATATCAACCCTGTGCACCCTTTTACCACCTAGAAAAAAGAAGCACTGTCATGTGATGATAATATAGCACCAATATAGTACATGTAGCCACCGACACAAAAATTAACTCACAAAAATATTAGTTGATTGTGGACTAGCTATAACCTAGTGTCAAGGGTCGCAGTGGCAAACCCAGCGCCCACGGTTCAACTCCCTTCGGGAGCGAATTTGTGGCGCCTCACCCGGGTGGGCTCCTTCTATATAAAAATATGTCTTAGGTGCTAGTGCCTATGGATCTTATTAAAGTATGAGTTGATTAGCACATAACACGGAATCACACAATGTAAGGCCCACAAATAACCAGAATATAAATAAACATAAAACACACTCCATCGTCTCCCCCATCCGCCAAACTAAATATTCCATTAGTTCCAAAATACAAGAGGTATTAGTTCTTTGAAAAGTCAAATATCTTTAAATTTGACCAAGTTTAGAGCAAAAAATATTGGCATCCACAAAGTTAAGCCAAAAAATTATGGAAATTCATTTCATGATGAATCTAATAACACTAATTTGATACTATGAATTTTGATATGTTTCTTTATAAATTTGATCAAACTTAAAGAGGTTGGCCTTTTCAAATAGGATCAACGGCGTATCAAAGCGCGCCCAACCCTTCTAGTTGGTACCAAAAGCCAGTAAACTCCTTGAGTTTGTGTTCATTAACTAACCACTGGATTGATCTTGTGCTCATCAGACCGGTCTCCGGGTAAAGCACTAGACTGGAACACAAGGATGAACATAGCTGCCGGCGTGGCCAAGGGTTTAGAGTATCTCCACGACAAAGGTGTGGTGTACACTAGATTCATGAGCAGCTCAGAGGTCTTGCTCGGAGATGGCTACCACCCAAAGTTGTCCCAATATGGATTGGCAGAGCTTCACCGGCTAGTTGCAGAGGAAGACAAGGGCTTGCCTAATATTTTCACGCAAAGTACTCATATTGCCCCCGAGATGTTAGCTACCGGGAGGGTGACCACCAAGTCGAACGTGTACAGCTTCGGCGGCGTGCTGCTGGAGTTGATCACGGGATGGACCCCCTTCGACCCCGCCCTGGCCGTCGCCGAGGATCGGCGCCTTGTCATATGGGTAAGTTAACTATGGCCGAGCTCGTGGTTCGTATATTTGCTATTTTTTTTGTTGATTTGGCCGTGAATGATGTGATGCTTGCTGTTGGATCAGGCGGCACGGTTGATGAAGGACAGGAGCCAACTCCGCTCGATGGCAGACCCGGCGCTGCAGGACCGGTATCCGTCCATCGACTTGCAGGAGGCACTGAAAGTTGCTTCCATGTTCATCCACAAACAGCCGGCCATGAGATCCCCCATTGGCGCCGTCGTCGCAGCTCTGTCTCGTCTTGCCGCCTACGATGATCATCCACCTGAATCATCACACCACGCGGTGCCTCGTTAACGTAGGGGAGAAACGACATAAGTCAGCATCATCTCCAGATGCACCGATCATCATCAAATTATATTAATTAGTTGTTGTGGTTGTGATGGTCGCTTGTTGTGGGACAAAAGTGCCTCCATAGTTTAGAACTTTAGATTGTTCATCATCCCCAATCGTTCCTATGTAAAAACGTGTGGGTGTTAATTGGCCAGTATTAATGGATTTAGAAGCTGTCTTGGTTCTCGAGGTGCAAATTAAGATGCGTATGGCGTAAGCAGGATCAGGAAGTCCTAGGGAAATGTGATAATACCTTTCCATGGGTATCAGTATCACGGACACGGATCTGTGGACTCCAAGTTCAGGACATTGTAAAAATAAGTGGGAGACAAGGTATTGGTTGATAGGCACGTTATTACAAGTAGTACAAAGGGTGAAGAAAAGAACTTGCATTCGAGTCTGAAGTTGCTTTCACATCAACTTCATACTCTTATACTTCAGCTGGCTCGGGAGCTCCCTCAAGATGGCTTCATTTCTCTTTCTGCCTGCAGCAGCAATTGTTTGACCCCGCATGTTGCCGCGTTAATCTCACATGCCATTGTCACACCCTAATAGATGACCTACATGTTCCAGCCATGTACAATTACATTGTGGGTCATATGTGTTTGTTTGATCCCGTGTGTTAGTACATGCGTCAATCCCACTCATCACCACCATCTGGAAAAAAAATCGGTTCCGGCCTGGTGAGTGGGGCCGAGGACCCCTGCATTGGTTCCTTCCCGGACCACTTTGGCTGGTCCATGACAACATTATACTAAGACTACGGACGACTTGATGTACAAACTGAAAATACCGAGGTTGTGGAGGACTCTACTTCTACCGACGTAGCCAACTAGGATTTGTAATCCTAGGACCCTGTTGTCTACCATCCTCAATGTCCAGGCCCTGCCCCTTCGCGCCTCCTGATCTCGGACAATGTCTTCCTTTGTTGTTCCCTACCATCCAAGCCAACAACCGTCGGGCCCCGCCTCTAGAGATGTCTTTGTTGTAGTTCCTACTTCCTACTCTCATGTTCGTTGTGATGTAATTTATCTATATTAGTTTTGGAGTTTTTTGTGCCGTCATGATATTTGATGAATAAATTGGAAATTTTCCCTCAAATAAGAAGTACTCCGGCCGGTCCTTTTTCCCTGCATATAAGATTTGTTTGAAATTAAACTTTATAAAGTTTGTCCAACTTTATTAACTTTACTATTCCCTCCGATCCATTTTGAGTACAGAATTGTACTAAAGTAGGCGATAATTAATATGGATCGGAGAAAGTATTGTATAAGCTGATTATTTTTTATATAAATATGATCAAATTTTATGAATTTTGACTTCGGACAATTTTTATATGCATAGTAAAAAGGAACCGAGGGAATATTAATACTCTTTCTCTTTCATAATATAGTCTTTATAAACTTAGTCGTAATCTTTAAAAACTTGGTCAAAGTCTATGCGCATTAGATTGTACTCCATCCATTCCACAATATGGTACCTATAGATTTTTGTGAATCTCAAACTTTGCCAACTTTGACCAAGTGTATAGAGAAAACTGTCTACATCTATAATATCAAACATGTACATTCTGAAAACATAACTCACGATGTATCCAATGATGTGCATTTGGTATTCTAGATATACCTACTTTTCTCTATAAACATGGTCAAAGTTTATAATATTTAATTTTTGTAAAAATTTATAGACACTATATTATAAAACGGAGGAAGTATTAGTAGAACGAAGCGAGCAGGATAAACATAGTACAGATCCCATGGCCCGCAGTAATTTGGGAGGGCATGCATGTTCGAAAGAGGAAAGCCGAGTGGGACGATCAGCGTTGCTTCCCGTTTGTTGCTTGGGGCTTTAGTGAAGTGATCGGAGACTAAGCAATCAATCAGTTTTCTGCAAGTTGTGACCTGTGATGGCTACTTAAGGCCACAAGCCACCAGTAATGCGGTGTGGTACGTCAGCTTAGAGTCGCTCTGTCCTTTCAAACCTTTTCAGTTCAAGCACAAGTGCGCGGTGCCTTTCTCACTGTGTAGCGATGGGCATAGGACTTGCACGGATGTCAAACATAAACCACGGCCGTGTTGGGCCAAGTCCCTTCACATGAACGTGTGTTGGCAGCCCAACATCAGCCCATGAGTCCAACACATGTCAGCAGTTGATCTACGCTGCATCCAACAGTTGAGAGCGCTTCCAAGGAAAGTGAAGCAAGAAGAAAACCCTAGCCACTCCACCGCTTGCTGGGTGGTGACTGCCATTCGTGAGAGTGAGAGAGAGAGAGCACACAAGAGAAAACACAACCTGAGAGAGAGAGGAAGAAGAAGAAGCAGAAGTTCTGTCTAGATTTGCTGCATCTGACTAGACAGTGTTCAAGCTGGTGATTGGAGGCTCAAACGTGCTTGGATCAACCCCAAACTTGGTGAGCTCGTTCCTTACTTTGAGTACTTCGATTTGGTTAGCTGGTTTGATGATTGGGTCAGTGGAGCATCAGATTTGAGAGTGGTTTTGTTAGCTCTGACTGCTGCAGTTTCAGAACAGAGTAGTTTTGGGAGACAAACAGTTTGGGTAGGCAAACGATGTCCGATTGAGCTGAAATTTAGAGGGGGTCTCAGGAACTCGTGTGTCTACTTGTCTGCCAAATTTGGTGCTGTTTAGTTCAGCGGTTTAAGAGCAGTTTGCAAAACACTGGAGGGTACAGAAGCTGTCTAAACTCTGCTTTGCTGAAATCTTACTTCTTGTGGTTGTTGTTACTGTTGCCGGTTGGCAACGCGGAGGAGTGTGTTGTAAATCTCTTTAGATGTTCTATAGAAGACTTTGTACTCATCATTCTTATAGTGAAGTTGTGTGGACCGGTCGGTCCACAACCGTGGTTTTTTACTCTTCAAGTTGAGGAGGTTTTTTCACGTTAAATCATGTGTCACTTGTGCATGTTGTTTGTGTCATTCCGCTGCTTACTTGTTGGTAGAAGCTGTCCTCAAATTTCATCACAAGTAGAGGGAGCTGTGTAGTGTGCATGTTTGCCGTGCCAGTGAATTTGTGCATGTGCTCTTTTTACCTTTCCATTATTCATACTGATGCTTCATAATTTTTTTCACCAATCAACAAGTAAGTTTATTTCTCCCACACAAAAAACAAGCAAGTTTATTCAGTCAATCAATGCATATATGTGCTCTCTCTGTAAACAAACAAAATCTCATTTGAAAGGTACATATGCTCCATAGATTTTTATCGGCTCAATCAGTCAATGCATGAAGACTAACCAACTCTCTTGACTTCTTTTTAGTAGTAAAATATTGTATGACGAGTGGCCCCGTCGACCAATGCATGCAGTCTAAGCAATCTCTCTTTACTTCTTGTTATGCAACTTGTTGCTAAAGGTACACTCTTGAGCTTCTTTGATTTAAGGGATTATCAAATGAATTTTAAAGGATTCTGATTCTGAGGGCATCTTCAACGAAAACCCACAAATTTCTTCCCGCATCCGTCCGCGGACAGGGGGACCAGTCCGTGGACACATATACAGGAGGATACAAGAGGCCGCCATCCAACGCTGCCCGCATACATCCGGCCAACAATTCAAACTAACCGAACGAAATTCATTCAAACACGGCTGGATTTCAGGTAAACATAACGAATTTTATTTAAACTCGGATAATTTTTTACATAAAACCGAACGATATTCCGTCCGGTGAACTAAAAACCTTAAAACAAAAATCCTAAACTACTTTATACTTGACGGTGACGTCGTAGGCCATGTCGGGCTAGCCAGCGGCTCCTCCTCCGTCATCGTCACCCGATCCGACGTCAGTCATTGTCGTTGGGCTTCGGGCGGTAGAAGGTGGCAGCGTCGCGGCAGTTAGGCAACATATTTTTCAATTGTTGATGAAAACAAGATGGTAACGTTAGATAAGAGACATAACACATCCACCATGACAACAACAACAAAGAAACTCTCTAAGACACTAGTAGCACAGACATTTCCACGGCTAAGAAGGACCTAACAGGTGATGCATGGATTGCAGCGAATGCTCTCTCCATGGATGCGGCGGGCAAGCTGGATGTCCTTCGGCATGATGGTGACGTACTTGGTGTGGATGAAGCAGAGGATGTGTACTCAAAGAGCCCCACGAGGTAAGCCTCGGCGGCCTTGACTAGTATTCGGAATGCCTATTTTCCATGTGCTTTATCCTCTATAATTTATGGTTCACCAGGTTACGGTAAAGTCTATCTTTTGACCTGTAGCAATATTGTTGCTGATGTTGATCACATGGAGAATTTTAAGTGCGAGATATCATGCTGCTAAGTGATACCATGTTCTCTTTATGTGATTTATCATTGCAAGTTGGGATGTCCAATTATTTATCCTGCTATTGCTTCCATGGCCTATAATTTCATAAGTTAATTTCCATCACCTAATGTTATTACCACGTTCTTCTTGTGCCGCATATCCTGGTGAGTCAGAAGTGTCATTTCATTGATTGTGTGCTCTGAAAAAAAAACTGTTTTAGGGAATTAAATTATGGAGAAGCAGATGCAAATAAATAATTATGGAGAAGCAGATGAAAATAAATCCAGTGAGGAGAATAAGAGAACAGGAAGAGGAAGGGAAAGACATAGCAAAATGAAAGGAGAATGCAGTGCCTCCTATATAACTTAACTACATTTACATTTCTTGTGCAAAGTCTTCACTAACAATCAATTTTTGTTGGTTCAAGAATAGCGAGCTGGTTCCCAAACATCTGAGCTGAGTAAGGGCAGTGGAATGTCAGATATGAAGGTTTGTCAATACCAAGCAGTTTTTTTAGAACTTTTGAGATGGGCATGGTGTTTATCTTAGCAACTTGGGCGTTGACTTACCCCGACGATAGACCCCTTTTATTTCTGAATGTGGCTGGTATGTTACACATATTTTTGTTGATTTTAGCTAAATGGTGAACATGCGATATTCCTTCAATTTCATGTGCATGATCATGAGGGTGCAAGATTATATAAGTACCTCTTAGTCTCTGTTTAACAACTTATAGAGTACTATTTGCATATCTATTTTAAGTAGTGATAACAAAAGAGAAAGGGGCATAATTGCAATGCAAATTATTGTTTCTGAATTTTGGATGATTTGCCTTGTCAACGTTCATGCCAAAGAGAAAATCTAAACAACCAACTTTAAGTCTTCAGAAATCTGCATGATTTTCAAACTACTTTTGATTTCTTTATCTACACATGTATTTAAAGGCACTGAAGTTTTTTAGAGCCAACGCATATATGAATACGTTTGTTCTGCAAATTGTACTAGTTGAGAGTTTCACGGTGGTATGCAATATGTCTCTTCACAATAGTTGCAAGTCACTATACAGTTTCTTGCTGCATCAATAATCCTTTCTAACAGGAATAGTCAA
>LR880966.1:711211450-711231558 GCA_904067115.1 Aegilops sharonensis
GTTAGTATATTCTTCCCAAGATACAATTTACTAATGGTCATCAAAATTGTAAACATGTTGGTACTACAACACTTTGTTTAACCTTCATCGTTTTGGAGGTCTTTAATTGAGGAGGATACTACTGGAAAAAAAGATCAAGCAGAGGGCAAATAAAGAATTAACGATGAGGTGTTTTGAAGTCTGTATGTCATTGTGTAAGATAATAAGGAACATTTGGATTTTGGAGAAAAAAACTTTATGGCCAATAAACCATAAAATTCAGGCCCTCACTTTGGACCAGTCTAATTCAAACATGCATTGGTGAATATTTTTAAACCTTTCCTTCAAAAGAACTTGTCTATCCACAGGATATTTCGAAACCCAAGAAATTTTGAAAACATTTTCAGTGAGAAATCTATCCATTGAGATGGATAAACCAAGTCGTTTGCTGAAAGCAGGGAGACATGCATTGATGTTTAAAATCACTGTTAACTTCCCATGTGTTCACTTCTCACTGATACAATGCAGTTGAGCTGTTTATTTACTTGTTATGATAGGACACATCTTAACTTTATACTCCTAAATGTATCCAATTTTTAGCATCCATACTCTACCTAAGAATGTGACGGCTCCATTGCGAGCATTCAAGACTCACTTAATTAGTACCCGAGTTTCTATCAGTTTAATATTCATCTGTAGTTGAGTGCTATTCAGCAAGAATACCGGAAATTTAATTTTGCTCCGGAGCTCATGTACATCTATGGAGCTCACATAGCTATAATTTGATATTACTATTTGAGATTAATCAACACATAGCCGTGCTACAGGAAATGGAACCTTGGTACCATCATGAACCTAGATAAGCTAGACCAAGTCCACACGTTATTTCTCATCGGTAAAAGCACAACTATGTTCTGCAAACCAGATTCATGTATGTACATTACAGAATTTCAGGCACCAAGTGTATGAAAACAATTCCACATATGCTCGGAAATCAATAGTTCATAAAAAATCTCGAGAAAAGAATGTGACAGTTCCAATGTGAGTAACTGAGACTCACTTAGTCCCCAACTTGTGGACCTGAACGACATCTTCAGGAAGAAGATCGGCGCCCTCAGGCGATATCGCTGTCGCAACCGGTAGGAGCCAACAAGGGAAATATCTCAATCCGTATACCCACCTCCCGCTCCGCCCCGGCCCAGTGACCGGCTAGCAGCACAGACATGTTCATTGTGCCATGCATATCTCCTGAAATGTTAATTTGATCTTTAATTTACTCTGTAGTGATTTGGTCAATTTGTTTTTTAGTCATGCACCGTGCGCAGGAAAAAAATGGTAGAGGATGAATAATGCAGCTAATACAAATGTAACAAAGATAGAGGGGTGGAGGTGGGATCTGTATTGAGTAGTACTCTTTATCTTTCGTAACCTGGTCTTTATTGAAAGAATTCCTTATTTAACACTATTTTAAAAGTTGTTTTCCTATTTGACACTAAAAAACATTTTCTTCCTTATATAACACCAAACCTAAATTTTATTCCCTTTATGACACTTTCGTCTATTTTGACTATTAGCGGTGTTAATTGACATGTTAAAAGATGATTTTACCCCTGGTGCATTATATATTTTTAGCTGTTACATAAATAATGAAGTTTCAATATGCCATGACACCGTCGGGTGTTCAGGTCCATGGAGAAACAATATACGTACAGATGCTGAGGTTAGCACAATAGACAAACCCCCATTTTCTACGAGTGTAGAACCTACCTTTTGAGCTTGATTGCGCACGCGATCACTAACATCTAGCTTACATTATGCTCGCATCTTTGTTTAGTTTACTCGACCACTAAGCTGCCCGGCGTCATGTTTCGACAGCCATTATTAAGGTCGGTTAGCCTAATTAGCCCGGTTCCTGTACAATGCCGGTGGTGGCCGGAACCTTATAGTTGCATTGGTTTCTAAAACTCTAAATCAAGTCATCAGAAATTGCGTACATGCAAAGCTAGCTGAAAGAAGCATACTATCAGGCATCTTGATTGGTTCCTGTATCAATAGCACACACAGGTAACACCATAAAACTTTGCATACAGGCACGTGGCCTGGGCTGGCTAAGTTTGCTCTATAGCGAGACTATCGACCTGATCGATCTAGTTGACGCTGGCACAGGCGAGTTCAATTGTAGGTGTGTTTGTACGTGTGCATCAGGGGTAAAGACGGCTCTGCTTTTGTCCGCTACCTTCCACGGCAATGTAAATATCTGCTTCTTTGTTCATGTGAATAATTCTGGTCACAAGTTGCATCAGGGTAAAGTCGTTGAAAAACATCACAAGTTACATTTTATATTTTAGTGATGCAAGATCACATTGAGTCTATAGGAAAATCCAATACTATTAAGGAGGGATGAGGTGTTGCTTAATGGCTTACTTGCTCAAAATGCTTAGTGATATGCTCCAAAGCCCTCAACTACTTTCTCACATCCACATATGACCTAAACCAAAAGTCTAACTCGGCCCTACCGATTCTTTCTATCCAGCGCCAGCGAGTTCAGATGTCATAGCCAATGCCACAAACCCTAGGCAAGTCGGTCTCACCGATAGGGATCTCGGTCTCACCGAGATGGGATTGTAATCTCTTTGTTTCCATTCGTAACGTTTCGGTCCTACCGAGATGAGCGATCTGTCCACCGAGATTGCAATGTAAACTCTCTGTTTCCCTTTTGTAACATTTCGGTCTAACCGAAATGAGCGAATCGGTCCCACCGAGTTTACCTGACCAACTCTCTGGTTAGCTTAACCAAAATCGGTCTCACCGATTTTGTGTAATCGGTCTCACCGAGATTACGTTATGCCCTAACCCTAACCATATCGGCCCTACCGAGTTGCATGTCGGTCCCACCGAAAATTCTAACGGTCACTAGATTTGTTTAATCGGTCCGACCGAGTTTTTCAATTCGGTCCCACCGAGTTTGGTAAGTTGTGTGTAACGGTTAGATTTTGTGTGGAGGCTATATATACCCCTCCACCTCCTCTTCATTCGTGGAGAGAGCCATCAGAACAAACCTACACTTCCAACTTACATTTTCTGTGAGAGAACCACCTCCCCTTGTGCTGAGGCCAAGATATTCCATTCCTACCATATGAATCTTGATTTCTAGCCTTCCCCAAGTTGCTTTCCACTCAAATCTTCTTTCCACCAAATCCAAATCCTGTGAGAGAGAGTTGAGTGTTGGGGAGACTATCATTTGAAGCACAAGAGCAAGGAGTTCATCATCAACACACCATTTGTTACTTCTTGGAGAGTGGTGTCTCCTAGATTGGCTAGGTGTTTCTTGGGAGCCTCCGATAAGATTGTGGAGTTGAACCAAGGAGTTTGTAAGGGCAAGGAGATCGCCTACTTCTTGAAGATCTATCGCTAGTGAGGCAAGTCCTTCGTGGGCGATGGCCATGGTGGGATAGACAAGGTTGCTTCTTCGTGGACCCTTCGTGGGTGGAGCCCTCCTGGACTCGCGCAACCGTTACCCTTCGTGGGTTGAAGTCTCCATCAACATGGATGTACGATAGCACCACCTATCGGAACCACGACAAAAACATCAGTGTCTCCAATTGCGTTTGAATCCTCCAAACCCTTCCCTTTACATTCTTGCAAGTTGCATGCTTTACTTTTCGCTGCTCATATACTCTTTGCATGCTTGCTTGAATTGTGTGAAGATTGCTTGACTTGTTCTAAAGTTGCTAAAATCCGCCAAGAACTAAAATTGGGAAAAGGCTAGATTTTTATTTGGTCAAGTAGTCTAATCATCCCCCTCTAGACATATATACTTTCGATCCTACAAGTGGTATCAGAGCTTTGGTCTCCATTTGCTTTGATTTCCATAGCTTTTGGTGGTCATAGCCTTGGTTTCACAACCTAGGAGAGTATGGCGTCTAGCGAGGGAAATTATCACCGTAGAGGTCCTTACTTTGATGGTACTAATTTTGCTAGTTGGAAGCATAAGATGAAAATGCATATTCTTGGACATAACCCCGCCGTTTGGGCTATTTTGTGTATTGGCTTGCAAGGTGAATTCTTCAATGGGAAAGAACCGAACCGTGAAGCTAGCGCGGAAGAGTTGAGGATGCTGCAATACAATGCTCAAGCTTGTGATATCCTCTTCAATGGATTGTGCCCCGAAGAATTCAACAAAATCAGCCGTCTTGAGAATGCAAAGGAAATTTGGGATACTTTGATTGATATGCACGAAGGTACCGACTCCGTCAAGGAATCCAAGTTGGATGTGCTTCAAAGTCAGCTTGACAAGTTCAAAATGAAGGATGGTGAAGTATCGCTGAAATATACTCTAGGCTTGCTCTTATCACAAATGAGATCGCCAGCTTAGGAAGTGAAGAGATGACCGACAGATTCATCATCAAGAAGATCCTAAGAGCCTTGGATGGAAAATATGATACCGTTTGCACATTGATCCAAATGATGCCAAATTACAAAGATCTCAAGCCAACAGAATTCATTGGAAGAATTGTTGCTCATGAGATGTCACTCAAGGATAATGAGGAACTTCACAACAAGTCAAGTGGTGCTTACAAAGCCTCATGTGAAGCCCCCACATTATCAAGTGAGAAACAAACCTTCAATGAAGAATTGAGCCTAATGGTGAAGAACTTAAACAAATTCTACAAGAGTAGAAGCAAAGAGAGAAGCTCCAAGTCAAGGTCCTATAATGACAAAAGTTCTTCTAGTCGAGAGCGTAACTACTATAATTGTGGAAGACCCGGACACTATTCAAATGAGTGTACGACACCCTACAAAAGAAGAGAAGAATCACCTAAGAGGAGAAGTAGAAGAGAAGAATCACCATCAAGAGAGAGAAGGAGTAGGGATGATATCGTTATGAACGAAGACCCTCACGGAGAAGCAAGGATTCGAAAAGGAAGGACAAGTCATCAAGGAGCTACACAAAACGAAGACATCAAGCTCATGTTGGTGAATGGGTATCCGGCTCCGACTCCGACAATCACTCCGAGAGAAGCTATCAGTCCGACTCCGAATATACTCAATATGAAGGTGTTGCCGGTCTAGCACTTGTGTCAACCAACTCCTATGACATATTTGATTCACCAAATGAAGGAATTGGAAGATGCTTCATGGCCAAAGGTCCAAAGGTATCACACCCCGAGTATGTTGATTTCAATAGTGATGAAGATGACTTGTTAGGTGATGATGATTTACTTGTTGACAACTCTAGTGATGAATACTATGATGAAACGTCAATTAATCATGATAATCAAAATAAAATGAATGACAATGATAAGGAGAAGATTGAGTCTCTAACTAAATAACTAAACACTCTTAAGTTAGCTCATAAAACTACCTTAGGAGATCATCGAGAACTTTTAAGGACTCATGAGAAATTACGTTTTGAAAAGCTCAACCTTGAGCAAGAGCATGATTTCTTAAAGGCAATCAATGATGATCTTTGCAAGAAACGTTCTTCTTACATTGCCAAGCGTTTACTCTTATCCACTTACATGCCTCAAGTCAAGTCTAGTAACAAGAACAAGAAAGATTCACTACTAGGGAAAAGCCTAGCAGCAGCGCGGGTTTTGGGTGTATCAGTAGCGCGGGTGCCCGCGCTACTGATACAACGCCACAGCTAACTTGTAGCAGTAGCGCGTGTTGACACACACTACTGCTATACATGGTTAGCTGTAGCGTGCGTTGCAAACAATGCTACTGCTAATTAGCTGCAGCGGGTCTTATACCCCGCGCTACTGCTATTACTTTCAAAAACAAAACAAAAATCTCGATCCCGTGCGTGCTATCAATGGTAGCAATGGTAAGATCTAGCGATGATTGGCGTCGCCGGAGGCATGAACGGACAGCGGAAGACCAGATCCAACAGTGGCTGTTGGAGAGGGCCCGTTTCTATGGCAGAGCCAGGCCTCGGCATGGGGCTCCTCTTCCCGACCATGCCAGATAGCTCCGGGTCATCCATGGCGACGACCTGCACGAGCATGGACATGGGAGGGTGAGTCAAACCAGAGGGAGAGAGGAAGGTGATGTAGGGAGCAGCGGAGCTAGTCACCGGTGGCGAGGTGCTCCGGTGTAGTGGCGCGGGGCGGCGGCCTCCTAGACATCGGTGGAAGACGGGAGAGCTCCTAGACGCCGGTGGCGCGAGGCGGCGGCCTCTTTCGGCGCCATGGAGGAGGACGGGCGAGTTCTCTTGATTCCACTAATTATTCTCTTAGCCAAGTTACACTTGAGCAAGAAAATAGCTTATTGAAGGGAATTATAGAGAAAGGTGTTTACAAGAGCCTTGCCAGGAGTAAGCAATTCGAGGAAATTGTACGCAAGCAAGGAAGGCACCGGAAGAACCAAGGTGTTGGTTTTGAACGAAAGTTCAATACCAATGGAGTTGAGTGGGAAGAAGATCAATACCCCAAGATGAAGTTTGTTCCTCAACAAGAGAATTATGATCCTACTTCTTTCAAAGGGACACAAGCTCAAGATGATCTTCCACCACAGGACCACAAGGAAAAAGGCAAGGACAAGCTTCAAGAAGAAATGGATGCATTTGAAGAAGCTCATAAGGCCCTGGTCAAGTGGGTTCCCAAGACTACATCAAGTTCTACTTCATCAAGTATGACTACAACTCCAAGGATTCCCATCAAGATGATGTGGATCCTGAAGAAGAAGAACTAGAGAGTTCTTGAGAGTGACTCCGCCAACATATTTCACTCATATCATTTTGCCAAGAACAAGTGCAATCAACTTCCACATCTTGCACTAGTTCAAGGAGTCACAAACCCTCTTGTTGGTAAGACAAGGGACAAGGTAACCTAATGCTTTCATAGACATCATCTTGTGTGTGCATCACTCTATGTCTATGGCTATCTTTGCTTGTTCCTTGTGGGACTAACCCATGTAGGTATTGAAAGTGCAACTCACTCCAAAGGATTGCTCCAAATGATCTACATCAACATTGAGCACCCACATCTTCAACACCTACATGAAGTCATCATCGACAAAACCCAAGGTTACTTCATCCCTCTAAGGGGGGATCTCACATCTAGGGGGAGCTTTACTCTAAGAATTGAGCTAAAGCAACTCTAATGGTGTGAACACAACAACGCTTTATGTAAAAGTGGTAACCCCACTTGTGCTTAAACGAGGAGTATGACCTATGATCAAATATTCTCATTTGACTCCTAAGTCAATATACTCATATATAGATGACCTAGTCTTCGCAAATTGCTTGATAAATGCTAGAATTGGATGTGCATGCTTTGCCACATATTTCATTTGCCATTTTATTATGTGAGCATGTTGGTTGCATAATTTACTCATTCAAGGACATCCACTTGTTGTTTTGATTGTTTGGATTCCTTTTCTTTTGCCAAGTGGATGGAAAAGAATGCCTAAGAACCTTCTCTAGCTATCTATGATTTTATTGTCTCAAACTCTATTCATGCTACATCACAAAATTTGATCAAGTCAGATTCGAACCACTCTGTGTGAGGAGCACTCGGAGTCCCCGATTCGTCATAGACTTAAACTTCCAAAACTTCTTTGTGCGTTTTGGTTTGACCGATTCTCCATTTTGGTCATACCGAGATCACTAAGTCGTTCTAGGTTTTCAATCTCGGTGCAACCGATTTGAACTTTTCGGTCACACCGAGTTGCTGTAACTGCTTGCAGTTATGCATCTCGGTGCCACCGAGTTGTTCCACTCGGTCACACCGACAGGGTGAGGCTATATATATATCCACGGGTCAAATTTTGGAAATTTCTCCGGACTCTTTCACCCGCGCTCAGGAGGCAGCTGGCGACGAGGAGGACGATCTAGAGACCCGAAAGCTGCTTTGGTATCACCGAGTTTACAAATTGGTAGATCCGAAATGCTTTCTATGGAAAACCAAAACTAAGTTTTGGAGTCATTCTTTTGCAAAAACCTCTGTATTTTGTGATGCTCATCCACTCTACCTCATCTATAAACTATTCACAGGGTCAGCTATCAGTGTTTGCATCATGTCAGATCAGAGTGATAGTCAGAACAAGTCTGAGGAGCAGGTTCACATGAGTGAGGGCACTAGTCCCTCTAGCAGCTATGATGAGGATAGCAGGAGCACACCCAGCAACTTACCCAAGGCAGCCACCAGGACCAGAAAGAAGAAAACCTCAGATTCTGAGGATGAAGACTATGTGGCTGTTGAGGATGAGGCCACTTCCAAGAAGAAGGTGCTCAAGAAGGAGTATGGCGCAGCTGCTGCCACTAAGCCTGGTATGAAGACCAAAGCACCTGCCAAAAGAATTCCCATGTCTAAAGCCAGAGCCTCCACTCAAGCATCTTTGGAATCTGAACCCAAAGAGGCTGCTGCAGAAGGGAAGAAGAGGAAGGAAAGGGTCAAGAAGACCATGGCCAGGGTTGTTGGAAGGCCTTCCATGATGGAAGAAGAAGAAGAGGAAGATGTTGCTGCGCCAGCACCCAAAGCTCAAAAGCTTATGGGTGATGCACCATCAGGTCAGGGGCTGCTTCATCAAAGCCCAAAGAAGCTCCTAAGGCAGCTGCTCCAAAGCCCAAATATGCACCCAAGAGGAGCACCAGGAACATTCCAGCTGCAGAGAAGAACAAGGCCCCAGTGCCTGAAGCTGCAATGGAAGTAGAAGATGATGACTCACATGTCTTGAGAAAGCTGAAGCCAAAAATTACAGATCACAATGATGCTCATCCAGTAGCTGAGAACATGAAAATCAGGAAAGATTCAGGACTGAGACTATGGAGAGAGTCTGATCCATATGCCACCAGGAGAAGGACTGCTGTGGACTATAGATTTCACACTAAGGAACAACATGACTTCTATGAGACAATTCTGCTTGACAAGAAGCCTATAGTCTGTGATATGAGATGGGTGGACTGGAAATACATCAAGGAGAATGAAGAAAACTATCCTGGAGTCTATGATAGTTTCAAGGCTTGTGGAGTTGATAAGTTTGTGGCTCAGAAGCTCACAAAGTGGAATGATGAGCTTATTATGCAGTTCTACTCCACAGCTCACTTCTACCCAGATGGAAGGATTGTCTGGATGTCTGAAGGTACTAGGTACCAATCATCAGTTGAAGAATGGGCCAAGTTGATCAATGCTCCTAAGGAGAATGAGGATGACTTGGATGTCTATGCCAATAAGAAGAAGGATCACAACTCAATGGCTAGCATGTACAAGGAGATTCCAGATGCAGATCTTGAGACTCACCAATTTGGTTCTGTGAAACACTTGCTATCTGGACTGCCTACAATCAACTGGATCCTCAGGCACACACTTCTTCCCAAGTCAGGTGATCACAGAATGATCAGAGGACACTCCATCAACTTGCTGCACATATTTGATGTCCCACAAAAGTTCAAGATCATGAGCCTCAAAGTGGAAACTATCAAGAGAACTGCTGCAGATCAGAAGAGAAGTTGTGGGTATGCCCCACAGATCCAGGAGCTCATCAACTCCAAGATGGGCACAGGCACATACCTCTTGGACAAGGAACACATGCCCATCTATCCAGATTTTGAGGACAACACAATGGTGATGGATGAAGATGAACCATCTTCTGTGCAAGCACAAGCAAAAAGGGAGAAGGCAAGGACTGAAAAGGCTGCAAAGATTCCAACCATTGATGAGGCATCTCAGTACTTCTTGAAGAGCAAGCAGGATCAGCTTGGCTACTTGATTGCCTCCACTCTGAGGATTGAGAAGGGACTGGCCACCCTGACTCAAAACCAGGAGAGTCTGGAGAGGATCATGGAGTAGAAGTTCTATGACTTGGATGTGAAGGTCACTGAGATAAAGTCAGTTGTTGAGCAACTTCAGGATGATATGCAGGAGGGCAAGGGCAAGACTACTACTGATGCTTTTGCCAGAGTACCTAGGAGCCAGAGATCAGCTGCAGTGCCTGTTACAGACACCAGAGTCACTACATCTGCACCAGCTACAGCTTCTGTGCAACCAGCTCCAGCACCTACTCCTCCAGCACCATCTACATCAATAGATGCTTTCATTCTTGGAGTTCTGTCTACACCACCACCTGAAGACCAAGCCTGAGAGTCGATTTAGTGCTATGCATTTTCTATGAACTTTTTGGTAACTTGTTGCCAAAGGGGGAGAAAAATGTATAGATCATAGGCTTCCAGAGAGAGTGTTGCTTTTGTTCTCTCTTGTTTTGGTGGTTGAACTTTATTTGCTTGTTTGAGATACTTTATGCGTTTGTGAGATACTTGGATGATCATGTGTTTGATCATATGCTACTTTACTTGCTTGTTGGATGATTTTATCCTTTTATCTCCCATATGATCATTCACTTTGCTTGGTGATGAGTGCATGTATTTATTTATTATCATTTTGAGCGCTCCACCAAGATGTATGTGACATGGAAGAGTAACCCATGATCCTAACTCATTGCGCATTTGCAGTTCAAAGCAAATCTTAAACTATGCACAAATTTAGGGGGAGCTCTTGCTTTTCACATACTTCTCAAAGCGACAATGTTTTTCACTCTTATTATCATTTGTCGAAGCTTTGATCTATATGTTGTCATCAATTACCAAAAAGGGGAAGATTGAAAGTGCAACTATCCCTAGGTGGTTTTGGTAATTCCTAACAACATATAGCTCATTGAGCTAACACTATTTCAAGACTAATATTTCAGGAAAGCTCAATGATTGGCATGGCATGGATGAGAAAAGTGGACCCCTCAAAATGATAAGGACAAAGGGATTGGCTCAAGCTCAAGACTCTACATTTTATATTTTAGTGATCCAAGATCACATTGAGTCTATAGGAAAAGCCAATACTATCAAGGAGGGATGAGGTGTTGCTTAATGGCTTACTTGTTCAAAATGCTTAGTGATATGCTCCAAAGCCCTCAACTACTTTCTCACATCCACATATGACCTAAACCAAAAGTCTAACTCGGCCCTACCGATTCTTTCTATCTGGCGCCACCGAGTTCAGATGTCATAGCCACTGCCACAAACCCTAGGCAAATCGGTCTCACTGATAGGGATCTCGGTCTCACCGAGATGGGATTGTAATCTCTCTGTTTCCCTTCGTAACGTTTCGGTCCCACCGAATTGCAGTGTAAACTCTCTGTTTCCCTTTTGTAACATTTCGCTCTCACCGAAATGAGCGAATCGGTCCCACCGAGTTTACCAGACCAACTCTCTGGTTAGCTTATTACCAAAATCGGTCTCACCAAGTGAGGGAGTCCTAGATTAGGGGGTGTCCGGATAGCCGGACTATCACCGTTGGCCGGACTCCTGGACTATGAAGATACAAGATTGAAGACTTCGTCCCGTGTCCGGATGGGACTTTCCTTGGCGTGGAAGGCAAGCTTGGCAATACGGATATGTAGATCTCCTACCATTGTAACCGACTCTGTGTAACCCTAACCCTATCCAGTGTCTATATAAACCGGAGGGTTTTAGTCCGTAGGACGAACAATAATCATACCATAGGCTAGCTTCTAGGGTTTAGCCTCTCTGATCTCGTGGTAGATCCACTCTTGTACTACCCATATCATCAATATCAATCAAGCAGGAGTAGGGTATTACCTCCATCGAGAGGTCCCGAACCTGGGTAAAAACATCGTGTCCCTTGTCTCCTGTTACCATCCGCCTAGACGCACAGTTCGGGACCCCCTACCCGAGATCCGCCGGTTTTGACACCGACATTGGTGCTTTCATTGAGAGTTCCTCTATGTCGTCATCCTTAGGCCCGATGGCTCCTTCGATCATCAACAACGACGTGGTCCAGGGTGAGACTTTTCTCCCCGGACAGATCTTCGTATTTAGCGGCTTTGCACTGCGGGCCAATTCACTTGGCCATCTGGAGCAGATCGAAAGCTACGCCCCTGGCCATCAGGTCAGGTTTGGAAGTTTAAACTACACGGATTCGAGCCACAGCCAAGCGCGCCGCACTGTCTCGATGGGCACGATCTAGCTCTGCCGCCGAACAGTGCCCTAGAGGCCGCACCAGCGTCCGCTCCGACCCTTAGTTCGGAGCCGACTCCGCCGATCGAGGACGAGTGGCTGGACACCGCCTCGGGGGCTACGATCTCTGCAGCGATTGAGCCGAACTCCATCCGTGTCCTTTGCGAAGACTGTGACTCCAAGGTGCCGGACTCCTCTCCGGACTCCGAACCCTCCGCGCCCCCGCCAATCGAATCCAATTGGGCGCCGGTTATGGAGTTCACTGCCGCGGACATCTTTCAGCACTCGCCCTTTGTCCACATCCTGAATTCACTAAAGTCTCTCTTTATCAGGAGAGCCCTGGCCGGACAACGGTCAGGAAGGTTGGGATGCGGACGACGAAGAAATTCAACGCCCACCCACCACCCACTTTGTAGCCACTGTCGATGATTTAACCAACATGCTCGACTTTGACTCCGAAGACATCGACGGTATGGACGACGATGATGGAGACGACCAAGAACCAGCACCTACATGGCACTGGAAGGCCACCTTGTCATACGACATATACATGGTGGACATCCCAAAAGATGGGAACGGCGATGGAACAGCAGAGGATGACCCCTCCAAGAAACAGCCCAAGCGCCGGCGTCAGCGGCGCCGCTCTAAATCCCGCCACAGCAAAAACGGTGATTCCAGCACGGGAGATAATAACACCCCGGACAGTGCCGAAGACAACCCCCTCCAGCAGGATTCAGCACAGGAGGAGGGAGAAGCCAGCCCTCATGATAGAGCGGCAGATAGGGAGGTGGAGGACGATAATTATATGCCTCCCTCCGAAGATGAGGCAAGCCTCGACGATGACGAATTTGTCGTGCCTGAGTATCCCGCCGAACAGGAGCGTTTCAAACGCAGGCTTATGGCCACGGCAAGCAGCCTCAAGAAAAAGCAGCAGCAACTTAGAGCTGACCAAGACTTGCTAGCTGACAGATGGACTGAAGTCCTTGCAGCCGAAGAGTGCGAACTCGAACGCCCCTCCAAGAGATACTCGAAACGCAGGCTGCTACCCCAATTAGAGGAAGCAGCACCCAAACCTACATCACCAGCGCATGATGCGGCCGACCGGCCACCCCGTGGCCGCGACAGAGAGGCCTCTAGACCTTCCATTCAAGACGCACCCCGGCGTCGCTCGGAAAGTACCAAGGCACGGGGAAACGCGCCAAACCTGCGAGACATATTGGAGGACAAGGCAAGGCAAACAAGATCGATCTACGGATCGCGTGGGCGCCCCACGACAAGTGATGATAATATTCATGCCGGATACAACAATTCCGGCCGGGCCGAACACAGTAGACAAAGCTCATTTGAGCTGCGTCGTGATATAGCTCAATACAGAGGCGCCGCACACCCACTATGCTTCACAGACGAAGTGATGGATCATCAAATCCCCAAGGGTTTCAAACCCGTAAACATCGAATCATACGATGGCACAACAGATCCTGCGGTTTGGATCGAGGACTACCTCCTCCATATCCACATGGCCCGCGGTGATGATCTACATGCCATCAAATACCTCCCACTCAAGCTTAAAGGACCAGCTCGGCATTGGCTTAACTGCTTGCCAGCAGAATCAATTGGTTGTTGGGAGGACATGCAAGCCGCATTCCTTGATAACTTCCAGGGCACATATGTGCGACCACCAGACGCCGATGACCTCAGCCACATAATTCAGCAGCCAGAAGAATCGGCCAGACAATTATGGACACGGTTCCTAACCAAGAAAAATCAAATCGTTGACTGTCCGGATGCAGAGGCCCTTGCAGCCTTCAAACATAACATCCGCGATGAGTGGCATGCCCGACACCTAGGACAGGAAAAGCCGAAATCCATGGCAGCCCTCACAACGCTCATGACTCGCTTTTGCGCGGGAGAGGACAGCTGGCTAGCTCGTAGTAACAACTTGACCAAAAACCCTGGTAGTTCGGATAACAAGGACAGCAATGGCAGGTCGCGTCGCAACAAGCACAAGCGCCGCATTAATGGCGATAATGCTGAAGATACGACAGTCAATGTCGGATACAGAGGCTCTAAACCCGGTCAGCGGAAAAAGCCGTTCAAAAGAAATACTCAGGGCCCGTCCAATCTTGACCGAATTCTCGATCGCTCGTGCCAAATACATGGCACCCCCGAAAAACCAGCCAACCACACCAACAGGGATTGTTGGGTCTTCAAACAGGCAGGCAAGTTAAATGCCGAACTCAATGACATGGGGCTGCATAGCGATGATGAGGAGGAGCCCCGGCCGCCGAACAATAGAGGACAGAAGGGCTTCCCCCCACAAGTGCGGACGGTGAACATGATATACGCAACCCACATACCCAAAAGGGAGCGGAAGCATGCACTAAGGGACGTATATACGATGGAGCCAGTCGCCCCGAAGTTCAACCCATGGTCCTCCTGCCCGATCACCTTTGATCGAAGGGACCACCCCACTAGCATCCGCCACGGCGGATTCGCCACATTGGTTCTTGACCAAATCATCGACGGATCTCACCTCACTAGAGTCCTGATGGACGGCGGTAGCAGCCTGAACCTGCTCTATCAGGATACAATGCGCAAAATGGGCATAGACCCCTCAAGGATTAAACCCACAAAGACGACCTTTAAAGGCGTCATACCAGGTGTAGAGGCCAATTGTACAGGCTCAGTTACACTCGAAGTGGTCTTCGGATCCCCGGATAACTTCCGAAGCGAAGAGTTAATCTTCGATATAGTCCCGTTCCGCAGCGGCTCTCGCGCACTGCTTGGACGAACCGCATTTGCAAAGTTCAATGCGGTGCCGCACTACGCATACCTCAAGCTCAAGATGCCAGGCCCTCGAGGAGTAATCACGGTCAATGGAAACACTGAACGCTCTCTCCGAACGGAGGAGCATACGGCGGCCCTCGCGGCGGAGGTGCAAAGCAGCCTCTCACAGCAATTTCGAGTCCGGGTACTAAACGTCCGGGCACCGTCAATCGCGCCCGGAGTAATCTACAACAAGACCGCCTGGCACGATCAGAGCACGCGTAGCAATCCGGCCCCAACCCCAGCCCTCGCGTAATTGCTAAGCCAGTACTACGCGTACATAACTACGCTCTGGAGATACCATTGGCATAAGGGGAGGGGCATGACCACGACACGCCCAGAATGCGGATCAACCCCATCAGGGGCTCTCGATTGTGTCATTCTTTTTCTTTCTTCTTTTCTCTTACTTTCAGGACTCCGTCTTTCAGAAGCCCTGTCCGGCTCTAGAATTGCCGAACTCACGATGCAACAGCTAGGGAAGCAGACAGCTACGTCGAGTGTCCAGGTGGTCTCCACTACGAGCATTATACCTGTTTTACATACCATCCCGCAGCTTACCCCTGGAGGGGGACAGGTCAAATAATCCCATCCCTTGCTTATCGCACTATTTGTATCGTTCTGCTTTCATTGCAGTACCTTTTTGAATAAACAATACATAGCTTTTGCCTATTATTGCATTCCTTTCTTTATCTATATATATGTTCATTCATGACATGTTGCACCTGTACACTTTGGTACGGCCAATACACCAGGGGCTTAAGTACCCCAAAAATATGGTGTGATAAGTCCGAACACTTTCACAAGTGCGGCACCCCAAACTTATAGCATTATATGCATCGGCTCCGAATCATGTCTTGGGTCAATAGTTGGGTTTGCCCGGCTCCCATGTTTTGGTACCTTACGTTCCGTTCTATCGGCTAAGGTAGCGCTGGGAGAACTACTGCGATTATGCCCCGGTTGAGCTGGGTTGAGCACCTCAGTGGAGAAAGCTAAAACTGACCGTCATGATAGGGCGAGAGCCAGTCGCTGTTCGAGAGGTTTTTTCGGGTCCTTAAAGACTTATGCCGCTTAGAGCTAGGAGTCGGCATTGTCCGGCCAAGGCGTGGATAGCGCCCCGAACTCGGTCTTCCGAGTACTAGGGGCTTCACCGAAATTTAAAATTATAGAATTCTATGGGTAAGTGAGAGTGTTCAAGCACTATAGTCCGGTTGCCTTGTTCGTTGCGTTGAGCGCCTCCCTCGAAGGACCCAAGAATGGGAACAAGAGCGCTCAAGTTTATCCCGAACACCCCAGTGCTCGTGGCATGGGGGCTGAAGCCAACGACTTGCCATCTCTCAAATTTGATAAACGGCCGCACAGAAGGTAATATTTTAAATTCACAAGCGTTGCTTAGCGCATATGAACAAGTTTTCAGCATACAGGATAACAAATGCGAGTCTATTAAAAAATTACATCTTTGGAGCATTCACCCGCTATAAGGCGGGCACCCTTCAGGACGCCCTCATAGTACATTTCGGGCTTGCGATGCTCCTTTCCCTTCGGTAGCCCGTCCGTCACAAGCTTCTCAGCATCCAGCTTGCCCCAGTGCACTTTAGCACGGGCAAGGGCCCGACGGGCACCTTCAATGCAGACGAAGCGCTTGATGACTTCAATCCACGGACAGGCGTCCACCAGCCGCCGCACTAGCCCGAAGTAGCTCCCAGGCATGGCTTCCAATGGCCACAGCCGAATTATGAAGCCCTTCATGGCCTGTTCGGCGACCTTGTGGAGCTCGACCATCTGCTTCAGCTGGTCGTTCAGGGGCACCGGATGTCCGGCCTCAGCATACTGAGACCAGAACACCTTTTCCATCGAGCTCCCCTCCTTGGTGCGGTAGAACGCGGCAGCATCAGACACACTACGGGGCAGATCTGTGAATGCTCCTGGAGAGCTCCGGATTCGGGTAAGTAATAGGCAATTCACTTTCACATGCTTGCTTCGCATAAAGAATGCCTTACCCGCCGCTATCTTCTTTAATAATTCAATTTCTTGGAGGGCTTTTTGGGCTTCGGCCTTAGCGGCTTTGGCACTCTCAAGAGTCGAGGCGAGCTCGGACTCTCGAGTCTTCGAGTCATGCTCCAAACTCTCGTGTTTTTCCACGAGAGCATGGAGCTCTTGCCGCACCTACGCCACACGTGCCACCTGCTTCTCTCGCTCGGTGCGCTCCGCGGCCGCTTTGCTTTCGGCCGCGGACACCGGTTCCTTCAGGGTCGCCACCTCGTTCGTGGCCCCTACAGTACCCACGTTAGTCCTGTCATTTTTGCAACCAAATCTTTTCTGTAAGGTATTTCTTTAATAAGGTATTACTTACCTTCCTTGTCCTCGAGCTGCTTCTTGGCAAGGCCGAGCTCGTTCTTGGACCGCTCGAGGCTCTGCTTCAATGCATTGACCTCTGCAGTCAGTGCGGCAGAGGTCAGCAGCGCAGCCTGCATTCCCATATTGACATACTTATGTTAGACTCCTGCGTATATCTTTTTAGATCCTCAGTCCGGCTTTTCTTTCCGAACACTGAACTAAGCATCAGAGGCTACTGTCTATGCGGTAATATTTTTTACATATTCTAAACTTACCTCAAAGCCTGTTAGAAGGCTGGTACAGGCTTTAGTCAGCCCGCTCTTGGCGGACTAAACTTTCTGGATCACCACACTAATAACAGTGTGGTGCTCCTCGTCGATGGAGGCGCCGTTAAGCGCCTCCAGCAGGCTATCCGGTGCCTCCCGTGGATGGAGGTCACCGGCGTCGCAGTCTTGCCCTTCTTACGAAGGGGCTGCTTGCCGGACTTCGGAACCACTGAAGGTTCCGGTACGGAGTCCGGCATAGGGCCGGACTTAGAGCCCTCTGGGGTCTCGCCCCATTTGCACCCAGAGTCCGGGAGGTCGCCTTGCGGCGCCTCCAGGACCACCTCCTCCTGGCTGGACCTCTTTTGGGACTCCACCGCGGTGTCATCTGCGTCACGAGGAGAGGAGGCGGTCGGAAGTGAAGTGCTATTCACATCCGACGAATCCAGGGAGCCGCTCGACGAAGCGGCGAGCTCGTCCTTGGGCGGGCTACATGGTTATATTCGGCGTTAGAAGACACTATGCGACAAATAAAAAGTCATGAGCTATTCCGGAGTCCGGACACTTACGATCTCGCCAGGGGCTTGGCCCTTGTTGGCCACTCCTCCTCGTCGTTGTCGGCGTTGGTGGAGAAGTCCGGAGGAAGGGTCCTTCCTTTCTTGGACCCTCCGGCCTCCCCAGTCGGGGCGGCCTTCCTTTACTTCTCTCCCCCCACTAGGGGAGAGGCTTCCTTTTCCTCCTCCTCGTCCTCAGGGGAGGATTCCGCCTCAGAGTCGTCGGACGATGAGTCCGACAACACCTGGCGCCGGGAGCTCCTTCGAGTTCCCGTGGCCTTCTTCTCCAGCACCACGTGGGGTGCCGGAGCCAGCAGCCCCGTCAATCGGGCGTCCGCTGGGTTTCTGGCAAGGGGGCCGGACAGTTAATCTGTCTGGATGTCTTCAGCCAGCCCTGTCAAAGGTTAGGGAGTTTTAGATCCCACATAGAGTCAAACTATGAAAAACAAGAGTCCCGTAAAGGGTAAAATAGCTTACCTCGGTACCTTGGCGCTGCGAGCTGAATCCGCGATCTTCGGTAGCGGATGTGGAAGTCTCGGCGCCCTTGAACAACACCTTCCAGGCATCTTCGTATGTAGTGTCGAAGAGACTTTCCAGAGTTTGGTGCTATGCCGGATCGAACTTCCACAATTTGAAGGCCCGTTGTTGGCATGGGAGGATCCGGCGGATGAGCATAACCTGGACTACATTGACAAGCCTGAGATTCTTGTCCACCAGGTTCCGGACGCAGGTTTGGAGTCCGAAAGCTCTTCCGAATTACCCCACGTCAGGCCCGTCTCTTTCCATGATGTGAGCCGTGTGGGGAAGCCAGATCGAAATTCGGGGGCCACCGCCCATTGAGAGTCATGCGGCTCGGTGATGTAGAACCACCCCGATTGCCACCCCTTTATGGTCTCCACAAAGGAGCCCTCGAGCCATAGGACTTTGGCCATCTTTCCAACCATGGAACCTCCGCACTCCTCTTGGCGCCCGCCCACTACCTTCGGCTCGACATTGAAGGTCTTCAGCCATAAGCCGAAGTGGGGCTGGATGCAGAGGAAGGCCTCGCACACGACGAAGAACGCCGAGATGTTGAGGATGAAATTCGGGGCCAGATCGTGGAAGTCCAGGCCGTAGTAGAACATGAGCCCCCGGACAAATGGGTGAAGTGGAAAACCTAGTCCGCGGAGGAAGTGGGTGAGGAACACCACTGAGGGAGTCCTGGATTAGGGGGTGTCCGGATAGCCGGACTACCATCATCAGCCGAACTATCATCTGCTGGACTATCATCATCGACCGGACTCCAAGACTATGAAGATACAAGATTGAAGACTTCGCCCCGTGTCCGGATGGGACTTTCCTTGGCGTGGAAGGCAAGCTTGGCGATACGGATATGTAGATCTCCTACCATTGTAACCGACTCTATGTAACCCTAGCCCTCTCCGATGTCTATATAAACCGGATGGCTCTAGTCCGTAGGACAACAACATCAACAACCCTTACAATCATACCATAGGCTAGCTTCTAGGGTTTAGCCTCCTTGATCTCGTGGTAGATCCACTCTTGTAAACATCCACAATATCAATATCAATCGAGCAGGACGTAGGGTTTTACCTCCATCAAGAGGGCCCGAACCTGGGTAAAACATCGTGTCCCTTGTCTCCTGTTACCATCCGCCTAGACGCACAGTTCGGGACCCCCTACCCGAGATCCGCCGGTTTTGACACCGACAACCACCCTCTCATGGGGCCTGGGGGTGGGAATGAGCTGCCCCTCGTCGGGGAGCCGGTGCGCGATGTCCCTGGACAAGTATCCGGCCTTCCGCAGCTTTTTGATGTGCCCCTCCATGACGGAGGAGGCCATCCACTTGCCTCCCGCTCCGTACATAGTTGGAGAAAGTTGAGGTGGGATGTGCGGACTTGGGCGCTGGAGCTCGAGTGCATGGAAATGGATGAGCAAAGGAGGAAGAAGGCGTAGGTGAAAAGGTGGATCCTTATCCCCTTATATGGACGGACGAAGCTATGCGTCCCCCGCCTGCCTGGTAAAACTCGCTTATCTCCCAAGCGCCGTAATCAATGGCGCGGTTGGGTTACCCACGTCCGTATTGATGGGAATACCGGAATAAGGGGGCACGATCTCCGCTTTGATAAGACGTGCCAAGGAAACCGCCTCGCTAAACGCGCTGAGGTGGAACAGTAAAAA
>LR880966.1:711247489-711264413 GCA_904067115.1 Aegilops sharonensis
AAGTAAAAAGCAACGGAAATAACTAAGTGTTGGAAGATTAATATGATGGAAAATAGACCTGGGGGCCATAGGTTTCACTAGTGGCTTCTCTCAAGAGCATAAGTATTTTACGGTGGGTGAACAAATTACTGTTGAGCAATTGACAAAATTGAGCATAGTTATGAGAATATCTAGGTATGATCATGTATATAGGCATCACGTCCGAGACAAGTAGACCGACTCCTGCCTGCATCTACTACTATTACTCCACACATCGACCGCTATCCAGCATGCATCTAGAGTATTAAGTTCATAAGAACAGAGTAACGCCTTAAGCAAGATGACATGATGTAGATGGATAAATTCATGCAATATGATAAAAACCCCATCTTGTTATCCTCGATGGCAACAATACAATACATTCTTTGCTGCCCCTACTGTCACTGGGAAAGGACACCGCAAGATTGAACCCAAAGCTAAGCACTTCTCCCATTGCAAGAAAGATCAATCTAGTAGGCCAAACCAAACTGATAATTCGAAGAGACTTGCAAAGATAACCAATCATACATAAAAGAATTCAGAAGATTCAAATATTGTCCATAGATAAACTTTATCATAAACCCACAATTCATTGGTCTCAACAAACACACCGCAAAATAAGATTACATCGAATAGATCTCCACGAGAGAGGGGGAGAACATTGTATTGAGATCCAAAAAGAGAGAAGAAGCCATCTAGCTAATAACTATGGACCCAAAGGTCTGAGGTAAACTACTCACACTTCATCGGAGGGGCTATGGTGTTGATGTAGAAGCCCTAGAGAGATCGATGACCCCTCTGGCGGAGCTCCGGAACAGGCCCCGAGATGGGATCTCGTGGGTACAGAAGGTTGCGGCGGTGGAATTAGGTTTTTTGCTCCATATCTGATCGTTTGGGGGTACGTAGGTATATATAGGAGGAAGAAGTACGTCGGTGGAGCAACAGGGGGCCCACGAGGGTGGAGGGCGCGCCTGGGGGGGGGGGGTAGGCGCGCCCCCCTACCTCATGGCTTTCCTGTGGTTGCTTGACGTAGGGTCCAAGTCNATAGATCTCCACGAGAGAGGGGGAGAACATTGTATTGAGATCCAAAAAGAGAGAAGAAGCCATCTAGCTAATAACTATGGACCCAAAGGTCTGAGGTAAACTACTCACACTTCATCGGAGGGGCTATGGTGTTGATGTAGAAGCCCTAGAGAGATCGATGACCCCTCTGGCGGAGCTCCGGAACAGGCCCCGAGATGGGATCTCGTGGGTACAGAAGGTTGCGGCGGTGGAATTAGGTTTTTTGCTCCATATCTGATCGTTTGGGGGTACGTAGGTATATATAGGAGGAAGAAGTACGTCGGTGGAGCAACAGGGGGCCCACGAGGGTGGAGGGCGCGCCTGGGGGGGGGGGGTAGGCGCGCCCCCCTACCTCATGGCTTTCCTGTGGTTGCTTGACGTAGGGTCCAAGTCTCCTGGATCACGTTCGTTCCAAAAATCATGTTCCCGAAGGTTTCATTCCGTTTGGACTCCGTTTGATATTCTTTTTTTGCGAAACTCTGAAATAGGAAAAAAACAACAATTCTGGGCTGGGCCTCCGGTTAATAGGTTAGTCCAAAAAATAATATAAAAGTGAATAATAAAGCCCAATAATATCCAAAACAGAAGATAATATAGCATGGAGCAATCAAAAATTATAGATACGTTGGAGAGGTATCATGGTCTGCACCATGTAGTTTTCGTCGTCAACCACCGGAGTGGTGACTTGAGGTGGTGGAGTTCTGGGTGTCTCATCATGAATGGGGGTGTCTTGTTGAGGGCGATCGGCCCACGAATCATCTTGAGCAATTGGTGTCAACGGACGACCAATGCTGATGAGTTTGCTGTTCGTAAAAACAGGCGATGATACCAGTTGGTGCTCGAGTTGAGGAAGGACTTCATCATCTTGAACATTGTCTTCATGACCAATGTCTTCAGCTGTGATGGGGTCAACAGCTGGAACTTCATCTTCATGAGCCTCTGTGGAAGCAGACCTATGGATCACAATGTGACACTCTTGGTTGGTGGAGGCTGGACGGGCAACATAAATGGGCTCAACAACAAGGGGCTCTGTGGCAGTAGCACGCTCTTTCTTTGAAGACTTTGTCTTCAGCTTATTCTTGGATGGGGCATCATCAGAAGCATCCTTGTGCTTGCGTTACGGGCTTTGGCTTCAGCTGCCCTTCTCTTCTTCAGTTCAGAAGCTGCTGAGGGGACTTTAGGCTTCGAGCCTGTCATGCTGTCGGGGAAGACAATGCTTGGTACTTCCCACCTTGATGCTCCAGCTTGGGCCACAACAGGCTTCTTCTTATATTTGGCAGCCATTCTGGGGTCGATGCCAGGATGCCCAAGAGCTTTGCGCTTTTTAGCTTCATTATGGGCCTGGACGCATTTCTCTGCGAAGTATCTCATCTGCTCTCGTGAGCCTTTTGCTTCTTCATGCTTCTTACCAAATTGTTCCTTAAGATCATGCATCATCTTCTTGAAGATCTACACATCAGCCACACTGAGCTCGGCCATGTTCTTCTTGAAGTGAGCCTTCTCATAGTCAATTTTGTTCTTCAACTCGACAATCTTCTGAGCCAGAGCCAACTCATTAGCAATGGCTCCATGGAAGGTGACGCTGATGTCAACAAGGAGCTGAAGATCATCGATGCTGATGCTCTGGTCATCAAACCATTCGTCGATGAAGTTGTTCAGAATATCCACGTCAAAGAGGGGCAGATCGTTAAAGATCTCCGCTTCTTGCTTGCTCTTGATGAGCATCTCAAGGGCTTCATCACCAAGATCTTCATCACTTGACAGATCAACGGTGTCTTCTTTGTTCCGCAGAACGGCAGCTGGAGTAAGTTCATGCCCAGAAAATCTTCTTGGGCTTCGTGGTTTTCTTGGTCTCGGTCCTTTTGGAGATAGGAGACAGATCTTCAGATTGCACACTGGGTTCAGGAGGTGCAGTGTCCAATGGCTTCAAATTGAAGCTTTTTGTGTGGCAGAGGGCTTCGAAGCCTTTATCTTCTTCTTCTTCTATGGCTTCAGAGTCAGCGTCATCAGCAGATTGATCCACGGTGGCTCTCTGAGCTGCGATGTGAGAGAGGAGGCTATCAAAGTTGTCGGAGGGGCCGATAAAATTGGGATTGGCATCGCGTGTGCCATCAGCCATTGGAGCCAATGGACCAGGGTTGAAGTTGAGGCCAAGATCTTTCTTGTTCTTCACAGCAGGATCTTTTGCAAACTGATAGTTGTGCTTGAAAAGATTATCTTCACGACACCATAACATAGACGATGGGTCGTCATTCTCTGGCTTCGGTCCTCGGACCATGCATAGGTAGAAGCCTTGAGCAATGGCTTCAGACTTGGACTTGGGCTGCAGATTTCTATACAGAATATCTCCCCATGGGCACTTGATAGAATTCTTCTCTGCATATTCAGGGGTTATGAAGTTGTACTTGAACCATTCCTCTGCCCAATATCTTTGAATCCATCGGATTCAAGTCTTGCACTGGCCATAGCTTTCCTCAGGATCTGTCTTGTACATTTCGAACATATCAGGAGGTTAGTTGTATCTCCACGGCGCTGTCTGCCGCCTTTCCTTTCTGATTTTTCAGTTGCCATTATATTCAGACTGAATGGCTTCAAGACAGTGAATGGCTTCCTCTTGCTGGTTAGACAGGAACTGGCTTCAAGTGAGTGAATATGACGCTGTAAGAGCTCTGCAAATGAATGCAGACTATGAGAACCAAGGGATTCTCCTATGGACATGTACCTGTGACAGCATTAGAGGTGCGAGGGAAGGGGAAGGGGTCATATGCATTCTCGGAAGATTTTGAAGATAAATCAGTTTGAAGACACTGATATCATAGTGCGAAGACATTCACTTATTTGATGAGAGTTGGTTCCAGATTTGTACGAATTCATGAATAAGTACAAGTGAGGAATATAACTAGTTATGAAGCATAAGTGAATATACTTGGCATGATATGAGATGCAGAACGAGACAGATCCAGATTTGGAAGTGAAGAAGCCACTTTTGGTTGAAGTGGATGGATTTGACGGATCAAAAAGGTAGTAAAAAAGTAATTTTTATTTACCGCTGACGAACTGCTAGACGAGGTCGAGAAAGAGAGGCCGAGCAGTTCAATCTCCTGCGCCCTAACTCGGCGGCAGAAGACACCTACGGCGGCGGCGGAGAGGGCGAGGTCCGCGGCCGGCGTGAGGATGGCGTCGAAGAAGTCACGACAGCTAAGCGCTTCATCACCGGCATCGACTGGAGCTAGCGGAGGTGCTGTGGTTTGTGCTAGGTGGCGAGGTGGAAGAATAGATTATGACCCCAGTGAGTTATGTATTTATAAGGAAAGGGACAGCACAGCGTAATTACGCGGGTGCCCCTGGCGGTTCACATCTGAAGGACACGTGGCATGCATGCAACTTATTGTAAGTTGTTCCATCTTCCCACGCACGCCTGGATTGTCGGGTGGATGTTCCGGCTTCTCCAGTATTCAGGCAATAAGGATATGGCATTAAAAATAGATTTAAACTTTTGTCTCTTTGTCTTTTGCTAACAAGGATTTAGAGAAGACAATCGACAGGTTTCAATGGAATGCATATGATTTGGATAGATAACATTTGAGGTAGAAGCACAGAAGGGGTTAGGGTCCGATCACATTCACTTAGATCAAGAAAAAAATTCAAGTATGAAGACATAGCCATAAGTGAATGATGTAGAGGACAGAACACGAATATATGTATATATCAGCATAAGACCAACTCAATATTGTGAAGATAACCGTGAAGTCAAATCAATGTTGAAGACAAACCAAATGTTAAGACTTTGCAATTGTGACGCTAATTGAAACACTTCAAACAAGAATTTGGTGGTGGCGTTACCCACTGTCGTGGATTCGTAACGGTAGATGTCCTCATGAAAGGACTTAGTCATGGAGCCATCGCTACGGGTTAGCTTGAAGGGGTTAAACCGGACAAGGGACACAGGAGTTTATACTAGTTCGGCCCCTTCGATGAAGGTAAAATTCTACGTCTAGTTTGTGACGGGATTATTGGGGTTTCGATGACCAGGGAGCGAATACGCTTTGCCTGAGTCTCGAGTTGTTGTTGTCTGTCCTTGAACCGCCGCCGGGTCGTCCCTTTATATACACAGGGTGACGCCCGGCCGGTCTACGAAGTCCCGAGGCTGGCTCATACAAGTGTCCAGCCCGGTCTCTTCCTTTCCCTAACTTACAATACAGGTTATACAAATATGGCGGTTTACCGCTATGGGCCCTAATCCGCCTCTGGGCTCTGGGCCTCTAGTCTTATCAGTAAAACGCCATTTTCTTTGTCTTCCTAAGCTTCAGTATAGTTGAGCGTGAACTGGCCCCTCCTGGGCAGTTTACCCTCAGTAGTTATATCCTCAACATTAGGCCCCAGATTGATTTGAACCTGTTCATGTCAATCTTCAATACTTGGAAAAGCTCCTTGAACATCTTCTAACAATTCTCGTAAACCGCCATATGGTCTTCTCCCTGTGAATTTTGGTAAACCGCCATGACGTCATCCTCTGAACGCTGCAGTGAATCATCATGATGTCATCTCTGTATAAAAAGATAATAAAGATTCCCTTCACTTAATTAATTCTCGAAGATCGAGGCGACAGCTACGCCTCCTTTTGCCGCTTCAGGCCCCTCAATTCTTGCGCCTACCGTTTTATCCCCCTTTCTTTATAAATAAGACCGGGGCTCTTTCCATTTTTCCCCTTGCCTCTTCGCATCATCTTACTCCTCGCGACCCGAAGAACTCAAGCATCGCCGCTGCCGTCGCCCTCGAAGCTCTGCCTCATCTCAGGCTGCTGCATCAACCTGAAGGTTTCCAGAGATCCGCAACTCTCCTCTGCTGCTCCTGAGAATCCGGTAAGCTTTCTTCCTGCAACCCTATATCTCCATCAAAAAATTTCCGGGATGTACTTGCCAGCTTCCAACTCCATCCTCAGGATATTGGACCAAATTCTGTGTCCAACATCTGCAACTTTCAAGTGTTCTGTGAGGTTTATCTGCAAGAAGAACCAATGGTTGACCTCTTTCGGGATTTCTTCCACTTAAACCGCCACACTGAGTTCTCTGACAGCCCCAATACTGAATTTGGTGGTGTATCAATTCAGAAAATGAAAGAGGTTGATTTTCCTAATGCCAAACTTCACAGCCACCCTAAAGACTAGAACCAAACTTGGTTTTATTGTCAGAACACTACCCCTGCTGGAGAAAATCCCTTGCCGGGCTACCGCGCTCACCGGCTTAGCAATGGCCACCCTTTACCTCCATGAATGACTGCCAAAGAATGACAAGCTTATGCACCTCAACTCGCCAAACTCCGGGCTCTCCTCGCCAACGGTTTGACTAGTGTTGATCTTGTCCGTTGTTGGGTTTCATGGTGCGTCCTACCTTTAAGCCGCCGCCCCGGATTGATGTATGAATATACCGGCAAGCCTAATGATCCTCAACGGTTTAACGAGATAGAACTGACTGATGATGAAGTCACTGAAAGTGTGAAGAAAATGCTTGACGAACCGATCACCGTATGCACCCAAACCGGTCTGCGCCCTTTTTATACCTCCAACAAACCGCCGGCGGTAACGACTTTAACCTTGTACATTTTTAATCCGTCTCCGCTTTAACAGTAATATAATTATCCTTTACTTTAATCTTGCAGACCAATAGCTCCTTCTGGAAAAGGAAAACTCAAGATAAACCGGCCAGGCCTCCTCGTGCCAAAAGTAAAGTCACCAAGAAAAATGCCAAGAAGAAAACTGCCGAGTCTTCTGATCCGCCAGAAGATGTTGATGAATCGGCTGAAGAGGTAAAACTTGACTCCCTTGGTTTCTTTTTCGTGCACCTTATTGACAATAACTATTCCTAGGATGATGCGGAGGTCAGCCATGCAGACCATGTTGAGGTAATAGCTCTTTCTTCCGATTCAGATATGGTGCCAGTTAAAAGATTTCACCGTGCAGTTCGAAAAGTGAAATACTCTCACCCTCTTGCTTATCTGGATCCAAAACTTTCTTTGAAGACGTAGCAACCTGAAGGGCGTCGCACAACCCGATACAGTGGCCAGCAAGTCACCTCTTTCGGTATACCAGACACACCAACCCGGAAACGTCGTCCAGAGGTTGCTTGTTCTCCTGAAAAACTTTATCCTTTGAAGGGTTTCTTCCGATACCCTCTCAATCCGTCTGATTCGAATTATCAGGTGTCTTCCAACTTGTCCGGCGGTTCATCAACCACTCAGTTGCCTCCCCTTAAAACCGTCGTTGGGTAAGTGTTCTTGCTCTTCGGTTTGTTTCTTCATGCATCGGTTTACCGTACTGATCTTTATTTTGACATTGTAGTACCAAGGCCCGATTAAGCAAGAAAGCCAAGACCAGCGACCCCACTGACGATGTTGAACCGGAGAAGACCCCCGAGAATGCTGGTGAAAATCCTGATACTGTCATGGATGACTCTGCCCCACAAGACCCAGCCACTAATGCTGATCCGCCGGAAGCTGATCCGGCTACTCATGTGGACATATCAAGCCCACGTGCTACGCCTGCAAGTCCAGTTGTTGATCCGCTGAGTTAAACTGCTAATCCGCTAAGCCCTGCTGCCACTCTGCCAAGCCCAGCCAAAGATAATGTCAATCAACCGAGCCCAGCCAAAGATGATGATGACGTTGTTGTTACTGGCACTGCTTATACTGCCCCGGGCAATCCAGTTGTTTTATCAAAACATACCGCCAAGGACGAATTTGTTGCTATGGGCAAGGGGAAGAAGGAGACTGACTTGTCAAACTATGCTAATCTTTCTGCTCAGGATCTTCATTCCGGATTCTTGAACCGGGTTTACACAAGCCGGGATTATGAAGTCGGTTTGGTAAATCTGATGAAGGAACGTTATGAGGTAAACACTTTCATCCTTGTCCTGTACCTTTACTGTACTGTAGCCCCCAAGGGCCAGTTTGTCTTGCGAAGTCAAACCGGGACTTTTATTTCCATACTGTACTTTGTTGACTTTCCTTGCGTATTTTCTTGATCAAATACACATTAGCCCCCAAGTGCCAAGATTGAAACTGGTATTAATCCTTGGGACTTAAAACAATCAGTAGTAAAAAAGCAATCCACATTAGCCCCCAAGTGCCAAGTGTATAAGTGGTTGTATGCTTGGGACTTTTTGATAAAATATTTATATGCTCCTCTGATTGTGGCAGGCTGATATAAATCACCAAGGCACTCAAATTGCTGATCTCCAAGAAAGTATCAAATCCCAACAAGCAGAGTCTTCCAAGGCCAAGGATGAGCTAAAAGCCGCTTTAACCGCCATGGAACAACTTAAAGAAGGGTTCAAGAAGGAACGTGCCAACTGGGATACTAAAAAGACTGCACTACTGAAGCGGGCTGAAGACGCCGAGTCAGCTCTTAAACCGGTGGCAGAAGAGCTTACTGGGTTGAAACGCCAAGTAAATGCCATGACCTCTGCAGTATTTGGTAAGTACTCTTGCCAAGCCTTCTTGAATGACTATCCTTGTAATTTCCGGTTTAACGTGAAACTCTTAAACCATTGTAGGTAGCCGCATTGCTCATCTGGGCTCTAATATGCGGATGAAGCTGAAGGCAACATATACTCTGATTGAACAACTGTATACCGGTGCCCAACAGGTTATCTGTGCAGCGTCATACAATAATCCGGCCCCAACACTGATCAAGGACACGCTAGCAAAGTTATCCATGACGCCAGCGCAGATAGAAGAGATGAAGCGATCCGCTGCCAGGGCTGGCGCTTTGTTGGCACTTACCCGAGCGAAAGCATGGATAGCCGACCTGGATCCGATGGACATCGCCAAGGGATTTCCTAGTGCACAAGAAAACGGGGCAGATTTTGATGACGAAGCCCTTAAAAATGTGACAAGGGAGATGCGTCCTCTGGCGAGTCAATTGGCAACAGAAGCTAACTTGACTGTTCACCAGTCTTTCTATGATGCCAACAACAAACAGATTAACGCTGTCATGCCGGAAGTGCAAAATCTTATTCCGCCAATTCGTAAGCACACTTACGCCCCTGACGTTGATCCGTCCGAACTTATAAGTGAAGAGGCTATCTTTCAGCTTTAACCCGGATTGACTGGACCACCGTGGACTTCCAACCACTAGATGGGGAGGAGGATGCTGAACCTGCGCCAGATGACCCATCAACTTCACGTCAACATGGTGATGAGGCTTGATCCGGCAATTTGGTTGATGCTTCACAAACTTTGCTCTGTTGGAAGAAACAACACCATATTTTGGGCCTTAAAGCGCCTTGTAATAGGCTAGTGAAAATACTTTGATCTGCTGCCATCGTGCACTAGGATATACTTTGTTTGATCCGTCGTGACATTTTCAGAGCTGGCTTATATATCTTCATAATACTATGCAATCCCTGTCTACAGAAAAAAAATCTGCCCGGGCGGTTTACCGCCGGACATGTCACAATGCCCTATGCAAAGCCACGCTAATAACCAAAGCTTCAAAACATGAAATAAACCATTCCTGTGATTTAAAATCACTTAGTTGATTTACCAATGTATATTTGTAGTAAGGGTGAACACCCAACTTCCACCATGCAGTGCTGGTATGTATAAAGGAGAACCGGGTTGTAATGAACACTGGATGATTGTACTGATATGTAATCAAAACCAGTCCGGGTTGTAACACAGCGGTTTGACAAATAATAAGGTATGACAACTGATAGTTGACAATCAAGACAGATTAACAAACACAGGATTAACATGAATATGATCTAACAACTTGTAGTTGAAAGTCAAGCCGGGTTAATAAACACCGGGTTAATTTGATGACTGATAGTCATGCCGGGTCAATAGACACCGGTTCAACATAGAATCAAAAAAGAAAAACTTGACAAAGGCAAATAAAACCGTGTAGTCGAGGCTTTTCAAGGGCTGCTAGGCCCAAATTCGAGGCTTTTCATGGGCTGCCAGGCCGCTGAGTTAAACCGTTTTGACAAAGCCTTTTAAGATGGGCCTCCAACTAACCATTCATCGTTTTAACTTTGACAAGTTCAGGGTCCCAATGAGAGTAACTGTCAAACATTTGACGGGTCATGCCTGGATTACCTGGATAGGAGTGGCTTACTTGATGAAGGTAGGTTAACCCGGGGTTTTAGGTGAATACATCAGGCTTCCAAGCCGTGGGTCGGTACCCGGTTACAAGGGTCCTTTCAAACTCTTTGGTATTTTACACAAAGAGCTCCCAAGTAACTTTGTGAGATGTGCTCAATGGGTGCCTATGTTTGAGTTGTGCTTTTAGCAATAGAACTCTCTTTGGCCCCTTGGGTGTGAAGCTCCCAAGCTATGTGGTGGCATGATAGCCGGTTTAACAGGTAGTACTTCGCTTTGTCAGCTGGAGCCTCCATGTAAACAGAGATTTGAAGAAAACAGCGGAGACCCTGCTTATAGCAAGGATGCCGGTTTATTATATTGATCATATTATATACATTGTTGGAATATGTACATAAGAAAAGCCTGTGGCTTCAAGTGTAATAAGGCCGTAGGAGAGCTATGTTCCATGGCCGCCGGGTCTCCTCCTCAGAACTGCGTGAGTCTTCTCGAATGTCAATGAGGTAGTATGAGTTGTTATGTAGATTTTTACTGACCACAAAGGGTCCTTCCCAAGGTGGGGATAACTTGTGCATATCAGTCTGATCATGGATGAGCCGGAGCACTAAGTCGCCTTCTTGAAAGGTCCTTGACTTAACCTGGCGGCTGTGATAACGCTGCAGGTCTTGTTGATAAACCGCCGATCGAGCCAAAGCCATATCCCGTTTCTCATCTAACAGGTCCAGCGCCTCTTGGCGTGCTTGCTCATTATCCGCTTCAACATAATTGGCAACCCGGGGCAAGTCATGACGAATATCACTGGGGATGACTGCCTCAGCCTCGTAAACCATGAAGAAAGGTGTATAACCCGTAGATCGGTTCGGGGTGGTGTTTATGCTCCATAAGACAGATGGTAATTCTTCCACCCAACAACCCGGCGTCCTCTTCAAAGGAACCATAAGCCGGGGCTTGATACCCTTCAGGATCTCTTGATTCTCCCTCTCAGCTTGACCATTGGACTGGGGATGAGCCACGGACGCTACATCAAGCTGGATGTGCTCTCGTTGACAAAACTCCTCCATCTCACCTTTAGAAAGGTTCGTACCATTATCTGTGATGATGCTGTGTGGAAAACCAAAACGGAAAATAATCCTTTTGAGAAATTGAACCACCGTGGGTGCATCACACTTGCTGAGGGGCTCCGCTTCAACCCATTTAGTGAACTTGTCAACCACTACCAACAGGTGGGTCTTCTTATCTTTGGAGCGCTTAAAAGGTCCCATATCAAGCCCCCAAGTGGCAAACGGCCAAGTGATGGGAATCATGCGTAGCTCTTGAGCCAGAACATGAGCTCGGCGTGAAAACTTCTGACAAGCATCACACCGCTTTACCAGATCCTCCGCATCAGCATGAGCTGTCGACCAATAGAACCCATGACGAAAAGCCTTAGCCACCATGGATTTTGAACCGGCATGGTGACCACCATCCCCTTCATGGATTTCACGTAGAATCTCTAGCCCTTCTTCAGGAGAAACACAACGTTGGAATACGCCTGAAATACTGCAACGGTGTAACTCGCCATTGTGAACAACCATGGACTTGGACCGCCAGATTATCTGCCTGGCAAGGAGCTCATCATCTGGCAACTCGCCCTGGTTTAGATAGACCAAATATGGAACCGTCCAATCCGGCGTGATGTGTAAAGCAGCTACCAATTGGGCCTCCGGATCAGGAACAGCTAAATCCTCCTCTGTAGGCAGCTTAACAGACGGGTTATGCAAGATATCTAAAAAGGGTTGGGTGGTGCCGGTTTACGTTGAGATCCCAGCCGTCTTAAAGCGTCTGCTGCTTCGTTTTTGCGCCGATCAATGTGCTCAACCTGCTAACCCTTAAAGTGACCTGCCACAATATCCACCTCGCGTCGATAAGCCGCCATCAGTGGATCCTTAGAATCCCAAGTACCAGAAACTTGCTGAGCCACCAGATTAGAATCTCCAAAATAGCGAACCCGGCTTAAGTTCATTTCCTTAGCCACACAGAGACCGTGGAGTAAGGCCTCGTACACTGCAGCATTGTTAGTACAAGGAAACATTAAGCGGAGAACGTAACAAATTTTATCACCTCGAGGGGAAGTGAGGACAACTCCAGCCCCCAAGCCTTCCAATTGCCTGGACCCGTCAAAGTGAATAGTCCAGTATGTATTGTCCGGTTTGTCCTCTGGTGCCTGTAACTCGGTCCAATCATTGATGAAGTTGACAAGCGCTTGAGATTTGATGGCCGTTCGAGGCATATATTTTAATCCATGTGGACCAAGCTCAATTGCCCACTTCGCAACCCGGCCAGTTACTTCTCTGTTCTGGATTATATCGCCCAAAGGAGCAGAACTAACCACTGTGATGGGATGGCCTTGAAAGTATTGCTTGAGCTTCCTACTTGCCATAAAAACTCCATACACTAGCTTCTGCCAATGCGGATACCTTTGCTTTGACTCGATCAGCACTTCGCTGATATAATAAACTGGCCGTTGAACCGGATATTCTTTCCCAGCCTCCTTACGCTCAACCACAATTTCCACACTGACCGCACGAGCGTTGGCAGCCACGTACAATAACAGAGGCTCGTTATCAACCGTAGCAGCAAGGACGGGCGGTTCAACCAGCTGCCTCTTCAAATCCTCAAATGCCGCATTGGCTACGTCACTCCAGACCAAATCATCTGTCTTCTTCAACATCTGATACAAAGGAATCGCCTTCTCTCCCAACGGCTGATAAACCGGCTGAGGGCTGCAATTCGACCTGCCAGACGCTGGACATCATTGATGCATTTCGGTTTAGCCAAAGATGTGATCGCCTTGATTTTTTCCGGATTGGCCTCAATGCCTCTGTTGGACACAAGAAACCCCAAGAGCTTGCCTACCGGAACACCAAAAACACATTTGCCCGGATTGAGCATCATTTTATAAACCCGAAGATTATCAAACGTCTCCTTGAGGTCATCTATCAAGGTTTCCTTCTTCCTGGATTTTACCACAATGTCATCCACATAGGCATGAACATTACGCCCAATCTGCGTGTGAAGACAATTTTGCACTCAACGTTGATAGGTTGCCTGGGCACTTTTGAGCCCAAAGGGCATAGAGACATAGCAGAAGGCTCCAAAGGGAGTGATGAAGGCTGTCTTCTCCTGGTCCTTAACTGCCATTTTAATCTGATGATAACCTGAATAAGCATCCAAAAAACTCAGGCGCTCACAACCCGCCGTCGCATCAATAATCTGATCAATAAGCGAGAGAGCAAAAGGATCTACCGGACAAGATTTGTTCAAATCGGTGTAATCCACACACATACGCAAAGTGCCGTTTTTCTTAAGAACGAGCACCGGATTAGCCAACCACTCGGGATGAAATACTTCAACGATAAAACCAGCAGCCAACAGCCGGGCTACCTCCTCACCAATGGCCTTGCGTCTTTCCTCGTTAAAGCGGTGAACAAATTGCTTGACCGGTTTAAACTTGGGATCAATATTAAGAGTGTGCTCAGCGAGTTCTCTCGGTACACCTGGCATGTCAGAAGGCTTCCATTCAAAAATGTCCCGGTTCTCATGGATGAACTCGATGAGCGCGCTTTCCTATTTCGGATCCAGATTGGTGCTGATGCTAAACTGTTTGGACGAATCGCCAGGGACAAAATCAACAAGTTTAGTCTCATCAGCCGGTTTGAACGTCAGGATTGGGTCATGCTCAGTGGTGGGCTTCTTCAGAGGGGTCATATCTGCCGGATCAACATTGTGTTTGTAAAACTTCAGCTCCTCTGTAGCACAAACTGACTCAGCATAGGCCGCTTCACCTTCCTTGCAATCCAAAGCGATCTTTTGACTTCCGTGTACTGTGATAGTTCCCTTATAACCCGGCATCTTGAGCTGTAAATAGATATAACAGGGCCTTGCCATGAATTTTGCATAAGCCGGCCGTCCAAACAGTGTGTGATATGGGCTCTGGACTTTCACCACTTCAAAGGTCAGCGTTTCAGACCGGGAATCATGCTCATCTCCAAATACGACCTCCAAAGCGATCTTGCCAACATGATATGCCAATTTACCTGGTACTACACCATGGAAAACGGTGTTTGACGGTTTAAGATTCTTATCTGTCAAACCCATGCGACGAAAAGTCTCATAGTACTGGATGTTGATACTGCTCCCTCCATCCATCAGAACTTTGGTAAACTTATAACCTCCCACCTGAGGTGCTACCACCAAAGCTAGTTGACCCGGATTGTCAACCCGTGCGGATGATCCTCTCTGCTCCACACAATGGACTGCTCAGATCACCGTAAATAGCGTGGCACTGCCGGTTCAATAGAATTGACTGCCCTCTTGTGAAGCTTCTGATCACGCTTGCACATGCTAGTGGTAAACACATGATATTGCCCACCATTCAATTGCTTGGGGTGACTTTGATAACCGGACTGCTGCTGATTCCCTTGATTACTCTGTTGATTATTACCACCTTGGTTGTTCTGGTGGCCCTGATTATTCTGAAATCCAGAGCTTGAACCGCCACCACCATGAGAACCTGGACCTGAACTGCCCGGTCGACCCTGATCATACCGGTAGAGACCAGAGTTCTTGAATTAGTTCATAATGTAACAATCTTTCCAAAGATGTGTGGAAGGGGCCTCCTTAGTCCCATGCTTTGGGCAGGGCTGGTTTAACAACCGCTCCAGATTCATCCCTCCACCGCGCTGGGGCGGTTTACCTTTACGGCGCTGCATATTGGTGTTAGCCACAAAATCTGAATTATCTGCTTTGCGCTTACCATTATTCCCATGGCATCCTTGGTTGTGATGCGGTCCTTTTGCACCGTCGTTCTTCTTTCCCTTCTCCGGTTTCTCCTCATCAGACTCGGGATCCTTGGTATTATTGGAATCGACATACTTGACCAAGGCTGCCATAAGTGTTCCCATGTCATTGCAGTGGCGCTTAAGCCGTCCCAACTTCTTCTTTAGTGACTTAAACCGGCAATTACTCTCCAGCGTTATGATCGCTTGGCCAGCATTAATCCGGTCTGACGAATGCAAAACTTCTAAAACCCGGCGCACCCAATGGGTTGTTGACTCATTCTCCCCCTGAACACAGGCATCCAGATCCACAATGGACATAGGCTGTTTGCAGGTGTCCTTGAAATTGGCTATAAACCGGGCCTTCAACTGATCCCATGATTCGATGGAGTTGGCTGGTAGGTTTTTCAACCAAGTACGGGCTGTCCCTTCCAACATCATTGTGAAATAATTTGCACAGGCCACTTCATCCACATCCAGCATCTCCATTGCCATCTCATAACTCTCGACCCACGCCTCAGGTGGCTGATCAGCAGTGTAATTTGGTACCTTACGCGGACCCTTGAAATCCTTAGGCAGTCGCACATTACGGAGAGCCGGAATAAGACACGACACTCCCCAGGAACTGAAAGCAAGCCCGGTGCCCCGGTCCACTGATGCCGCTGGCTGAATCGGGGTGGTTTGATAGCGACCCGCATGTGGTGCTGCCAAAGCGGCCTCCCTTCATGCTCTACCATTATCCACCACATCCTGCGCCGGATTACGGCGCCGAGCGCTGCTAGACACCTCCGGCTCATCCATGTGCCTGCTATAACTCTTGCTCGGACGAGGGGTGGAATGAATTCTATCTCGGCTAGAGGAATAAGCCTACTGCTGCACCACGGCGTTTTGAAGAAGATCCCTAGCCCGCCGCGTCTCAATCGACGCCAGTGAGTCACTCTCCATCGGAATAGCTGCCAGGCGAGATGCCGCAGCAATCATGTTATCCAAAGGGCTCGAAAAGTGACCTGGTGGTGTTGGCACATACGGCGGCGGGTTGTCTGTTCGTTGAGGTGGTTCCATTATCCATGGTTGATCCGGCGCTGCTCCAGGCGCATCGGTCCGGTTTGCAGCGGCCGGTTTACTCCTCCCAGCCGCCGACGTATTAAAGAGATTTAATCCTTCGAAGCCCGGCTGCATCCACGATCGGTACTTCCTTCGCATCACGTCGTTTGACGCGTTCTGATCCAACATGAGCCAAAAATTATGTGCATGTATCTGCTGTGATTGGGCATCCAAAGCGGCCCGTTCTTCAGCCATCCTAGCATCCTCAGCTGCCAGGTCCTCCTTAGCCTGCGCTATCTGGTCCTTCAGCTTAGCAACTTCCGCATTGTGCCGATCCTGTGTTTCAGGGGTAACTGCCGTGGTTAACAAGGTCGTCCAGGCATCCATCAAATCAGAGAGAACTTGAGCCGGCCGGCGCACCGAGCCTGCTGCCACGACCGCCGATCCAGAAATCATGGCTGCTGTAGATGAAGATTGCAAAGCGGGTTGTGTCCCAGCCATGTAGATAGCAACTCGACTCGGCGGTTCAAGGAGGTCCGGAATACTGTTGCCGTCAGAATAGCCTCCGAACACACCATCATGAACTTGGTATAAGGACTCGGTTTCACCGATGGATGACTCGCCGTCGGAATAAACAGTCGTCTCGCTGTCAGGACCCCGATCCTAGGTCACACCGATCTAGCATGTAACACATCATATCACTTTGCGGCCTCACGCACGGTATTCCCACGGGTGTCGCCTTACCATGGCCCGGGACCGTTTGCGTCTTTTGGCTCACGTATATGATAGTGTCGCTAGCATCCATATGACGAAGAACCCGGGCCGACATGGCTAGTCGTGAACCCAAAGCGGCGCTAACCTATGGGGACAGGCATACATGAAAC
>LR880966.1:711267097-711298446 GCA_904067115.1 Aegilops sharonensis
GAGAGGGTCAATTAAGGATCCCAATGCGTGGTAGTAACTGTTTCATGGATCACAAACACAGAACTCAGTTCCTGAGGACGGTTTCAATGAGACAACCCACCATGTACTCCTACATGGCCTCTCACCGCTACCTTTACCAAATCGTGTTCACACACTTAGCTCACACACAATAGGACATGTTCATAACAATTCCAATTCATTCCCGATGAATCAGACCCGACTCAACTCTAAGCAGTAGCAGGCATGACAAACAAGCATAAATGAGTAGGCACAACATGGCTCAAACAACTCCTACTCATGCTAGTGGGTTTCATCTAATTACTGTGGAATGACAGGTCATGCAGAGGATCAAGGGTTCAGCTACCGCAGCAAGTAACACATGAGTCGTTGTTGTCCTAATGCAATAAAATAGAGCAGGAGCGAGAGAGTGGGATTATATCGGAATGAACAAGGGGGTTTTGCTTGCCTGGCACTTCTGAAGATAATAGTTCTTCATCGGTGTCATCGAATAATCATCGTCGGTATATCGTCTACCGGGAGGGGACAAACACCGGCAAACAAGAGAGAACACAATCAATGCAATGCACATTCACATGAATGACATGTCATATTAATGTACTGAATTTACTTAATGCAATAATAATCCAAGTTAGTTGAAGTGGAATTCAAACAAGGTTGAATTCCAACTCCAAATGCTATTCCATAATTTACCCTAATCATGATTCCTCCTATTCAGTAAGGTTAACTTGTTCAAACATGCATGATCATGGCATAAACAGGTTCTTCATATTTTTCTGATCATTTTTCATATATAAATTATTTCCATCCGAGTTACGGTTGAATTTATATGATTTTTAGAAGTTTAGGACATTTTCTGCAATTTACTGAATTAAATTAAATCTAGAAAATATATACTGCGTCAGCCTGACGTCAGTGTGACGTCAGCGGGTCAACTGGGCGCGGTCCAGGTCAAACCTGACGTGTGGGGGCCACACGTCAGTGTCTAACTAAACTAATCTGGTTAATTAGCACTAACCCGGTTAGTTAAGTTAGTTTAAAACCTAACTAGAGTAGTTAGTCGGGCGGGGCCCGTATGTCAGTGAGGAGAGGGGAGGTCAAACCGGGCGGTGGTCAACCCACGCCGGTCAGCGGTCAGCGGGCGCCGGCGTTTAGCCGCCGGCGAACCCGACGCGGCGGCGCAAGTGCAAATGGCCATTCCGGCCACCAAAAGGGGCGGGGAGGGTACCTACAGAGAGCTGGGGACGCGCTGAAGTTCTTGGTGGGGTAGTTAGAGCTCGGGGCGGCCGGGATCGACGCCGGCGACGAGCTGTGCGGCGGCCGGAGCTCGGGCACGCTCGGGGTCGAGGCCACAGCGGCCGGGGGGGGCTTGTGCGAGGCACCTACGGGACCTACGCGGCGCGGGGAGAGGTTTGAGCACGACAGCCGGGCCACTAGGTGGCCGGAGGCACGTCGGCGGCGGACATAGGCGGCGGCGGGTTTCGGTCACGGTGGGAGTGGTAGCTAGAGGGGGAGAATGAGTCGGGGAAGAGGGGGGATCAACTCGGGGGCTCACCGTGGTTGCGAGGAGGCCGTCGGTGAGCTCGGGTGGGCACCGGAGCCGGCTAATTTGGCGACGGCGACCGGCGGTCCGAAAAGGGGGAAATGGTGGGGGCGGCGCCTCGGGGTGCTCCGGCGTCGGGGGACTTGGTGAGGAGGGAGGAGAGGGGCTAGGCGGAGGCCATGGGCACATCGGCGAGGCGAGGGAAGGCCGGTGGCTGCGGCAGCAGCGAGCGGCGGCGACGGTGGCGCTCGGTTGCGTGAGGGAGAGAGAGCAGAGGAAGGGGGAGGGGTCGGGAGAGAGTGAGGGAGAGCCAGGGGGGGCGCGTGGCTGTCGGGGAGGCGTCCAGGCGTCGGGGGCGAAGCAGGCAGGGTGGAGGTGGCGCGCCTCGGCCGTGCGCGCGTCGACACGCCCCCTGCCTACTGGCGCGGGGAGGAAGACGACAGGGAGGGTGGCGGTGGTGGGCTGGGCCAACCGGGCCGGCCAGCAGGGGAGGGGGGGAAAGAGAGGCTGGGCCGGTTCGGGCGCTAGGTAAGCCAGGTGGGTGGCCTGGGCCTCTTCTCTCTCTTTTTATTAATTGTTTTCTGTTTTTCTATTATGCAGTTGTTTTTGACCCAGATTTAAAAACCAAATCAATTTTATAAATCCTGAAATATTCACAGGCACTTTATGAATTATTTATATGGCCCTCAAATACTTCCAACATTATTTGAGCATTTAAATTATTTATAGTGTTCAAATGCCCAAATTCAAATAGGGTAAGATTTAATTCAAAAATCCAGGAATGACCTATAGGATATGTTCATCATTTTTGGAAGAGGCTTTCACCTTTGTCCATTTATCATGAACATTTTCACAGGGCATTTTGGGATTATTGAAAATGATTTTATTTGAACCTATTAGAATTCAATTGGTGCTAGGGTTTCAACAATCCCCATTTCAATTTTCATGGAAAATAACATGATGACATGAATGCCTTAATGCAACTAATGTCAAGCAATTCTAGGGCTGTGACACTCGCCTTCAGACACCGATTCAGATCCGATCACATGGACACATCCTACGAACGCACGCTTCGTGCCAGGCTTAACCCTGGCAGGACTTGCACGCTGAGCCATCTCGACGAGGTCGGTGCAGGTGTCAGGCTCAGGGCCCGGTTCGCCGATCTTGCCAATGAAGACATGAATTCCGCCAAAGGGGACCCGGTACCCGTACTCGATTGAGCCGGCCTTGGGGCCCCATCCTTCGTCGTCGATGTAGAGCTTTCCGTGATGACTCTTGGTCATCCGGCCAACCGCGTACCCCTTCAGTCCTTCAAAGCTGCCCTTCAAACACTCGAAACCATCGTGCGATAGCCCCACGGTGGGCGCCAACTGTCATGGATTTGTCACGGCAGATGTCCTCATGAAAGGACTTAGTCGTGGAGCCATCGCTACGGGTTAGCTTGAAGGGGTTAAACCGGACAAGGGACACAGGAGTTTATACTAGTTCGGCCCCTTCGATGAAGGTAAAAGCCTACGTCTAGTTTGTGATGGGATTGTTGGGGTTTCGATGACCAGGGAGCGAATATGCTTTGCCTGAGTCTCGAGTTGTTGTTGTCTGTCCTTGAACCGCCGTCGGGTCGTCCCTTTATATACACAGGGTGACGTCCGGCCGGTCTACAGAGTCCCGAGGCTGGCTCATACAAGTGTCCACCCCGGTCTCTTCCTTTCCCTAACTTACAATACAGGTTATACAAATATGGCGGTTTACCGCTATGGGCCCTAATCCGCCTCTGGGCTTTGGGCCTCTAGTCTTATCAGTAAAACGCCATCTTCTTTGTCTTCCTAAGCTTCAGTATAGTTGAGCGTGAACCGGCCCCTTCTGGAAGGTTTACCCTCAGTAGTTATATCCTCAACACCCACCGTATAGGAAGTATTAGACCGGGACACGTCGCACAATTATCGTGGCACTCCGAAGTCAAATTCCGCGTTAATGTAATCACACTTAGAGTGTATGTATTCATTGGTTGAAGATATACGTTACTTTGTGTGTTGCACATCTAAGTCATCAACATGCATAAGCGTTAGGATGTGTGTCCAATCACAGGACATTTGAGGGTTCTAAGATATTTAGCTCACACTGCAACTTGCAAAACCTTTTCTCATCCAAGGGCTTTGTGAAGATATCTGCCAATTGCTCTTCAGTGTTGACGTGAATGATATCAATATCTTGCTTCATGATATGATCTCTGAGAAAGTGATGACAAATCTGAACGTGCTTTGTCTTCGGGTGCTGAACTGGGTTATTTGCAATCTTGATGGCGCTTTCATTGTCGCAGTAAAGTGGCACTTGCTTCAGGTGGTTTCCATAGTCCTTGAGAGTTTGCTTCATCCATAGAAGCTGAGCATAGCAAGATCCAGGAGCAATGTAATCAGATTCAGCAGTGGAGAGAAATACACAGTTCTGCTTCTTTGAAGACCAACAGACAAGAGATTGTCCAAGAAAGCGACATGTGCCTGATATGGACTTGCGATCGACCTTGTCACCAGCATAATCAGCATATGAGAATCCAACTAGATCAAACTCTGAGCCCTTTGGATACCATAATCCTAGTGTTGGGGTGTAAGCCAAATATCGAAGAATTCGATTCACTGCTATGTGATGCGATTCCTTTGGTGACTGTCGGATTTCGGGTTCCGGCAGACCCTTGAGGTTCGAACTCTGGGTGCGCACGGAGATCTTTCCCCTACTAGCTCACGCGTTAATGGTTTGCAAGGGATCTAAACTAGGAACGATGAACAGCACAAGAGACACAATATTTATACTGGTTCGGGCCACCGTTGTGGTGTAATACCCTACTCCAGTGTGTGGTGTGGTGGATTGCCTCCGGGGCTGATGAAGAACAGTACAAAGGAAGAACAGCCTCGCGAGGGGCTGTTCTTGAGCTGGTGCGATGGACTGCTTGGGTGAGTCCAGTCGCTTCTCTCTCTCTGGTAGGTTCGACCCGACCCCTCTCTCTGTGGTGGCTAGTCCTATTTATAGAGGGAGGCCCTGGGCCTCTTCCCAAATAATGAGCGGGAAGGGCGCCAACAATTAGCCATTTTGAAGGGGAACATCTAGTACACTTATCCTGACAAAAGTTGGTCTTCGGCTGCCAAAGGCTCTGTCGGAGACGCCGTCCTGGGCTCCACGATGACCTCCGTCCTGCCGCTCTGCTGGTCTTTATCTTGTTGCACCGAAGCGGTAACCTTTGCCTGATGCCTTGGCCTGTGCTTGCCTCCTTTGCACCAAAGGGGAAACGAGGACACTTCGCAGGCTGGCGCCCGCCTGGTCTCGATCGTCATGGCTTGCATCACGGGGCACCCTCGTGAGATACCCTGCCTTGATCTCTCTGCCTCCTCGTGAGCCTGCCTGACGTGGCTGCTCCCGAGGAAGGTTCCTGCCGTCCGCCCCGCGAGGCTTGGCCCCTCGCGAGGGTCTTGGGCTTGAGCTGCTGAAGCTGGGCCGCGCTGGGCCCCCACTTGAGCCACGCCACAGGCCGCAGGCAGGCAAGTCTGGGGACCCCCGTTCCCAGAACGCCGACAGTGCCGCTTGGAATCGGGAACACATGCAAAAGCTAAGCATTATATCTCGCCTAGATGCACATAAATAGAGTAATGAACCAATCATGGAGCGGTATATCTTTTGATCGAACTCTTTACCGCTGTCATCGGGACCCAATTGACCTTTGGTTGGCATTGGTGTCGTGTACCCTTTGCAGTCTAGCATTCCAAACTTCTTCAGGCAATCTTTGAGTTATTTCGCTTGAGATATGAAAATTCGGTTGCTTTGCTGACGGATTTGAAGAGCGAGGAAGAATTTCAGCTCACCCATCATGGACATGTGATATTGCTCTTGCATCATGTGTCCAAACTCATCACTATATCTCTTGTCAGTGCAGCCGAAGATAATGTCATCCACATAGATCTGGCATACAAAAAGTTCACCATCGTATGTCTTCATGAAGAGATTGGGATCCAGGGAACCAGGTTTGAAGCCTTTTCTCTTCAGGAAGTCTTTGAGTGTGTCCTACCAAGCGCGAGGGGCTTGTTTGAGGCCATGTAGTGCCTTGTTGAGTTTGTATACCATGTCAGGATGTTTTGGGTCTTCAAAGCCAGGTGGTTGTGCAACGTCCACTTCTTCTTCAATCTTGCCATTGAGAAAAGTACTCTTCACATCCATTCGGTGCAGGAGGATGTTGTGATGGTTGGCATAGGCTAGCAGTATGCGAATAGCTTCAAGCCTAGCCACCAAAGCAAATGTTTCATCGAAGTCAATCCTTTCAACTTGAGTGTATCCTTGAGCAACGAGACAAGCCTTGCTGATTATTGTCTTCGTCTTCAGCATTGGCTTCAGGCTGAGCAGTGTCTTCAGGTTGATTAGGTGCAGAGATGGTGATTTCTTCTTCAGCCTGAGCCTCCAAAGGTATGATTTCTCTAGTACCCATAAGCTTGATCGATTCACTTGGTGAGACTTCATCTAGCACATTTGGTAGGTGCTCTCTTTGTGAGCCGTTAGTCTCATCGAACCGCACATCCACAGTTTCAACCACTTTATAGTGAAAGAGGTTGAAGACTCTGTAGGAGTGCGAATCCTTTCCGTAGCCAAGCATAAAACTTTCATGTGCTTTCGGTGCAAATTTTGAAGTGTGATGTGGATCCTTGATCCAGCACCTTGCACCAAACTCTGAAGTAACTGACGTTTGGCTTCTTACCAGTTAGGAGCTCATAGGATGTCTTCTTTAGAAGCTTGTGAAGATAAACATGGTTTATGACGTGGCATGCAACATCAATGGCTTCAGGCTAGAAGTTCCTTGGAGTCTTGTACTCATCAATCATCGTCCGAGCCATCTCAATGAGGGTTCTGTTCTTGCGCTCCACGGTGCCATTCTGCTGAGGTGTGTATGGTGCAGAGAACTCATGAGTGATGCCCAACGTATCAAGATAAGTGTCGATGTCGGTGTTCTTGAACTCTGTGTCAGTTTCCCTTCTGATGTGCTTGATCTTGATGCCATAGTTCGTCATGGCACGATTGGCGAATTGTCTGTAGACATCCTGCACTTCATTCTTGTAGAGGATTATATGCACCCATGTATATCTTGAGTAATCATCAACAATGACGAAGCCATAGAGGCAAGCAGTGGTAGTAAGAGTAGAGTACTGAGTAGGGCCAAATAAGTCCATGTGAAGTAGCTCGAAGGGACGAGATGTCGTCATGATTGTCTTCGAGGGATGCTTGGCCATTGTCATCTTTCCAGCTTCATAGGCACCACACAGATGATCCTTCTTGAACTTGACGCCCTCGATGCCTACGACATGTTTCTTCTTCGCGAGAGAGTACAAGTTCCTCATGCCAGCATGCCCTAGCCTCCGATGCCAGAGCCAGCATTCTGAAGCTTTTGCTAGAAGACATACGACCAACTGTGGTCCTGCTGAGAAATCTACCATGTACAGATCATCTTTCGGTACCCTTCAAAGACTAGAGATTTATCAGATTCCATAAGAACAAGGCAATGATATTTTCCAAATATCACAATCATGTTCAAGTCACAAAGCATTGAGAATGACATTAAGTTGAAACCAAGGGATTCAACAAGCATCACTTTATCCATGTGCTGATCCTTTGAGATTGCAACTCTACCTAGACCCAATACCTTGCTTTTACAAGTGTCAGCAAATGTGATGTGACTTTTGTTAGATGGACGTAAGGTTGAGTCCATGAGAGGACTTCGATCACCAGCCATGTGATTAGTGCATCCACTGTCCATAATCCACTCAGAAGCCTTTGGTATCATACCCAACAGTGCAGTTAGGGGGATAGGCTTGACCAAGGGAAATGTGAAGCATAAACATTTGAAGAACAAGCATATTATAAATGTTTAGATCCTGGTTAGGGCAGATAGGATGAGTGTCAAGGAATCCAGGAACAAAATACATAGTAAGACCATTTGGGCAGTTTATCTTGCACCCCACAAGATGTTTTAGGTCCCCAGCATAACCACCAGACGCCTTTGTTTTCCAGCTGGAGACCTTTCCCTGCAAAAGAGAGTTAAATTTTCTTTACCACCCACATCTTTAGAGGTGGCTTAAAAGCAATGAGTCTAAGTGCATCATCTAAGAACTTCGGCTTTGGATCCCTAGCAAATAGCCTTGTAGGTGGTGAATAATACTCATAAGAATAAGCAGAAAAGTTCTTGGTCTTATGAACATAGCGGTTTGACGAAACACACTCATATTCATAAGTCTGAGTATGGTTTCCCTGCAAAACATTGGTGTTAGGGTGACTCTGGTGAGTCCTCTGTCTGTATGAAGCCTTTGGACCATATGAAGCCTTTGGTCTGGGGTTTGTCTTCTTCCCTGGTGGTGTCATGATGACATTCACAGGAAGATTCTCAAGACAACTTTTGGGCACCCAGACCTTCTTCATAGCTGGCCCATTCCTGCAGTTAGTACCAATATACCTGGCAAACACTTCACCATTCTGATTCTTAAACTGTTTATAGTTTGCATCAAAGGATTCATCAATGATAATCGGGTTAGCACATGTGAAGCCAGATAAGGTAGACAGATCCACTGAAGGACCCTTTGCAGCAACCAATGTGGTTTTGGGATACTGCTCAGGCTTCCAGTAAGAACCATCAACATTCATTTTCCTCTTGAACCCAACACCCTCTTTCCTAGGGTTTCAGTTCAGAATCTGCTTTTTGAGGACATCACATAGTGTCTGATGCCCTATGAGACTTCTGTACATTCTTGTCTCAAGCAATGTCTTCAACCTGGCATTCTCATCAGCAATAGTGGTGGTATCCTTAGTAGAGGGGTTAGTTACCACATCAGTAGTTGAAGATATTGCAACAGTAGTAGCAGTAGAACATTCAGCAATAGAGACAACGTTATCACGCTCAAGACATTTTAGACATGGTGGTTCAAATCCTTCCTGAGCGGAACTGATCTGTTGAGCGCGAAGTGACTCGCTCTCTTTTTGAAGATCTTCATGAGCCGCCCTCAAGTTCTCAAGTTGGCGATGAAGCGGGTGCGCATATCGTTCCAGGTGGAGATCGTGCCGGGAGCCAGGTTCATGAGCCAGGTTCGGGCTCCGTCCTTGAGCGCTGTCGGCATTCTAGGAACGGGGGTCCCCAGACTTGCCTGCCTGCGGCCTGCGGCGTGGCTCAAGGGGTGGCCCAGCACGGCCCATTTTCATCAGGACAAGCTCAAGACCCTCGCGAGGGGCCAAGCCTCACGGGGCGGACGATAGGAAGCTTCCTCAGGCATGGCCTCGTCAGGCTGGCTCGCGAGGAGGCAGAGAGATCAAGGCGGGGTACCTCACGAGGTGCCCATGACGCAAGCCATGACGACCAAGGGCGCCAGGCGGGCGCCAGCCCGCGCAGTGTCCTCCTTTCCTCTTTGGTGCAAAGGGGGCAAGCGCAGGCAAGAGTATCAAGCAAAGGCATCCATTTCGGTGCAACAAGACCAAGACCGTCGCAACGGCAGGAAGGAAGTCATCGTGGAGCCCAAGCTGGCGTCACCACCAGAGCCTTTGACAGGCGAGGACCAACTTTAGTCAGGATAAGTGTACTAGATGTTCCCCTTCAAAATGGCCAATTGTTGGCGCCCTTCCCGCTTAATATATGGGAAGAGGCCCAGGGCCTTTGCCTATAAATAGGACTAGCCACCCACAGGGTAGGGGGATCCGGAATCCAGAACAGAGCTTGATCCGGCACCTTGAATCAGTAGAGAGAGAGAGAGCGACTGAACTCCCCCCAACAGTTCATCGCACCAGCCAAGAACAGACCCTCGCGAGGCTGTTCTTCCTTGTATTATTCGTCATCAGCCCAAGAGGCAATCCACCACACCACACACTGGAGTAGGGTGTTACACCACAATGGTGGCCCGAACCAGAATAAACCCTGTGTCTCTTGTGTTGTTCCTTTCATAGTTTTAGGTCCTAGCGTGGCGGTGAGGTGCAGGTAGGTAGAGGGCAAGATCTTCGCGCGCACCCGAGTGTTCGAACCTAGAGGGTCTGCCAGAACCCGAAATCCGACATTTGGCGCGCCAGGTAGGGGTGCGCCGGAATCCACCTTCTGCCACTTCGCGTCCCGTCGCATCGTCATCATCATGTCCGGAGACCAGGCGGGCAACCCTGATCCCTGGGCGGCCTGGCCCGCCCGCGCAGAGCCACTCACCACGGGCGACCTCATGCCCCAGGCAGCTCGCGGTCCGCAGGGCGCTACGGGCCGCGGGCGACGCAGACAGGCAACGACAGCTCTCACACCGCGGCAGGCACGGTCGGCGGCGAGGGCCTCCAACCACGCCGCGCCCACGACGCCGTACACCTGACGGGAGCCGGCGAACTCAAGGGCCGCGCTCACAGTGGCCCGAGAGCTACTGCAATGCAGGCTGCTGGAGGGCGGCCGCGACGTGCTGCTAGAGCGGGTGGCAGAGCTCCTGGGCTTCGCCGCCTCGGGGGGTCACCCCTTCTGCACCCAACTGCCACCTCAGGTCCAGGGTGGCCCGCGCGGAGGCTCCACGCACGCCCGCGCAGCTCTAAGCGGACTCCAAGGCCACCCCAACGTCGGCCAGGCCGTCAGCACCGGGCCAGCAGCGGTGCTGCCTCCGCCCCCGGCCAGCGAAGAAGGACTCATCACGAGCCACGGCCCCAGTGGGCCGCCGCGCTACCACCCCCAGGTGGGCGCCTCAAGCAGAACTGCGTGGCATGCGGAGCACTACGGCGCGGCCTTCGGGATGGCGGCCCCAGAAGAGTACGTGCGCAAATGATGGACCAAGGGCACACGCATGAGGACAAACAAGGCTCGCTCCTCGGCCCAAGCTTGGGGGACGAGGAACCAGAAGCTGAGCTCTTCCGGGAGCCCCAGGAAGGCCCCGTTGGCCACGCTGGAAGCAACGATTATCGGGTACCGCTAATTCCTCAGGAGCAGGCATACGCTAACCATGGATCGCAGGAGTTATAGGTCGCCACAGCGGGCCGCTGCCCCACTCCCGCAGTTTCCTACCCCTCAGGAGGAGGGCACCGGGGGCTGCAGGAGAGGGGCCGAGATCTGGCATCACCACCGCGGCGTTCGGAGCAAGGCGTCCTCAGGAGGTAGGCCCTCTGCTGGGGAGGTGCCTCAGGGCCTGCCCCTGGCAGAGGACCCGTGGTCGTCGGGGGAACCGCTGGCGACCGCTCTACCCCATCGGCGGTGTCCTGGTTTCCGGTCGTCATCGGTGGCACTAGAGTGTGGCGCAAGGCGGGGCCCTTGTGTGGCGATATGAAGCAAGGCCCGTACCTGTGAAGAAGGCCCAGTGCCTGTGAAGTTCGCCGCCCCGTGACACTCTCACGTAATAATGAGTGGGGAAGTACATGCCCCGGAGTCTCAGGGGTGCCGGCCTTAGGCCCTGGGGCTCCCTCCCACTTCCAGTGGCGGCACTTAGCTTCGCGCTGGTGAGAAGACGTCCAAGACTAGACTAGGTGCCGGACGCGGCCTTTTTCTGCTTTCATTGCTTTTTCCCTTGGCTGTCGTTTTCCCCCATTGGATTTAAGTTGGATTTGAGCTTGAGATTTGCGTGTGTTCGGGGAAGGGGTGTTTAGTCTCGTTCGAGCAATCTCTCACGTTCTGGTTACCACTTTACCTCAGCTGCCTCCCCTCGTGAGGCCCTCGCGAGCCGGGCCAGGCCTAGCTTGCGTGCAGCCCAGACTGCCGTCTCCACGCCCTCTCAGGAGGTTTCCATTACAGGTTCAATGGGCTCGTTCAGGAGATGCTCGAGACACCACAGCCCTCCGCAGGCTATCTCGGGGCCCACACGGGTTGAAGGTAAACAAGCCAGCCAGCTCGTCGCAAAGCTAGCCACTTGGCGCAGGCGTATGGGTGATATCGCGTCAACTAATACGTTGAATGCAAGTTTTTACATGAGGGGCTCCCCCTCCCAAAATGCTCTTACAACCTTAAGGCCAAATCCCGAACTCTATCTGCGCAGGGTAAGGAAGCAGGGACAACGCACGGTCAGTCGAATAAATCCCCCAATGCATCCTCAAGGGCACCTCCTGAATCATCGCTGGCGTCACTGGCCTCACCATCCCTCTCCGCGTTGCCATCAGCGGCGTCAGGGCCGTTCACCACGTCGCCTTCATCAGCAGCCACGACCACGCCGTCGTTATCAGAAGCGAAGGCCCTGACGAGGGCATCCACGTTGTCTTCCACCCAGTGCGCCAGGTCGTCCCGGATGGCCTGGGGTACTAGGGCGATGGCGGCGTCAAAGTCGAAGTTGTGGTCCATGTTCCGAAGGTGGCTGCAGACACGAGAAAAGGCGCGCCCGAGCAGGGCGCGGCTCCTCTCCTCCACAAACCTGTTGGCTCTGACCGACCACACCTCAAGCTGCGTCACCACGTCGGTGAAGAACTGAAGATTGCCAGCATAGTTGACTGCGTGGGGCTCGCCAACGGCCGCCTCGCAGATGTTACCCAAGGCTGTGTTGGCTCTCTCCCGGAGCGTGGTGAGCATGGGGTCGTGCTCGTGCTTCAGGATCCACCGCTGGCGTATCTCGTCCTCGTTCTGCCGCGCAAAGGCCTCAGCCTCGTCCACCCGTTGAAGGAGAAGAAGCGCCTCGGTGCGGGAGGTAGTCAGCTCCTCCTGCGCCACGCCGAGGGCGGCCCGGGAAGCGTCGGCCTGCCGCGTCACCTCATCCAGTTTGGCCCTCAGGGCAGCGGTCCTGCCTTCAGCCTCAACCTTGATCAACCCCAGCCTCTCTTAGAACTCGTGCTCAAGGTTCAAGCGGGTCGTCGCCACCCGACGTTCAACCTCTTCCAGGACTCGGGCCTCACGAGCAGCAACGTCATCCTCCGCCTGCGTCACCAAGCGCTCTCTTTTCTCCAGACGCTCAAGATCGCGTGCGCGTTCAGCAGCTTCCAGCGTCAGTGCCTCCTCACGCCTCTGGAGCTCTGCATGGTCGATCGAAGCCACCTTCATCGATGCAAGGGCCGTCTCACGCAGCTCCACTTGCTGCTCCAGGGAATGGCACCGGGCCTGGAGTTCCCGCGCCCGCTCCTCCGCCACCTCACGCCGCCGGTCAGCCTCTCGGGCCTCCTCGACGACCCGGGAACGGGCCTCCTGAGAGGCTGCCAGTGACGCCTCGGCTTCCTCATTGTCGAGGTCATGCTGGTGGCGCGCAAGCGCAACAGCCGCCTTCAGCTTGCACCTCTCATCAGCCAGGCGCAGGCCCTCAGCTTTAAGGCGCGCATCTTCACCAGCGAGCTCTTCACCAAGCAGGCTCACCACGTCAGCCGCCCTCCGGAGAAACCCTTGGCGAAGAGCGCGACGCTCCTGGGTGCGCTCGAGCATGTCTTCTGTGTTGTCATCCGCCCCAAGTAAGCGCAGAGGGCCACAAATCAGCACTCCCCCTCTGGGCAGGGGGCTGGGGCTGGCTCCCTCGCGATGGCCGGGCACGCCTCGCCAGAAGCCCGGCCTGGAGCCAGCCCATCCCCAAATGAATAGCGCAGGGCGACCTCAGCCAATTGCCATCCACGACCAGACGAGAAGCCCAAGGCAGGCTGGCTATGCCCCGAGAAGGCTCGCGAAGGAGGGTCGCGAGGTGCGCAGAGCCGCGATGCGCCACAGGATGGCTCACCTCTCCGGCCGGCCTCACCACAAGAGCTCTTCTTAAGCTCGGGGCGCTCGAAGACGGTGGAGAGGGCGAAGCCTGGGGGATGGCTCCTCAGCCATCTCCGTGAGCTCGGCAGGAAGGGCCCTGCAGAGTAAGGATCAGCCAAAGCAACGGGAAGACAAGGAACTAGGAAAGGGGAAGGCTTACTCATCAATGGAGAAATACTTCCGGCGCTTCAACAGGCGGCAAGGGTAGTCGTCACCCAAGGCCTCCCTTCTCTTCCAGAGAGCCTCGAAGTCCATGCGGAAGCAGCCCAAGATTTCGGCGCAGGGGTCAGCCTGCGACGAGGAAGAAGCATCAAGGCGACCGGCGTCAGGTGCGTCGTCCTGACACACGCCGCCGGTCGCCTCACCAAGAAGGGTAGCTGAGGCGCCAGGGGCCTCGACCATAGAAGTCGCGGGCCGCGGCTCAACGCCTTTAGCTGTAGAAGTGCGGGCCTCAGGAGCTGCCACCTCAGGAGTGCTGCTTGGCGTCGTCATCCCGGCGGGGGCCCCCTCAGCCTCCGGTGGCCCATGCCTCCCTGCTCCGCCACTAGAGGAAGGACCGCCATGGGCGACTGGAAGGGAAGTCACCACCACTGGGTTCTCGTGAGGCCCCATGAGGCCTGCAGGGCACAGCCCCCATTTGTCGAAGCTGGGCATTTGATTCACAAAGTCGCCCCTGTTCGAGCAAAAGTACAGCAAGGCCCCCCTTTTCGGACGCTGCCGGGGGAAGGGTCCCCAGTCAAGACCAAGAGCACCTTCCTCAGCGCTTCAAGCGTCAATTTCTCCTCTTGGAGCCTCATGCGATCCTCACGCCCGCTGAACGCCCACATCCGGCGGGAGTGATGCTGGAGAGGGGCAATGCGGCATAACAGGAACTCCTTCACCACCTTGGGCGCCGTCACGTCGAGCGCTCTCAGGAACGCGAAGCGACGCCAGAATAAGACGAGCCGGGAGCTCGTGAGCATCTCCTGGCCCCAACATGAATTGTGGACAGCGGGAGATGTTGGCTCTGAAAGCAGGGGGCTTGGCACCCCGACATCCACGTACAGCCACCGCTTGCGGAACACAGGCGCGGGCTGAGGAAGACTGAAATCAATCCCTGAAGCCGCTGTTTCTGGTGCGGCAATGAAGCTCACGCACCCCGAGCATTGGGTGGGGTCGACGAGGCGCAAAGAGAAGAAGTGACGCAGCAAGGCCACTGAAGGAGGGATGCCCATCATTGCCTCATAGACAAAGGCGAAGGCAGCGAGAAGAGTAATGGATTCAGGACCCAAATGCATCATATGGATCTGGTAATGGGAAAGCACAACGTTGAAGAAATTGGAAAAGGGGGGAACCAGACCCGCCCACAGGGCGTCGGCAAAGTACCGGACCTCGGTGACTATTCTGTCAATGGAGAAGCGAGACGCGGGCCGGGCCGTCGTCCTCCCACACTCATTGAAGATCGTGGCCAGAGCAGAGCTGACCTTGCCCAAGACTTCTCGGTTGAGTATAATCAACCGATCGACTGCAGGAGCCGTCGACGACGGTGAGCGAGGCGGAGGCACAGGCTTCTTCCCTTTCCCCTTCTTCGTCAGAGCCATGGCAATGATAAGGGGGAGGATTCGAGATTGGATTGGAAGCGGAGACTGGAGCTCGGGAGGAGGAAGAGCAGGGGACGACCAAGCAGCGAAAAGGGGAACGACTGTGTGCAACCACAAGTCCGCCTAGCTGGGCGCAAAATAAGGAGGCGTGGGGGAACAGTGCCGCCCACGTCCAATCAACCGCCACGCGGCGCCCGAGGCCGCAGGCTGTTAGGGCATGCGGCGCTTTGCACTTGCCCCTTCGCTTCTCTGCTCAGCCAAGTCCAGGCGCGCCTTGGGCCCGGGGGCTACTGTCGGCGTTCTGGGAACGGGGGTCCCCAGACTTGCCTGCCTGCGGCCTGCGGCGTGGCTCAAGGGGTGTCCCAGCATGGCCCATCTTCATCAGCACAAGCTCAAGACCCATGCGAGGGGCCAAGCCTCGCGGGGCAGACGACAGGAAGCTTCCTCAAGCACGGCCTCGTCAGGCTGGCTCGCGAGGAGGGGAGAGATCAAGGCAGGGTACCTCACGAGGTGCCCATGACGCAAGCCATGCCGACCAAGGGCGCCAGGCAGGCGCTAGCCCGTGCAGTGTCCTCCTTTCCTCTTTGGTGCAATGGGGGCAAGCGCAGGCAAGAGTATCAAGCAAAGGCATCCGTTTCGGTGCAACAAGACCAAGACCGTCGCAACGGCAGGAAGGAAGTCATCGTGGAGCCCAAGCTGGCGTCACCACCAGAGCCTTTGACAGGCGAGGATCAACTTTAGTCAGGATAAGTGTACTAGATGTTCCCCTTCAAAATGGCCAATTGTTGGCGCCCTTCCCGCTCAATATTTGGGAAGAGGCCCAGGGCCTTTGCCTATAAATAGGACTAGCCACCCACAGGGTAGGGGGATCCGGAATCCAGAACAGAGCTTGATCCAGCACCTGGAATCAGTAGAGAGAGAGAGAGCGACTAAACTCCCCCCAACAGTTCATCGCACCAGCCAAGAACAGACCCTCGCGAGGCTGTTCTTCCTTGTATTGTTCGTCAGCAGCCCAAGAGGCAATCCACCACACCACACACTGGAGTAGGGTGTTACAGTACAATGGCGGCCCGAACCAGTATAAACCCTGTGTCTCTTGTGTTGTTCCTTTCATAGTTTTAGGTCCTAGCATGGCAGTGAGGTGCAGGTAGGTAGAGGGCGAGATCTCCACGCGCACCCCAGTGTTCGAACCTAGAGGGTCTGCCGGAACCCGAAATCTGACAAGCGCCATGGGTAACCAATTCGCCATGAACTTTTCGTCCCCGTTGGCGGCTTCGATGGCCAACTCGTAGAGCTGAAGGAACTCCGCGGGGTCGATAGTGTCGTCGTAGCGAGGAGGCAGGTCTGGCATGAACTTGCCGGGCCATGCGACACTACGTAGCTCGGCGGTGAAGGCGCGGCAGTCTGCAGTGGCCACCGGGGTTCTCTGCTGATGCTGAGCTTGCTCTTGTGGATTCCCGCGCATCGCTGCCTGGAACAGCGCGGGGTCTTGATGCGGTGGCGCTGGAGCCTGACCGCAGCGCTCCGGTGCTGGGAGCACGCGAGCACCTTCTTGGGGACGAGGGATCTCTTGGCAGCTCCTTTGTTGTTGCACAGGCGCCGAACGCGCAGGGTCTCGGCCCGGGGCCACGCGCCTTGGAGCCAGGGCGCCTTCTTGGGGAGGAGGTGGCGGGGGCACCTCCAGCTCCCTGCCTCCCGCGCGGGGTGAAGGGCGGGGCAACGAGAGGGACGGCACAGGGGAGCCCCCTGCGGCAAGGACGAGCTCGGTGACGCGGTCGAGCCACTCCTCGTAGACGTCGTCGACAGGGCGGTAGCGCAGGATCTTGTTTGCCACGATGAGCGCGGCTCGAGCCTCCATGGGAGCGCGGTGCGTGCGGGACGAAGAACCAGCAGGGGCGAGCGAAGGAGTAGCGGTTCGGCCTTCTCGCCTCACCGATGGATGCAGGGACGAGGCCTGCTGCTCGTTCCACGCCGAGCCGGTGGCAGCGTTGGCGGCAAGCAAGGGGGAACGACGGGGGTGTCCTGCGACGGGACCCGTCTGGGCGACTCGAGCGGCGCGAGCAGCCCGGCGCTCGGCGCGGGCTTGGCGAGCATCAGCCATGGACATGACGGAATATCATACGCGACCAGCGGAAGAAAGATTCCGGCGCACCCCTTCCTGGCAGGCCAAATGTCGGATTTCGGGTTCCGGCAGACCCTTGAGGTTCGAACTCTGGGGTGCGCACGGAGATCTTTCCCCTACCAGCTCACGCGTTAATGGTTTGCAAGGGATCTAAACTAGGAACGATGAACAACACAAGAGACACAAGATTTATACTGGTTCGGGCCACCGTTGTGGTGTAATACCCTAATCCAGTGTGTGGTGTGGTGATTGCCTCCGGGGCTGATGAAGAACAGTACAAAGGAAGAACAGCCTCGTGAGGGGCTGTTCTTGAGCTGGTGCAATGGACTGCTTGGGTGAGTCCAGTCGCTTCTCTCTCTCTCTCTCTCTCTCTCTCTCTCTCTCTGGTAGGTTCGACCCGACCCCTCTCTCTGTGGTGGCTAGTCCTATTTATAGAGGGAGGTCCTGGGCCTCTTCCCAAATAATTAGCGGGAATGGCGCCAACAATTGGCCATTTTGAAGGGGAACATCTAGTACACTTATCCTTACTAAAGTTGGTCTTCGGCTGCCAAAGGCTCTGTCGGTGACGCCGTCCTAGGCTCCACGATGACCTCCGTCCTGCCGCTCCGCTGGTCTTTATCTTGTTGCACCGAAGCTGTAACCTTTGCCTAATGCCTTGACCTGTGCTTGCCTCCTTTGCACCAAAGGGGAAACAAGGACACTGCGCAGGCCGGCGGCCGCCTGGCGCCCGCCTGATCTCGATCATCATGGCTTGCATCACGGGGCACCCTCGTGAGGTACCCTGCCTTGATCTCTCCGCCTCCTCGTGAGCCTGCCTGACGAGGCTGCTCCTGAGGAAGGTTCCTGTTGTCCGCCCCGCGAGGCTTGGCCCCTCGCGAGTGTCTTGGGCTTGAGCTGATGAAGCTGGGCCGCGCTGGGCCCCCACTTGAGCCACGCCACAGGCCGCAGGCAGGCAAGTCTGGGGACCCCCGTTCCCAGAACACCGACAGTGCCGCTTGGAATCAGGCACACATGCAAAAGCTAAGCATTATATCTCGCCTAGATGCACATAAATAGAGTAAAGAACCAATCATGGAGCGGTATATCTTTTGATCGAACTCTTTACCATTGTCGTCGGGACCCAATTGACCTTTGGTTAGCATTGGTGTCGTGTACCCTTTGTAGTCTTGCATTCCAAACTTCTTTAGGCAATCTTTGAGGTATTTCTCTTGAGATATGAAAATTCCGTTGCTTTGCTGATGGATTTGAAGAGCGAGGAAGAATTTCAGCTCACCCATCATGGACATGTGATATTGCTCTTGCATCATGTGTCCAAACTCATCACTGTATCTCTTGTCAGTGCAGCCGAAGATAAAGTCATCCACATAGATCTGGCATACAAATAGTTCACCATCGTATGTCTTCGTGAAGAGATTGGGATCCAGGGAACCAGGTTTGAAGCCTTTTCTCTTCAAGAATTCTTTGAGTGTGTCCTACCAAGCGCGAGGGGCTTGTTTGAGGCCATGTAGTGCCTTGTTGAGCTTGTATACCATGTCAGGATGTTTTGGGTCTTCAAAGCCAGGTGGTTGTGCAACGTGCACTTCTTCTTCAATCTTGCCATTGAGAAAAGTACTCTTCACATCCATTCGGTGCAGGCGGATGTTGTGATGGTTGACATAGGCTAGCAGTATGCGAATAGCTTCAAGCCTAGCCACCTAAGCAAATGTTTCATCGAAGTCAATCCCTTCAACTTGAGTGTATCCTTGAGCAACGAGACGAGCCTTACCGATTATTGTCTTCGCCTTCAGCATTGGCTTCAGGCTGAGCAGTGTCTTCAGGTTGTTTAGGTGCAGAGATGGTGATTTCTTCTTCAGCCTGAGCCTCTAAAGGTATGATTTCTCTAGTACCCATAAGCTTGATCGATTCACTTGGTGAGACTTCATCTAGCACATTTGGTAGGTGCTCTCTTTGTGAGCCGTTAGTCTCATCGAACCGCACATCCACAGTTTCAACCACTTTATAGTGAAATAGGTTGAAGACTCTGTAGGAGTGCGAATCCTTTCTGTAGCCAAGCATAAAACTTTCATGTGCTTTCGGTACAAATTTTGAAGTGTGATGTGGATCCTTGATCCAGCACCTAGCACCAAACTCTGAAGTAACTGACGTTTGGCTTCTTACCAGTTAGGAGCTCATAGGATGTCTTCTTTAGAAGCTTGTAAAGACAAACACGGTTTATGACGTGGCATGCAGTATCAATGGCTTCAGGCCAGAACTTCCTTGGAGTCTTGTACTCATCAAGCATCGTCCGAGCCATCTCAATGAGGGTTCTGTTCTTGCGCTCCATGGTGCCATTCTGCTGAGGTGTGTATGGAGCAGAGAACTCATGAGTGATGCCCAATGTATCTAGATAAGTGACGAGGTCGGTGTTCTTGAACTCTATGTCATTGTCCCTTCTGATGTGCTTGATCTTGATGCCCTAGTTCGTCATGGCATGATTGGCGAATCGTTTGAAGACATCCTGCACTTCATTCTTGTAGAGGATTATATGCACCCATGTATATCTTGAGTAATCATCAACAATGACGAGGCCATAGAGACAAGCAGTGGTAGTAAGAGTAGAGTACTAAGTAGGGCCAAATAAGTCCATGTGAAGTAGCTCGAAGGGACGATATGTCGTCATGATTGTCTTCGAGGGATGCTTGGCCGTTGTCATCTTTCCAGCTTCATAGGCACCACACAGATGATCCTTCTTGAACTTGACGCCCTCGATGCCTACGACATGTTTCTTCTTCGCGAGTGTGTACAAGTTCCTCATGCCAGCATGCCCTAGCCTCCGATGCCAGAGCCAGCATTCTGAAGCTTTTGCTAGAATACATACGACCAACTGTGGTCCTGCTGAGAAATCTACCATGTACAGATCATCTTTTCGGTACCCTTCAAAGGCTAGAGATTTGTCAAATTCCATAAGAACAAGGCAATGATATTTTCCAAATATCACAATCATGTTCAAGTCACAAAGCATTGAGACAGACATTAAGTTGAGACCAAGGGATTCAACAAGCATCACTTTATCCATGTGCTGATCCTTTGAGATTGCAACTCTACCTAGACCCAATACCTTGCTTTTACAAGTGTCAGCAAATGTGATGTGACTTTTGTCAGATGGATGTAAGGTTGAGTCCATGAGAAGACTTCGATCACCAGTCATGTGATTAGTGCATCCACTGTCCATAATCCACTCAGAAGCCTTTGGTATCATACCCTACAGTGCAGTTAGGGGGATAGGCTTGACCAAGGGAAATGTGAAGCATAAACATTTGAAGAACAAGCATATTATAAAAGTTTAGATCCTGGTTAGGGCAGATAGGATGAGTGTCAAGGAATCCAGGAACAAAATACATAGTAAGACCATTTGGGCAGTTTATCTTGCGCCCCACAAGATGTTTTAGGTCCCTAGCATAACCATCAGACGCCTTTGTTTTCCAGCTGGAGACCTTTCCCTGCAAAAGAGAGTTAAATTTTCTTTACCACCCACATCTTTAGGGGTGGATTAAAAGCAATGAGTCTAAGTGCATCATCTAAGAACTTCGGCTTTGTGGCCCTAGCAAATAGCCTTGTAGGTGGTGAATAATACTCATAAGAATAAGCAGAAAAGTTATTGGTCTTATGAACATAGCGGCTTGACGAAACACGCTCATATTCATAAGTCTGAGTATGGTTTCCCTGCAAAACATTGGCGTTAGGGTGAATCTGGTGAGTCCTCTGTCTGTATGAAGCCTTTGGACCATATGAAGCCTTTGGTCTGGGGTTTGTCTTCTTCCCTGGTGGTGTCATGTTGACATTCATAGGAAGATTCTCAAGACAACTTTTGGGCACCCAGACCTTCCTCATAGCTGGCCCATTCCTGCAGTTAGTACCAATATACCTGGCAAACACTTCACGATTCTGATTCTTAAACTGTTTATAGTTTGCATCAAAGGGTTCATCAATGATAATCGGGTTAGCACATGTGAAGCCAAATAAGGTAGACGGATCCACTGAAGGACCCTTTGCAGCAACCAATGTGGTTTTGGGATACTGCTCAGGCTTTTAGTAAGAACCATGAACATTCATTTTCCTCTTGAACCCAACGCCCTCTTTCCTAGGGTTTCAGTTTAGAATCTGCTTTTTGAGGACATCACATAGTGTCTAATGCGCTTTCAGACTTTTGTACATTCCTGTCTCAAGCAATGTCTTCAACCTGGCATTCTCATCAGCAATAGTGGTGGTATCCTTAGTAGAGGGGTTAGTTACCACATCAGTAGTTGAAGATATTGCAAGTGAGGTAATCTTCACACAACCCATGTAATACGTAAGGGAAAGAGATACATAGTTGGCTTACAATCGCCACTTCACACAATACATGAGTAAAGCATTACCTCATACAGATACAATCAAGGTCCGACTACGGAACCAAAATAAAAGAAGACTACCCCAAATGCTACACAGATCCCCGATCATCCCAACTGGGCTCCACTACTGATCAACTGAAACGAAACAACACAATGAATAAGATCTTCATCGAGCTCCTCCTTGAGCTCGGATGCGTCACCTGCACGGTTTCATCAGCACCTGCAAACTGGTTTTGGAAGTATCTGTGAGTCACGGGGACTCAGCAATCTCACACCCACGAGATCAAGACTATTTAAGATTATAGGTAGGAGAAGGTAGTGAGGTGGAGCTGCAGCAAGCGACTAGCATATCTGGTGTCTAACATACGCAAAAGAGAGCGAGAAGAGAAGCAAGGCACGGTCGAACAACTATGATCAAGAAGTGATCCTGAAACTACTTACGTCAAACATAACTCCAACACCGTGTTCACTTCCCGGACTACGCCGAGGAGAGACCATCACGGTTACACACGCAGTTGGTGTATTTTAATTAAGATCAACTTCGGGTTTTCTACAACCGGACATTAACAAATTCCCATCTGCCTCATAACCACGGGCACGGCTTTCGAAAGATAATACCCTGCAGGGGTGTCCCAACTTAGCCCATGATAAGCTCTCGCGATCAACGAAGGATATTCCTTCTCCCCGGGAAGACCCGATCAGTCTCGGAATCCCGGCTACAAGACATTTCGACAGCAATAAAACAAGACCAGCAAAGCCGCCCGATGTGCCGACAAATCCCGATAGGAGCTGCACATATCTCGTTCTCAGGGCACACCGGATAGGTCAGCCTACGAGTAAAACCAGCCCTCGAGTTGCCCCGTGGTGGCCCCGCAGTCTGCCCATTTTGGACCAACACTCGAAGGAGCACTGGACCGGGGGGGCTAAAATAAAGATGACCCTTGAGTCTGCAGAACCAAAGGGAAGGGGTATATGTGGTAGGTAGTCAAATGGTAAAACCAAGGTTGGGCCTTGCTGGAGGAGTCTTATTCAAAGCGAACTGTCAAGGGGGTCCCATAAATCACCCAACCGCATTAGGGACGCAAAATCCGGGAACATAATACCGATATGACGGAAACTAGGGCGGCATGAGTGGAACAAAACACCAGGCATAAGGCCGAGCCTTCCACCCTTTACCAAGTATATAGATGCATTAATTAAATAAGATATATTGTGATATCCCAACAAGTAAACATGTTCCAACAAGGAACAACATCTCCATGTTCCAACAAGGAACAAACTTCATCTTCACCTGCAACTAACAACGCTATAAGAGGGGCTGAGCAAAGCGGTAACATAGCCAATCAACGGTTTGCTAGGAAAGGATGGTTAGAGGTTTGACATGGCAATGTGGGTGGCATGATTTAGCAAGTGGTAGGTAACGCAGCATAGGCATAGCAAAAGAGCGAGCAACTAGCAAGCAAAGATAGAAGTGATTTCGAGGGTATGGTCATCTTGCCTGAGATCCCGCAAGGAAGAAGAACGAGTCCATGAAGAAGACAAACGGACGTAGTCGAACGAATCCTCACAACTCCGGAAGGAAACCGAAGCTAACGAGAGAAGCAACCCGGAAACAAACAAACAACATAGTAAACAACCATCACATAAACATGGCATGATGCACAACCAAGTCTGATGCATGTCCGGTTTGAATAGCATGGCATGGAAATATGCACAAACAATCCTACAATTTAAATGGAGCTCAATATGCAACGAGTTGCATATTAACGAAACACCACATCAATTATTTAGTTTCTCTCTCGGTTATGGACCCAACAATATTAAATGTTATTAAACATGGCAAGGGGTGAAGCATAAGTAAACTAACTAGTTAGGCAAGTTTAAATGAGGCCGGAAGCAACAAACGATAATTCCGGAAAATCCTCATGTCATTTAGCAATTTAATGGAAACAACAAATATAAACATTTTAAATGTTGTAATTATGATGCGGATGACATATGCAAGTTTTAAGCAATTTTATGAAAATGTTGACATGAGCACGATACGAGGCATTTGTCGCTATGGCAGAAAGGAAAAGGGTGCCACGGCGACGAATCCGAAAATGATGCCACGACAACATATCGATCTTGATAACTTGATTGAGATACCGATGCAAACGAGAAGTGTGCGGATGTGTAGAACACGCAAGAGATGGTGGGGTGCTCCCGACTACCGGGTTCCCACGGGTCGACGGCATGGCAAACGAGGAACGTGCAAAGACAATTTGATCACGGTGCAAAACTCGAGCATCTCATACAACACACAAGCATTCGTTCACGGGCGGTCGTCTCGACGGTATACCTTCGAAGCGTGCATTTTCGAAGCGGACCGAGTTCGTAGAGGAAGTAGTTGTTCACGTAGCGGTCGTAGAGGAAGTAGTTGTTCTCGCGACGGTAGTGGAAGTAGACGTTCACGGGTCGTCGTGGGAAGTAGTCGTACACGGCGTCGGTAGTGGTACCCCATTGGAGACGTACACGTTCCGTAGATGAACTTGGCGTAACCGTGCGGTAGTCGAACTTGGCGCTCGTGGTACACGGGTCTTCGGGCGACGGTAGATGTAAACGGCAACCACGGGTCTTCGGGCGACGGTAGATGTAAACGGCAACCACGGGTCTTCGGGCGACGGTAGATGTACACAGTAACCATAGTCGAACTTGAAGGGCCGGCGATGTCGTGGTACTTGGCATCCATGTGGTCTTCGAGAAACTTGACGGACCAGTTGCTCCGAGTTCTCGGTCCTCATGCTACTTGCCAAAATCCAAGTGGGTAGAAGTAGTAGACGCACGGGGCAAGGGCAGCAAGAGCTTGTCGGCTGGCGCGGGGCTCACGAGAGCATCCAATGCTCGCGGTGGCTGGTGCGTGGTGCAGGGGCGTGCAGGAGGCGGTTGCAGCAGATGGCATCGGTGAGGGACTTGGGGCTCGGGGTCGCTGGGAAGGAGCAGCTCCGGTGCTGCGGCGCCGGAGACGGCAGGGGAGCGACGTCCTGGGGCAGCCGGCGAGGCGAAGCCCGACGGCAACGAGCGGGCTCTGGTGGCCGGCTGGAGGTGCGAAGGCAACGAGGAGGACGCAGGCGCAGGCGATGGAGGAGCAGGAGAAAGGAAGGCGTCGCGTGGAGGGGCGTTGGGGCGGCGATGGCGAGGAGGGGAAGAGGGACTTGGCCGGCGGCTCGGCTTGGAGAAGATCGGGCGCGGGCGCGTTCGGGTCACCAACGTTCGGCAGGGCCGCGGCGGTGACTTCGGCGTGGGAGCCGAACGGAGGCGGGGCGACGAGCTCGATGCCCGCGGCGTCACGAGGGAAGGAGAAGGACGGCTGGGACAGGGCGATGGGGCCGACCGGATCTGGAGCTTGAGGCGGCGGCGCTGGAGGTCCGGCCGACGCCACGAACGATGCGGCGGCTGCTAGCGATGGGGGTCGAGCGAGAGGAGGGAGGAGCGTAGGGATCTCCTCTCCGTGGTGTGATGCATGGGTGCGTGTATGAGGCGTTGGAGGGAGGAGGCAGAGGATCGAGGACGATCCCGATCGGGACGAGTGGCTTGCGGCGGAGTGGGGAACGAGAGGGAGGGATCGAGAGATGGGATCGGGCTCTCTGGCGGCTAGGGTTAGGAGGGTTAGGTGGGCCTTGGCCTTGGGCCGGCGCGGGAGGTTGGGAGGCCCAGGCTGCTGGGCTCCTTCTCTCTCTACTAAAAGAAAAGAAAAAAAAACAGAGATTAAGAAAGAAAAGAAAGAGGGGTTAGGGGAAGAAGTTGCACACGCAGATAGTTTTCCCGAACTCACAAAAATGTGCTTGTTCCGAGAAAATAGAAAAGGCCATGATTGAAAGATTTGAATTAAACTCATTTGATTTAAAATTAAAATGATTTGAATAGGAAGTGAGGTTAGGGAAGGTCCAAAAATGTTCGGATTTTTGGTGGAGCTCCGGAAAATGATGAAAGAAATTATGGACAAGGTTGGAGACCAAGAATTGAGATAACAACGGCATGGGATATTTTGCAAGTGTGTTATGGTGAATTCCAAATAAATGGAATAATTTTATTATAGCTCCCTAATAATATTGAGAGGCTTTAATATGTTATAAAGAGAAATCACAAGTGAATTCCCTCGATTTAAATAGATCAAAAGATCTATGCAATTTATTTAGTTGAGGTGAGATGCAAAGGTTAATGACATGATGGCATGATGCAATGCAAAAATAAAAAGGGCAGGCACAAATGAAACACACGGCGAAACCCGGAATATATGGAAGTCTTCTGGAGCGTCGGTCTCGGGGCGTTACAACACTCCACCACTACAAGAGGATCTCGTCCCGAGATCTAGGATGGCGCCGGAGAGAAGCAGAAGAGAAAGAGGTAAGACAAAGTTGCTTCTTTGACAAACGAGTGAAACCAAAGAACCTTGAGAGGCTGAACAAAATGAAAGAAAGAAAACGACGAAGATGAACAAAGTTGAAAACACTCTGTTAGAAAAGAGGAACATGGGATACGACGAGAACCAAGAGGTTTAGTGATAACATAGATATTGAAACCACTCCGGTTAAAACTTGATAGAGAAGGAATAAGATTGATATAATTTGGGCAGCACTCCGACTTGAAGAAGAAGGAAAACTTGATAAGATGAAAAGAACTTGAAGAGATGACACAACACTCCGGTTAAATGGATAAGCATGAAAAGAACACGGTCCTCACAATTCGAGATGATGAGTAAAGAGAGCAACATCACCATGCCTTCGGAAGAAAGAATAGACGATAGATCATTGGAATAACAGAATGGAGTAGAGAATGCCAACTTCTGCCACAAATGCGCTTGGAAAGCACCCTTAAAAAGAACAATAGAACGGGGTTGTTGGAAAAACCAACAACGAAAAGAATAACCTTGTAGTGGACTTATGGAAACATCTCAACATTATGAGGTGAGCTTCTGCCACCAATGGAAACAAACGATTGGATTGATATCAACAAGGAGACGAGAAACTTATTTCACCGAGAGGACAAATGAAGAACTTGGGTCATTTATAAGCACCATAAATAGCAACAATCCTTAGGAAGGCTTTAGGTGAAATATGACACAAGATAACTCCAACGAAAAGATTGATGGATTTAAAATACCTCATTATTGACAATTTGTTAATCATGGAACATGAATGGAAATTGTCAAGAAGGACATAACACCACCTCAAAAGATATTGTAGAAAGAATTGCACTTTGGAATGCAAGATGAAGAATGCTTGAACTCCTCAAGACAAAACATGTGTTGAACACCATGTTTATTTTAGAGTATAGCTTGACGGATCTTAACTCCGCGAGAAATCTTTATGAACAATTGAAGAATGAAAAGAATACTTGACGAAGCACCATATAGAGCCTCCATGAAGAACTCCGGTAAGAAAAGGATGATAAAAGAAAGAGAAGTTGAAAACACAAGGTGAAGCCTTGCAGTGATAAGATGTAGCTTTGAAATGATATAACCGAGAAAACTTTGAACTCCGGAAAGAAAAGATGAAGCATCTCGGACCGAGAATGTGATATGATGAACAAACTCCGGAAAGAAGAGATGAACAACTTAGAACTGAGAAATTGATACCATTACGAACTCCGAAAGAATGAATCAATCACTTGGATGAAACAAGAACAAGAATTATGTTATGCGTATCCTTCACCAATTTAGATTGATGACAAGCAACGGATTAGGCATACTACTTATTCTCGTTGAAAAAGGATTGAAGAGAGATATTGCTCAACTTGGGAAGGTCTTCAACGATCCGCCGGTAGGATTCGGGAAGACGAATGAATCTATATAATAACGAAGGAAGAGAACTCTTGAACGAACCACCGTAAGAATTGAAAATGAACGAAGAAAAGAATGAATCGCCGTAAGGAATTAGAAATGAACGAAGATACTTGAGAGAATTTAGATACATGAGAACGGAGAGATCATGAACTGATTAGTGAATACTTGAACTATGCACCGGTAAGATTTGGGGAACAAGAGCTGAAAGCTGGAATGAATAATTCTGAGATGATGGGCTCCGAAGAATCAAACTGAAAAGACTCCTGAATTGCTCCGGATGGGTGAAAAGAATTCCCACAATTGAAAATAATTATGAGAGGATGGCATCAAGCTAGAACCATGAATCTTGAAGAGAATGGAGCAAGATTTAAGAGAAACTCTTCTTCGGTCTTCAAAATTCGAGAATGACGACGAGAAACACCAGCATGAATTGTTGAGGCACTCCGGAATGAAAATTAGAAAGGTTGAACCAACGATGAAAAGAATTTGAAAGATCTTGGAGAAAGACATTTGACTGATGATAACTCATTCTTACGTCAAACTTTGCAAAGAATTTGAGAATAACTCCGGAAAATTAGAAGAGTCAGGTAAGATCCTGGGAAAAGACCTGTGGGTTAGGGCCCACTCAAAAGAAACACCGTTGAACGATTTAAAGAGAGACTACGCTGGTTGAATTAAATGGCTTGAATGAGATAATTATCTCCAGATAGCTTGAACGGATTGGGAATGGAAATGCGAACCTTTTGAGATATCTTCAACACTCCGGAACAATTGAATAACAAGAACTAAAAGATTATGAGGTGCACCGGTATGGGAAAACATTTGAAACGAGGAAAAGAATACGATCAACACTGAAAGCTTGACTTGAGTCCACCGGAGAAGAAAAGAACGAAGAATAATAAACTCGAAGCTTCCTTTAGCATCTTCATAATAATCATCGGATAAGAGCATTGAGGAAAAGAATGAAGAGACTTCACATCCATACGATGGATATTTGATTAAGAAATCAGAGTCCTTGAAGAAAAGGGTGGGAGGGCGGGGAAAACAAAGACAACTTGGGACGGATGAAGCAAGCACCGTTGCAAAGAACTGAGAATTGATCTTGCGAATGGGGAGAATGATGGGATCATCTTGAAGAGAAGCGCACCGGTGAGAAGAAATTGAGATGACAAACTCGATGATCAAGAAGGATTAGTATTCACATAGAAATATGAGAACACCATTTAGGAAAGGTATGGAATCAACACTTGACATTGAAGCAACTCGAATACCACAAAACGGAACAAAAACAAAGGATTTGGCTTGCAGAATAAGCCGGAAACAAACATATGATAGATCCCATATCGTATCATGTGTCTGTTGGAAAGATATCCTACGAAATACTTGAATTCCCACTTATAAACTCCCGAAACTTTCTGGTTATGCAATCTGGTGTCGAGGATACAGGGGACACAAAATATATCACCCAAACTAACAATACCTAGATCCAGCTGTATCCATCCTTCAACACATAACCAAGAAAACTCCGGAAATCGTTTACCTCGACCTTCGAAAAACATCCGTTATATGAGTTATGGCAATACTCTCGAGCTCGCCCCAGTACTGGGTTATCGAGCTTATCTCACCAACAACTGCATAAAAGAGATTTTCGATGTCGGCAAAGCTCAGGTATTCCAGAACTGCAACGATAAAATTGTGACGACAACACCTCGGAGCTCAACTCCCCGGGACACTGCCACAACCCCTAAATGTCAGGAGGCACCAAGAACAATGTTCTCGTCACAAAACCATCGGAACGATTCCAAGATACCCGCGTGATCCTAAATTTTTTTTTAGTGAAATTTGAGGAGAGGAAAGTCAAAACATCTACGTCAGGAGACCTCACCAGAGCGACGAAGGGACTGAGGAGTAAAAAGAATCCTACTCTCCGATATATATAATCCTAAGACTCAAAACATTTTTTTCTAGACTCAACAACGCCAGCAAACAATCAAGCAGGGGGCTCCTAAGTCGGCGATGGCTCTGATTACCAACTTGTAACGCCCTCGATGCGGCTATATCTCCCACGTGTCGAAGCATGACTTAGAGGCATAACCGCATTGAAAGCAATGTCGCAAGTGAGGTAATCTTCACACAACCCATGTAATACATAAGGGAAAGAGATACATAGTTGGCTTACAATCGCCACTTCACACAATACATGAGTAAAGCATTACCTCATACAGATACAATCAAGGTCCGACTACGGAACCAAAATAAAAGAAGACTACCCCAAATGCTACACAGATCCCCGATCGTCCCAACTGGGCTCCACTACTGATCAACTGAAACGAAACAACACAATGAATAAGATCTTCATCGAGCTCCTCCTTGAGCTCGGATGCGTCACATGCACGGTTTCATCGGCACCTGCAAACTGGTTTTGGAAGTATTTGTGAGTCACGGGGACTCAGCAATCTCACACCCACGAGATCAAGACTATTTAAGCTTATAGGTAGGAGAAGGTAGTGAGGTGGAGCTGCAGCAAGCGACTAGCATATCTGGTGTCTAACATACGCAAAAGAGAGCGAGAAGAGAAGCAAGGCACGGTCGAACAACTATGATCAAGAAGTGATCCTGAAACAACTTACGTCAAACATAACTCCAACACCGTGTTCACTTCCCGGACTACGCCGAGAAGAGACCATCACGGTTACACACGCAGTTGGTGTATTTTAATTAAGATCAACTTCGGGTTTTCTACGACCGGACATTAACAAATTCCCATCTGCCTCATAACCGCGGGCACGGCTTTCGAAAGATAATACCCTGCAGGGGTGTCCCAACTTAGCCCATGATAAGCTCTCGCGATCAACGAAGGATATTCCTTCTCCCCGGGAAGACCCGATCAGTCTCGGAATCCCGGCTACAAGACATTTCGTCAGCAATAAAACAAGACCAGCAAAGCCGCCCGATGTGCCGACAAATCCCGATAGGAGTAGCACATATCTCGTTCTCAGGGCACACCGGATAGGTCAGCCTACGAGTAAAACCAGCCCTTGAGTTGCCCCGTGGTGGCCCCGCAGTCTGCCCGTTTCGGACCAACACTCGAAGGAGCACTGGCCCGGGGGGGCTAAAATAAAGATGACCCTTGAGTCTGCAGAACCCAAGGGAAGGGGTATATGTGGTAGGTGGTCAAATGGTAAAACCAAGGTTGGGCCTTGCTGGAGGAGTCTTATTCAAAGCGAACTGTCAAGGGGTTCCCATAAATCACCCAACCGCGTTAGGGACGCAAAATCCAGGAACATAATACCGATATGACGGAAACTAGGGCGGCAAGAGTGGAACAAAACACCAGGCATAAGGCCGAGCCTTCCACGCTTTACCAAGTATATAGATGCATTAATTAAATAAGATATATTGTGATATCCCAACACGTAAACATGTTCCAACAAGGAACAAACTTCATCTTCACCTACAACTAACAACGCTATAAGAGGGGCTGAGCAAAGCGGTAACATAGCCAATCAACGGTTTGCTAGGAAAGGATGGTTAGAGGTTTGACATGGCAATGTGGGTGGCATAATTTAGCAAGTGGTAGGTAACGCAGCATAGGCATAGCAAAAGAGCGAGCAACTAGCAAGAAAAGATAGAAGTGATTTCGAGGGTATGGTCATCTTGCCTGAGATCCCGCAAGGAAGAAGAACGAGTCCATGAAGAAGACAAACGGACGTAGTCGAACGAATCCTCACAACTCCGGAAGGAAACCGAAGGTAACGAGAGAAGCAACCCAGAAACAAACAGACAACATTGTAAACAACCATCACATAAACATGGCATGATGCACAACCAAGTCTGATGCATGTCCGGTTTGAATAGCATGGCATGGCAATATGCACAAACAATCCTACAATTTAAATGGAGCTCAATATGCAACGAGTTGCATATTAACGAAACACCACATCAATTATTTAGTTTCTCTCTCGGTTATGGACCCAACAATATTAAATGTTATTAAACATGGCAAGGGGTGAAGCATAAGTAAACTAACTAGTTAGGCAAGTTTAAATGAGGCCGGAAGCAACAAACGATAATTCCGGAAAATCCTCATGTCATTTAGCAATTTAATGGAAACAACAAATATAAACATTTTAAATGTTGTAATTATGATGCGGATGACATATGCAAGTTTTAAGCAATTTTATGAAAATGTTGACATGAGCACGATACGAGGCATTTGTCGCTATGGCAGAA
>LR880966.1:711332644-711342954 GCA_904067115.1 Aegilops sharonensis
AAAACAGAATCTGTCAAAAACAGAACAGTCTGTAGTAATCTGTAACTAACGCAAACTTCTGGAACTCCAAAAATTCTAAAATAAATTGGTGGACCTGAGGAATTTTTCTAGTAATCATATTAAAAAAGAATCAACTAAATAGAACTCTCCAATAAAAAGTTTTAGCTAATCTCGTGAGCGCAAAAGTTTCTGTTTTTTACAGCATGATCATAAAGACTTCACCCAAGTCTTTCCAAAGGCTCTACTTGGCACAAACACTAATTAAAACACAAAACCACATCTAAACATAAGCTAGATGGATTATTTATTCCTAAACAGAACCAAAAATCAACAACCTAAAATCAAATTGGGTTGCCTCCCAACAAGCGCTAACGTTTAACGCCCCTAGCTAAGCATGATGATTCCAATGATGCTCACATAAAAGATAAGAATTGAAACATAAAGAGAGCATCATGAAGAATATGACTAGAACATTTAAGTCTAACCCACTTCCTATGCATAGGGATTTTGTGAGCAAACAACTTATGGGAACAAGAATTAACTTGCATAGGAAGGTAAAACAAGCATAACTTCAAGGTTTTAATCACATAGAGAGGAAACTTGATATTATTGCAATTACTACAAGCATACATTCCTCCCTCATAATAACTTTCAGTAGCATCATGAATGAATTCAACAATATAACCAGCACCTAAAGCATTCTTTTCATGATCTACTTGCATACAAATTTTACTACTCTCCACATAAGCAAAATTCTTCTCAATCGGAATAGTGAGAGTATCATAAGAGACTCGGATACTATAAATTGCTTCCACATTAAATGAGTAATGTTCATAAAAATGGTAATCAGAATCATGATAAGTTTTATAAATATGATCATCACTACTCTTTATAGCATAAGTTTCATCACAATAATCATCAGAAGTAGCAATTTTGTTCTCATCATAATCAATTGAAACCTCTTCTGAAATAGTGGATTCATCACTAAATAAAGTCATGACCTCTCCAAATACACTTTCATAATTATCACAATAAGATTCAACATCCTCCAAAATAGTGGGATCACTACTTCCTAAGTTGACACTCTTCCAAGCCCACTTTCTTAAATATAATCATCATAAGTAGGAGGCATGCTATTGTTGGGTTCTACGGTAGGGTGCGTCGACTGCAATTTAAAATTCCTACGCGCAGAACATCCAGGAACATGCTACGGGAGATGGATCACAGTTCGTTACCACTAGACGCGCAGTGCCGTGCAGCGGAAGAAGAGTTGGGGCAGCGCGTCCGCGTGGATCGTCTCCTCCTCGTTCGATCTCCCTCGAGTGGTCGGTCGTCCGATCCGACGTACGATTTCATCGGAGCGGCGCAAGTGCACCGCCTCTAACGGTATCCGCGCGTGCGGGAGGAACGTCGTGCAGCGGACTGCTAGGTCCGATCACACAGTCGGCGGCGAGTGGAGGTGGCTATTCGCAACACATGCAAACCCTAGTCGCAGCGCCGAAGCGATCAACCCCTGAGTGTGCCGCACCTCCACTTTATATAGGCGTCCGTCGCGGGCTCAACACTTGGGCCTCGCACGGACCCTAAAGCCCAAAGTCTACTCAGTCACGTTCCTAGACCAGTTCAGATCACATCCGACCAGTGTCCTACGAACGGACCTCGTAGGTTCCTTCCCTTAAGCTCGCGACCCCTTAGGTTCAAGCCGGCTTGGTCGCAGTTCGGATCACCTCTGGACTACATGGCTGGTAGCGGCCTCTAGCAAGGCGTGCCGACCACCAAGCAGACGATGAAGCTGGTTAGGCAAACCTGTACAACGTGTCACACTTCTGTTCCCTTTGTCGCACGATATATGTTGCCGGGCTCAAGGCGAGACTGTCATCCTTGTGCTAACCCGACCTCTTTCTCGTTCCAGTGATACCGACCACTATCCGGATTATCTCATAATCCTTATCGCATGGCCATGCTCTTCCTGGTCGGATCACACGAGGGGCCCAGAGTATATCTCTCCTGATCGGAGGGGCAAATCCCATCTTGCTCGACCATGTCTCGCAGCATGGGATTGGACAAACCCGAAACCTACCTTTGTAACTACCCAGTCACAGAGTAGCGTTTGGTCGGCCCAAAGCAAGTCTATCACCATCTCGAGTACATGCGTCTGCTCAGGTCTTAGGACACAGAACGTATGTTGTACTAGAGACTCATAGATGACATATCGCTGCGTCTCATAGTTGGGTCTGTCCGACTCGGATCCGACTACGTCGAATCCGACCAGACCCTTCCAAGTCCATATTATCCGATTAGCATCCAATGCTGCATGGCTAGTGAGACCAAGCCATCGACCGTGTCATATGCCAGTCTAACCGGCTGCGTGTCCACACAGCCCTTTCGACTAGGGACCTTTTAGGACAGTCATCATACAATGCATAGTCCCACAAACAAGTCACGTACTTGCTGATACACATCATTGATAATGTCCAAGGACTATCTTTATTCATAAACACATAGGAAATATCATCATACATGATTGCCTCTAGGGCATATCTCCAACAGTCTCCCCCTTGCACTAGAGTCAATCAAATAGACATCGAATGCCCATAGCTCTAACGTGCCCCTCATGCTTGGGTTGTGGAAGCGGCTTAGTCAACGGATCTGCAACATTTGCATCCGTGGGAATCTTGCATAACTCTACATCACCATTCTTTACGATCTTTCGTATCAGGTGATATTTCCGGTCTATGTGTCTGACCTTGTGGTGATTCCTCGGCTCCTTGGCTTGTGCGATGGCACCAGAATTATCACAATAAAGGTCCAACGGTTTCACCGAGGCTGGGAAAATACCAAGATCATCCAGAAGATGCCGGATCCAAACACATTCCTTTGTAGCTTCACAAGCCGCAATGTATTCGGCTTCTGTGGTAGAATCGGCCACCGTATCCTGCTTGGAACTCATCCAGTGCACTGCTCCTCCGTTCAGGACATACACGGATCCGGACTGTGATCGACAATCATCTCTGTCGGTTTGGAAACTGGCATCGACGTAACCCCTTACGACGAGCTCTTCGTCACCTCCATAAACTAGGAACATCTCTTTAGTCCTTTTCAGGTACTTCAAAATAGTCTTTACCGCTGCCCAGTGACTCTCACCTGGGTTGGCCTGGTATCTACTTGTTAGGATTATTGCAAAAGCAACATCAGGCCTTGTACATATCATGGCATACATGATGGATCCGATTGTTGAGGCATACGGAATCCTACTCATCCTGCTTCGCTCATCAGATGTCGAAGGACTCTGAGTCTCGCTTAGCCTTATACCATGTGAGAGCGGCAAGAACCCTTTCTTCGCCTCACTCATGTTGAACCGCTTCAACACTTTATCTATGTACGTGCTCTGGCTTAAGCCGAGCAGCCTCCTCGATCTATCTCTATAGATCTTAATGCCTAAAATATAGACTGCCTCACCAAGGTCCTTCATCGAAAACTTGCCATTCAATGATTCCTTGACTGAGTTTAGCATCGAAACATTATTTCCGATCAGTAGTATGTCGTCCACATACAAGATCAAAAACACTATCGATCTCCCACTTAACTTCTTGTATAAACAAGAATCCTCTTCGCTTTTGATGAAACCGAGACCAGTGACGACCTCATTAAAACGAATGTTCCAACTCCGAGATGCTTGCTTCAACCCATAAATGGATCTCTTGAGCTTGCATACCTTACTAGTGCTAGTCGGATCGTCAAAACCCTCGGGCTTTATCATATACACGTCCTCGGTTAAATTTCCGTGAAGGAAAGCCGTTTTGACATCCATCTGCCATATCTCGTAATCGAAATATGCAGCTATAGCTAGTATGATCCTCACCGACTTCAGCATCGCTACCGGCGAGTAAGTCTCGTCGTAGTCAATTCCTTGAACTTGTCCATAACCTTTAGCGACAAGCCGAGCTTTGTAGATCTGAACATTTCCATCCACATCGGTTTTCTTCTTAAAGACCCATTTGCAACCAATGGCAGTTACACCAGGTGGCGGATCAACCAAGTCCCAGACTTGATTCTCATCCATGGACTTTAACTCGGATCTCATGGCCTCCAGCCATGCCTCGGAATCTGGGCTCACCGTCGCTTCTGCATACGTGGCCGGCTCGTCGCTCTCTAGCAACAATACATCACGCACTCTGCGCAATCTCTCCGACCTTCGTGGTTCCGGTGCCGCTTCCACTACGGGTTCCCTGACAGACTCCGGTATGATCTCATCACCAACTGAGCCGTCCCCGAGTGGTCCTCAAATTTCTTCGAGTCGAACCGCCCTCCCACTGGCCTCCCGACTGAGAAACTCTTTCTCAAGGAAAACCCCGTTCCGAGCAACAAAAACTTTGTTCTCTTCCCGGTTGTAGAAGCTATATCCCAAGGTTTCCCTCGGATATCCCACGAATATGCATTTATCCGACTTGGGTGTAAGCTTGTCTGACATAAGTCTCTTCACAAATGCTTCACAACCCCAAATCTTTAGAAAAGACAAACTGGGACTCTTCCCAGTCCACATCTCATGCAGTGTCTTGTCTACGGATTTTGATGGTACCTTGTTAAGTGTGAAAGCTGCAGTTTCTAGAGCGTATCCCCAAAATGACAAGGGTAAATCCGATTTGCTCATCATAGACCGGACCATGTCCAACAAGGTCCTATTCCTCCGTTTCGACACGCCATTTCTCTGTGGCGTACCCGGAGGTGTGAGCTGAGGTACTATACCTCGACTTTTCAGATGATTATCAAACTCCTGGCTCATGTACTCACCTCCACGATCAGATCGCAGAAGCTTTATAGTCTTGCCGAGCTGATTCTCAACCTCGTTCTGAAACTCTTTGAACTTTTCAAAAGTCTCCGACTTGTGTCTCATCAAATAGATATATCCATATTTACTCAAGTCGTCGGTAAAAGTCACGAAGTACTGATAGCCACCTCTGGCAGTTGTGCTCATTGGACCACACACATCACTGTGTATAAGCTCCAGCAGCTCGGACGCCCTCTCGCAACTCTTTGCGAAAGGAGACTTAGTCATCTTGCCAAGCAAGCATGATTCACATGTCTCGAACGACCCGAAGTCGGACGAAGTTAGGAGCCCATCATCATGGAGCTTCTTCATGCGTTTCATACTAATGTGTCCAAGCCGGCAATGCCAGAAGTATGTCGGATTTATCTCATTAGGCTTATGCCTCTTGACATTTACGTTATAGACCGGTTCCTGTTCTAGATTCAATATAAATAACCCATCAACAATGGGTGCATAGCCGTGGAACATACCATTCAAAAATATCGAACAACCATTGTCCTTTAAATTGAATTCATAACCTTGACTCATCAAACATGAGGCAGAAATAATGTCCGACTAAGTGCAGGAATGTAATAACAATTATTCAATTCCATTATGAATCCGGAAGGAAGCTGGAGCTGCATCGTGCCGACCTCCAACGCAACAACTCTTGCTTTGTTTCCGACCCTGATGTCAATCTCCCCTTGTGCCACACGCCTAGTTCTTACCAGCCCCTGCATCGAGTTGCAAATATGAACAACCGATCCTATATCAAATACCCAAGAGCTACTAGGTATGTCAGCAAGGTAAATGTCTATAACGTATGCAACAAGTGTACCTTTGCCTGAAGAAGCATTTCCGGCCTTCTTGCCATGCTCTGCAAGCCACTTGCTACAGTTCCTCTTCCAGTGACCGGTCTCCTTGCAGTGATAGCAAACGGTCTTCGAGTCCGGTCCAGACTTTGGTGCAGCGGCAGAGGTTACCGTCTCCGTGCCCTTTGCCTTAGCCTTTTTCTTGGACCAACTCTTCTTGAAATTAGCCGATCTCTGCACCATCAACACTTGATGCGTGCCTTTCTTAATATCCTGCTCTGCCACCTTGAGCATCCCATGCAATTTAGTGAGCTTCTTATCCATGCCATGCATATGATAGTTCGAGATGAACGTCCCATAGCTGGGCGGAAGAGAACCCAGAACAACATCAGTAGCCAGCTCATCCAAGAGCGGGAAGCCCAAACAATCCAAAGCTTGCACATATCTGATCATCTTGATCACATGTGGGCTCAGTGGATCACCTTCCTTCAGCTTGCAATCTATCAAGGATCGCCAGACGTTGAACCTTTCGGTCCTAGCCTGTGTCTGAAACATGCTCTTGAGACTCTCGATCATATCGTAAGCCTCAACGTTTTCGAAATGCTGTTGCAAATCGGGCTCCATACAAGCCAGCATCAGACAGCTGATCTCCGTTGATTCATCAACGAGTTTCTGGTAGACATTTTTAGCTGTGGCACTAGCATTATCGGCAGGTTCCTCTGGAAGTGGATCCTCTAGAACATGTTCCTTTTTATCGTGCTTGAGAACAATTCTCAGATTTCTATACCAGGTGGTAAAGTTTGTTCCATTCAGTTTATCCTTTTCCAGAATTGATTTCAATGAAAGTTGGGTTGAGCAGGTGGTGCCATTGATCTACAATAGAAAACATGCAATCACTAAGAAATGTGTTTATGTAGAGTAATTCTACCCTAAACAGAAATACTCCCACTGAAGTCAGCATCCCTCCGCAAACTCTCAGTGATTCAGGATCCGACTAGCGCATGTGACTAGTGAGCTTTAGCATCACTGCTAGCCAACATACCTATCCGGTAAGCAACGCCTTGCTAATCGTATCTCTATACGACTCCTGTCGGTCTGGAAGGTATCTCATACCCCGGCTCCCAACCTTCTTTGCCACAAGGCCCAAAACCGTTTTGATAGCCTTGTCAAGTTAACCTGATGCAGTGCATGTCCGTGTCCGACACGAACCCTTCAGTTCAAGGACACCCAGCAGCAGCCCAATTTTATGAGCCCACTACTAGACGTACTTGACGTGCGAAGGTGCAACATCGGGGATGGCAATTCGCTTGATATTCATGAGGTATCATTCTATCATTTTAACATGCATAGAAACAAAGAAGCATAACAATCGCAAATATAACACATATTGTGAAATAGTATGGCTCCTTCATGGACGTTCTTTCGGGTCAGCTCCGACTCCGATGGCCATCTACGAACTCCATCTTGTTTGTCATGCCGGGATGCCAAGCCGCCAACCTGATCTCTATTATCCAACTACTACAACTAGTAATGAATTTACATAGAGTCACAAGTTGACACGCAGGTCGTTATACATTATAATGACAACACTTTGGCTCCTGCCGGCTGACAAACATGACAAGCAGGCCACGTATAAATTACACACATGCATCACATACACATGAGCCATACTATTCACATCAAACCTGCAAAACAAAGTTATGCATAGAATCGCATTCTACCGGTTTGTGTGTCGGGTACGAAATACACAGCGCTACGCACACGGCGGTCCCGCTATGTGTCACGACCTCATCGATCTCGATTTACAGAAAACATAGCCTCAACGATCCCCATGTGCAGTTGATCACATCAACCGTGCACATAGCCGATCTCTTCAAGGACAACAGATCTCATCTGCCGCCTCCACATATCTAATATGCATACGACCTGAAACCAAATCCTATAGCAGAGGCTCTGATACCACTGTTGGGTTCTACGGTAGGGTGCGTCGACTGCAAATTAAAATTCCTACGCGTAGAACATCCAGGAACATGCTACGGGAGATGGATCACAGTTCGTTACCACTAGACGCGCAGTGCCGTGCAGCGGAAGAAGAGTTGGGGCAGCGCGTCCGTGTGGATCGTCTCCTCCTCGTTCGATCTCCCTCGAGTGGCCGGTCATCCGATCCCACGTACGAGTTTGCCAGAGTGGCGCAAGTGCACCGCCTCTAACGGTATCCGTGCATGCGGGAGGAACGTCGTGCGGCGGACTGCTAGGTCCGATCACACAGTCGGCGGCGAGTGGAGGTGGCTATTCGCAACACATGCAAACCCTAGTCGCAGCGCCGAAGCGATCAACCCCCGAGTGTGCCGCACCTCCACTTTATATAGGCATCCGTCGGAGGCTCAACACTTGGGCCTCGCACGGACCTTAAAGCCCAAAGTCTACTCAGTCACGTTCCTAGTCCAGTTCGGATCACATCCGACCAGTGTCCTACGAACGAACCTCGTAGGTTCCTTCCCTTAAGCGCGCGACCCCTTAGGTTCAAGCCGGCTTGGTCGCAGTTCGGATCACCTCCGGACTACATGGCTGGTAGCGGCCTCTAGCAAGGCGTGCCGACCACCAAGCAGACGATGAAGCTGGTTAGGCGAACCTGTACAACATGTCACACTTCTGCTCCCTTTGCCGCACGATATATGTTGTCGGGCTCAAGGCGAGACTGTCATCCTTGTGCTAACCCGACCTCTTTCTCGTTCCAGTGATACCGACCACTATCCGGATTATCTCATAATCCTTGTCGCATGGCCATGCTGTTCCTGGTCGGATCACACGAGGGGCCCCGAGTATATCTCTCCTGATCGGAGGGGCAAATCCCATCTTGCTCGACCATGTCTCGCAGCATGGGATTGGACAAACCCGAAACCTACCTTTGTAACTACTTAGTCATAGAGTAGCGTTTGGTCGGCCCAAATCAAGTCTATCACCATCTCGAGTACATACGTCAGCTCAGGTCTTAGGACATAGAACGCATGTTGTACTAGAGACTCATAGATGACATATCGTTGCGTCTCGTAGTTGGGTCTGTCCGACTCAGACCTTATCTCGACTCGGATCCGAATACGTCGAATCCGACCAGACCCTTCCAAGTCCATATTATCCGGTTAGCATCCAATGCTGCATGGCTAGTGAGACCAAGCCATCGACCGTGTCATATGCCAGTCTAGCCGGCTACGTGTCCACATAGCCCTTTCGACTAGGGACCTTTTAGGACAGTCATCATACAATGCATAGTCCCACAAACAAGTCACGTACTTGCTGATACACATCATTGATAATGTCCAAGGACTATCTTTATTCATAAACACATAGGAAATATCATCATACATGATTGCCTCTAGGGCATATCTCCAACAGCTATCATCATTATAAATTTGCATATCAAAACTTGGGAGACTAAAAATATCATCTTCATTAAATGTAGCATCCCCAAGCTTGGGAAAAACATCAATTGCAGCAAATATATTCTCAAAAACATCATCTTCATCAAACATAGCATCCCCAAGCTTGGGCCTTTTCATATCATAAGCATAATCACTCTCATCATTAATAGTATGGATAGCACCAATAGTATAGCAATTATCATCATCACAATGAGTAATAGGAGCAACATCATTTGGGGGAGATACCTTTCTACCTTTGCTTCTCCGTCTTTTCTTTTTCTTCTTCACATCATGTGTGGGTTCAATCCTCTTTTTGGAGCTCTTATTAATGAGATTGGTTGAATAGAAAGCTCCTCCTCGTTAATTGATTCATCATAAGAAATAATAGGAGGATATTGGGAAGTCTCTTCCCTTTCATTTGTATTCTCTTCATCTTCTATTTGTTTTCTTTTCTTTATGTAATTGGCAATATAAGGATTTTCAATGCCATTCACCGCACAATACATATAAATTTCTTATAGATCAATGTCGAGGAATTTCTCGAGGTTATATTCTGGTATAAACTTAGTTTGACATTTCAATTCTTCATAACCCAAAAGCAGACTAAGTTCATTATGATGTGCAAGGGAAATCTAGTCATCACAATTTTTGGACACGATTCGATCATGAAACAATTTGCATTTTATATTTAAATGACCATGTTCATTGCAATGTTCACAAGTATGGCTAAGATATTTTAAATTTTCAGCACTAACATTTAGCCTCTCTTGCAACCATTTAGTTTCTAAGTACTTGTGCCTCTTACAAAATCTATCTTCCATTTTGGGTATGTATTTGCAAACCCAATGCACTCCACAAAAATTGACATGTTTATAGGAGACATTTTCATCATAACTAGTGATAAAAGTGAGCACAAACGGTATTGCAATGCTAGGAAACAAGGCCTAGGGTTCATGCTTTCACTAGTACAAGTTCTCTCAACAATAATAACATAATCGGATCATATAAATATCTCTCAACATGCAACAAAGAGTCACTCCAAAGTCATTAATAGCGGAGAACAAACGAAGAGATTATGGTAGGGTACAAAACCTCCTCAAAGTTATTCTTTTAGATCGATCTATTCAAGAGTTCGTACTAGAATAGCACCTTAAGACACATATCAACCAAAACCCTAATGTCACCTAGATACTCCAATGTCACCTCAAGTATTCGTGGGTATGATTATACAATATGCATCACACAATCTCAGATTCATCTATTCAACCAACA
>LR880966.1:711343299-711368637 GCA_904067115.1 Aegilops sharonensis
GGATCATATAAATATCTCTCAACATGCAACAAAGAGTCACTCCAAAGTCATTAATAGCGGAGAACAAACGAAGAGATTATGGTAGGGTACAAAACCTCCTCAAAGTTATTCTTTTAGATCGATCTATTCAAGAGTTCGTACTAGAATAGCACCTTAAGACACATATCAACCAAAACCCTAATGTCACCTAGATACTCCAATGTCACCTCAAGTATTCGTGGGTATGATTATACAATATGCATCACACAATCTCAGATTCATCTATTCAACCAACAACAAGAACTTCAAAGAGTGCCCCAAAGTTTCTACCGGAGAGTCAAGACGAAAACGTGTGCCAACCCCTATGCGTAAGTTCACGAGGTCACGGAACCCGCAAGTTGATCAACAAAACATACATCAAGTGAATCAATAGAGTAACCCATTGTCACCATGGGCATCCCACGCAAGACATACATCAAGTGTTCTCAAATCCTTAAAGACTCAATCTGATAAGATAACTTCAAAGGTAAAACTCAATCCATTACAAGAGAGTACAGGGGGAGAAACATCATAAGATCCAACTATAATAGCAAAGCTCGTGATACATCAACATCGTACCATCTCAAGAACACGAGAGAGAGAGAGAGAGAGAGAGAGAGAGAGAGAGAGAGAGAGAGAGAGATCAAACACATAGCTACTGGTACATACCCTTAGCCCCGAGGGTGAACTACTCCATCCTCGTCATGGAGAGCGCCGGGATGATCAAGATGGCTACCGCTGAGGGTTCCCCTGATGCGGAGCATCCTTCGGTCATCCCCATGGACCTTCCATCAACCATCCAAGATCCAAGTGGACCCATGACAAGAGCAAGAGCTCGTGCTATTCAATACGAGGTGACATCACTCCTATTCGATTTCCTTTTTCCTTCCAGTGAGGCATGGCTACTACCTAAGTCCGAGACACTATGCGTGATCAGGTACAACGTTCAAGCCAAGGGACCAGGAGCTGAAGAAGAAACGACAAGCGTCAACACTCTGGACAGCCCAGAACTTCCGGCCACAGCCCGGAACTTCCAGCCCCCAGAACTTCCGGCAGCCCGGAACTTCCGGCCTCCAACGACTTCGACCAGCCCGGGCGTGCCCACTTTCTGGTTAGCCCGGAACCTGCCCGGAAGCCGGCCCGGAACTTCCGGCCCCCGGAACTTCCGGCCCGCCCGAACCTTCCGGCCCCCGGAAGCCAGCCCAGCTCCACCCGCGCCAACTTTTGGCTTTGGCCGGACCCTGCCCGGACCTTCCGGCGCCCAGAACTTCCGGCCCTGCCTGCGTGTAGCCACTTGGGCCGAGGCCCGTGTAGCCTTTCGTCCCGTAAACTATAAATACTCTCCCACATCCTCCTAGTTAGGGTCAGCATTGGTTTAGCTCATCTTTGGTATGAGAGCCCTTGCTCATCCACTTGGTACTTCTCCTCGGAGTTCACGACCTCTTCGGAGAAGATCCCCCAAGCGGATTCAAGACCCCTTCAAGGGAAAACCATCAAGACCTCCTCTCAGAGAAGATCAGCTACTCGTGTATCTTTTCCTTTGTTGATTTTGAACCTTGTGCTACCTTATGTGTTCGGTGATCTAGCCCTTGTGTAATCGAAACTTGTCGGTTTAGTGTTCCTCTTGTGTGTGTTTCCTTGTGTTCTTCCGCCCATTCATCGTGTTTCCCCATAGGATCCCCTCCAAACGTGAAAGATCTCCGATTAGGGTTCCACCCTACATCATATGGTATCATGAGCCATGTTGATCACGTTTTTGGAGCCCCTACACTGTGTTTTCTAGCTTGATTTTGTTGTTTTCGTCCTAAATCCAAAAATTCCCCACCAAAAATAGCCCCAATTTTTTTTTGTGATTTGTTGGTGTGATGAAGTTTTGTTGGATTTGATCCATAGATTTGCTTTGCTTCGTGTGGATCTAGCATCCCTACCTTTCTTCCCCTCGAATTCCTTCTTTTCCCCTCAGGATTTGGGTTTTTCCCCCAATTTTTCCGCCCAAACCCTCGATCCCGAAGTTCCTCTTCTTGGCAGATTCCCGACCCCCGGAACTTCCGGCCCAGCCCGGAACTTCCGGCCCCCGGAACTTCCGGCCCAACCCGGAACTTCCGGCCTCCGGACATTCCGTCTTGCCCGGAACTTCCGGCCTAGACAGAAAGGTCGCGCATCTTCGGTGACCCCCGCTTCTTCGGCAACTTCAACCTCGGTTCAGCGGCATCTTCGCCAACGTACTGAAGAACGTGCATCACATCATCGTCCACATTCGCATCCATTTGGAACCTCGACCGTAAGCAAGGACGGTAATCTCGACGACATCTTTGTCCAAACCTTGCCATTGCATTGATAAACATCATAGCCATCTTTTGCGTTGCTTACCCATCGAGACTAGCCATTGAGTATTGCAGGCAACGTGACTTGTGCACATTAGTGATCATACTCCATAGCATACATACCATACCACCGTGGTGCATATCTTGGGATCCATTTGTGTGTCACACAGTTGTCATAGCATACACAAGTGCTATCTTGGTTCGTGAAGTTTTGCCTGAGAAAAGAGCTCAATAGTGAAAGAGCCACCCAAGCTTTTAAGCAAAGAGGAAAGATAAGCAAAGAGCTTATGAGCAAGAACCATAGCATCATACTACATTAAGATTGTCATATTGGATCATCTTGGATCATAGCACCGAAATTCCATACACATAGCATACGTGGGATAGAGATAGTTGCATTTTTGCCTAGTAGGTTGTGCACAAGCTCCGTATCCGCCTATTATGCAATCGTGCTAGCATCTCTCTAGCATTGTGCAACAAGAGCATTTTCGTGGATTCCACATTTTGGCTCACTTTTGGTTTGCACAATCTCACTTATCTATTTGCGTGTGTGTTCCCGTGTACACCTAATTGCTTGGTCAACTTGTTGCATTTGCAAATTTGTGAATCTTTTCCAACATTATTGAATCTCACTTACAATTGCATCAAAGTTTGTGCCACCATCCTCACCAAGCTCCACCATAAGCTTTTATTTTGTGTAGGTGTGAGAACCGACAAGGATTGGTACCAATAGTGCTATTTCATTGTCCGCATTTGGGTGAACTTGATTCATCATCAACATCGGTCAAAAGGTACATTGGTATAAGTTCTTCTCCTTCTACCACTCACATATTTTGCTTGGAATATGGATAGGCCAAGTACCTCTACCAACCCACTCTTCATCGAGCAAGACGACGACATGTCTTCATTCGTCACCAAGAGCCACCTCTTTGGTGCACAACGAGCGTTACATCAAGAGCAACAAGCAATGAGCGACCGCATCGACAACCTCGCCACCGACTTGTGACTCTCCGAGCAACGTACAAGGGACTACTTCGACAACAAGTTCGACGCACACAAACAAGAGAGTGATGCAAGAATGGACGAGATCTGCGCATTGATGAGGAACCGACATCATTCCACTTTGTCATCATCAAGACGGAGCCGCCCGAGTAGACACTCCGACGACACCTTCTACGACTCAAGTACACCGTCATCAAACACCCTTTGACGAGCCGCGCATCAAGACCGTCATGCATCTCGCAACCCGCTACATGACAAGCATTCACAAGAGCAAGTCGATGAACACGTCCCTCGTCCTCAATCCAATTAAGCCGCTTTTGCACAAGCTCAAGAACGACAACGACTAAGGCGCCAAGAGGAAGAACGAGCGCGTCTACACCAAGACGAACAAGATGCCGAGGCCCAACGCCTTCAACAACAACAACGAGAAGTGCAAGCTCTTGAGGCGCAACGTGCCCTTCAAGATTCAAGTCGAGCCATCGCCAACCGCAATCGCGAATGGCGCAATCAAGAGGAAGCCCTTCGAGAAGAAATACAAGAGACGAACTACCAACCACGTGTGCAACGTCAAGTCCCTCAAGATCCGCAACAAGCTCGTCAAGCTCCACCTCAACCTCAAGTTCAACAAGAGCAAGTTGATCATGGACTTCCTCCACACCAAGAGCAACAAGAAGATGATTGTCATCCACGTCAAGGGCGTCATCATCCTCTACCACAACAAAATGAAGAGCACCGATATGGAAAGCTCAAATTCACCATGCCCAAGTTCAGCGGAAGCAATGACCCCGAAGAGTACCTCTCATGGGCATTAAAGGTCGACAAAATCTTTCGTTTACACAACTATGAGGAAGAGAAGAAGATCGCTATGGCCTCACTTGAGTTCCAAGACTATGTGCTCATATGGTGGGAACAAATCATTGAGCGACGACAAGCAAGAGGTGAACCTCCAATCACCACTTGGGCTCAAATGAAGGATGTCATGAGAGCACGTTTTGTGCCAACCTACTACAATCGCGACCTCTTCAAGAAACTCCAACTTCTCAAGCAAGGAACAAAGAGTGTTGAAGAATACTACAAGGAAATGGAGATAGCCATGATTCAAGCCAATGTGAAGGAAGATGATGAGCAAACAATGGCACGTTTCTTGGATGGACTCTATCATCCCATCAAGAAGATCGCCGACTTCCAACCCTACTCCACTCTCATTGAGCTCGTGCATCAAGCTACAAAGGAGGAACGTCAAGTGCAAGATGACTTCAAGTACGCCAAGTACTCGTCCAAGACATACGGCTTCTCCAACAACCAATCTCCAACAAATCCTCCAACATCTACATCAACCAAACCTTCTACAAGCAACGACGACAAGTCAAGTTACAAGAAAACTCCGACAAGTTCAAGTCGTCTTCCTCCTACTACAAGCAACTTCAAGCCGCGTGCTTCATCATCTACTCCAAACGATGAGACCGTCAAGACAAGCTCCATCAAGTGTTTCACTTGCGGCGGCCGAGGCCACAAGTCCTACGAATGCACCAACAAGCGCACCATGATCCTCAACGACGATGGCACCTATGACTCAATGAGTGAAGAGGAGATGGGAGCCCTTGAGCAAGTGGCCATGCACCGGGGAGTGAACAAAGATGAAGATGATCAAGTCTTTTGTGATGAGGATTCGAGCCCCGCTCTCGTGGTCTCCAAGGTCTTAACTCTTCAACATCAACAAGACGACGACCAAGGATGCCACATCTTCCACACAAAGGCCGGCATCAAGGGGAGATCCGTCAAGGTCATCATCGACGGAGGTAGTTGCCACAACTTGGCAAGTGAAGAACTATGCTCCAAGCTTCAATTGGTCCAGAGGAAGCACCCGCATCCATACAAGGTTCAATGGCTAAGTGACTCCGACACTATACGAGTCGAGCATACGGTCCAAGTCTCCTTCAAAATCGGTGCATATGAGGACACTTTGGAGTGTGATGTGGTCCCAATGACCGTTTGCCACCTCCTTCTTGGTCGACCATGGCAATTCGACCGTGGTGTCTTCCACAACGGTCGTACCAATCACTATAGCTTCAAGATGAAAGGGAAGGAATATGTGCTACGACCGATGTCTCCTAGTCAAGTGTTAGCCGACAAGCAAGCCACACATCATGGAGAGAAGAGTGAGAAAGTGATCCACCAAAAAGTGAGTGAGAGCCACAAGCCAAACTTGAGCGCCTCTTCGCCTAGAGAGAAAAATCTCATCCTATTTGCCACCAAAAGTGAGATGAGATAAGTGTGTGAGAACCCATCTAGTGTGATGCACTTTGTCCTTGTGTGCAAGGATGGAGAGCCAACAACTAACACATCGCATGAGCTACCTTTAGTGTTTCAATCTCTTTTGCAGGAATTCCAAGATATTTTCCCCGATGAGCTACCTCCGGGTCTACCTCCTCTTCGAGGCATTGAACATCGAATCGACCTCATCCCTGGAGCGCCCCTACCAAACAAAGCTCCATACCGAGTCAATCCTGAAGAAACCAAGGAAATTCAAAGGCAAGTACAACAACTCACCGACAACGGTCATGTACGTGAAAGCTTAAGCCCTTGTGCCGTTCCCGTTATACTTGTGCCTAAATCCGATGGAAGTTTCCGCTTGTGTTCCGATTGTAGACCTATAAATGCTATTACCGTTCGCTATAGGCATCCCATTCCTCGCTTAGATGATATGCTTGATGAACTTAGTGGAGCCAACTTTTTCTCAAAAATTGATCTTAAAAGTGGCTATTATCAAATTCGCATACAAGAGGGTGATGAATGGAAAACTGCTTTCAAAACCAAATTTGGCTTGTATGAGTGGTTAGTGATGCCTATGGGTCTATCGGAGGCTCCCGGTACTTTCGTGCGTCTTATGCATCATGTGCTTCGTCCTTATATTGGAGTCTTTGTTATGGTTTACTTCGACGATATTCTTGTGTTTAGCAAAACCATGAAAGAACATCTTGATCATGTTAGGACTGTTTTGCAAACCCTTCGCAAGGAAAGTCTTTATGGAAACATGAAAAAAATGCACATTTGGTGTTGACAAAGTGGTTTTCTTGGGTTTTGTTGTATCCTCAAAGGGTTTCCATGTTGATGAATCTAAAATTGAAGCAATTAAAACTTGGCCCCAACCCACCAATTTGCAACAAGTGCGTAGCTTTCTTGGTCTTGCGGGTTTTTATCGTCGCTTTGTGAAAAACTTTAGCACAATTGCCGCTCCTTTACATGCCTTGAGTAAGAAGAATACTCCTTTTGTTTGGGGATCTTTGCATTCCACCACTTTTTATGAGCTCAAGTCTTTGCTTACTCATGCTCCGATTCTTGCTTTGCCCAATTTTGACAAAACTTTTGAGGATCATTGTGATGCAAGTGGTGCCGGAATTGGCGGAGTTTTAATGCAAGAAAAACGAGCAATTGCATATTTTAGTGAAAAACTCTCGGGTGCTCAACTTAACTATCCCATCTATGACAAGGAATTATATGCTCTAGTGCGTGTGCTACATGTTTGCGAACATTACCTTAGACCTCATGAGTTTGTCATCCATACCGATCACGAAACGCTTAAGTACTTAAAAGGTCAAACTAAGTTGAACAAGCGTCATGCCAAATGGAGTGAATTTATTGAATCTTTTCCTTATGTCATCAAGTACATTAAGGGTAAGGAAAATGTAGTTGCCGATGCACTTCCACGCATATGCACGATTGTCACTAAACTTGAGTCGAATGTTATTGGCTTTGAGCACATAAAAGTCTTGTATGCTAATGATCCATCTTTTGCTATTCCTTATGATAAGTGTTTGACGCACACGTCTTGGGAACAATATTATATCAAGGATGGTTATCTTATGAGAGCTAACAAACTATGCATTCCCGAGTCTTCTCTTCGTTTTCTCCTTTTGTAAGAGGCTCATGGAGGTGGACTCATGGGACACTTTGGATGCGACAAGACATTCGCCACGCTCTCCAAGAACTACTTTTGGCCCAAGATGTTCCGCGACGTCTCACGCTTCACCAACCGTTGCTCTACATGTTGCAAAGCTAAGTCTAAAGCTCAATCTCATGGTCTTTACATGCCTCTTCCTATCCCCTATCAACCTTGGGAAGACATTAGCATGGATTTTGTACTTGGTTTGCCTAGAACTCAAAATGGAAAGGATTCCGTGTTTGTTGTTGTGGATAGATTTTCCAAGATGGCACATTTCATTCCTTGCAACAAGATAGACGATGCTTCACATATTGCTAATCTTTTTTGTAGGGAAATCTTGCGAATCCATGGAGTACCAAAGACAATCGTCTCCGATCGTGACGTCAAGTTCTTGAGTTACTTTGGAAGACCCTATGCGCCTAGCTCGGAATCCATCTCTTGTTCTCATCCGCATACCATCCTCAAACCGACGGTCAAACGGAGGTGACGAACCGCACCCTCTCTACTCTACTTCGTGTCTTGATCAAGAAGAACATCAAGGAGTGGGAGGCATGTTTATCCATCGCTGAGTACGCCTACAATCGCGCAACACACTCGACTACCGGCAAGTCCCCCTTCGAGATCGTCTACAGCTTCAACCCGTTGTCACCATTGGACATTCTACCGCTTCCTCTCCAAGAGCGCACCAACATGGATGCAAGTGCACGGGCAAGCTACATCAAGAAGATGCATGAGGATACAAGACAAACCATCGAGCGCCAAGTACAACGACTAGCGACCAAGCTCAACGTCAACAAGCAACCCATGGTCTTCAACATTGGTGATCTAGTGTGGCTACACCTTCGCAAGGACCGCTTCCCCAACGAACGCAAGTCCAAGCTTCTCCCTCGAGCCGATGGACCTTTCAAGGTGCTAGCACGCTACAACGACAATGCCTACAGGATCGACCTACCACGAGACAAGTACAATGTGAGCGACATCTTCAACGTCAAGGACCTCGCACCGCACCATGGTGATGAATATCTTGATCCGAGGTCGGATCTTTCGCAAGGGGGGGGGGGGATATGATGTGGATCATCCTTCGGTCATCCCCATGGACCTTCCATCAACCATCCAAGCTCCAAGTGGACCTGTCGGTGTCAAAACCGGCGGATCTCGGGTAGGGGGTCCCGAACTGTGCGTCTAGGCGGATGGTAACAGGAGACAAGGGACATGATGTTTTTACCCAGGTTCGGGCCCTCTCGATGGAGGTAATACCCTACTCCTGCTTGATTAATATTGATGATATGGGTAGTATAAGAGTAGATCTACCACGAGATCAAGGAGGCTAAACCCAAGAAGCTAGCCTATGGTATGATTGTTGTTTTTCCTACGGACTAAAACCCTCCGGTTTATATAGACACCGGATAGGTTAGGGTTACACAGAGTCGGTTACGATGGTAGGAGATCTACATATCCGTATCGCCAACCTTGCCTTCCACGCCAAGGAAACTCCTATCCGGACACGGGACGAAGCCTTCAATCTTGTATCTTCATAGTCCAGGAGTCCGGCCAACGGTGATAGTTCGGCTATCCGGACACCCCCTAATCCGGGACTCCCTCAGTAGCCCCCGAACCAGGCTTCAATGACGATGAGTCCGGCGCGTTGATTGTCTTCGGCATTGCGAGGCGGGTTCTTTTCCAAATTCCACATACTTGTGGAATAGTGTTCGGCTTCTGATAAATGCTGCGCTCCTTGGCTTCTACACCCAATAATTGCCATCTTCCACGTGTTTGAACAAATGCGAAAAGCCAGGGTATTTTTACACTTACCCCCCTAGCTGCACAAATGAGCTGCCTATAAAAGGGGCGAGGATCTAGATCTGAGTCACACCATCCCCCCTTCACGAGCTTTCATCGGAGCGCCTCTGACCAAAGCCTATTCCATCATGGACAGTCGAGGTGGATCCTCCTCTCGCGCTCCCAGCCCTCAGCCTGGAAATTCGGAGAGATGCTCAGTCCCGCATAGCGAGCTAGTCATACTCCAAACCAAGGGATTCCTTCCCCCGGCCTTCATGGTTCCGGTTCGAGCCGGACTCGCCACCTACAAGGGCGGAAAGCAAGCGGAGAGTGTCCCCTATCCCTCTAAAGGAGAGCGGGTATGCTTCATCTCTTATCTAGTAAGAGGACTCGGATTTCCAATCCATCCGTTTCTCCAGGGGATCTTGGAGTTCTACGGCCTCCAGTTGCACCACCTTACGCCTGCCTCCATTTTGCACATCGCGGGCTTCGCGGCCCTCTGCGAGCTGTTCTTGGGCTTCGAGACTCATTTCGCGCTGTGGAAGAGATTATTCTGCCTAGTTCCCCGTTCTCATGAGGGGTCAATATATCAAGTGGGCGGAGCCGAACTATGGCGCGTCGCCGGGACCGGATATCTATCCGAAACCCCGAAGAAGGCGTCCGAAGACTGGCCTTCGGAATGGTTTTACATGGAGGATGTCCCGCTGCCGGATCCTGTTCGGATAGGCCTTCCAGAGTTTAGCAACGCTCCTCTGAAGAAGCGCCTAAGCTGGCGCCCGCGAAGCCCCCAGAGGGAAAATGATCAGGATGTCCTTTACTTGATGAGCCGAATAAGATTACTGGCTCATGCCGGATTGACCATGATTGGAGTCCTGGCAATCTGCATTATGAGGGGAGTGCAGCCGCTTCAATATAGGGGCCACCCCATGTGGGATTACAATGGGGAGGACGACGCCACCCGCCATGGCCGCAACGGGCCGGGATCGGTCACCGAATTGGTGAAGACCTTGTCTGCCATGTATAAAGGGGAGGAAGAGGATTTTCTCCGCGTCAACCCACCGAGCGAGTTTTCTTCGAATAATCCTCGAAGCTGGGTAAGCAAACATCTTTGTGGCCTGTCCAATCCGTGTTCCCCTGATTAAATATCTCATTTCATGGTTTCTGCGCAGGAACTGCGCCGGACTGTGGAGAAGATACATAGCTCGGCCCCACAACCCGAGGATCCGGAACGGTCCCTCCATCCGGCCTCCGAAGAGGATCCGGATATAAAGGTGGAGTTGATCGACTGGGTGTTCTACCAACTTAGCATCGACAATGCTTTGGTTGCCATTACGGCCGATTAGCCCAGAATACTTCCAGCCTCACAGGTAACGGACACCGAGGTCCCAGAACCCTGATAATGACCCATCCATGCTTATTTTTTTTATCACCGTACGCCAATGGTGTTTCACAGGGGGTACCTTCGAGGCAGGAAGCCGAGCCCGCGGCGGCCAGCCAACAAGGGGCAGTGCGGCCCCGCAGGCTAAAAAGAAGTGTGGTCCGGATCGAAACTCCGCCGCAACGGTATGGCGTGTCACCATACTCCCAGGATTGATTCTTGGAAGGCGTACTAACGCTCGTGCTCTTTTCAGGAAAAAGAGCGCTCGCCGGACTGAGTCCGGAGAGGTTGCCAATCGAACCTTCACCGGCCAGGCTTCAAAGCCGGGTCCGGAGGCTGAGGCGAGCACGAGACGTGTGTCGGATGCTCCTCCGACAGAGGATGCCGACAAATTGTCTGCCACCAACTCCAAGGTGGAGAGCGCCATGAATCACAGGCGCCGCCGGACAGTTCTTCGTGACGCGTGTTTCTCCCAAGAGGCCTTGAATGCCTTCAATTCGGGAGATGCGCACCTCCATGCCGCTCAAGATGGTCTAGCCAGAGCCACGGAGCAGTATGTAAAGGACATACGGGTAAGGAGATTTGACAGTTATATATGCCAGTAGCCCCCGAGACTTAAAATAGTTAGAATAACTGATTTAAGGATCATTTGTTATGCAGGATCTTACAGAAAAGAATACCCGACTGTCCCAGGAGCTTGAAGAATGCAAGGCCCAACTTGAGGCCGCACTAGCCGCTACAGGGGGAGCCACAGAGACCCACTCTGGTAACATATGTTTCAAAAGATAAATAGTTTAGGAAGTGCGGCGGGTGTGTAAATCTGACCAAAATATTTGCAGATGGCGCCGGACTAGATCCGGACAAGCAACAGCTCTTGCGCCAGCTAAAGGCCGGCGAGAGCGTGATTACGAGGGTGCGGCAGGAGAAAAATAACCTCCAAGATGCCAACATCAGACTGGGTGAGGAACTAAAAGACGTTCGTACCCACTTGTCTGACTCCGTAAAGGAGAATCGACGGCTTCGTCGTGGCATTTTCAGTAAGTTCTTGAGAGAACTTTGAAAGAGTACGGCGAGGAAGGCGACTAACATAAACATGTATATAGGTTTTCTCACAGGTCGTCCTGAAGAGGAGATGCCCAGTTCTTCGGGTGATCTTCTTCCCGAACTACGTCAGCTGCACGAACGAGTTCGGCAGGTGATGAAAGGCGTCGGCCATGCCTTGTGGCCATCTATCTCCCTGCCCGAAGGCATTGGAGAGCTGGCGGAGCGTCTTCAAGGAGCATGGCGGCGCTTCCGACTATGGAAGATATCGGCCTGCCGTCAGGGTGCCAGGGAGGCCTGGGCCATGGTGAAGACGCGGTACACGAAGGCTGACCCAAATCACATGGCCGAGGTCGGACCTGTGGGGCCTGATGGGGAGGAGATCCATGTAAGCTTAGTGTATGGCCAAGTAGAATTGGCCGCCAAGTATTCTCAGCAAGATTATAAATTAGATAGCCTATTAGATGGCATTGAGGAGGAATACAATGAGTCAAGTTGACTTTGTAAATACATATGACATGAAAAATGTCTTCTAGCCGGATTGTAGATCGTTTGTCATAGCGGACCTTTTCGCTTCGACCTCAGGACCCAATAGTCCGGAGTGTGTCCGAATACCTTCGTGGTTACATAAGAACCGTGGTATGCATGGAGACAAGGCGTAGGGGTCATTAGTGCTGTATCAGACAAGTGCCCAACTAGTTATGTTATATTACATGGATAGTAAGAAACATCTTCCAGGGAGAATAGTTCCGTTAAGGGTTCCTTTCGCTGGGATGCATGCCCTAAAATGCATGTCAAAGCTGCTAAAAAAAGCAGAAAATCATCTGGGGGCAGATGGATAAATAGTTAAAAATCATCTTTCAGTTCACCGACCGAATATTCCCTTAAGAACGCTAGCTTTTGGCTTCACCCAGTCTGAGGTACACATCCGGCTGACCCGGCAGTAACAATCGTAGAGGTGCTCCCTTTACCACCTAGCTGAACAATCAGGAACGTAGGGGTAAGCACAGGAGCCAGGCAACCTAGCTTGGCCAAAACTTAAGTCATCTCGATGCATATAATGGTGAATAAAAGGTACATGCGGAAGTTTGACACATGTGTTGGGCATGAAGCCCGTATAAATAAGCTTCTGTTAAAGAAGCCCCCAGGTATAATGAGCGCGCATAGCGCGTCAACTATGCGCGAATAAAGCGCAAACGAGCCTCTAAAGGCTTCAAAAAGAAGGAGGAAGGAGAGAAATAAAAGACAGCAAAAATAAAAAATGTGGACGGAGGAAGGAGACAAACTTGGAGTCCGGCGCTTAGGCGTAGAATCTTCATAGACGGGCTGCGTTCCATGGGTTCGGCTCGACTCGGTTGTCCGACGCGCATCGCAGACGGTATGGTCCGCCTGTCAGGACCTGGTAGATGATGAAGGGACCTTTCCATTTGGGCTTGAGTTTGTCCTTTGTCTTGTCCGGCATGCGTAGAACTAGTTCGCCAACGTTATAAGCTTTGGCCCGTACTTCCCTGCTTTGATATCTTCGAGCCTGCTGTTGATAAAATGCGAAACGAGCCTTTGCCACGTCGCGCTCCTCCTCCAATGCGTCCAAACTTTCCTGCCGATCGAGCTCGGCTTCTCTTTCTTCATACATGCGCACGCGAGGTGAGTCATGAATTATGTCGCAGGGCAAGACTGCCTCTGCGCCGTACACCATGAAAAATGGTGTGAATCCGGTAGTACGATTCGGCGTGGTCCGCAGCCCCCAGAGTACGGAGTCGAGCTCCTCAACCCAGTGCGTGTTAGATTCCTTTAGGGACCACACTAGTCTGGGTTTAATGCCGCTCATGATTAGACCGTTTGCTCGCTCGACTTGACCGTTGGTTTGAGGGTGATAGACTGAGGCGTAATCGAGCTTGATGCCCATGTTTTTTCACCATAATTTGACCTCATCGACCGTGAAGTTGGTGTCGTTATCAGTGATGATACTGTAGGGGACACCGTAACGGTGCACTACCCCTGATATGTAGTCTATCACCTGTCCGGATTCGGCCGTTTTAACAGGCTTGGCCTCTATCCATTTGGTGAACTTATCTACCATGACCAATAGGTATTTTTGCTTGTGGGTTCCTCCCTTAAGGGGTCCAACCATGTCAAGCCCCCAGACCGCGAACGGCCAGGTGATGGGTATAGTTTTGAGGGCGGTGGGTGGCATGTGGCTTTGGTTAGCAAAAAGCTGGCACCCGACGCATCGTTCGAATAAGTCCTGCGCATCTGCCCGGGCTGTCGGCCAATAAAATCCTGTACGGAAGGCCTTGCCTACAAGGGCCCGGGCTGCGGCGTGGTGCCCACCCAGTCCGGCATGAATTTCAGCCAGGGGGTTTCTCCCTTCCTCTTCGGAGATACACCTTTGAAGGACTCTGTTAGTGCTTTTCTTATAAAGCTCTCCCTCATGGACTTTATAGGCTTTAGATCGCCGTACTATGCAGCGGGCCTCATTTTGGTCTTCGGGGAGTTCCTGCCTAGTTAGGTAGGCTAGGAATGGTTCCGTCCACGGGGCGATGACCGCCATTATTTCGTGGGCGGAGGGTGTTATCTCGGTGGCAGAGCCTCCGATTGCCTCAGAGTGTTCGGCGTTAGGCAGTGCGGTTGGGTCCGGATTGTTATTGCCGGACTCCCCTTCCCATAGTACGGATGGCTTGAACAGCCGTTCCAGAAAGATATTGGGCGGGACGGCATCGCGTTTTGCACCGATGCGTGCCAATATATCCGCCGCCTTGTTGTTATCCCGGGCTATATGATGAAATTCGAGCCCTTCGAACCGTGCTGACATTTTTAGGACCGCATTGCTGTATGCTGCCATTTTTGGATCTTTGGCATCAGAGTATCTGTTTATTTGAGATACCGCGAGGTTCGAATCCCCGCACAGCTCTAGGCGTTTAATGCCCATGGAGACTGCCATCCGGAGGCCGTGCAGAAGGGCCTCGTATTCGGCTGCGTTGTTGGAGTCCGTATACATTATCTGAAGGACGTATTGGACTGTGTCCCTGGTTGGGGACGTCAAGACGACGCCAGCCCCCAGGCCGGCCAACATTTTGGAGCCGTCGAAGTGCATGATCCAATTGGATTATGTGCCGTACTCTTTAGGGAGTTCGGCTTCGGTCCATTCGGCCTCGAAGTCGGCCAAAACCTGCGACTTGATAGCTCGCCGTGGCTTATAGGTTATGTCGAATGGAAGGAGCTCTATGGCCCATTTAGCAATCTGGCCCGTCACGTCGCGGTTGTTTATAATGTCGTTAAGAGGTACTTCGGAGGCCACCGTTATCAAACACTCTTCAAAGTAGTGTCGCAGCTTCCGGGATGCCATGAACACCGCGTATGCTATCTTTTGATAATGTGGGTACCGGGACTTGCATGGAGTGAGGATAGTGGACACATAATAAACCGGTCTTTGAAGAGGGAACCGGTGTCCGTCCGTTTCTCGTTCGACGATGAGCACCGCGCTGACAACTTGATGTGTTGCGGCGATATATAATAGCATTGGTTCGCCCACATTGGGCGCGGCCAGGACCGGATTAGTTGCCAATATGGCTTTTATCTCTTCGAGTCCGGCCGTGGCGGCATCCGTCCACTCGAAGTGTTCGGTGCGGCGGAGGAGGCGGTAAAGGGGTAACGCCTTTTATACCAAGCGAGAAATGAAGCGGCTTAGAGCCGCTACGCATCCAGTCAATTTTTGTATTTGTTTGAGGTCTTTTGGAATATCCAATTGTGACAGAGCTCGGATCTTGGCTGGGTTTGCCTCAATTCCTCTACCGGACACAATGAAGCCCAGGAGCTTTCCGGCTGGAACGCCGAAGACGCATTTTTCCGGATTGAGCTTGATGTCATATTTTTGAAGATTGTCGAATGTGAGCCTCAAATCGTCTATTATAGTTTCGACATGTTTGGATTTGACGACCACGTCATCTACATATGCTTCCACTGTTTTGCCGATCTGGTTAGCCAGACATGTCTGAATCATGCGCTGATATGTTGCGCCGGCGTTTTTGAGCCCAAAGGGCATTGTGTTGAAGCAGAATGGGCCGTATGGAGTGATGAATGCTATTGCAGCTTGGACTGGCTCCGCCATCTTGATTTGGTGGTAGCCGGAGTACGCGTCGAGGAAGCACAATGAGTCGTGTCCTGCTGTAGCGTCGATAATTTGATCAATTCGAGGGAGGGGGAAGGGATCCTTTGGGCAAGCCTTATTAAGGTCTTTGAAATCAACACATAGGCGCCAGGATTTGTCCTTCTTTGGTACCATCACCAGATTTGCTAACCAGTCCGGATGTTTTATATCTCTGATGAATCCAGCTTCCAGAAGTTTGGCTAGCTCCTCTCCCATGGCCTGTCTCTTGGGTTCGGAAAAGCGCCGAAGAGCCTGCTTGAATCCTTTTAGGATATTTAGGCTGTGCTCGGCCAGCCGACGTGGGATTACTGGCATGTCTGAAGGGTGCTAGGCAAAAATGTCCCAGTTTTCTCGTAGAAATTCTCGTAGTGCGGCGTCTACATCAGGGTTTAATTGTGCCCCAATGGAGGCCGTCTTTGCATAGTCCGTTGGGTGGACTTGGAATTTGACTATTTCATCCGCTGGTTTGAAAGGGGTGGACTTGGATCTTTTATCAAGTATCACATCATCCCTATTCGCCGTGGAGCGCATCGCAGTGAGTTCCTCGGCCGCTTGGGCTTTGGATAGTGCCTCGAGGGCTAGTGTGGCTGTCTTGTTTTCTGCGCGGAGTCCTATGTTCGGATCACTAGCAAGAGTGATGATTCCGTTAGGTCCGGGCATTTTAAGCTTCATGTACCCATAATGGGGTATAGCTTGAAAATTTGTGAATGCCTCTCGCCCTAATAAAGCATGATATCCGCTGCTGAACGGGGCCACTTGAAATGTGACCTCCTCGTACCTGTAATTGTCCGGCGAGCCGAACACTACGTCCAGTGTGATTTTTCCTGTGCAGCATGCTTCCCGGCTGGGGATTATTCCTCTAAAGGTTTTGCTGCTTTGCTCAATGCGGTTCCAGTCTATTTCCATTTTTCGGAGGGTTTCCTCGTAGATGAGGTTCAGTCCGCTGCCGCCATCCATGAGTACCTTTGTAAGGCGAAAGCCGTCCACTATTGGACTGAGAACCAATGCAGCTGGTGCTCTGGCTGTTCGGAATTTGGGTTCGTCATTGGTATTAAAGGTAATGGCCGTGTCGCTCCATGGATGTATTGTTGCTACTTGGTAGACTTCGGCAAGGTTGCGGAGTGTTCGTTTCCGCATGTTATTTGATGCGAAAGTCTCGAAGACTGTTAACACCATACTAGTATTGCTGGGCTGGGATTCTGAAGCTAGAAGCTCTTCGCCACTTTTGGCCACCTGCCGGAGTATCCAACATGCTCGAAGGCTATGAGTTGGAGTGGCACCCTCTGCGCTATGAATTTTGCAGGGTCCGTTTAGCCAACCCTCCAGTACGGTTTCGTACCCTTTAGGGGGTTTTTGTTTTTTGATATTTAATCCAGGTGCTTGGTGATGAAGCACCCTTTTATTCCGGACTAGGGATGTATTCGGGGCCGGATTATCCCAAAATTGACTTTCGGTTTTCCAAGCACTCTCCATCGCACAGTACTTTTGTACTATGGTCACCAATTCATCCAAGCGTATAATTTCGCGACGACTTATGGCGTTTAGGATTCCTTTGTCCGTGCAATTATTGCAGAAAAGTGAGATTGCGTCCTCCTCTCGGCAGTCCTATATCCTGTCCATAACCAGGAGGAATCTGGCCCAGTAATGATGTACTATTTCAGTTGGCTCTTGCTGAATTCGGGATCGATCGCTAATGTTTGGGTGGGCGGGTGGAACTAGATCCGTCACCCTGTCCAATTTAAGACTCAGGGGCCGAGAAGTTTCCGAACTCGGAAGCTTGGATTTTTGAATGCTATCCAATGGGTCCAACCCGCCGCCTGACTTTAAGTTCAGGGCTTGATCGACATCCGTCCCTCTGCGGGAATCCGGCATGGAGGGATCGGGAATCCTGACGTAGCTAGTCCTTAAGATAGGAGAAGAATCGCCGCATTGCTCCTCTATCACGGCAACATGATGGGTAGCTTGGGGAGAGTTGATCTCTCTCAGATCGGTTTTAGGCCCGATCAGGTCGTAGTTTGTGGCGACTCCCAGGGCGGCAATGCGATCCAAGAGCTCGTTTACGGAGGAGAGCTCGATCGGATCTAACTGTTCGGCAAGTTCCGAATTGACGTGAAGATTGGTTTCGATGACTCGAGAAGTCACCGTCGGCGCGACGGCCGAACTGGCGGTCACAAGAAAACCACCTAGCCGGAGAGTCTGGCCAGTGGCCAAGGCTCCTCTGGCAATGGAATCGTCTTTAAAGACAGGATGAGGCATCCTTCCTGACGGCGACGACACAGAGGAACTCTCAATTAAAGCACCAATGTCGGTGTCAAAACCGGCGGATCTCGGGTAGGGGGTCCCGAACTGTGCATCTAGGCGGATGGTAACAGGAGACAAGGGACACGATGTTTTTACCCAGGTTCGGGCCCTCTCGATGGAGGTAATACCCTACTCCTGCTTCATTAATATTGATGATATGGGTAGTACAAGAGTAGATCTACCACGAGATCAAGGAGGCTAAACCCTAGAAGCTAGCCTATGGTATGATTGTTGTTTTTCCTACGGACTAAAACCCTCCGGTTTATATAGACACCGGATAGGTTAGGGTTACATAGAGTCGGTTACAATGGTAGGAGATCTACATATCCGTATCGCCAACCTTGCCTTCCACGCCAAGGAAAGTCCCATCCGGACACGGGACGAAGCCTTCAATCTTGTATCTTCATAGTCCAGGAGTCCGGCCAACGGTGATAGTTCGGCTATCCGGACACCCCCTAATCCGGGACTCCCTCAGGACCCATGACAAGGGCAAGAGCTCGTGCTACTCAATCCGAGGTGACATCACTCCTATTCGATTTCCCTTTTCCTTCCAGTGAGGCATGGCTACTACCTAAGTCCGAGACACTATGCGTGATCAGGTACAACGTTCAAGCCAAGGGACAAGGAGCTGAAGAAGAAACGACAAGCGTCAACACTCTGGACAGCCCGGAACTTTCGGCCACAGCCCGAAACTTCCAGCCCCCGGAACTTTCGGCCTCCGACGACTTCGACCAGCCCGGGCGTGCCCACTTTCTAGTTAGCCCGGAACCTGCCCGGAACCCGGCCCGGAACTTCCGGCCCACCCGGACCTTCCGGCCCCCGGAAGCCAGCCCAGCTCCACCCGCGCCAACTTTTGGCTTAGGCCGGACCCTGCCCGGACCTTCCGGCGCCCGGAACTTCCGGCCCTGCCTACGTGCAGCCACTTGGGCCGAGGCCCGTGTACCCTTTCGTCCCGTAAACTATAAATACTCTCCCACCTCCTCCTAGTTAGGGTCAGCATTGGTTTAGCTCATCTTTGGTGTGAGAGCCCTTGCTCATCCACTTGGTACTTCTCCTCGGAGTTCACGACTGAAAGTGCGTTATATCGACTAGAGGGGGGGTGAATAGGCGATTTTTATGAATTCTTCACTGAGGAATTTGCTGGTGAGGAAATTCCTTAGCGAAGAACTACATGCAGCGGAAGAATTACACAGAAGTAAGCATAACAGATTACAAGCATAGTCATCATGATGAAATGAAGACAATCACAGAGTACAGAAAGCGTAATCACAGGATAACACAAGATGAAGACAAACAGATTGAAGAAATTGAACTGAGGAAATTGAGAAAGTCTTCAGTCAAAGTCTTCAAACACAGATATGAACAAACACTCAACACAATAATGAGGAAATGAAAGGGTTGAGGAAATAGAACCAGTTGGGTTGGTGAAGACAATGATTTGGTAGACCAGTTCCAACTGCTGTCTCAGTTGTACGTCTGGTTGGAGCGGCTGAGTATTTAAACTCGACTACACACAGTCCCGGACACCCAGTCACTGAGCACGCAGCTCAGGACACCAAGTCCTCACCATATTCTCCTTGAACTAAGGTCACGCAGACCTCATCCAATCACTCGTGGTAAGTCTTCAGGCGACTTCCAAACCTTCACATACTTGGTCACTCGGCGATCCACAATTCCTCTTGGATGCTCTAGACCTTGACGCCTAACCGTCTGGAAGAAGCACAGTCTTCAAAGGTAATAAGCGTCGGATCCACGCAGGATCAATTTCTTCAGTGATGCTCAATCACTTTGGGTTTGTTGGGGTTTGGTTTTTGGGTTTTTGGGTTTTTCCTCACTTGATGATTTTCGCTCAAATTCCTCAGAGGATGGGTTGCTCTCAAATGACAAGTGTCAAGTTCTCTTGGAGCAGCCAACCAGCTAGTGGTTGTAGGGGGCGGCTATTTATAGCCTAGGGAGCAGCCCGACATGATAAGACATAAATGCCCTTCAATGATATGACCGTTAGGTGGATAAGATATTTTGGGACAGCTGGCGCGCAGCACAGCAACGGTCGGAAATTTGACTCTCAAATTCCTCAGGGCTATCATGTTCCTCACTGTGTAGGCAATTCGCACTGGCGAATTCCTAACTCCTCAATCAGAACAAATTCCTAAGCGACCAGAAGAACTTCGTCTCTGTCACTGAAGAAATTGACCGAACTGTATGAGATTTCCAAAGGCTTCACTCGAAGGGATTGGTAGGTGTAGGATTTTGAGTTGAGCATCACATGGAAATTTTTCCTTAGTATTTCCTCGACCCCCTTTAACAGTACAGTGTTTCCTATGACTCAAGAAAGAGAAAAACGAAACTACGAAAACAAAAGTCTTCACGCTTCATGTTCCTCAAATGAATACCAAGTCTTCAAGGTCACACCAATTTCTTCACTTTCAAAGTCTTCAGAAAGTCTTCAGAATATCAAAGTCTTCAGGCGAAGAACTTCATTTTTAGGGGTCGACTTTCACTGTAAATATCAAACTCCTCATAGACTTATAGACCTGTGTACACTCATAAACGTATTAGTCCCTTAACCTATAAGTCTTCAATACACCAAAATCACTAAGGGGCACTAGATGCACTTACAACGACCTCTTCGGAGAAGATCCCCCAAGCGGATTCAAGACCCCTTCAAGGGAAGACCATCAAGACCTCCTCTCAGAGAAGATCGGCTACTCGTGTATCTTTTCCTTTGTTGATTTTGAACCTTGTGCTACCTTATGTGTTCGGTGATCTAGCCCTTTTGTAATCGAAACTTGTCGGTTTAGTGTTCATCTTGTGTGTGTTTCCTTGTGTTATTCCGTCCGTTCACCGTGTTTCCCCGTAGGATCCCCACCAAACGTGAAAGATCTCTGATTAGGGTTCCACCCTAAATCACCCCCCTCCGGTAGGGTGCCAGAACAGGGTCCCGGTTGGTTTTTGGTGGCTATAGAGGCTTGTGGCAGCGGAACTCCTGATCTATTCTGTTCCCCGATGTTTTAGGGTATATGGATATATATAGGCGAAAGAGTCGGTAAGGGGAGCCACGAGGGGCGCACGAGGGTGGACGGTGCACCCAGGGGGGTGGGCGCGCCCCCGTGCCTCGTGCCTTCCTCGTTGCTTCCCTTACGTACACTCCAAGTCTTCTGGATTGCTTCCGTTCCAAAAATAACTCTCCCGCAGGTTTCATTCTGTATGGACTCCGTTTGATATTCCTTTTCTGCTAAACACTGAAACAAGGGAAAAACAGAAACTGGCACTGGGCTCTGGGTTAATAGGTTAGTCCCAAAAATAATATAAAAGTGCATAGTAAAGCACATTTAACATCCAAGATGGATAATATAATAGCATGAATACTTCATAAATTATAGATACGTTGGAGACGTATCAACGAGATGCGCAACCGTTTCATCGCCAGCTTCCAGGGCACTCGCGACCGCCCGCCGGCCAAGGGTGAGGGGGTCTCCGGACAGACGGACTATATCCCTTGGTCGGACTGTTGGACTATGAAAATACAAGATTGAAGACTTCGTCCCGTGTCCGGATGGGACTCTCCTTGGCGTGGAAGGCAAGCTTGGTGAGGGAGTCCTGGATTAGGGGGTGTCCGGATAGCCGGACTATGACCTTTGGCCGGACTCCTGGACTATGAAGATACAAGATTGAAGACTCCGTCCCGTGTCCGGATGGGACTTTCCTTGGCGTGGAAGGCAAGCTTGGCGATACCGATATGTCACTACAGGAATCAGCTACTTTGCCATCTGCCACGGCGGACGGCAAAGGCATGGATGGCGGACGGCAAAGGTCTTTGCTGTCCGCGGCGGACGGCGAAAGTGGACGGCAAAGTACGGGACGGCTAAGAGCTACGTTGTTGTCTGCTTCGGGGGGCTGATGGCAAAGGAGCCTTTGCCATCAGCAGCCGATGGCAAAGAATGCAGACGGCAATAAATGCGTTGTTACTTCCGTTAGGTGGTTAACGGCAAGCCTTTGCCGTCGGCCGCTGACGGCAAACTTCGGAAGGTCTTTGCCGTCAGCCACTGTAGGCAAACTGACCAAATTGGTCAGCCTCCCAGGAAGCACAGTTGCCTGCCACGTGGCCTCTTTGCCGTCCGCTGCTGATGGCAAAGAGCCCTTTGCCGTTGGTGGCAGACGGCAAAGAGCTTGCATATTGGCTTTTTTTCCCTGTTTTTTTTAATCCAACAATTTTCACAGCAAATATACATGACATATATAAATATATTTCACAGGGCTATTTAACAGCACATAAGTTTCATCGTACATACATATATATCAAGTTGCACATACACATAAGTTGCAACCATTAGGAATTTGCACATACATATTACAATGCAAAGTTTCATCAAGATAGCAAGTTCCGTCGTAGCAAGCTAGAAGAATACTAGAAGAGAATGAAATAAAAAACAAGCACTCCATCATAGCAAGCTAGCTTCCGAGAAGTGAATGAAATCTGCAAAATGGCAAATAAGAAAGTTAGGAAAAGGTGACAAGAAGAAGAAGACTAGAAGAAGAAGCACGCCATCGTTTGTGAGGTAACTTAGGTGAAATGGATCGTTTATGAGCTAACTTAGGTAAAATGCATCATTTTAGAGGTAACGTAGGTAAAATGGATCGTTTATGAGCTAACTAAGCTAATTATGCCATTTTTTTACATAAGTAAGGTAAGTACATGTCATTATTGAGCAAACCTAGTTAACTAAGCATATTATAACTAACTTAGGTCATCTTGGAGGAAACAAAGGTAAGTATAGATCGCTTTAGAGCTAACTTAGGTAAAATGGCTGGTTTTGGAGGTCAGTAAGCTTATTAAGTCATTTTGCAGGAAAAGAAGCTAACTCTAGGTCATTAAGTTAAGCATATTGGATGAAATAAGGCTAAGTCTAGGTCTTTATGCATTTGTTAAGCAAAAAACTAGAGAAACTTACCTTGATCATGGAGGTGTGGGAGCGGGCTGGCTCATGCCAGTAGCTAGAGAAGGATCGTGTGATGCTTGTGTGGAGTTATGCTGCACCAAAGATCATTTCCAATGTTTCGTTAGCATGATGACACTCAAATGTTAAGACTAGCAAGTAACGTCCATTCAAATTAAACTCACTGTATCATCAATAATCTCGATCAGTATCATCAATAAATGCATAATCATCATCATCACTATAATCAATGACGGGCTCATAGGGTTCAGTGGCACCAACATGTGGAAGGCCACCTTTACGTAATCGGGCAAGCATTGAGAGGTCATCCGCAACAGTAACCTCTTCTTGTTCCAGCTCTTCTTGTTCCTCCTCTGGGGTGATGTGGGATTCACTGTCGCTGTCTACTTCAATGTTTTGGGGTGAAGTATACCGGTTCTTGAAACGCTTTTTGGAAAGACGTGTCTCTTGGAAGAATTCTCCTTCATATGTGTCTGGGTTAATGTGAGGTTCATAATCCTCTTCCTTTGGGGGAGATAGTCTAGCACGTGGCGGCACTTCATAAACGACATCCCAACCTTTCAGATTTGGATTAGTTTGGCAGGCCCAAGGTAGATAGAATACTTGGGTCGCCTGTTGAGCCGTAATATAGACATCAGGAACATCTAAATGGGTGCTTTGGTTGATTTCATCTAGCCCTATATGTTCAGTGCACGGAGGATTTTGTCCGACTGGTACAGGTTTGCAGGCATTACATGGCCTTTGGGTAGAAAGCGTCCAAATACTATCATAATTGCGTCATAGCATTCTCTGCCCAAGTTGAACTGAGCCTTCAAAGCCATTACTTGTGAGATGGCATCCAACTGACAAAGCTCAGTGTGCTCATGGAGCGGACGTTTTGAAGACTGCAACATTTCATTGAAGGCCTTTGCAGATTCCTCCATCTCCTCGTCCGAATCCCGAGCATCATCATAGTCTTGCACCATGTTTTCCATCCCGGTACCATGCTCGTCGGTGCGACGATGATCCACCTCAGCTCAGTCACATTGGGCAGACTCACCATGAAATGTCCACACCGTATAATCGGGCGTAAAACCATTCTTCTGCAGGTGTTTACCCATTTCAGCCTCTGTCCTCTTTTCCCAATTGCCGCATTTGAAACAGGGGCACCAAATTTTCCTCTGGCCATTAGCAAATGCGGCTTGCACAAACCCCTTGGTTTTTGTGAACCATTCAAGCGCTCCATTTGTTCTGACCAGTGTGACCGGTATACATCCACGCACGATCACTCATCTTGACTTTCAGGGCTACTGGACACACAACAATTATATATATAATTCACCATGTATATATTCATCAGATGATCTACTTTGTCAATTTTATTATGTCCATGCAACCTACACTCTAATAGGTAATGATAGGTCCTAATCCCACCTGAGTATGTGTAGATTGGGTTCATTTTCCCATGCTATGCTTCGGATCCGACGCAAAATTTCGGCAGCACCTCCCCGCTGTTCTCCTGATACACGTCTCTGCAATAAACAGAGAGGATGTGTACCCGGAGAACAACAGGGGAGGCACTGACGAAATTTATGTGTCGGATCCGGAGCAAAGCATATGGGAAAATGAACCCAATCTACACATACTCGGGCTGTCCATGGATAGCGTTGGACAATTCGACAGAATCAAGGTTATAAATATGCAAATGCATGCATATTTATAACTATGACGCTTTCGAACGGGAGACACATATAGGTTACGCATACTGATGATTCAAGACACATATATAGCTAGCTATCAAGTTTCATCGGCACGAACACCGGAACAGAGCAAATAATTAATGGGGGAGGAGGACATGTCATTTGTGCTCACCCACGAACGAAGGAGCAGAGCTCGTCAAACGCACGGCGAGGTCGTCGAACACCAAATCTCGCAGTGGTGAAACAACTGCACATTTAAATCAACCCGATCAACACAATTATATATGATGTTTTTCATAACAAAATCGAAAAATATATGACCTAACTAATAATTCACAAATATAAGACCCTGTCGGCCTCGGGGGGTCGGGTGTCGGGGTGTGGTGTCGGGGTCGGGGTGTCGGGGTCAGGGGGTCGGGGTGTCGGGGTCGGGGTGTCGGGGTCAGGGGGGTCAGGGGGTCGGGGTGTTTCCTTCTATCCTTCTTCTTCTTTCTTTCTCTTCTTCTTCTTCTTTCCTTTCTTCTTCTTCTTCTTTCATCTTTTTTCTTCTTTTTTACTTCTTTTCGTTTCTTCTTTTCTTCTTCTTCTACTTCTTCTACTTCTTTTCTTCTTCTTCTTTTTTCATCTTTCTACTACTTCTACTTCTTCTAATTCTTTTCTAACACTAACACTAACACAATCTAGCACTAACAATTAAACAGCCAAAAAAAAGAAAAAACAGAAGAAAAAAAGTAGTAGTCCCTCACCGGAGCAATGGGACGGTCGGCG
>LR880966.1:711369750-711380115 GCA_904067115.1 Aegilops sharonensis
GGGGCGTCGGCGGGTGGGGTGGGGGCGGAGGGGTGGTGGCGCGAGGGGCCAAGGGTCCGGGGGCGGGGGCGGCGCCGGGCGGCGGGGGCGGCGGTGGATCAAGCTAGGGCGGGGCGTCGGGGAGGAGAGAGGAAGAGAAGGGAGAGTAACGGGCAGGGGGTGGCGTCCGTTAGTTACTCGGCTCTTTGCCGTCCGCCACTCTTTGCCATCCGCCGTTATCTCTCTTTGTCGTCTGCTAGCAGACGACAAAGAGGTGGGGGTGTTAAGTTTTTTTTAAACGGGCGGGTGGGTGGGGGCCACCTCCCTCTTTGCCGTCAGCTGGCGGACGGCAACGAAATGGCGCATGGTAAAGAGGTTCTTTGCCGTCTGCCGTTTCTTTGCCGTCTTCTTTTCGGTAGCTGATGGCAAAGAGCTTCTTTGTCGTCCGCTAGCGGACGGCAAAGATCTGGCAGATGGCAAAGTAGCTGATTCCAGTAGTGTGTAGATCTCCTACCATTGTAACTGACTCTGTGTAACCCTAACCCTCTTCGGTGCCTATATAAACCGGAGGGTTTTAGTCCGTAGGACGAGCAACAATCATACCATAGGCTAGCTTCTAGGGTTTAGCCTCTCTGATCTCGTGGTAGATCTACTCTTGTACTACCCATATCATCAATATTAATCAAGCAGGAGTAGGGTTTTACCTCCATCGAGAGGGCCCGAACTTGGGTAAAAACATCGTGTCCCTTGTCTCCTGTTACCATCCTCCTAGACGCACACTTCGGGACCCCCTACCCGAGATCCGCCGGTTTTGACACCGACATTGGTGCTTTCACTGAGAGTTCCTCTGTGTCGTCATCTTTAGGCCCGATGGCTCCTCCGATCATCAACAACGATGCGCTCCAGGGTGAGACTTTTCTCCCCGGACAGATCTTTGTATTCAGCGGCTTTGCACTGCGGGCCAATTCGCTTGGCCATCTGGAGCATATTGAAAGCTACGCCCCTGGCCACCAGGTCGGATTTGGAAGTTTGAACTACACGGCTGACGTCCGCGGAGACTCGATCGTCGACGGGTTCGAGCCACAGCCAAGCGCGCCGCACTGTCATGAGGGGCATGATCTAGCTCTGCTGCCGAACAGTGTCCTGGAGGCCACACCAGTGTCCGCTCCGACCTTTAGCTCGGAGCCGACTGCGCCGATCGAGGAAGGGTGGCTGGACACCGCCTCGGGGGCTGCGATCTCTACGGCGATTGAGCCGTACACCTACCCCGTCCTTTGCGAAGCTCGTGACTCCAAGGTGCCAGACTCCTCTCTGGACTCCGAGCCTTCCGCGCCCCCGCCAATTGAATCCGATTGGGCACCGATCATGGAATTCACTGCGGCGGACATCTTTCAGCACTCGCCCTTTGGCGACATCCTGAATTCACTAAAGTCTATCTCTTTATTAGGAGAGCCCTGGCCGGATTATGGTCAGGAAGGTTGGGATGCGGACGACGAAGAAATTCAAAGCCCACCCACCACCCACTTCGTAGCCACTGTCGATGATTTAACCGACATGCTTGACTTCGACTCCGAACACATCGACGGTATGGACGACGATGCAGGAGACGACCAAGAACTAGCGCCCACAGGGCACTGGAAGGCCACCTCGTCATACGACATATACATGGCGGAGATCCCAAAATATGGGAATGGCGATGGTACAGCGGAGGATGACCCCTCCAAGAAACATCCTAAGCGCCGGCGTCAGCGGCGCCGCTCTAAATCCCGCCACAGCAAAAACGGTGATTCCGACATGGGGGACAATAACACCCCGGACAGTGCCGAAGACAACCCCCTCCAGCAGGACTCAGCGCAGGAGGATGGAGAAGCCATCCCTCATGAGAGAGCGGCAGAAGGAGAGGTAGAGGACGATAATTACATGCCTCCCTCCGAAGATGAGGCAAGCCTCGACGATGACGAATTCGTCATGCCCGAGGATCCCGTTGAACAAGAGCGTTTCAAACGCAGGCTTATGGCCACGGAAAGCAGCCTCAAGAAAAAGCAGCAATAGCTTAGAGCTGACCAAGACTTGCTAGATGACAGATGGACTGAAGTCCTTGCGGCCGAAGAGTATGAACTCGAGCGCCCCTCCAAGAGCTACCCAAAACGCAGGCTGCTACCCCGATTAGAGGAGGAAGCACCCAAACTTACATCACCAGCGCATGATACGGCTAACCGGCCACCTCGTGGCCGCGACAGAGAGGCCTCTCGGCCCTCAACTCAAGCCGCACCCCGGCGCCGCTCAAAAAATACCAAGGCGCGGGGAAATGTGCCAGACCTGCAAGATATATTGGAGGACAAGGCAAGGCAAACAAGATCGATCTACGGATCACGTGGGCGCCCCACGACACGTGACGATAACCGTCACGTCGGATATGGCAACTCCGACTGGGCCGAACACAGTAGACAAAGCTCATTTGAGCTGTGTCGTGATATAGCCCAATATAGAGGCGCCGCACACCCACTATGCTTCACAGATGAAGTGATGGATCATCAAATCCCTGAGGGTTTCAAACCCGTAAACATTGAATCATACGATGGCACAACAGATCCTGCAGTTTGGATCAAGGACTATCTCCTTCAGATCCACATGGCCCGCGGTGATGATCTACACGCCATCAAATACCTCCCACTCAAGCTTAAAGGACTAGCCCGGCATTGGCTTAACAGCTTGCCAGCAGAGTCAATTGGTTGTTGGGAAGACCTGGAAGCCGCATTCCTCAACAATTTCCAGGGCACATATGTGCGACCACCAGACGCCGATGACCTAAGCACATAATTCAGCAGCCAGAGGAATCGGCCAGACATTTCTGGACACGGTTCCTAACCAAGAAAAATCAAATCGTCGACTGTCCGGATGCAGAGGCCCTTGCAGCCTTCAAACACAACATCCGCGACGAGTGGCTTGCCCGGCACGTAGGACAGGAAAAGCCGAAATCCATGGCAGCCCTCACAACACTCATGACCCGCTTTTGCGCGGGAGAGGACAGCTGGCTAGCTCGTAGTAACAACATGACCAAGAGCCCTGGTAATTCGGATACCAAGGACATCAATGGCAGGTCGTGTCGCAACAAGCACAAGCGCCGCATTAACGGCGATAATGCTGAGGATACGGTAGTCAATGCAGGATTCATAGGCTCTAAACCCGGTCAGCGGAAAAATCCATTTAAAAGAAATACTCCGGGCCCGTCCAATTTGGACCGAATACTCGATCGCTCGTGCCAGATACACGACACCCCCGAAAAACCAGCCAACCACACCAACAGGGATTGTTCGGTGTTCAATCAGGCAGGCAAGTTAAATGCCAAAAACAATGACAAGGGGCTGCATAGCGATGACGAGGAGGAGCCCCGGCCGCCGAACAATAGAGGACAGAAGGGCTTCCCCCCACAAGTGCGGACGGTGAACATGATATACGCAACCCACATACCCAAAAGGGAGCGGAGCGTGCACTAAGGGACATATATGCGATGGAGCCAGTCGCCCCAAAGTTCAACCCGTGGTCTTCCTGCCCGATCACTTTTGATCAAAGGGACCACCCCACTAGCATCCGCCATGGCGGATTCACCGCATTGGTTCTAGACCCAATCATTGACGGATTTCACCTCACTAGAGTCCTAATGGACGACGGCAGCAGCCTGAACCTGCTTTATCAGGATACAGTGCGCAAAATGGGCATAGACCCATCAAGGATTAAACCCACGAAGACGACCTTTAAAGGCGTCATACCAGGTGTAGAGGCCAACTGTACAGGCTCAGTTACACTTGAAGTGGTCTTCGGATCCCCAGATAACTTCCAAAGCGAGGAGTTAATCTTCGACATAGTCCCGTTCCGCAGCGGCTATCACGCACTGCTCGGACGAACCACATTTGCAAAGTTCAATGTGGTGCCGCACTACGCATATCTAAGCTCAAGATGTCAGGTCCTCGAGGAGTCATTACGGTCAATGGAAACACCGAACGCTCTCTCCGGACGGAGGAGCATACGGCGGCCCTCGCGGCGGAAGTACAAAGCAGCCTCTTAAGGCAATTCTTGAGTCCGGCTACTGAACGTCCGGACACCGTCAAGCACACCCGGAGTAACCTACAACAAGACCGTCGGGCACGTTCCGAGCACGCATAGCAATGCGGCCCAAACCCCAGCCCTCGCGAAATTGCGAAACCAGTACTACGCGTACATAATTACGCTCTGGAAATACCATGGGCATAGGGGGAGGGGCACGACCACGGCATGCCCAGAATGCGGCTCAACCGCACCAGGGGCTCCCGATTGTGTCATTCTTTTATTTTCTTCTTTCTTTTTTACTTTCAGGACTCCGTTCTCACGAAGCCCTGTCCGGCAGTAGAATCGCCGAACACACGATGCAACAACCAGGGAAGCAGAAAGCTACGTCAAGTGTCCAGGTGGTCTCTATTACGAGAAATATACCTGTTTTACATACCATCCCGTAGCTTACCCCTGGAGGGGGACATGTTAAAAAGTCCCGTCCCTTGCTTATCGCACTATTAGTATCGTTCTGCTCTTACTGCACCCCTTTTGAATAAACAATACATAGCTTCTACCTATTATTGAATTCCTTTTTTCTATATATATATATATATATATATATATATATATATATATATATATATATGTTCAGTTATGACATTGTGCAACCGTACACTTTGGTACGGGCAATACACCAGGGGCATAAGTACCCCACAATATGGTGTGATAAGTCCGAACACTTTCACAAGTGCGGCACCCCGAACTTATAGCATTATATGCATCGGCTCCGAATCATGTCTTGGGTCAATAGTTTGGTTTGCCCGGCTCCCATGTTGGTACCTTATGTTCCGTTATATCGGCTAAGGTAGCGCTGGGAGAACCACTGCGATTGTGCCCCGGTTGAGCTGGGTTAAGCACCTCGATGGAGAAAGCTAAAACTGACCGTCATGATAGGGCGAGAGCCGGTCGCTGTTCGAGAGGTTTTCGAGTCCCTAAAGACTTATGCCGCTTAGAGCGAGGAGTCGGCATTGTCCGGCCTAGGCGTGGATAGCGCCTCGAACTCGGTCTTCCGAATACCAGGGGCTTCGCCGAAATTTAAAATTATAGAATTCTATGGCTAAGTCAGAGTGTTCAACCATTATAGTCCGGTTGCCTTGTTCGTTGCGTTGAGCGCCTCCCTCAAAGGACCCAAGAATGGGAACAAGAGCGCTTAAGTTTATCCCGAACACCCCAGCACTCGTGGCATGGGGGCTGGATCAGGGGCTACTGAGGGAGTCTTGGATTAGGGGGTGTCCGGATAGCCAGACTATGACCTTTGGCCGGACTCCTGGACTATGAAGATACAAGATTGAAGACTTCGTCCCGTGTCCGGATGGGACTTTCCTTGGTGTGGAAGGCAAGCTTGGCGATACATATATAGATCTCCTACCATTGTAACCGACTCTGTGTAACCCTAACCCTCTTCGGTGCCTATATAAACCGGAAGGTTTTTGTCCGTAGGACGAACAACAATCATACCATAGGCTAGCTTCTAGGGTTTAGCCTCTCTGATCTCGTGGTAGATCTACTCTTGTACTACCCATATCATCAATATTAATCAAGCAGGAGTAGGGTTTTACCTCCATCGAGAGGGCCCGAACCTGGGTAAAAACATTGTGTCCCTTGTCTCCTGTTACCATCCGCCTAGATGCACAGTTCGGGACCCCCTACCCGAGATCCGCCGGTTTTGACACCGACACTTGGCAATATGGATATGTAGATCTCCTCCCTTGTAACCGACTCTTTGTAACCCTAGCCTCCTCCGGTGTCTATATAAACCGGAGGGTTTAGTCCATAGGACAACAACAATCATACCATAGGCTAGCTTCTAGGGTTTAGCCTCTATGATCTCGTGGTAGATCAACTCCTGTAATACTCATATTCATCTAGATCAATCAAGCAGGAAGTAGGGTATTACCTCCGTTGATAGGGCCCGAACCTGGGTAAACATCGTGTCCCCCGCCTCATGTTACCATCCGCCTTAGACGCACAGTTCAGGACCCCCTACCCGAGATCCACCAGTTTTGACACCAACATTGGTGCTTTCATTGAGAGTTCCACTGTGCTGTCATCATAAGGAAGGATGGCCCGTCTCGTTGTCAGGGACAACATCACCTCTAGGGGAGCCCTGGCTATAGGCCAAACTCTCCGACTAGGCGACTTCGTCATGACCGCCCGTTCGGCCGTAGCGCCGACGATGACTTCTCAGGTCATCGAAAACATCATCCACGTTGGCTCAGAACTTGCCGAGCAGGTGAATCCATTGGAGCTCTCCTCTCTGAACGAGGTCTTGGATCGCATCGCCGCTTTGGGAGTCGCTACGGACTATGATCTGATTGGGCTTAAACCCGACCAAAGGGAGATTAACTCTTGCCGGTCACCCATCAGATAGCGGTCACCCAATGGAGCTCTCTATCCTGAGGACGAACTATGTCCGGGTTCCCGAGCTCCCCGAGCCGGATATCTACGGGAGGACATCGCCCAAACCCTGAACCTAGAATCAGGCAGCGGGCCAGCCTACTTGGCGGCATCCCGGAGCCTGAACATCCAAGATCGGAAACTCCTCTACCCCTGGGTCTTAGATCGGGTCAGGGTTCGGACTTAAAACCACCCACTCACCCAGATATAAGCGATCTTTCCCACATTAGGAAAGAGCCCCAAGAGACAGTACATCACTATTGGGCCAGATTCCTCCTTGTAATGAACAAGGTCAAGGATTGTCACGAGGAAGACGCAATTTTATTATTTTGCAACAATTGCACGGAAAAGGGAATCCTCAACACCATAAGTCGCCGTGATATATCATGCTTCGCAGACTTGGCGGCCATAGTACAGAAGTACTGTGCGATGGAAAGCACCTGGAAAGCCCAAACAAAATTTTGGGATAATCCGGCTTTGACAAAGCCCCCAGTCCGAATTAAAAGGGTACACTCTCATAAGTCGCCCGACTCAATTACAAAGAAGCAAAAGCCCACTACAGGGCGTGGAACCATATTGGAGGGATGTCTTAACGGGCCCTGCAATATTCACAGTACAGCGGATATCATACCAACACACAGCCTTAGAGCATGTTGGTTACTCCGGCAGGTGGCGAAGAGCGGTGAGGATCTCCTCACTCAAAACACCGTAGAGCACCATCCCGTGGATAACTATACAGTATTGACAGTCTTCGAGACGTTTGCCTCAAATAATAGGCGTAAACAAGCACTCCACAGCCTTGCCGAAGTCTGCCACGTGGCAGCAATAAATCCATGGAGCGACACGGCTATCACCTTCAATGCCAGTGACGTACCTAAATTCCGAACAGCCCGAGCACCAGCCGCCTTGGTCCTAAGTCCAATTGTGGACGGATTTCGGCTTACTAAAGTGTTCATGGACGGCGGCAGCGGATTAAACCTCATTTATGAGGAGACCCTTCAAAAAATGGAAATAGACAGAAATCGCATTGAGCAAAGCAGCACAACCTTCATAGGAATCATCCCCAGGCGGGAGGCACGTTGCGCTGGGAAAATCACACTAGATGTGGTATTCGGCACGCCGGAGAATTACAGGTCCGAAGAAATAACATTCCAAGTGGCCCCATTCAGTAGCGGATACCACGCCCTTTTTTGGGCGGGAGGCATTCACGATCTTCCAAGCTATACCCCATTACGTCAAAATGCCAGGACCCAATGGAATCATCACTCTAGCTAGTGATCCGGACACAGCACTCCGCGCCGAAAACAAAACATCTGCACTGGTCCTCGAGGCATTATCCGAAGCCCTCGCGGCGGAGGAGTTAACTGCGCTGCCCTCCATAGTGGATAGGGACGACGTGATACTAGACAAAAAATCCAAGTCCACCTCTTTTAAACCAGCAGATGAAATAGTCAAATTCCATGTCCACCCAACGGACCCTACAAAAACAACATCCATCGGGGCACAGTTAAACCCCGCTGTAGACGCCGCACTACGGGAGTTCCTGCGCGAAAATTGGGACATATTCGCCTGGCATCCTTCAGACATGCCAGGAATCCCACGCAGGCTGGCCGAGCATAGCCTTAACATTCTAAAGGGATTCAAGCCGGTCAAGCAAACTCTTCGGCGTTTCTCCGAACCTAAGAGACAGGCCATGGGAGAGGAGCTAGCCAAGTTATTGGAGGCCGCATTCATTAGAGAAATAAAATATCCGGATTGGCTAGCAAACCTGGTGATGGTACCAAAGATGGACAAATCTTGGCGCCTATGCATCGACTTCAAGGACCTTAATAAGGCTTGCCCAAAGGATCCCTTCCCCCTCCCTCGCATCGATCAAATTATCGATGCTACAGCAGGACATGACTCATTGTGCTTACTCGACGCATACTCTGGTTACCACCAAATTAAGATGGTGGAATCCGATCAAGCCGCAACGGCATTTATCACTCCATACGGCCCTTTCTGTTTTAACACAATGCCCTTCGGGCTCAAAAACGCCGGCGCAACATATCAACGCATGATTCAGACATGTCTGGAAAAGCGGATCGGCAAAACAGTGGAGGCTTACGTAGATGATGTGGTCGTTAAAACCAGATACGTCGACTCCTTAATAGACGACTTGAGGCTCATGTTCGAAAATCTCCGAACATACGATATTAAGTTCAATCCGGAAAAATGCGTTTTCGGCGTGCCCGCCGGAAAGCTTGTGGGCTTCATCGTCTCCAGTAGAGGAATTGAAGCAAATCCGGCTAAACTCCGAGCTCTGTCACAGTTGGCTATCCCAACTGACCTCAAGCAAATCCAGAAGTTAACTGGATGCGTCGCGGCTTTAAGCCGCTTTATCTCCCGATTAGGAGAAAAGGCATTACCCCTTTATCACCTTCTTCGGCGCACCGAACACTTCGAGTGGATGGACGCGGCCACGGCCGGATTGGAAGAAATAAAAGCCATCTTGGCCACCAACCCAATCTTGGCCGCGCCAAATGTCGGCGAACCAATGCTGTTATATATAGCGGCAACCCACCAAGTTGTAAGCGCAGTGCTCGTCGTCGAACGAGAGGCGGACGGACATAAGTTCCCACTTCAAAAACCAGTATACTATATATCCACTGTCCTTAATCCATGCAAATCAAGGTACCCACATTATCAAAAGATAGCATACACGGTATTTATGGCATCCCGAAAACTATGACACTACTTTCAAGAGTGTTCAATCACGGTGTCCTCGGAAGTACCACTCAACGACATAGTAAACAACCGCGATGCCACGGGCCGGATTGCCAAATGGGCCATCGAGCTCCTCCCGTTCGACATAACATATAGACCTCGGCGAGCCATTAAGTCGCAAGTACTAGCCGATTTTGTCGCCGAATGGACAGAAGCTGAACTCCCTAAAGAGTACGGCGCGTACTCCAATTGGATCATGCACTTCGACGGCTCTAAAATGCTGGCTGGTCTCGGGGCTGGCGTCGTCCTGACGTCCCCCACCGGTGATACAGTCCAATACGTACTCCAAATACTATACAGAGACTCCAACAACGCAGCCGAATACGAGGCCCTTTTACATGGTCTTCGGATGGCAGTTTCCATGGGCATTTCACGCCTGGAGGTGCGCGGGGACTCGAACCTCGCAATATCCCAAATAAATGGAGACTTGGATCCCAAGGATCCGAAAATGGCGGCTTATCGGAACACCGTCCTCAAAATGTCAGCTCGGTTCGAGGGGCTTGAATTCCACCATGTGGCTCGGGAAAAACAATCAGGCGACGGATATCCTCGCCCGTATCGGCGCTAAGCGCGACCCTGTCCCACCTAACATCTTCTTGGAAAGGCTGTTTAAGCCATCCGTAGTATGGGAAGGGGATACCGGTAACAACAGTCCTGACCCGGCCACAACACCAGATAACGAACACCTTGACATAATCGGAGGCTCTGCTACTGAAATAACACCTTCAACCCACGTGATAATGGCCGTCATCGCCCCGTGGACAAAACCATTCCTGGCCTACCTAACCAGGCAGGAACTTCCCAAGGACCAAAATGAGGCACGCTGCATAGTGCGGCGATTTAAAACCATCAAGGTCCACGAGGGAGAGCTTTATAAGAAAAGCACTACCGGACTCCTTCAAAGGTGCATCTCCGAAGAGGAAGGGCGGAAACTGTTGGTAGAAATCCATGCTGGACTCGGCGGCCACCAAGCTGTAGCCCGGGCCCTTGTAAGCAAGGCCTTCCGTACATGTTTTTATTGGCCAACGGCTCGGGCAGACGCACAGGATTTAGTCCAACGTTGCGTTGGTTGCCAGCTTTTTGCAAACCAAAGCCATATGCCGCCTACCGCTCTCCAAACAATCCCCATCACTT
>LR880966.1:711380222-711391142 GCA_904067115.1 Aegilops sharonensis
GAAATAACACCTTCAACCCACGTGATAATGGCCGTCATCGCCCCGTGGACAAAACCATTCCTGGCCTACCTAACCAGGCAGGAACTTCCCAAGGACCAAAATGAGGCACGCTGCATAGTGCGGCGATTTAAAACCATCAAGGTCCACGAGGGAGAGCTTTATAAGAAAAGCACTACCGGACTCCTTCAAAGGTGCATCTCCGAAGAGGAAGGGCGGAAACTGTTGGTAGAAATCCATGCTGGACTCGGCGGCCACCAAGCTGTAGCCCGGGCCCTTGTAAGCAAGGCCTTCCGTACATGTTTTTATTGGCCAACGGCTCGGGCAGACGCACAGGATTTAGTCCAACGTTGCGTTGGTTGCCAGCTTTTTGCAAACCAAAGCCATATGCCGCCTACCGCTCTCCAAACAATCCCCATCACTTCGCCCTTTGTGGTCTGGGGGCTTGATATGGTCAGACCCCTTAAAGGGGGAAGCCATAAGAAAAAAAATACTTATTGGTTATGGTGGATAAATTCACCAAATGGATAGAAGCCAAACCAGTTAAAACGGCCAAATCCGGACCAGTGATAGACTTCATATCTGGGGTCGTACACCGTTATGGCATCCCCCACAGCATCATCACCGATAACGGCTCAAACTTTACAGCCGACGAGGTAAAACTTTGGTGTAGCAACATGGGCATCAAGCTCGATTATGCTTCTGTCTATCACCCACAAACTAATGGTCAAGTCGAGCGAGCAAATGGTCTTATCATGAGCGGCATCAAACCCAGATTAGTGTGGTCCCTAAAGGAATCAAACAGGCACTGGGTAGAGGAGCTCAACTACGTACTATGGGGGCTGCGGACCACGCTGAATCGTACTACCGGATACTCACCGTTTTTTATGGTGTACGGTGCAGAGGCGGTACTGCCCTGCGACATAATTCATGACTCACCTCGAGTGCCCATGTATGAAGAGAAAGAAGCCGAGCTTGATCGGCAGGACAGTTTGGACGCCCTGGAGGAGGAGCGTGACGTGGCAAAAGCTCGTTCCGCATTCTATCAGCAACAGGCTCGAAGGTATCAAAGCAGAGAAGTACGGGCCAAAACCTATAACGTTGGCGAACTCGTTATACGCCTACCAGAGAAGAAAAAGAATAAGCTCAAGCCCAAATGGGAAGGTCCCTTCTTTATTGACCAAGTTCTGACCGGTGGAGCGTACCGTCTGCGGGCTGCATCGGACAATCGACTGGAGCCAATTCCATGGAACGCAGCCAGACTCCGAAGATTCTACACTTAGCGCCGAACTCTATGTTCGTCTTCTTATCTCCGTCCATTTTTACATATCCCTTATCTGTCTTTTATCCCTTTCTATTTCTCCTTCTTTCTTCCAGGCCTTAAAAGGCTAAATTGTGTCTTGACTACACAATCTTGATGTGCTAACCACGCTCATTATACCTGGGGGCTTCTTATACAGAAGCTTGATATAACTATTCTCCGGGCTCTATGCCCCACACATGTGTTATTCTTCCACATGTACCTTTTTTCGCCATTATATGCATCAATATGACTTAAGTTTTGGCCAAGCTGGGTTGCTTGGCTCTTGTGTTTATGCCATACGTTCCCGTTAATTCGGCTAGGGCATAAGGGGAGCACCTCTACGATTGTTACTGCCGGGTCAGCCAGATGTATACCTCAGACTGGGTGAAGCCGAAAGCTAGCGTTCTTAAGGGAATATTCGATCGGTGAACAAAAGATGACTTTTATTTATTTTTTATATGCCCCCAGATATTTATAGCCTGCGTCTCTTTTTGCAGTTCTGACATGCACATTAGGGCATGCGTACCCAGGGAAAGGAACCCTTAACGGAACTATTCTCCCTGGAAGATGTTTCTTACTATCCATGTAATATAACATAGCTAGTTGGGTACTTGTCTGTTCAAGCACTTATGACCCCTACGCCTGGTTTCCGCGCGTACCCCGGTTTTTACATAACTGGGCGGGTATTCGGATACACTCCGGACTATCGGGTCCGGAGGTCGAAGCAAAAAGGTCCGCCATGACAAATTATTTACAATCCGGCTAGGGACAATACATGTCACTTGAAGTACACAGTCACTTAGACTGACTAAATTCTTCTTCTATGCCATCCAACAGGCTGTCTAGCCTACAATCCTGTTGGGAGTACTTTGCGGCTAATTCTACTTGGTCATACACCAAACTGACGGGGATCTCCTTCCCATTGGGCCCCACAGGTCCGACCTCGGCAATGTGGTTTGGCTCAGACTTGGTATATCGCGTCTTCACCATGGCCTAGGCTTCCCTTGCACCTTGTCGGCAGGCTGATATCTTCCATAATCGGAAGCGCCGCCGCGCTCCCTTGAGCTTCTCTATAAGCTCCCCCATACCTCCTGGCGGGGAGGTGGATGGCCACAAGGCTTGGGCAATACCATGCATCACCTGCCGAACTTGTTCGTGCAGTTGTGAGAGCTCTGGTAGAAGATCAACCGCAGACCCGGGCATCTCCTCCGCGGGACGACCCCTCAACATACCTGCAGACATCACTCTGTTAGCCGGTTTCCTCGCCGAACTCTTTCAAAGGTTCGTTCAAGCACTTACTCAAAATGCCGCGTCGAAGCCGCTTATTCTCCTTCACGGAGTCAGTAAGCTGGGCCCGAACATCCATCAGTTCCACGCCCAGCTAGATATTGGCGTCTTGGAGATCGTTTTTCTCCCGCCTAACCCGCGTCAGCACGCGCTCGCCAGCATTTAGCTGTCGATTAGCACGTTGCGCATCCCCCGGCGCGGCCTCCGGATTCACTCCGGAGTCATCTGCAACACCTATTGTTAGATTTGCATGCATGCCGCATACTATATGGTACCTGTCATTCTTTGCAATGGAAACAAGTGTTACCAGAGGGGGCCTTCTCGGACTCCTTCAATGCGGCAACTGCGGCCCGTAGCTGGGCTTTGCACTCCTCCAGCTCCTGAGACAATTGGCTATTCTTCTCTGTAAGAACCTACACAATTAATGATCCTTAAATCAGTTGTGTCAACTGTTTCAAGTCTCAGGGGCTACTGATATATATAATCATCAGATTATTTTTTACCCGTATGTCGTTTACATACTGGTCCGTGGCTCTGGCAAGACCATTTTGAGCGGCACGGATGTATGCGTCTCCTGAGTTGAAGGCATCAAACGCCTCTTGGGAGAAACAAGCGTCACAGAGTACTGCCCGGCGACGCCCGTGATTCATGGCGCTCTCCACTTAGGAATTTGTAGCGGATAGTCTATCCGCATCCTCCGTAGGAGGAGCATCCGGAGTCCGCCCCGTGTTCGCTTCCGCCTCTAGGTCCGGCCTTGGAGCCTGACTGGTGGAGGCGTGAATGGCAGCCTCTCCGGATATAGTCCTGCGAGTGTTTTTCCTACTAGGAAATATGGATGTTATTATATTTTAAAAGATGACAACCACGGAGCAAGGTTCTCTATCATACCTCTACGACGGCGTCTCAGTCCTGACCGCCTTCCTTTTTGGCCTACCCGGCTTCGGTGCCTCTTGTGGGCGAGTCACTGCGGGTTCGGCATGGCGTCCCGATGGCCTTCCCTGTAAGACACCATATGTGAACGGTAGGTGAAGTGCAAAAAAAGGGATCCTTCTCGGAAGTTGGGACTCCGGTTTTACTTACGTGCGATGCAGGGAGTAGCCCGGGATAATGGGCTAGGATGGCCACCATGGCATCATCGCAGCTCAATTGATAGAATGTCCTGTCAATCAACTCTACAAATATGTCCAGATCCTCTTCGAGTCCGGGATCGAGGGCCCGGTCATGGTCCTCTGGTTGTGGAGGCGGGCTGTTGACCTCCCTTACAGCTTTTTGCAGTTCCTGCCATGAAACAGCAAGGTAAATACTTATGATAAAGAATACGGGGAGGTTGGGAGTAAAAGGATAGCTCACCCAGCTTGGAGGGTTGTACATGGAGAATCCGTCCCGTGGCTTAATGCGGAGGAACTCCTCTTCCTCTCCCTTGTACAAATCGGACAGAATTCTCGCTAGAGCAGCAACTGAGTCTGGTATGTTACGCCCGCGGCGGGTGGCATCATCTTCCCTGTTAAAGTGCCACATGGGGTGCCCTCGATATTGAAGTGGCCGTACCCGCCGCATTATACATATTGACATAACTTCGATTATTGTCAATCCTGATTGAGTCAGAACTATTATCCAGCCCATCAGGTAAAGGACTTCTCCGTTATCTTCCTCCTGAGGGATTCGTGGGCGCCAGCTTCGGCGTTCCTTCAAAGGGGCGTTGTCGAACTCGGGAAGACCTATCCGAATACGATCTGGAAGGGGGACGTCCTCCATGTAAAACCACTTCGAAGGCCAGTCTTCGGACGTCTTCTTCGGGGTACCGGACAGGCATCCGGTCCCGGCGATGCGCCATATTTCGGCTCTGCCCAATTGATACAGTGACCCCACCCGTGTACGGGGTGCGAGGCAGAATAGCCTCTTCCATAGCTCGAAATGAGCTTCGCAGCCCAGAAACAGCTCGCAAAGGGCGACGTAGCCAGCAATGTGTAACATGGAGGCGGGAGTAAAATTATGCAGCTGGAGGCCGTAGAACTCCAGGAGCCCGTGGAGGAATGGATGAATTGGAAATCCAAGCCCTCTCAATAAGTAAGGGACGAGGCATACCCGCTCCCCCATGGATGGGCTGGGAAATATCTTCGCTTGTTTCTCGCCATTATAGGTGGCAAGACCGGCTCGAACGGGGACCATATACACTGGGGGGAGAACATCCCTGGGTCTGTAACTCTACTAGTTGGCCGTGCGGGACGGAACACTTCTTCCAATCACCGGGCTTAGGGCTACGGGAGCGAGAGGAGGAGCTGCGACGACCGGCCATGTTGGAATGGATTTTTTCCGGGCATGCTCCGATGGATACTCGCTGTGGGAGGATAGTGTGATTTGGATCTGAGAATCCCCGTCTCTTTAATAGGCGATTTACCCACATGGCTAGGGTGACAATTGTAAAAATTCCCCAACTTCTCACATTCGCTCGACGCATGGAGGATATCCTTTATTAGGCGCAGAAGCCAAGGAGTGCAACATTTATGGGAAGACGGACACTACTCGAACAAGTATTCAGAATTTGGAGGAGAACCTGCCTTGCAATGCCGAAGACAATCTGTGCGCCGGATTCATCGTCATTGAAGCCTGATTCAGGGGCTACTGAGGGAGTCCTGGATTAGGGGGTCTCCGGACAGCCGGACTATATCCCTTGGCCGGACTGTTGGACTATGAAAGTACAAGATTGAAGACTTCGTCCCGTGTCCGGATGGGACTCTCCTTGGCGTGGAAGCCAAGCTTGGCAATACGGATATGTAGATCTCCTCCCTTGTAACTGACTCTTTGTAACCCTAGCCCCCTCCTGTGTCCATATAAACCGGAGGGTTTAGTCCCTAGGACAACAACAATCATACCATAGGCTAGCTTCTAGGGTTTAGCCTCTACGATCTCGTGGTAGATCAACTCCTGTAATACTCATATTCATTAAGATCAATCAAGCACGAAGTAGGGTATTACCACCGTCGAGAGGGCCCGAACCTGGGTAAACTGTGTCCCCCGCCTCTTGTTACCATCCGCCTTAGATGCACAGTTCGGGACCCCCTACCCGAGATCCGCCGATTTTGACACCGACAACGGGCGACCTGCGCCGCGTCAAGCAAAAACCGGGGGAGAGCCTCCAAAAGTTCATCCAACGCTTCAACAACATTCGTCTCAAGATCCCCAAGGTGACGGACAAAGCCATCATCTCCGCATTCTCTGATGGCGGCTGCGACGTCAAGATGAAGAAAGAGCTCGCTATCCACGAGGAGCTGTGCACATCTCAGGAGCTGTTCAACCTGGCGACCAAGTGCACAAGTGCTGGGGAAGGGAACCTCTCCCTCCTCGAGCTGCCGGCTGCGGACCCGGAGGAGAAGAAGGCCAAGGCCAAGGACGTGAAGCGCAAGGGAGCAGCCGTGATCGCAGCGGCCGGACACTGATACGTCCATTTTGCATCATGCTTTTATATCAATATTTATTGCATTATGGGCTGTTATTACACATTATATCTCAATACTTATGGCTACTCTCTTATTTTACAAGGTTTACCATGAAGAGGGGGGATGTCGGCAGCTAGAATTCTGGCTGGAAAAGGAGCAAACGTTGGAAACCTATTCTGCACAACTCCAAAAGTCCTGAAACTCCACGAAACAACTTTTTGGATTTATTAAGAATTTATGAGCGAAAGAAATAAGCCAGGGGGCCCACACCCTGTCCAGGATACAGGAGGGCGCACCCCCCTGTAGGGCGCGGCACCCTATCTCCTGGGCCCCCTGGTGGGCCTCCGGCGTCCATCTTCTGCTCTATCATCACTTTTACCCTGGAAAAAATCGCGGGCAAGCTTACGGGACGAAACTCCGCCGCCACGAGGCGGAACCTTGGCGGAATCAATCTAGGGCTCTGGCGGAGCTGCTCTGCCGGGGACACTTCCCTCCGGGAGGGAGAAATCATCACCAATGTCATCACCAGCGATCCTCTCATCGAGAGGGGGTCAATCTCCATCCACATCTTCACCAGCACCATCTCCTCTCAAAACCCTAGTTCATCTCTTGTATCCAATCTTGTATCAAAACCACAAATTGGTACCTGTGGGCTGCTAGTAGTGTTGATTACTCCTTCTAGTTGATGCTAGTTGGTTTACTTGGTGGAAGATCATATGTTCAGATCCTTTATGCATATTATTACTCCTCTGATTATGAACATGAATATGCTTTGTGAGTAGTTACGTTTGTTCCTGAGGACATATGGGTGAAGTCTTGCTATTTGTAGTCATGTGAATTTGGTATTCGTTCGATATTTTGATGAGATGTATGTTGTCTTTCCTCTAGTGGTGTTATGTGAACGTTGACTACATGACACTTCACCATTATTTGGGCCTAGAGGAAGGCACGGGGAAGTAATAAGTAGATGATGGGTTGCTAGAGTGACAGAAGCTTAAACCCTAGTTTATGCGTTGCTTCGTTAGGTTTGATATGGACCCATATGTTTAATGTTGTGGTTAGGTTTACCTTAATACTCCTTTTTGTAGTTGCGGATGCTTGCAATAGGGGTTAATCCTAAGTGGGATGCTTGTCTAAGTTAGGACAGTACCCAGGTGCCGGTCCACCCACATATCAAATTGTCAAAGTACCGAACGCGAATCTTACAAACGTGATGAAAACCAGCTTGACGATAATTCTCAATGTGTCCTCGGGAGCTCCTTCTTCATTATTAGAATTTGTCCAGGCTTATCCTTTGCTACATAAAGGATTGGGCCACCTTGCTGCACTTTATTTACTTTATTTACTTTTTGCTTGTTACTATTTATCTTATCACAAAACTATCTATCATCTTCTATTTATGCTTGTAGAGAAAACCTTATTGAAAACTGCTTATCATTTCCTTCTGCTCCTCGTTGGGTTTGACACTCTTACTTATTGAAAGGACTATGATAGATCCCCTATACTTGTGGGTCATCAAGACTCTTTTCTGGCGCCGTTGCCGGGGAGTGTAGCGCTTTTGGTGAGTGGAACTTGGTAATGAAACATTTATATAGTGTGCTGAAATTTTCTGTTACTTGTCACTATGGAAACTAATCCTTTGAGGGGCTTGTTTGGGGTATGTTCACCCCAACCAGAAGAGCAAAGAGATGCTCCTCAACCTACTGAAATTTATGAAAATATTCACTTTGAGATTCCTTCGGGTATGATAGAAAAACTTCTAGCTAATCCTTTTGGAGGAGACGGAACATTGCATCCCGACATACACCTTATCTTTGTGGATGAAGTTTGTGGATTATTTAAGCTTGCAGGTATTCCCGATGATGTTGTCAAAAGGAATGTCTTCCCTTTATCTTTGAAGGGAGATGCATTGACATGGTATAGGCTATGTGATGATACGGGATCTTGGAATTATAAGCGATTGAAGTTGGAATTTCACCAGAAGTTCTATCCTATGCATCTTGTTCATCGTGATCGTAATTACATATATAATTTCTGGCCTCGCGAAGGAGAAAGCATCGCTCAAGCTTGGGGGAGGCTTAAGTCAATGTTATATTCATGCCCCAATCATGAGCTCTCTCGGGAAATGATTATTCAGAATTTTTATGCTCGGCTTTCTCTTGATAATCGCAACTTGCTCGATACTTCCTGTGCTGGTTCTTATATGCTGAAGAATATTGATTTCAAATGGGACTTATTGGAAAGAATTAAACGCAACTCTAAAGATTGGGGTTCCGACGATGGTAAGGAGTCACGTATGACACCTAAGTTCGATTGTGTTAAATCTTTTATGGATACCGATGCTTTCCGTGGATTTAGCTTTAAGTATGGACTTGACTCTGAGATAGTAGCTACTTTTTGTAAAACTTTTGCTACTCACGTTGATCTCCCTAAAGAGAAGTGGTTTAAATATAATCCTCCTGTTGAAGTGAAAGTAGTTGCACCTATTACAGTCGAAGAAAAGACTATTACCTATAGTGATCCTATTGTTCCTACTGCTTATGTTGAAAAACCTCCTTTTCCTGTTAGGATAAAAGATCATGCTAAAGCTTCGACTGTTGTTTGTAAGAGTAATACTAGGACTTATACACCTCCTGAGCAAATTAATGTTGAACCTAGTATTGCTATGGTTAAAGATCTCTTGGATGAGGACTTAGATGGGCATGTTATTTCTTTCTTGGGTGAGACTGCTAATATTGCTAGACCCGATACTAAGACACGTAGACCTGTTGTAGGCATGCCTGTTATTTCTGTTAAAATAGGAGATCATTGTTATCATGGCTTATGTGATATGGGTGCTAGTGCTAGTGTGATACTATGATCTTTATAAATAAATTATGCACGACATTGCACCCATTGAATTAGAGGACACTGATGTTACTATTAAGCTTGCTAATAGGGATACCATTAAACCTATTGGGATTGTTAGAGATGTTGAAGACTTCTGTGGGAAGATTAAATACCCTGCTGATTTTATTATTCTAGGTTGCCCACAAGATGATTTTTGTCCCATTATTTTTGGTAGACCCTTCTTGAATACTGCTAGTGCTAAGATTAATTGTGAAAAGAATATTGTCACTGTTGGCATAGAAGGTATGTCTCATGAGTTTAATTTTGCTAAGTTTAGTCGACAACCTCGTGAAAGGGAACCACCTAGTAAGGATGAGATTATTGGTCTTGCTTCCATTGTTGTTCCTCCAACTGATCCATTAGAACAATATTTGCTAGACCATGAAAACGATATGTTTATGAAGGAAAGGGAAGAAATAGATGAAGTGTTCCTTAAACAGGAACCTATGCTGAAACATAACCTTCCCGTTGAAATTCCTGGGGATCCCCCTCCACCCAAGGGTGATCCCGTGTTCGAACTCAAACCCTTACCTGATAATCTCAAGTATGCTTATCTTGATGAAAAAGAAATATATCCTGTTATTATTAGTGCTAACCTTTCAGAGAAAGAAGAAGAAAGATTATTGAAAACTCTGAAGAAGCACCGAGCTGCTATTGGATATACTCTGGATGATCTTAAGGGCATTAGTCCCACATTATGTCAACACAAAATTTCAGTGGAGAAAGATGCCAAACCAATTAGAGATCCTCAAAGACGATTAAATCCCAAGATGAAGGAAGTGATAAGAAAGGAGATACTAAAGCCCTTGAGGCAAGTATTATTTATCCCGTCGCTGATAGTGAATGGGTAAGCCCTGTTCATTGTGTTCCTAAAAAGGGAGGTATTACCGTTGTTCCAGATGATAAAGATGAATTGATCCCGCAAAGAATTATTACATGTTATAGGATGGTAATTGATTTCCGTAAGTTAAATAAAGCTACTAAGAAAGATCATTACCCTTTACCTTTCATTGATCAAATGCTAGAAAGGCTATCCAAACACACACATTTTTGCTTTCTAGATGGTTATTCTGGTTTCTCTCAGATACCTGTATCAGTGAAGAACCAATCTAAAACTACTTTTACTTGCCCTTTTGGTACTTTTTCTTATAGACGTATGCCTTTTGGTTTATGTAATGCACCTGCTACCTTTCAAAGATGCATGATGGCTATATTCTCTGATTTTTGTGAAAAGATTTGTGAGGTATTCATGGATGACTTCTCTGTCTATGGATCCTCTTTTGATGATTTTTTGAGCAACCTTGATCGAGTTTTGCAGAGATGCGAAGACACTAGTCTCGTCCTGAATTGGGAAAAGTGTCACTTTATGGTTAATGAAGGCATTATTTAGGGGCATAAGATCTCCGAGAGAGGTATTGAAGTTGATAAAGCCAAAGTTGATGCTATTGAAAAGATGCCATGTCCCAAGGACATAAAAGGTATAAGAAGTTTCCTTGGTCATGCCGGCTTTTATAGGAGGTTCATTAAGGACTTTTCTAAAATCTCTAGGCCTCTGACTAATTTATTGCAAAAAGATATTCCCTTTGTCTTTGATGATGATCGTGTAGAAGCATTTCAAACACTTAAGAAAGCCTTGATCACTGCACCTATTGTTCAGCCACCTGATTGGAATTTACCTTTTGAAATTATGTGCGATTCTAGTGATTATGCTGTCGGTGCTGTTTTAGGGCAAAGAGTCGATAAGAAATTGAATGTTATCCATTATGCTAGTAAGAATCTTGATACTGCCCAGAGAAATTATGCTACTACTGAAAAAGAGCTCTTAGCAGTTGTGTTTGCATGTGATAAGTTTAGACCTTATATTGTTGATTCCAAAGTTACTATGCACACTGATCATGCTGCTATTAAATATCTTATGGAAAAGAAAGATGCTAAGCCTAGACTCATTATATGGGTTCTCTTGCTCCAAGAATTTGACTTGCATATTATTGATAGAAAGGGAGCTGA
>LR880966.1:711391343-711408413 GCA_904067115.1 Aegilops sharonensis
TCTTGATACTGCCCAGAGAAATTATGCTACTACTGAAAAAGAGCTCTTAGCAGTTGTGTTTGCATGTGATAAGTTTAGACCTTATATTGTTGATTCCAAAGTTACTATGCACACTGATCATGCTGCTATTAAATATCTTATGGAAAAGAAAGATGCTAAGCCTAGACTCATTATATGGGTTCTCTTGCTCCAAGAATTTGACTTGCATATTATTGATAGAAAGGGAGCTGAGAACCCCGTTGTAGACAACTTGTCTAGGTTAGAGAATGTTCTTGATGACCCACTGCCTATTAATGATAGCTTTCCTGATGAACTATTAGTGGTTGTCAATGCTTCTCGTACTACTCCTTGGTATGCTGATTATGCTAATTACATTGTTGCTAAATATATACCGCCTAGTTTCCCATACCAGCAAAAGAAAAAGTTCTTTTATGATTTAAGACATTACTTCTGGGATGATCCACACCTTTATAAAGAAGGAGTAGATGGTAGTATTAGATGTTGTGTGCCTGAGCATGAACAGGAACAAATCCTATGCAAGTGTCACTCTGAATCCTATGGAGGACACCACGCTGGAGATAGAACTACACACAAGGTACTACAATCTGGTTTTTATTGGCCTACTCTTTTCAAAGATGCTCGTAAGTTTGTCTTATCTTGTGATGAATGTCAAAGAATAGGTAACATTAGTAGACATCAAGAAATTCCTATGAACTATTCTCTTGTTATTGAATCGTTTGATGTTTGGGGCTTTGATTATACGGGACCTTTTCCTGCCTCCAATGGTTATACACATATTTTAGTTGCTGTTGATTACGTTACTAAGTGGGTAGAAGCTATTCCAACTAGTAGTGCTGATCATAACACTTCTATTAAAATGCTTTAAAAAGTTATTTTTCCGAGGTTTGGAGTCCCTAGATATCTTATGACTGATGGTGGTTCACACTTTATTCATGGTGCTTTCCGTAAGATGCTTGCTAAGTATGATGTCAATCATAGAATCGCATCTCCTTATCACCCGCAGTCTAGTGGTCAAGTAGAGTTGAGCAATAGAGAGCTCAAATTAATTTTGCAAAAGACTGTGAATAGATCTAGAAAGAATTGGTCTAGAAAACTTGATGATGCATTATGGTCTTATAGAACAGCATACAAAAATCCTATGGGTATGTCTCCATATAAGATGGTTGGAAAAGCATGTCATTTACCTCTTGAACTTGAACATAAAGCATATTGGGCTATTAAAGAGCTCAATTATGACTTCAAACTTGCCGGCGAGAAGAGGTTGTTTGATATTAGCTCTCTTGATGAATGGAGAACCCAAGAATATGAGAATGACAAGCTTTTCAAAGAAAAAGTCAAACGCTAGCATGATAAGAGGATACAAAAGCGTCAGTTTAATGTAGGAGATTATGTGTTATTGTTCAACTCTCGTTTAAGATTTTTTGCAGGAAAACTTCTCTCAAAATGGGAAGGTCCCTACGTTATCGAGGAGGTCTATCGTTCTGGTGCTATAAAAACCAACAACTTCAAAGGCACAAATCCGAGGGTGGTAAACGGTCAAAGAATTAAACATCATATTTCAGTTAATCCTATCAATGTTGAAACTAATATTATTGAAACCATAACCCATGAGGAATACATAAGAGACACTTTCCAGAAAGTTCCAGACTCCGAAAAGGCATAGGTACGTGGTACGGTAAGTAAACCGACTCTAAAACAACTCTAATGGCAATTTTTATTAGTTTTGGATTATTTAAGAATTTTAGGAAGAAAGAAGTAGTCCGAAAGGGACACGAGGCTCCCACGAGAGAGGAGGCCGCGCCCCCCACCCCTGTAGGGCGTGCCCCCCTGTCTCATGGGCACCTCGTGTGTCCCCCGGACTCCGTTTTCTTGTATGTTACATATTTTGGTCGATAAAAATTCATTATATATACTCCCGAAGGTTTTGACCACCGTATCACGCAATTATCCTCTGTTTTCGTTTCGAGCTGTCTCTATTTCAGATCTAGAGCATCATGTCGTCTCCAAGCGCTCCTAAGGACAAGTTTTTCGAGAGATTTATCAACCCCTATCTCGCGGAGGTGCTGCATCATCCTCAAACCATTAAGGTGCGTGAGGGGGTGCTGCACATCCACGATGTGGAGGGACCAAGGCGTGTCGGGAGCGTGGAGACAAAGCTCGAAGCCGTGGAGCAAGAAGTTTTCAAGTGTCAAGGGATGGTGGAGCGTGGACTCAACGCCAACCAGATGATGATCACGGAGTTCACCAACAACCACAAGCTGGATGCCAAAGTCATTGGGGAAACCATCTTCAAACTTCAAGAGAAAATCGAGCACCTCCAAGCCCAGATCTATGACCTGCAAAACTAGAACTGTGAGTATGAATATAGATTCAAGCGAATGAGTTTGGCTGCAGATTTAAGGATCCCGGAGACTCGGTCATCCTTTTATGATGGAGAGCCGATGCCCTGGAAGACGGACGACAAGCCTACATCATCAACAACTCCTACTTCACCACCTCCAAAGAAATAATCACATGGGTATGGGCACTCCCCTTGGCAACTGCCAAGCTTGGGGGAGGTGCCCTGGTATCGTATCACCATCACACTCTTATCTTCACCGCTTTATTTAGTTCCATCCTTCTAGTAGTATCTTGATCTAGTAGATTGAAGTTTTGATATCAAGTAGTTTTGAGTTTTGCATTGTGACCTCTTTATGTAAGCGAGTCCGTGTGCTATCTATAATAAAGATTAGTGTTGAGTCAAGGGCTTTTCTATGTTGCTATGATCTTGAGAAGGTAGAAAGAACAAAAGAGTTCATACTGATCTTATGGATAGTGATAACTTCACACATAGAAAGTATGAGGCATAAAAATTGTTGAGAGTTGATGAACGTAGCCTTGGTCATAGTTGCAATTAATAGGAAGTGATAAGGAAAGAGGGGTTCACATATAAATATATTATCTTGGACATCTTTTATGATTGTGAAGCACTCATTAAGTATGACATGCTAAAAGAGTTGACGTTGGACAAGGAAGACAACGTAATGGTTTATGTTTTCCGACATCTCAGTTAAAGTATATTGTCATTGACCTTCCAAACATGTTGAGCTTGCCTTTCCCCCTCATGCTAGCCAAATTCCTGGCACCAAGTAGAGATACTACTTGTGCTTCCAAATATCATTAAACCTAGTTTTGCCATGAGAGTCCACCATACCTACCTATGCATTGAGTAAGATCCTTCAAGTAAGTTGTCATCGGTGCAAGCAATAAAAATTGCTCTCTAAATATGTATGACTTATTAGTGCAGAGAAAAAAAACTTTGTACGAACTTCTTGTGGAAGTAATAAAAGCGACGGACTGCATAATAAAGGTCCACATACAAGGGGCAATATAAAGTGACGTTCTTTTGCACTAAGACTTTATGCATCAACCCTAAACGCGCATGACAACCTCTGCTTCCCTCTGCGAAGGCTGTTATTAGACATTATATCTCAATACGTATGGCTATTCTCTCTTATTTTAGAAGGTTTACCTTGAAGAGGGGGACTGCCGGCAGCTGGAATTATGGCTGGAAAAGGAGCAAACGTTGGAAACCTATTCTGCACAACTCCAAAAGTCCTGAAACTCCACGAAACAACTTTTTGGATTTATTAAGAATTTATGAGCGAAATAAATAGGCCAGGGGGCCCACACCCTGTCCAGGAGACAGTAGGGCGCCCCCCCTGTAGGGCGCGACCCCCTATCTCCTGGGCCCCCTGGTGGGCCTCCGGCGTCCATCTTCTACTATATCATCACTTTTACCCTGGAAAAAATCATGGGCAAGCTTACGGGACGAAACTCCGCCGCCACGAGGCGGAACCTTGGCGGAATCAATCTAGGGCTCTGGCGGAGCTGTTCTGCCGGGGACACTTCCCTCCGGGAGGGGGGAAATCATCACCAACGTCATCACCAATGATCCTCTCATCGAGAGGGGGTCAATCTCCATCAACATCTTCACCAGCATCATCTCCTCTCAAAACCCTAGTTCATCTCTTGTATCCAATCTTGTATCAAAACCACAAATTGGTACCTGTGGGTTGCTAGTAGTGTTGATTACTCCTTGTAGTTGATGCTAGTTGGTTTACTTGGTGGAAGATCATATGTTCAGATCCTTTATGCATATTATTACTCCTCTGATTATGAACATGAATATGCTTTGTGAGTAGTTACGTTTGTTCCTGAGGACATATGTGAAGTCTTGCTATTAGTAGTCATGTGAATTTGGTATTCGTTCGATATTTTGATGAGATGTATGTTGTCTTTCCTCTAGTGGTGTTGTGTGAACGTCGACTACATGACACTTCACCATTATTTGGGCCTAGAGGAAGGCATAGGGAAGTAATAAGTAGATGATGGGTTGCTAGAGTGACAGAAGCTTAAACCCTAGTTTATGCGTTGCTTCGTTAGCGGTTGATATGGACCCATATGTTTAATGTTGTGGTTAGTTTTACCTTAATACTCCTTTTTGTAGTTGTGGATGCTTGAAATAGGGGTTAATAATAAGTGGGATCTTGTCCAAGTTAGGACAGTACCCAAGTGCTGGTCCACCCACATATCAAATTATCAAAGTACCGAACGTGAATCTTACGAACGTGATGAAAACTAGCTTGACGATAATTCCCAATCTATCCTCGGGAGCTCCTTCTTCATTATTAGAATTTGTCCAGGCTTATCCTTTTGCTACATAAGGGATTGGGCCACCTTGATGAACTTTATTTACTTTATTTACTTTTTGCTTGTTACTATTTATCTTATCACAAAACTATCTATCATCTACTATTTCAGTGCTTGCAGAGAAAACCTTACTGAAAACCTCTTATCATTTCCTTCTGCTCCTCGTTGGGTTCGACACTCTTACTTATTGAAAGGACTAAGATAGATCCCCTATACTTGTGGGTCATTAGACACCAAGCGAGGCAGAGACCAGCCCGAGTCATCCAAGAGCAGACGACCTTTCTGCGCCTTCCACAACCTGAATACCCGCAACACCAGCGACTGTCAAGAACTCAGAGCCATTCATGAAGGACACTTCGGTCGACGCCCCGAGCGCAGCGACCGGGATTACGACCGGGGAGGAGGACATGGAGGCGGGCACTGGGACGACCGTGGCCCGCGCCAGGAGTGGCGCGACCGGTCTCATGAGGACCGCTGCCAGGATCATCCTCGGGAGGGTGCCTGGAGGGACCATCCTCGTGAGGATCGTCCTCATGGCAATGCTGGTCTTCCCCCGCTGCCGCCACCACCAAGAAGGAATGACGACCGCCATCAGGATGAGGGGGCTTCCAGGAGCCACACGCTATCGCCTGCATCTTGGGCGGAACCCAGGCCCCAGCCTAGTAGTGCATCTTCAAACAGTTTGCTCGCGAAGTGAATGCAATCCTCCCCAAGCTAGAGGTCATGCGCCCGCTCAGGTGGTCCTAGTGCGCCATCACCTTCAACTCGCCAGATCAGCTCAAGTGCGCAGCCACCGCTGGCGCCCTCCCGATGCTTTGCTCACCAGTCATCAGCAACGTGCTAGTTATCAAGACCCTCATCGATGGTGGCGCAGGGCTCAATGTCCTGTCCGTCGACACGTTCGACAACCTCCAAGTGCCATATGACTAGCTTCAGCCTACCAAGCCTTTCTCAGGAGTGACCGATGGTTCCACCATGCCGATAGGGCAGGTCCGCCTCCCTGTAACCTTCGGGGAACGCAAGAACTACCGCACCGAGCTCATCGACTTCGACGTCGCGCACATCCGTCTGCCATACAACGCCATCCTAGGGTATCCAGCCCTGTCCAAGTTCATGGCGGTAACACACCACGGTTAAAACATCCTCAAGATGTCGGGAAGCGGCGGAATCATCACGGCCCCATGCGAAGAAAGATACGTGGTGTGCTCCCTCCAGCGTGCCTTTCAAGCTGCAGCAATCAACGACCCCGACAGCCAAGGCGGTGGCCCTCCTGAGGCCATCCCCAAGAAGAAGAAGCAACTGCACCGTGCCTGACCTCAGGAGGGTGGCATCGCGGCCGGAACCTCGTCAGGATCAGCGCCCGCTCCAGGGGCGCCTCCCTTCGTCACATAGGAAGGCACGCCCAGCGCCCTCCTCGGGCAGGGCTCGGGGGCTCTCTTCTGGAGGGTCTCAGACCTTGCCAACATCATGAGGGAGGCGCTCGGGCACCACTTGGAGGCGTGCTTCAAGGCACGTTTCCCTCAGGAGGGCATAGGGCAAGGAGCACCCACCGCTCAGGAGTTCATCACCAAGGCCACTCAGGAACTGCGGGACACAAGGGCCATGCGCGGTGACCGCCGCTCATGAGGCGCAGCTCCCCATCCAGGCGAGGATGCTAGGCTGTGTGTCTGCATCAATGTCCCAGGGCTCAACAGGGCCGCTTCTCAGGAGCTTTTCTGGCCTTCGTGCATGGGCCGTTGCGAGGGTCCGCCACACAGCTACGTTCGCATGCCTTTTGGCCTGCCGAACGTGTCATCAGCCTATCAGCGCAACCTGCGGCGCATCCTGGCGGCTCATGAGGCCAGGCACCGCGGCGTCCTGGCAGAGATGGAGACGGTCCTCAGGGAACCTGAGCCCACAGAGCCTCCCGAGGCTCAGGGCCCCGGTGGCTCGTGAGGAGCAACCCCTTCACCACGTACCTTCAGCTACCCCGACAACCCTTCATCAACAGAACCAGGTGAGATTTTCCAAGTTCATTCAGCTGGGAGCGCCCCTCGGGCTACATCATTCCCAGGCCGCGTGGGTCCGTCCCTGTGGCATGTATCACTTTTGCGTATGTCTTTAGCTTACCTTGCTGGGGGCGCCCCTCGGGCTGCATCATCCCCAAGACGCTCGGGCCTGACCCAGTAGCGTGTATCTTGCTGCATTTACCCAAGCCTGCTGCCTTCATGTTTAACTTTCCTATGATTACTGCCTGCTCGATCGTCGCCTCCCACGGGGCCTCCCCACGCAGCACGATGCCTGAACGGTTGAGCTCTGGCTCGCGGCACGCCCCGCGCTTGTCACCTCACCGAACCCTTAGTGCCTTCACCCCCCTTGCGGGGCAACCAGCGGCAGGCTGGCAACCATAACGGCAAACCGTGTTTCTCCTTATGCTGGTTCGCAGGGATCTCATGAGGAGGATAGCAGGTGGCACTGCGAGCTTCCTCTTCTCCTATGCCATCCGCTTGCACGTTAAAAGGGGGGCTCCTGAGCATTGCGACTCAGGAGCTCTTACTGGCTCTCCAGCCCTCACCGCGACTCAGGAGCTCTTACTGGCTCTCCAGCCCTCACCCCTAGGCCTTGAACACGGCATCACGACCTGGCATACAAGCAGCGGGTGAGCTTGCTTGAGGGCCGGAACCTTAGGACGTAGAGCGCTAAGGAGAACATGCATGGGAGGAGGGAGACTCGTATGGGCCCGACCTAGCTAGGTTGCGGAGTCTTGCGCATCAGCCCGGCGCATCACAAGGAACCGACCCCCAAACCACCAAGATAAGTCTCACGCTCAGATTGGCTAATCATTGGAGCCGAAGGGACGCACTCGCCACAGCCCTGTTGCGGCCACGTCATCTTCCTTTGTTGCCTTACCATAGCTGCTTGAGCACTAAAGGGGACCTCCTGAGCATCGCGCCTTAGGTGCTCTTACTGGACCTTGGGCCGCTCACCTCCTGGACTTGACCACGACACGCGACCTGGCATACCAGCGACGGCTGCAGCCTGGCTGGGGACCGGGACCTGTCAGCGTAGAGCAACAATCTATCGCGAGGTTGGAAAGGGGAGACCGAGCCTTAACAGGACATGCGTTCGCAGGTTTTCATAATAAGGAAGATATACACAAAATACATCACAGACCCTTACATGCCCCCACGTACGGGGTACTTCTTGGTTCCTCGCAGGGAAAATGAGATGAGAACCTAGGGGAATCCTATCTACACCCTCCCGTGGCTGACACCGTCATCAATAGTGGGCCGCGGGAGGCCGGCGCCGACCCCATCCAGATCAGCAACGACGGCGGCTGGACGCAGCAGCCCTGCCCCGAGCCCAGCAAGATCTCGGGGGCACGTATCTATCATCGCTCGTCTCCGGAGTCTCGTAGAGCTCAGGAGAACCATTGTACTCCCATGGGTCTCTGCTGCTAGAGTAGCTACGAGCGGAGCGCGCGTCATCTCGGCGCTCCCCTCCAGGGCAACACTCCAAGCGGCGGCCCTCTGCGTCGAAGACCTTGAAGAAAAGCATGGAGGCGCCATCATACTCGAAGTGGATCGCGAGGGCGCCCTTCGCACGGCAGACATGTGTGACCTCGCCCCAGCCACGGGTCATGAAGATCTTGCCGGTGGGGACCCTTCGACCTCTGCTCCGGTCGCCGGAGCATCGCCGTCAGCATGCTGCAACCAGAGCACAAGGGGCCCCCGCGGAGGCATCACGTCGGAGAAGAACCAGGGGAAGCGGATCCAAGAGCTTGGAGGCATCGGCGCCCATAGCACAAGCTCACGTGAAGAATCCGTGGCGTGGATTCCAGGGGCAACAGCGCGTGTCGCCATCGCATGGCGACCATGGACGCGGCGCGGGCGGCGCCGCTCGTCGCTTCACCCTCCTGAGCCCTCGGCTTGGGCGTACAAGGGTAACGGGTACCCTGGAGGAGGCCGCTCGCACCAAGGCCTCATCACCACCTGCATCGCCGCTTCATCACGACGATGGACCAGCCTCTTCTTCGGCGGGAGCGGCCCTGGATCATCACGGGGGGCCTTTCCTTTCTCTTCGGCAGAGAACCTTCGGATCGGCGCCATCGGAGCTGCAACTAGCAATGGAGCAGAGGATGAAGGAAGCAAGTGAACGAGGAAGAGATGGGCGACGGGGGCTCTACACCCCTCCCATTTATAGCGAAAGAAGGCCAACCGGCGCCTCCCACCATCACATGCAATGATGGTTTTCCTTGCATGTCGCAGGGACTTGTCAAGTCGAGCAGTTGCCGAGGCAGCGTGGGGAAGCGCAGATGCCCATGTCCAATCAACCGCCACGCGTCGACCAAGGCCACAGACTTTTTGGGCCCGCGGCGCTCCGCGCTTCACCTTTGGCTTCGCCTCGAGGCCAAGCCCGAGCACGCCTTGGGACCGGGGCCTACTGTCGGCATTCTGGGAACGGGGGTCCCCAGACTTGCCTGCCTGCGGCCACGGCGTGGCTATGCTAGCAGGCCAATACGGCCCATCTTCATCAACGAGGCATTCAAGACCCTCGAGAGGGGCCAAGCCTCGCGAGGTGGATGACACAAGACCTCCTCGGGAGCGGCCTCACTAGGCTGCCTCGCGAGGAGCGGAGAAATCAAGGCAGGGCAAACCTCGCGAAGCTCTCTAAGGTCTCGCGGACGAACTCGACGAACTCACAACACGAAGAAATCTTCGTGCGCACCCCAGTGTTCGAACCTTGAGGGTTTTGCCGGTACCCGTGATCCGACAGATACTGGGAAGTATCTTCCCTTTCGTTAGTATTCTCTTCATCTTCTATTTGTTTTCTTATCTTTATGTAATTGGCAATATAAGGATTTTCAATGCAATTCACCTCACAATACATAAAAATTTATTCTATATCCAAATCAAGAACTTTATCAAGGACAAATTCTGGAAGATCCTTAGTTATACGTTTCATTTCTTCATAACCCAAAAGCAAAATAAGTTCATTATGATGTGCAAGGGAAATCAAGTCATCACAATTTTTGGACACGATACGATCATGAAACAATTTGCATTGGGTATTGAAATGATCACGTTCATTGCAAAGTTCACAAGGACGGCAAAGAAAGTTTAAATTTTCAGCACAAACATCTAGCCTTTCTTGCAACCATTTAGTTTCCAAATACTTATGCCTCTTGCAAAATCTATTTTCCCTATTTTGTGTGTACTTGCAAACTCTATGCACTCCACAAAAGTTGACATGCTTAGAAGAGACATTTTCATCATGACTAGTGCAATCATCATTAGTACTATGGATATTCAAAGAGCTCATACTAACAACATTGTAATCATGCTCATCATTCTAAGATTTAGTGCCAAACATTTTAATGCATTCTGCCGGTATTAATTGAGCACAATTATCGGAATCCTTATTCTCATGAAAGATATTAAAAAGATGAAGCATATGAGGCACCCTCAATTCCATTTTTTTAGTTTTCTTTTATAGACCAAACTAGGGATAAACAAGAAACAAAAAGATCCGATTGCAAGATTTAAAGATATACCTTCAAGCTCTCACCTCCCCGGCAACGGCGCTAGAAACTGCTTGATGTCTACTACACAACCTTCTTCTTGTAGACGTTGTTGGGCCTCCAAGTGTAGAGGTTTGTAGAACAGTAACAAGTTTCCCTCAAGTGGATGACCTAAGGTTTATCAATCCGTGGGAGGCGTAGGATGAAGATGGTCTCTCTCGAGCAACCCTGCAACCAAATAACAAAGATTCTCTTGTGTCCCCAACAAACCCAATACAATGGTAAATTGTATAGGTGCACTAGTTCGGCGAAGAGATGGTCATACAAGTGCAATATGGATGGTAGATATAGGTTTTTGTAATCTGAAAATATAAAAACAAAAATGTAGCAAGCGATAAAGGTGTGCACAAACGATATTGCAATGCTAGGAAACGAGGCCTAGGATTCATACTTTCACCAGTTCAAGTTCTCTCAACAATAATAACATAATTGGATCATATAACTATCCCTCAACATGCAACAAAGAGTCACTCCAATGTCACTAATAGAAGAGAAAAAACGAAGAGATTATTGTAGGGTACGAAACCACCTCAAAGTTATCCTTTCTGATCGATCTATTGAAGAGTCTGTAGTAAAATAACATGAAGCTATTCTTTCGGTTCAATCTATCAGAGTTTGTACTAGAATAACACCTTAAGACACAAATCAACCAAAACCCTAATGTCACCTAGATACTCCAATGTCACCTCGATTATCCGTGGGTATGATTATACGATATGCATCACACAATCTCAGATTCATCTATTCAACCAACACAAAGAACTTCAAAGAGTTCCCCAAAGTTTCTACCGGAGAGTCAAGACGAAAACTTGTGCCAACCCCTATGCATAATTTCACGAGCGGAACCGGCAAGTTGATCACCAAAACATACATCAAGTTGATCACGTGATATCCCATTGTCCCCACAGATAAGCAGATGCAAGGCATACATCAAGTGTTCTCAAAACCTTAAAGACTCAATCCGATAAGATAACTTCAAAGGGAAAACTCAATCCATTACAAGAGAGTAGAGGGGGAGAAACATCATAAGATCCAACTATAATAGCAAAGCTCGCGATACATCAAGATCGTACCACCTGAAGAACACGAGAGAGAGAGAGAGAGAGAGAGAGAGAGAGAGATCAAACACATAGCTAAAGGTACATACCCTCAGCCCTGAGGGTGAACTAATCCCTCCTCGTCATGGAGATCGCCGGGATGATGAAGATGGCCACCGGTGAGGGATCCCCCCTTCGGCAGGGTGCCGGAACAGGGTCCCGTGGTTTTTGGTGGCTACAGAGGCTTGCGGCAGCGGAACTCCCGATCTATTCTGTTCTCTGATGTTTTTAGGGTATATGGACATATATAGGCGAAAGAAGTCGGACAAGGGAGCCACGAGGGTGGGGGCGCACCCAGGGGGTAGGGCGCGCCTCCCTACCTCGTGGATTCCTCGAAGCTTCCCTGACGTATACTCCAAGTCTCCTGGATTGCTTCCGTTCCAAAAATAACTCTCCCGAAGGTTTCATTCCGTTTGGACTCCGTTTGATATTCCTTTTCTTCGAAACACTGAAATAGGCAAGAAAACAGCTGTCAGGACCCCGATTCTAAGGCACATCGATCTAGCCAGTAACACCTCATATCACTTTGCGGCCTCACGCACGGTATTCCCACGGATGTCGCCTTACCATGGCCCGGGACTGTTTGCACATTTTGGCTCATGTATATGATAGTGTCGCTAGCATCCATATGACAGATAACCCGGGCTGACATGACTAGTCGTGAACCCAAAGCGGCACTAACCCATGGGGACAGGCATACATGAATCAACTTCGAGCATGTCGGTCAGTAGCGTGTGAATCCGGGCTGTAGCACTGGGCTAACAGGACTCCGGGAACCCGGGCTGTAGCAGGCTAGGCAGGACTCCGAATGTCACCGCATGACATTTCCCTGAAGGGATAGACACAGGAATGAAGTGAAACACATGCCGGCCAGTCAAGCGTCCTGAGCAGTAGTGCTAGGCTAGCAGGACTCTGGTGAGCCGGGCTGTAGCGGACTACTATGGCTCAAGGAAGCACTAGACTACATTTCCCCATAAGAGAGGCTACCAAGGACAAAAAACTAGATTGTCGGATCCCACACATGCCAAGCATTTCAAACATACACACAATATGCTCGATATGTGTAAATACAACATGGCATCAAAACATAACTCTACGACTCATGTATTTATTCATTAGGCTCAAAGGAGCGAGATATTACAAACATGGGTCTCATGACCCAACATTCAGAGCATACAAGTCAAAGCACACGCGGAAGCTTAACATGTCTGAGTACAGACATCTACAAATGAAAAAGGCTGAGAAGCCTGACTATCTACCAGATACTCCCAAGGGTACAAGATTGTAGCTGAGGTAACAAGCTAAATGTCGAAGTCCACGCGGAACTACTAGCGAGGCTGACGTCTCTCTGCAAAACATAAAATAGGCAAACGTGAGTACAAATGTACCCAACAAGACTTACATCAGGACTAGCTACATATGCATCAGTATCAACAAAGGGGGGGGGGGGTGGTGGAGTTTAACTGCAGCAAGCCAGCTTTGACTCGGTGGCTATCCTAAAATTCGACTGCAAGTAACTCTTTTGAGGTGCCGCACATGAGTCCACATATTTACCATATCAATACACCACTATGGATCCGCTCCCGTCTCCCAACGAGAACGCCTTCCATAGCACTCACCCAGAAGTCCTTTACCACGGACAGGGCTATTCGAATAGATCATTTATAACCCTGGAGGGGTGTACTTCTTCACACACGCTCTCGCCACTTACCACCATGTACACGTCGTGTATCTCGGCAACCTTCAAGCGGAAGCCTGGCGAGGGAGTCGGCCATGACCTGACTAACCACACAAGTCTCTAGTCAAGGTTTATCGCCTATTCGGGTTCCATCCGCGAGGAGATCCGGCCGGGGTTTCACTCACAGCCCCAAACGATGTGTGCATGGTTCCCGAGACACCAAACTGGCGCTCGGTACACCGGGCCACGGTGTATCTACCGCATCATAGCCCACCCCTAGGGTCAGCGCTATGCACGGCCTCCAACACATATCCTACAAACACCAGAAACTAGTTGCAACTCATGGACAGAGGGCAAGGCAGTTAATAAGTCGAGAGGGTCCATTGGTTTCGGGCCCAATGCGTGGTAGTAACTGTTTCATGGATCACAAACATAGAACTCAGTTCCTGAGGACGGTTTCAATGAGACAACCCACCATGTACTCCTACATGGCCTCTCACCACTAACTTTACCAAATCGTGTTCACACACTTAGCTCACACACAGTAGGACATGTTCATCACCATTCCAATTCATTCCCGATGAATCAGACCTGACTCAACTCTAAGCAGTAGCAGGCATGACAAACAAGCATGTATGAGTAGGCACATCAGGGCTCAAACAACTCCTACTCATGCTAGTGGGTTTCATCTATTTACTGTGGCAATGACAGGTCATGCAGAGGAAAAGGGGTTCAACTACCGCAGCATGGAACAGTTGAATCGTTGTTGTCCTAATGTAGTAAAAGAGAGCAGGAGCGAAAGAGTGGGATTGTATCGGAATGAACAAGGTGTTTTGCTTGCCTGGCACTCCTGAAGATATTATAGCTCTTCATCGGTGTCATCGAACTCATCGTCGGAAGCACGTCTATCGAGAGGGGACAAATACCGGCAACAGAGAAGGAAAACACAATCAATGCAATGCACAATATGATGCATTATCATGACATGTCAATATGTTGTGTTTTGAGCTAATGCAACTAGCAATATGTTAAATGGAGTTGGTTTGAACCCTAGGTTCAAATGCAAACTCCATATGTGAGGGTTTAAATGCCATTTAATTGAATTGTCCTAAACAGCAACTTTAAGTTGTTCCAACATGCATGAAAATGGTTCAGATGGATAGATTGGATTTTTCTGATCATTTTTCATATATAAATTATTTCATTCTGAGCTACGGTTGATTTTCTATGATTTTTAGAAGTTTTGGCTATTTTCTGGAATTTCCTGTAAAAGAATAAATCCAGAAAAAGAGTTACTGCGTCAGCACTGCATCACTGTGACGTCAGCAGGTCAACGGGGTTGTCCAGGTCAAACTAACTAGTGAGTCCCGCGTGTCAGGGTAATTAGCCTAGCTAAATTTTAGTTAGCACTAAAACTAATTTAGTTAGCAGACGGGCCCCACCTGTCATGGACTCTGGGGGAAGTCAACCTGGGCCCACACGGAGTCAACAAGGGTCAAGTGCGGTCAAACTCGCCGGCGTGTAGCCGCTGGTGAGGCCAGACGCGGCGGTGGGAGTGCGGTTTCGGGCTCCGACGACCCAAGCGACGGCGGAGCACGTCTACGTGATGCGGGGAGCGAGCCGCATCGTTTGGTGGCAGCGGTGGAGCTCGGGGTTGCCGGGAACGTCGCCGGCGACGACCTTGGTGGTCGCCAGAGTTCGGTCGAGGTCGAACACGGCGCTAGGGGGCACGGCGAGGCACGTGGGGTGGTGTTTTGGGCTCCTGCGAGTGCGGTGAGGGCGGTAGTGTGCTCGGAATCGAGCCAACGTGGCTGTGGCCACGACGGTGATGTGCGGTGGTGGCGGCGAGTTCGGCCGAGCTCGGTGCGGTCGATGCAGGGCTCGAGAGCGAGAACGAGAGGGATGGAGAGGTGTAACAGCTCACGGCGAACACGACGGTGCAGACGACGCGGTCGGGGACGAGCTGGTGCGGCGGATACGGCGAGGGGGATCTGCAGCGGCGTTCGGTGAAGACGAGCTCGATGGAGACGAGGGAGAGCGTGCGAGCGCTCGGGGCTCGGCTAGCTCGATGTTGCGGATGACGGCGGAGCTCGCGGACAAGTCAGCGTGGCGCGGGGACGACGTCGGACGCAGGTTTCATGGTGGCGCGGGCGCGGTAGCTTCGGCCATGGCGGGAGAGGGCGAGGGAGAGAGGCAGGGGGTGTGTGAGGTGTCCACAGGGTCGGGGCGGCGACGTGGAGCTCACCCAGGTGTCCAGGGGCGCGTGCGGCAAGCAGGTGGCGCCGTGGAGAGCTCGCGCTCGTCGGCGTCACTTCTCTGCCTGCTCTGGCGAGAGGAAGCAGCTGGCTGGCACGGGCCAGCACACTGCTGGGCCGGCCAGTGGGCTGCCAGGTAGGTTTCTCTCCCTCTCTTTATTCTGATCTTGTTTTTCTATTTTTCTGAAGTGTGTGGCTTTATTCAAAAATAGTTAAGCACTTTCAAAAATCCTGAAAATAATCAGGGGTCTGTTTAGATTATATCCAACAGCCCGCACTTATTTCTATAATTATTTGGGCATTTAAAATATTTATAGCAATTAAATGCCCAAATGCAAGTACTTTATGGATTAATTAAGAAATCCAGATTGGCCTAGAAAAATGTGCACCATTTTTGGCAGAGGTTCTGGACCAATTCAAAAATGATGAACTTTTCCAAAGGCATTTTGGGTTCATTGAAAATATTTTGAGGTTGAACCTATTTGGCTTATTCTGGTGCTAGGGTTTATCATCCCCATTTCATATTTCTTTCAAACGTTAAACATGATGCACACAAGAATGGCTAGCCTAGTGCAAACTAGAATTAGGGATGTGGCAACTGACCCCTACTAAACAAGAATCTTGTCCCGAGATTCAAGTCGTGAGGTAATAAGACAGAGGGGTCACAAGCTAACACGATCTTCATGATCCGGTTTGCCCTTCTCGAAGATGTTGATTCATTTCTCCAGTTGATCTTGACGTCTTTGCTTTGAAATCTTCTTGCAACTATGATGACGGAAGAGAGGAAACTCGACAGAATTCGATCTTCACAAAGATCAAGCAATACACGATCAACTCATGGAATGAGACGATAGAACGTCTCTTAAGCTGGGACACAATACACACATCAAGATGGATGGAGAGGAACTGATAACAAAGGTTCACTTTGGTAGGCAACATTTCCATGCTTAAGAAGATGGTGGATGCGTTTCAAGTAGCGAGGAGTTAAGTTGCCCTTTATGTCAAATGGGGCACCTTAGAGGAGGTGACTCATAGAGCTATTCCCTTAAGTGGTAAAAAGAATTACTTTTGATTCAGAGATCATTGAAACTCTTTCTACCAGCCTAAGGAAATTCACAACAATCGTTTGGCAGAGTACAAAGGGATGGCATACCCGGACTAGAATGGATGATGTGGACTACCTTGTTGAAGATAACGCAAAGGATGATTTGCTTATCATCGGAGGTGGAGGGGACCCATGGTAAGTCCACTTTTGAAGATGATCCCGGACAACAAATACTGAGGTGCAAGCTGGGAACAAAATGCAAATGTTGGGAATGACCACTACAGAAAAAAGACACATCCGTGACATTTTGGGCCGAACGAATTTTTTTCTGTCATACATATGACACTTCTATGACGATAATTGTGAGAAAACCCGGTATCATCATAGATGTGGTGGGCTCCTACTTCTGTGACAAAAAATCATGACAGAAAATGGGCTTTTCGTCCTGGGCGGTCCGGAGACGTAGCTGCATGACATTCTTTGGGCCGTCCAAGACGGAAAAAACCATGGTAGAAGCGAGGGGGAGGAAAATTTCGAGGAGTTGCCAGTTACGGTGGGAGGTCGGGGGCCGAGCGATGCGCGTTTCTCTCGTACTTACGCGCGTTTGTGCGAGGCATTGGCTCTAACTGAACCCGAGCGATTGCATTGCAGGGTACGCGTTACTGAACCCGAGCGATCGATCGATGGTTGTTAACTGAACCCGATGGAGCGATTCCTTCGCT
>LR880966.1:711414785-711444233 GCA_904067115.1 Aegilops sharonensis
CGCTCCTCTCCCTCTTCTCCATTGCAAAACCACCTCCTCTCCTCTCCATCATCTCCATTCCAAAACCACCGTCTCGCCTCTCCCTCTTATGATCTTCTCCATTGCAAAACCACCTCCTCTCCTCTCCATCATCTCCATTCCAAAACCACCGTCTCGCCTCTCCCTCTTCTGATCTTCTCTCCATTGCAAAACCACCTCCTCTCCTCTCCATCATCTCCATTCCAAAACCACCTCCTCTCCTCTCCCTCTTCTCTATTGCAAGACCACCGTCTCTCCTCCCATCTTCCGAAGCTAGCACCGGACCACTCAGACGACATCTATGGAGAGGATGCAGCAGCGAATCAGGCAGATCGCTGGCGGCGACCATGCAAAGTTAGCCAGGTTGAAGGAGATCCTTAGTTGGTTTGACAATGAGTGGGAGATTTCAAGGATGGCGCGGGCCATGCGGCAATATATGCGAAAGAGCGAGACGGCGGCGATGAGGGCGGCGATGTACATGTACTCCTCGGCGGCAGTCACGCCGCAGTCCTCCGAGTTCATCGAGTATCTCCTATGGGCGATGGAGCAGACAGATTTGCCCGAGGCGACAGTCAGGCGGAGGTGGTGGGCGTACAGGTCGAAGGTCGAGCACCCAGAGGATAACGAATCGATCGAGTATGGTGTGCCGTTCGTGAGGGTGCAGAGCCAGCTGGAGCCACAGGAGTATTCGTTCTCCCACCGCAAGAGGAGGCCGGATGGCGCGGCATCACTTCCCCGACGTTCTCCACGGTTCCCTCGACGCTCGCCTCGTTTCAACAGCGGCGGTAGGTTTTAAGGTAAGCTTCGCACTAACCTAATCTTCCACCTGCTCATGCTTACAATAAGTGTGATAGCTAATGAAAATCATGCTTACAATCAGTCTCCGAGTACTACGCCAATCACCCTAAAATAGCTCTGGACCTTTGGGTCAAAGTTGTGACACAGTGTACAAATAAGGAAAAATAGATTGATGCTTCTTTCAGAAAAGAGTACTCCCTAGAAAACTGCCAATATAAGCTACTAGTATTTGGTTAGAGGATTTGCTGCCGAGAAAGATCCGTCCACAGAGAGCGCCACACATCCCACTGGTTGTGGTGGATGCCAATGCGTGCATGCAGCATGGTTGGTGTCGGTAATTTTTACTTGGCACACCTCGCACTCTGCATATATGCCGATTCCTACGTACATTTGTGCAGTTCCACCAAAATGCAGCTGAATAACCCTGTTTGCACAGATAATGAAAAAGCGTGATTACATTATAGTGGCACTAGTTGATGAAACACACAAAATAAAAAGAAGAAAATATTGCGATAGTATCATAGTATGCCATGCTGCGAGGGCGAGATGGGCCCTGCGACGCCTCATACGGTACGCCTCATACTGGACATCGTCCCAAGTCTCCCAGATACACCTTCTGCCAGTGATGAACATCAGTGTACAACAGTAGTACAAAGAGGCGCCTTGAGACATTCAAATCTCTATTTTTGTACATATCAACTAAAATTAAGCACCCCAATTTGCAGAAATGTTTAAACATTAACAATGGGACTAGTTGATGAAACATACTTTAACCAAGAGAAACACTTTCTTTATCTACATTGGAAATGAAATGATAGAGATGACACTCGCTCTATTTTAACTGTATTATTACTTCATTTTATCAGCGACACTAGGGTCAAGCAGGTGGCAAACGAGGTGCACCGTGCGTTGCAAGGATGGAGGCCGGGGGTGCTTAGACTAGGATGTTGAAGCTGGCTCTTTCGGTCACCAACATGGATGATTCAATTCATTGGACCTTTTGGTGCAGTTCACCTCAAATTAAGCAATGTCCCGTGAGCTAGCAGCTTCTTCTTCAGAAAAAAATTAAGAAAAGGGCTCCAGCCCCGGTTCCATTTCCATCAGAAAACAAAACCCACAGAGCTTCTTCTTCATTAGTTGCGATAAAATTGAGCAACATCAAGGTTGGTTGTGAAGCTCTTGGAATGCTCAACTATAATTTGGATATCATTTGTGCAGTTCAACTAAGATCGAGCGTGAAATGTATATCTCTGTTTGCACAAAAAAGGTGGAAAGGAGGGTGACTAACAAGTGATGAAACATGCATCAAATGAAAAGAAGCATGTTCCTTTTCTGAATGGCAATCCTACAAGGACAGTAGCAATTTCTAAAGCAGTGGCATTGCTAGATATTAGTGTGGGCATTAGGATATGACAACCATTAAATACGACATTACTTTGGGCACGGGAGAGTAGGCAGACCAGGACAGTTGCATTTCTAACGAAAAGAACCAATTTATCTTAATGGGAAATTTTAGCAGGACATGTAAAGAAGTGCAATTGATTCATATTACTGGAGGCATTACATTGAAAATAACATTGGTTTAATGTGTCCTTACTTTTAACAGTGCGACTGCTACATTTTACCAGTGGCATCACATAAGAGTGGCTCGGGGAAACAAACATCAGAACAGGATATCTGGGTTGGTCCCATTTTTGTTCGGTATAGCCACCTTATACTGGCCGTGTTTGGATCATGGGGTTAGAGCTAGTTTGGGTTAGTTGGGGGCTTAAATAACCCAAAAGTATCCAAACAGGTAGGGTTAGAGTGGGTTAGTTCCATCTAACCCAACTATCCCGGTGGAGAGGTGCTTATTTGAGTTAGAGTGGGTTAGAAAATAACTCTAACTTTAACTGTGTTAGAGTATCCAAACAGGGCCACTTTGTGAGGCTAGCAAACCTAGTGCTGGACTTACTCTATTGACTTGTCCCCCAGTCCCCACTTTCTTTCCTTTTTCAACCAATAGATCGGGTTTATATTGAGTTTGTACTGCGTTTCCCTTTATTTCCCTATTAGACCTAGAGACCAGCTGGATAGCCAGTCTCTACTACTTTTCGCCCCCATTATTTCCTCTTTCGACCAAGTCCTAGATTCAGGTAACAAATCCTCCCCCATCCCCACCCCCTTTCTTCCTTGTTTGAACCAAGTAGTACTAGATTCGAGTGCATGAACTAGTTTTACCTCTTAAACGTAAAAAAAATTGGTGGTTTCTCGAACAGTCGATCGATCCTATCTACGAGGGGGCCTGAGAAATAGTAAAAGTTACAAATGCAGTGCCGTTAGGAGCTCGGGAAGTAGAGCAAGGCCGGTTTCGAAGGAAGTTATACCTGATGGTCGCCGGGATGTCGCTAGGTGGGCGGCGGGAGGCCGGATCTGCCCACACTACGGCAGCGAGGAAGAAGGGATCGGAGGCCCTCCCTCGCCAGTGGTGCTTGCGAGAGAACGGCAAGGTAGGCTAATCGGGACGCGCCCAGCAGTGGGTAATAGCCGTCGCCAAGGACGACCGCGTGAACGTTGCACCTTCTCACCTTCCCCGGCGGAGAGGATCCGGCTGGATCTGTGACCAGCGGTGAGCAGAGAGAGAGAGAGAGTGTGGCCCCCGCTATCATGTTTAGATCTGGAGAGGCCGAGACAGTGTGAAGAGAGCAACACTAGCAAGCAAGCACGGAGGCTCCTGCCTATATAGTGGAGTAGTACTTAGTTTTCTTTTGTCTACCAGAGCCGGCTTGACCTCGTCAATGACTGTCGAGAAGTCTTCATGCACGTGGCCCGGAGGCGCAGTTGTCGTCATTCTGATCTGAAGCGCTGGATTATAACATATAACACAAAAAAATGCCACATGACAAGAAATCATAACCTCACTGCCCATAGGAGACAACATGAATCCCGACGGACAAACTAGACGAGGAACAAAGCTCAAATTAAAGATAAACTCGTAGAAAAGGGGTCCGTCGATAGATGTCCTAATTAACATAGCCGGCTTGACCTAGATGGCAGCCGAGTAGTCACAGTTCGTGCATGTGCCCCCAATGACTAGCCCAACTCAGTTGTCACTGTTTAACCCTCGCAGTGATCCGAAGCACATGACACATAATTTTGCGAGATGACAAGAAACCCTTTTTTAGATTTCTCACCACAACTACAGCCATGTACAACACAGCCTGCACGATATGTAGACGATAGCCAATCCAGGCGTGTCTGCTGGAGTCTGGTCACATGCATGGACGAACTGATCTTCCATGTCTGGCAGGGATCGTCCAGGCACCAACGTAGTACAACACTTCTCTAGTACTATCGCTCGTCTCCCTCTTCTATTAAGTCACCCGACTTGCGGGGCCGGGAAGTGTGCCTATGGTCGGTTCTCAATTGCCGTCCCACATGTGTGTGCGAACGCAATATGACGCGCGTTCCATTCGGAGAGCAGCGTGCCAGACCGACCGACCGTATGGGGTGCGACGCGAACGCGACGGGCGTGCTGTATAATCCGTACATGTGTGCCGCTGTTTTCTAGACGCTTTGCTCCATGGCGCGGGCGCAATCCATGGATACAAAATTAGTATACTGTATACTATTTAAGAGTCAATGGCGGGGCTTTTCCTGCCCGGTAGGCGGCGGGACAGTTCCGCCTAGTCGGTTCGACAGAGATGCGAGAAGACGAGGGAGTAGGGTGCTGCAAACGTAGGGCTGTGTGATTATATAGCAAGTTACTGCTGGACAGGTGAGGCCCCGTGATTTGACTTGCCATTATCTCCTTGTTGAAGAGAGTAAAAATTTCTCCTAAGTGATGACTAACCTTATAGCTAACCTTGTTGTAGTACGAGTGACTAAGTGATGACTATGTATGACATGCCAACATCAGATAGCCTAACGCACCATGTTAAATCTCCAAGGGCGCGACCGCGGGTGCGACGCGACGGTCGTGGTAGGTGCGACCATGATACAGGGTACTGGCAGCCCTTGGATCTGAGATCAAACGGTCGCATGCTAAGTTGCTGAAAATTTGCAGAATAACCCTCCCGCGGCAATGGGCAAATTTCCTCCCGCGGGCCGGAGTAGGTTTCTCGGTTTGCATGCGGGTTTAGTGGATGCGAGGAGGCGTGTTCAGCCGGGCGTGCAGTGGACGGCGCAGTACTATTCGATTCGACAACTACAAGTAGTATATTATAAAAAAAAAAGAAGAGTAGTAGAGATCGTGATAAGAATAGAGACTAGGGAGGAGCACCGTCTACTGCTTCGTGGGCTACTCCTGCGCTCCATTCGGCGGCCGCAATGTCCCCTACAGCCACTCCCTCCTGCGCTCTATTCGGTGGGGGCTCTTGACATTTGGGGAGCGCACTCTCACGACTGCTAGCAGCCACGACTTCACCGACGACGACTTCTTCCCCGACCTCAGCAACCTCTTCCTCAACGACATGGGCGACAACCTCAACGCCAATGGTGTTGCTCCCGTTGCACCGTATGTGTTTCTGTCCTTCCTGTTCGAAATTGTGGTAGAATTCATGTTTCTAGTCTGTGTCCTAGAATCGATCTGTTCATCTACTATGCTAGTCCGCATGATTAGTTTAATCTCTGTTATAGCCGTCATGATTTATTTTGTAGTAAATCTCGTAGTAACTTTCTCATATATTCAACTAGCGGAACGTCCCCTACAGCCACTCCCGTTTCATGGACGGCCTGGTCGATGCCTCCAAGGAGCCCTTCGTCTACTGCTATGAGTGCCCAGTGCCGTTTTGGGGCTCACCGGCGGACATCGTGCATCACCTGACGCAGGCGTGCGGCGATCACTACTGGCCCTTTGCGAAGAACATCAAGTACGAGACGTGCTACCCGTTCACCGTGCCAGAGTCGCTGGAGGATCAGCGCCGCCTGCTAGTATCGGAGGAGGACGGCAGCGTCTTCCTCTTGATCGTGGCCACCGGCAAGGCCCGCGGAGGCCGCCGCCACATCTCTGTAGTGTGCGTCAGGGGCGATGCCGCTAACGCTGACACTGACACGAGGCCGATGTACGGTGTGTCCTCACTATTACTACCCCTCGGAGCTGCGTGGGCGGCGACACTGGCTACGTCAAGCTGACTTGGACTCTGCCAAGCTGGGACCTTCCCGCCGATGTTGACATGCAAGACGCATGGTATTATTTGACCCCCAACAATGTGCATGAGGACTCCAAGGAGATTCACCTGGACATATGCATTACTAAGTTAAATGTTGATCATTAGTCTTCGCTCAATGTAATCCGCTGTCTAAGCATGTGGAGACTTCCATGCATGATCTTGCTCTATTGGAGTATCGCGCATGAATAAAAGTGTATTCATTTATGGTTTAGTCTAGAATCTTCCATGTATGAATTTTTACTACAGTACCAGTGAAAGACTTATGATGAACCATTTCCCGCAAAGCACAATAAGAGTTATTTCTTCACAAGTTTTGGATGCAGGTTGAACAGTTGAACGCTTTTGTTTGCAAAAGATACTTTTTTATCTATTTCACCCGGATGTTTCTGAGCTCTAGAGATGAAATAATATCCGAAGAAACCTATCGATACCTGTTACACATGAGATGACCCCCACATCCTTTGTCAAAATAAACAACACCCCGATCAATGCATTTCACTCTTCCGTGGAACTGACCGGCACCTTACTTGCTCCTACAGGTGCTTAAGCTTGCCACATATTTATAAAGTCTGATGTGGCAAGTTAATCAAGAAGAGAGAGACTAGTTTGGTGACCCAAGGAAGAAACAGTGCTAAGCGTGTGTACCTACGTGAAAAGACAATTTTGAGTCTATAGCTAATTAAATGAAGCAAACTTAGCAACACCATTTAATTGGAAGAGGTCACTCCTTGGCAAATGCAATAAATACTAGTACTCCCTGTGTCCCATAATATAAGAACGTTTTTGGCACTACACTAGTGTCAAAAACGTTCTTATATTATGGGACAGAGGGAGTATGAAGAAAGAGATAGAGAGGAGTAAAAAAATACACTTATAGCCAACCTTGTTGTAGTATGAGTGACTAAGTGATGACTATGTATGACGTGCCAACATCAGATAGCCTAACACACCATGTTAAATCTCCAAGGGCGCGACCGCGTGAGCGACGCGACAGTCGTGGTAGGCGCGACCATGATACGGGCTGCTGGCAGCCCTTGGATCTGAGATCAAAAGGTCGCATGCTAAGTTGTTGAAAATTTGCAGAATAACCCTCCAGGATAGGATATTCACCCATTGGTCTAGAATCACGCCATGCAACCGTTCGATCTCCGATCCAAGGGCTCTTGGAAGCCCGTATCATGGGAGAATGGAAAGCCACTACCCTGCCGTTCGCACGCTGGCAGTTCGCTCCTACTCGTCCCCGCACGTCCTTTAATACTACGGCGGTTCGCTCCTAGTCATCCCGTCCATTCACATTACGGCAGTTCCACTAATCCTAACCCTCCTCCCAAACCCATGGAGTCCCAAATCTCCCCGATCGGCGGTGAGTACAAGGTTAGAACCATCACCGGCGATGAGTTCGACGTCATCTACACCCGTTCTTCCACAACAGTGAAAGGATGCCTTTCTCGCTTCAGACGCATGTTCGAAGACTCGGATGATGAGTGGGTCGCCGGGCTAGATGTTGAGTACACCACAGTCGTGGGACGAGAGAAGGATCTAAAGGACGAAGAGAGGAAGAAGCCCGCCGTGATCCAGGTTTGCGTGCATGACTTATGCTTGGTCTACCACATATGCCATGCTGACGTTGAGTGCCAGGATTTTAAGGACTTCCTCGAGAGCAACCTAGTCAAATTCATTACTGTAGACTTTGGTAACGACAAAGAAGTCCTGCGTCAGATAGGCCTCGTTGTAGGCAACACCTTCGACCTCCAAAAGAATCGGCTGGTGTCCTCTCGTCAGCCTTCAATGCTGACCCTGGCAGGATCCATGGTCCATCCTTCGTACGGTAAACTGGAGAAACCTCATTACACGTTTCATCGTCATGCATGGTAGCAGAATGTTCTAGATATAGACCACGTCCACTACGCTGCAATGGATGGCTACCTTTGTTTCAATATCTACAAGGGTTGGATGAAGAGCAACAGCCAAGGTGGCGGTTCAAGCAAAGAAGTATCGGCCAAGAGGAAGAGGGACATGGACGAAGTTTTGGACGTGGACGAGGACCCCGAGTAAGGTGGCAGTGTCGTTGCTCATGGTGGTTCTAATGCAGTGTCTACCGGAATAGTTGCAAAGTTTAATTTCAGGTGTTCTTAATTTAGTTTGAGGGGTGCGTTGTGCTGAGCCCCGAGCAGAACTATGTTATGTTTCTTCTTGTTACTTTAACTCTTCAGTAAGTACATACTAGTATTTCTTACATTTCATATTTTAGTTGGTATACTACTACCACTCGTTTATTCACCTTATATACGTACAATATATATGGCCAACAACATATAGCCAGCAGTTTAGTTGTCAAAGAATTTCAGTGTGCTTAGTTTTGTCAAAGAATTCCAGGGTGCTTAGTTTTATTTGAGGGGTGGGTTGTGCTGGACATCATTATTGTGACTAGCCTTTTTAATAGTACTATATGCACAATTTGGCGACGAGCGCTCTCTATATGTACCACCTTTTTTTAATTTCAAGTTTTGCTCCATGGCGCAATCCATTGATACTACTACTGTACAAAAGTATACATTTTTTAAAAGGCTAGAGGGCGGGGCAGTCTAGCTTGGTCGGTTTCACAAGAGGCGAGGGCCTTTGTGATTTGATGGCTCATTACTGCTGGAAGGCGGGGCCTTGTGATTTGACTGCTCGTATAAATGCGCCGACGACCTGATCGAGGAGGAGCAAAGAATCATGCGATATACTCAAGTTTTCCACTGGAGTAGTACTGCGACGGAGGAGCACGAAACACGGCAGCCTAGTGCCATACGGCGATAAAAAATGATCTAATTTGCTAGTCATCTCATTGTTACTAGCATTGTTCTATTCATTCCCTCAAAAAACAAAAACCATTGTTCTATTCATGCCTCGCAGAGAACGTGACACGTGCGGCGAAACACCCGAAGCAAAAGATGAAACACAGCAGCAAAAGAAGAAGGAAGATTATCACCCCAAATGATCTAATTCTCCGCGGAGTCGTAACTGCTTCTTCATCACCTCCACGACCTCCATCTCCTTGCGCGTGTCCTCCGCCATCTTCTTCATTACATCCATGACGCGGGATTTCTCGACGCGAGCCTTCATCATCTGTTCCACGGCCGCATTACGTACCTTGACATCATCCGGGTGCTCGATGCGGAGCTTCGCCAACTCCTCCTTCTGTTCCATGACGAGGGCCTGCAGCATCTTCATCGAGGAACTACTATTCTCATGCAGCTTCTTCCAGCCGGTGTTCTTCTCCTTCAACAGGTCGATCTCGTGGCAGAGCTTCGCCTTGTCCTCCTGAAGTCGCAGGATTTCGCCGGTCGCCTTCTTCTCCAAGGCAATGCTCTTCTTCAGCAGCATCACCAAGCCGGCGGTCAACTTCTCCTGCTGATTGAGCTCAGCGGGCATGTCGTCAAGGCTCTCCTTCAGCAACTCCATCAAGCCTTGGATGAACTCCTTCTGCTTATTGATGTGCTTATTGAGCTGATCGGGCATACCGTATAGGGATAACGACTCTAGCTCCGCCGGCTCGGCATGTTCGCCTCCGCGGCTAGGGCGCTCCTGGGAGCCATCGCCTGCCCGTGAGTGATCTTTTGAGGTCTCTGCGTGGCGGCGGTCCTCTCTTTTTTTCCGCAGCCTTGGTTGCCGCTCCCTTGTTACGAGTAATTCTAGACCTAGAGCTCTGCTCACTGGCCATGGCAACGATGGACGAAGAAGAAGCACCTATGAGGAGGAAAGGTAGAGTAATTTTCGGTTAGGTAGTTCCCCTTTTTATAACCTAAGTACTAGCACTAGTAGTACTAATACCTGTATAGTGGAAACACGTTCAGGTTTGGTACGTACTAGTAGGTGTGAGCAGGCTTTCGAATGTGATGGGAACAAGGTAAAGATTAATTGATGGTTTCGATTTCGAGGCCCGAAACTGCTCCCGATGAGTTTAGCGGAACATAAATTTCAAGTACTACACTGTCAAAAATTGGCACAAAATACGAAGGAGACCAATGGAAGTACTACTAGCAACCCACGATTTAACTACTCGCATGCGCGCAGTGGAGTAATAATGTCTTTCTTCCGCCCTCACGTCCACTCAATTTGCATGCGCTGTATTAATTGACCATCAATGAAGTGAAGGACTTTACACGCGTCAAATTATCACATGGGGTGGATCTTGGTACAAAATTGCGTCCGCCCGTGTACCCACGTGTGCGTGTGAGGGAATGAGTGCGTGTGTGGCGTGCGTGCACATCTTCGCTTCGTGCATGTACCGCCAGTATGGCTCAGGGAGGACGAGTACATTCTTCTGGAACCAGCAGCATGTCACTGTGATCAAGCCACGCAAGGAGGTCGCGACAACGCCTCCACATGTGCCACGTGGCTTCATGAACTGTAAGAGAGACACTGTGTAGCGTGCCATTGGTATTCTAATTTACGTGTTTTGCACATACTCGAAGTACTAGTAATGTACACGTGCATTGCACGCATCAGATTTTGCAACCAAATTATGAATAAATACCACACTATAGCATGTAAGCTCTGAGTCATATATGCGTGATGTAGCCCTTCGTTTAATTCTTATAGTTCATCTCATTCAAAATCAAATTAGTTTTTATAAAAAAGCTCAGAATGCGTGAATAGGAAAAACATGGGATTATAGTGGAATGTCGTCTTGAATCCTACCACACCATTGCACATCTTCTGGTAGTACGGGTAGTTCTGCTTCGAGGTGGACATCACTTCACTTAAATAGTACACCGGCCTCTGGACTAGCTGAGCTCGGCCTTCTTCCGGGCGCTGAATCACGATAACGGTGCTGACCACCCGGCTGGTGGCGGCAATGTAAAGGAGCATGGGCTCTTTCTCAGTCGGCGCCGCTAGGACAGGCGGCATGGCCAGCATCTTCTTCAATTCATGGAAGGCTTGGTCGGCTTGGTCGTTCCACTCGAAGTCAGTGGTCTTCTTCATGAGTCGGTAGAGGGGGAGAGCTTTCTCTCCGAGCCCGCTGATAAAGCGGTTCAGGGAGGCCAGGCATCCGGTAAACTTTTGGACGTCTCGTAGCTTGGTGGGAATCTCCATTCTCTCTATGGCCTTGATCTTCACTGGGTTGCATTCAATGCCGCGTTCGGAGACCAGGAAGCCTAGAAGCTGGCCGGCTGGTAATTCGAACACGCATTTCTCGGGGTTGAGCTTGATCTGAAACCGGCGCAAGTTTATAAACGTCTCTTTGAGGTCTTCCAGTAGGGTGCCGCGCTTCTCCGTCTTCACCACAATATCGTCTACGTAGACGTGGGCATTTCTGCCGAGTTGCTTGAGGAGGCATTTCTGCATGCAGCGCTGAGAAGTGGCACCGGCATTTCTCAAGCCGAATGTCATAGTCAGGTAGCAGAAAGCTCCGAATGGTGTGATGAAGGTGGTCTTCAGGTGGTCAACTGGATCCAACTTTATCTGGTGGTAGCCTGAGTAAGCATCCAGGAAACTCAACAGCTCGCATCCGGCTATGGAGTCTATCACTTGATCAATCCTTGGCAGGGCGAAGGAATCTTTGGGGCATGCTTTGTTGAGGCTAGTGTAGTCTATACACATGCGCCACTTGTTATTTTTCTTCAGCACGAGGACCAGGTTGGCAAGCCATTCCGGAAAGAATACCTCCATTATGAAGCCAGCTGCCAGAAGCCGGGCTATCTCTTCTCCTACAATCCTTCTCTTCTCCTCCGACAGTCGGCGGAGGGGCTGCTTGACTGGTTTTGCATCTGCTCGGACGTGTAGCTTGTGCTCGGCGAATTCCTTCGGAACACCCGGCATGTCCTTGGGGGACCATGCGAAGATGTCCCGATTCTCACGGAGGAAATCGACGAGCTCGCCTTCCTATTTGCTGTCCAGGTTTGCTCCAATGACGGCAAACCTTTCTGGGTGCTCCGGGTCCAGAGGTATCTTCTTCGTTTCTTTGGCCGGCTGGAAAGAACCTTGGGCATCACACTCCTTGGGGTCGGGGGACAGGGCTGGCTGCTTGCCGGCCATGGCCACGACCCGATCCAGCATCTTCTTCTCTTCGGCGATCACGAGGGACTCGGTCAGCCGGCTGCTAGCTGCTGCACACTGGGAGGATTTCTTGTAGTCGCCGGCTATGGTGATTATGCCCTTGGAACTCGGTATCTTCATCTTGAGGTAGGCATAGTGGGGTACAACCATGAACTTGGCCAGAGCGGGTCGGCCAAGCAACGCGTGGTAAGGGCTCTCCAATCCACTACCTCAAACCAAACTGCTTCTCGGCGAAAGTGATCCTTGTCCCCAAAGAGAACATGTATCTTGATCTTGCCGATTGGTGAGCAGGACAGGACGGGTACGATGCCATGGAACACGGTCCGACTAGGCATGAGCTGCTTCGTCTTAATGTTCAGCTTCTCCATGGTGTCACGGTACAGTATGTTGATGCTGCTCCTGCCATCTATCAGCACGTGGGAGAAACGGGCGGCACGCCTGTCTGTTGCTAGGGTGGCATCCAAAACCAATGCGTAAGAGCCGGGGGACGGCATCACCTATGGGTGGTCGGCCCGGCTCCAGCTGATAGGCCTTTCTGACCAGTGCATGTACTTAGGGTTGTTGGAGGCGACCGCGTTGATTTCTTGGTGCTGTCGGCGCCGGCTACGTCGGTCTTCGGGCTGGCTTGTAAAGACGACGTAGGCGGCATGCTCGTCGGGGAACTCATCTTGAACAGCTCCGACTGCTGGTCGAGCGGCCGGCTGTTGAGGAGCTGGAGGCGGCTAACCAGCAGGCGGAGGGGGCACTAGCCCGCCCTTGGAGATTCGGGTGAGCCAGTGGCATTTCCGGGTCGTGTGGTTGGACGGCTCTGCGCCGCTGTGGAACTTGCAAGGGGCGTCGAGGGCTTGCTCGTAGGAGAAAGTCGGCTGCCAAGCCGGCCTGCCGCCCTTCTGCTTCTTGGGCGCGGGTCGCCCTTCGGGTTGTTCATCTTCGACTGTGGCCACCTGCCGACTGGTTGAAGGCGGCATAGGGCCCTTGCGCTTGTTGTCATTCTGGTACGGGCGTCGGCTGGAGTCCCCAGTCGGCGTCTTGGGAGTCGGGTTGAGAACCTTCCCAGAGGCGTCTACTCGAAGCTCGGTCTTCATCGAAGAGTCGGCTGTGGCGTACTTATCTGCTATGACCAACAGCTCATCGAGGGTAGTCGGCTCGTCACAGAGGAGTTTGTCCTTGAGAAGGGTGCCTTCTCGGCACCCGGCGGTGAAGTACTCTATGGCTTGAACCTCGTGCACCCCCTCGCGGGAATTGCGAAGCTCGGCCCAATGCGTGAGGTAGTCGCGGGTTGATTTAGTGGGCCCTTGAACACACAAGGAGAGTTGTCGGGCTTTGGGAGCTCGCTTGTAGGTGCTGGTGAAGTTGCAGATGAAGGCTTCCGTGAAGTCTAGCCAGCTGTTGACGCTGTAAGGCTTGAGGCTGTTGAGCCAGGTACGTGTCGTGCCCTGGAGCATGAGGGGGACATACTTCACAGCAACGCGCCTGCTGCCATTTGCGATGTTGACCACAGTGGAGTAATCGATCAACCAATCTTCCAGCTTCACAGAGTCGTTATACTTAGGCGTGTCTCTTGGGAGCGAGAACACTTTGGGCAAGGGCTCGTCGCGGATGCGGGGGCCGAAGCAAGGCGGGCCGACATCGTCTTCTTCTTCTAGCGCCAGGGATCGTGCTAGGCGGTCGATCTGATGGCGGGCATCATTCTCACCGACTCCTTCACGGCGGCCTAGTCGGCCGCTGAGAGTCGGATGCGTGAGAGGCGGCGGGGTGGGGTATCTCTCCCCACGAGGCGGAGGAGGAGGCAGATTGCCTCGTCGCTCCACGGCTCGAGGGCGGCCTTCTGTGTCGCGCTCGATGGAGATTCGAGTCCGGCTACGGCTGGCAGCCGGCTCATTTTCTTGCCTGGCGCGGGTGTTTCCCGCCTACGGTGTTTGTGACGTTGCGCCTTGCTCTCGGCGCGGGGGAGGACTTTCAGCGCGGGCGCCGGCTTCATGCCGTTCTGCGGCCGCATCGATTAGCTGCTGGATGCGTCTGGTCATGTAGGGGAGCTCGTCGGCCCCCAGTCCATTCAGCTCGTCTACGGCCGACTGGGCGGCGCGTAGGTTCTCGAGGGGCGTGGCATAGACTGGGCGGTCCGCCCTAGCATGTCGGTGATGGCTGCGCCACGCTTCTTGATGACGCCGATTCGGCTCGGCCCATCAGGAGGCAGCGTGCCAAAGGCGGCGCGGTCGACTTCGCGCTGGTGAGCCTCAGTGAGGCGTCTCATGGAGGCTATCTTCTGGCGCTCCGCAATGAGGGCGAGGCGGCGTGCCTCCAGCGTCTCGGCGTCGGCATCGGCCGGAAGGGGACGGACAAGTCGTGCAGTGCCGATTGCAGGGCATCATGGGCGTTCTCGCTAGAGGCGGCGCCGTGGCTGATGACCAGCACCTCGGTGATGGTGCTGCCACAGCTGTCGGCTCGAGGGAGCGGGTTGTTGAAGATCACAACATTGGTGGGGAAGGCGTCGAGCGACGCCGTGCCGGAGTCGACAAGCATCGGGTCGGTGGAGCCAACCGACTCCAAATCCACAGCAGGCTCGCTGGAGACGTGGAGTTGGTCGAGGAGGCTGACGAGGTGGCTCTCGAGGCAGCCTGTGCCCGCGTCCGATACGGGCTCGTCGGAGATGCGAGCCTCGCCAAGAAGATCGGCGAGGCAGCTCGCTGCGCAGGAGTCAGCGACGCCTTGCAGCGCGTCGGGGCAAGCGCCATCGGGCGTGCCGGGCTGGCTACGCTCGCGGGGAAGGAATAGGGTTCCCGTCCAGAACAAGTCTCCGGACGACGATGCACCTGGCCCCACGGTGGGCGCCAAATGTCGGGTGGTAGGTGCGACATATGCCAACGGGTGGCTTATCATTGTGGGAGCCAATAAGACGTCGCCGGTGCCTGGAAACGGGATAAGCCAAAGACATGCACGCCGGCGAATCTTACCCAGCTTCGGGGCTCTCCGTGGAGAGAACACCACTACTGCTGCTCTGCGGGGTCTCCGCATGATCACTAAGTCAACAAGTAGCTACAAGAGGCTCCTTGAGCTGTTCCGTGAGAGGAAGAAGAAGGACACGGCTAGCTCTCCTCTTCCCTCTATGCGGTGTCTAAAACTCTAAGAGATCAAACCTTTGCATGGGTGCCCTGGGGGGTTTATATAGGCTTACCCCCAGGGGTACAATGGTAATCCGGCTGGGCGCGGGCCCGAGCCGTCAGTGTCTATGTTTGCCGGCTTCTTCGCCGGCTGTTGGGGCCCGCCGACTAGTGGGTCCCGCCGGCTGCCGGCTTCCTGGTCGACAAGCTGGTCCCACCGCTCGGCGGCCTTGTCGGGGGCTGGTTACTGTTGCCTCAGTCCTGATGACGAGGGCTTTGTCGAGGTAAGCATGGCTACAGTGCCGTCGCCTGGCGGCGATCACTGTAGCCTTACCTCATCTTGTCTCCTTAATGAGGCGCCTCCTTCGAGGGAGGGAGCTAGCCGGCTGTTGGGAGCCGGCCTTGTCTCAGGCCGACTGGGGGAGGCCAGGCCGCCTTCGGGCGTCTCTCTGTCCGAAGGGGCCCGCCGCCTGTGGGCCGTTCCGACAGCTCGTAGTGGGTGACGTTATGGTCAACATGGCAATAGTGCCACGCCGGACAGGTGATGGCCGCCCCATACGGCGTACTGTGGCCATGCGCGCTCCGGGATTCGGGGGTGGCAGACTTCACTGTAGCCACGCCCCGTCTCATCGCCGTTATGTGGGTGCAGAGATTGAGGATACGATCCTGGCCGCCTACTGGGAGGCCGGGCTCTTGGAGTCGGCCTTCTCATGGCCGGTTTTCTTGGAGTCGGCCTTCTCGTGGCCGGTTTTCTTGGAGTCGGCCTTCTCGTGGCCGGTTTTCTTGGAGTCGGCCTTCTCGTGGCTGGCTTTCCTCCTGTGGGTTTTAGGGTCGGACCACCTCCCGGTAGCCGGCTTGAGAGGTAGCCGGCCAAGGGGAAGCGGCCCCACGCCGTGGATGTTCGAAGGCCCGATCAGCTTGTAATTTTTCTAAAGAGCCGAGGGAGCCGGCTAGGCTACCCGTGGTCATTTACTCCAACACAGGCCGATGTGGCGGGCATGACCGGGCGTTTGAGGGTCATTTGAGGCATCCGTCTGGGTTGAGAAATCGTGACCAGTCAGTGACCGAGTGGCCTGTCCGGGTGTTTGAGTAGTGTTTGGGGTGCCCGGCTGTAGATCTGTAGATGCTCTAAGGAGTAGATTTTTGCTTGGGATGTTGGCGGCAAAGAGCAAACCCGCGCCTTTGGTCCACGACCATTTCGTTCCATCTTGGGCCAACAGCCCAACACCACATGCAGATCAGTGGCACCAGCAGGAATGCACGCCTCCACGATCCGCCTCACTCGTAGCGAACCAATCGCAGCACGCGAACTACCATCCCACGGATCACTACCTGGATACCAGATCTCGACCGTACAGGCACCATACATCCAACACTCCACGCTCATCTTCCCTCCTGAAAAAGTAAAACTCACGCACCTGCTCGGCGCTCGCCTTCTATTTAACGTCGCCCCGTCCCCTTCTTCCTCCTCACCCCCATTCCTCCCAATCCCCCAAACCTTCTCGGTGCTTATCAGTGCTTATGTGACATGTCCTGGTATAACCTTAACTGTTACTCCAGATCTAAAGCTTGGGAAAGACGGGGTTCTGTTGCATGTTGACCTGGCTAAAGGAAAGCGACGACTTGGTTGTTATGCTCTCGCACAAGCATTTGATCAAATTGGAAATGACTGCCCAGACATAGAAGACGTCCCTTACTTGAAAAAGGTCTTTGAGATTGTCCAAGAATTGCTCAGCGAACGTCTGATTTCTGTTGGTCATGACATTAGCGATGGTGGACTTATTGTCACCATTCTTGAGATGGCATTTGCTGGCAACTGTGGTGTTAGCCTCAACATAGAATTAAAAGATAATGACCTTCTTCAAACACTTTTTGCGGAGGAACTTTGTCTTGTAATTGAAGTGCATTTGGATCACCTTGATGTAGTGAAGCAAAAACTTCATGCGGCAGGGGTTTCTGCTAATGTGATAGGAGAAGTCACTGCAGCACCAGAAATAGAGCTGCTTGTCGATGGCGAGGTGTGCTTGAAAGAAAGTACTTTGGACCTCAGAGATTTGTGGGAGGAAACAAGCTTTCAGCTTGAGGAGCTACATCGGCTGAAATCATGTGTCAAGCTTGAGAAAGAAGGCTTAAAAAGCCGAACACCCTCATGGCATTTGTCTTTTACGCCCAAATTACAGACAAGAAACTAATGTCTGCATCCTCAAAACAGAAGGTTGCCATCATTCGTGAAGAAGGGAGCAACAGTGATAGGGAAATGTTTGCTGCATTCCATGCTGCTGGTTTTGAACCGTGGGATATCGCAATGTCGGATCTCTTCTACCAAAAGGCTTCTCTAACGGAATTCTGTGGGATTGCATTTGTTGGTGGATTTAGCTATACAGATGTTCTTGACTCGGCAAAAGGTTGGGCTGCATCTATCAGGTTCAACCAGCCCCTCATACAGTAGTTCCAGGAGTTCTACAATAGGGCAGACACATTCAGCCTTGGGGTGTGCAATGGGTGTCAGCTCATGGCTCTTCTTGGTTGGGTACCAAGACCGATATTGGAGGCTCGCTTGGTGCAGGTGGAGACATGTCCCAGCCAAGGTTCACTCACAATGAATCTGCCCATTTTAAATGTCGGTTTATCAGTGTGGCCATAGGGGATTCTCCTTCTATAATGTTCAAAGGTATGGAAGGCTCTACTTTGGGCATTTGGAGTGCTCATAGTGAAGGGAGAGCCTTCTTCCCAGATGAAAACGTCTTATCTGATGTTGTCAATTCAAATCTGGCTCCTCCGAGGTACTGTGATGATGCTAATAACGTCAAAGAGGTCTATCCTTTCAACCCTAATGGCTCTCCGCTTGGTATTACGGCCCTTTGCTCCCCCATTGGAAGGCACCTTGCTCTGATGCCACACCCGGAGTGTTCCTTTACGATGTGGCTGTTAGACAGGTGACTGGGACCAACCCAGTCAACCCACGACCCTCGCACGATCTGTGCATGTCCTGGCTTCAGTTGGGCGTCGCCTCTCCTATATGTACTCCTCTCTATAATCTGTTTGAATCAAGGAAAGCACTATTCCAATTATCATGGTATCAGATTCTCCCATGATCCTCTCCTAAACTACCAACGCCATGACGAACCCCGGCGACGGCAATGCCTCTCAGCCTGCCGCCGACGGCTCCACTCTTCCGGCCACCCACTCCACCACCCTCACCATCCCATCCCTCTCCTTTAGCGACACCATCACTGATGTTACTCCTTTCATTCCCATCGTTCTTGATCTCCATAGCCGCAACTACTACCACTGGCGTCACTTGTTCGAGATCCACCTCGGCCGTTGCTCGCTGCTGCATCACATCTCCGATGCATCTTCACCCGAGCCGCACAACTCTCGTTGGCTCAAAGACGATCTGGCCATCATCCAGTGGCTCTACACTCGCATCTCCACCGAGCTGTTCAACCTCGTCGTCAAGGACGGCGCCACGGCGCGCGACATCTGGACGGAGCTCCGACGTCTCTTCCAAGACAATCGCGATGCGCGCATCTCCGCCCTCAACACCGAGCCTCGCACGATCATCCAGGGCGATCGCCTCGTCGGCGTCTTCTGTCAGCAAATCAAGGCGATCGACGACGAACTCTGCGAACTTGGCGAAACTATTGGCGATCGCTCTCTTCTTCACGCCCTCATGGGCGGCCTCGACGAGCGGTTTGCCCAGCAGGCGTCGCTGATCCCGCTTCTCCGCCCTCTGCCGACTCTCTCCGAGGCAAGATCCATGCTGCAGCTCGAGGAACAAACACAGGCGCGCAAGACTGGCGCTCCCCGCCTCTTCCACACCACGGCGCGCCATGCTCCACCACCGGCGGCCCCCTCGCCGGCGCCGTCCGCCACGCAACCTCCCCTAGGATGGCGTCCCAGCCCCAACTACAAGGGGGAAGAATCCAGTCTACAGTCCACCCAAGCACAACTCGTCGGCATCTTCATCATCCTCTGAACCTCCACCACCGGCTCCCGCGGCGGCCCTGCACCCATGCCATCTGCAGCGCCTCCCTCGCCGGCTTCTTCAGCATGGCGCCCTTCACCAGATCCATGGACCGGGCTTGTTCAAGCCTGGCCCATGCCCTGGACTGCGCCTTCACCATATGGCGCTCCGCCCGCTTACAGTGGGGCTTGGGCGCCTGGCATGCGTCCATCTGTCGGCGCCCCTGGACTTCTCGGATCACGACCGCCGCCTCACGCCTACACGACTTATGCGCCTCTGTACCAGTCCACTCTGGCTCCAACAGCTGCATCTATGTACCCCTACGGCGCTCCTCCGATCTCCAGCTGGGACATGGCTGGTCCCTCCGCGCAGCCTTCTTCATCAACATACCAGCCTGCTGCCTCAACATCATCTTCAGCACCACCGGCCTGGGATCAAGCTGCTCTTATTGCTGCCCTGAATTCTCTTACCACACAAGACACAGGTAACGAATGGATCTTTGACTCTGGTGCATCCTCTCATATGTCAGCATCTAGTTGTACGCTTTCTTCCCTCCATCCCTCCATTCTTTTCCCCTCTATCACCATTGGCGATGGCTCCACGGTTCCTATTTCATGTGTTGGTTCCTGCACCATTCCCTCTTCTCGGTCACCCCTTCTTCTCCGTGAAGTATTAGTAGCTCCTGCTCTAATTAAGAACTTAATTTTCGTCCGTGTTTCTACAATTGATAATCAAGTTTCTGTCGAGTTTGATCCTTTTGGGTTGTTTGTGAAGGATCTCCACAGCAAGGCGGTGATAGCTCGGTTCAATAGCTCCGGAGATCTTTACACACTCCACGGCGCCTCCCCTCCGACTCCCCAAGCCATGCATGCCCCTGTCACCCTGTGGCATCGTCGCTTCGGCCATCCCAACTCCAACACCACGACCAAGCTCCTTCAAGACTTCCAGCTTCCGCACGTTCGAGACTCGCATGACTCCACGTTGTGTCCCGTATGTCAAATGGGCAAACATGTTCGCTTGCCCTTTGGCACCTCTACCAGTAGAAGTACTTTTCCTTTTGAGTTATTCCATTGTGACCTATGGACCTCCCCTATCCCTAGTGTGTCTGGGTTTAAGTATTATCTTGTACTCGTCGATGACTTCTCTCATTACATATGGACCTTTCCCATTCGCAATAAATATGATGTTCATGCTCTATTTGTCAATTTTCTGCGTTATGTATACACCCATTTTTCTCTTCCTATTCGGTTTTTACAATGTGACAACGGCCGCGAGTTTGACAATGCTCGCAACCGTGACTTCTTTCTTCACCACGGTATCCTCCTTCGTTGTTCGTGTCCTTATACTTCCTCCCAAAACGGCAAGGCAGAGCGCTCTCTTCGCACGATCAACGACATACTCCGTACCCTTCTCATACAAGCCTCCATGCCGCCCAAATTCTGGGTTGAAGCCCTTCGGCATGCCACATATCTCCTTAACATCCGACCCACCACCAAATCCCCTAAGACTTCCCCTTTCGAATCCTTATTTCATGCCCCACCACCATACGATAGCCTACGCGTTTTTGGTTGTCTCTGTTTTCCCAACCTCAGTGCCACAGCGCCTCACAAACTAGCTCCCCGTTCTTTGCCATGTGTCTACCTTGGCTACTCCGACTCACACAAAGGCTGTCGTTGTTTTGACTTGCACACCAGTCGTGTCATCATCTCTCGCCACGTCACTTTTGATGAAACAGTATTTCCCTTCTCTTCTCACTCATCGCCAGATTTTGCTGCCCCTCTCTCTACCACAAAAACCCCCAGAGCTTCTCACCAGACCAACGTGCATGGCGCCTCTGCTCCTGTTCACGTAGTCTCATCAACCATATCCCACCTGCCCGCTCCCACCAATCCAACTGCGTCAGCCACGCCCGTGCGCACCTCCTTTCCGGGCCCCATGCGCACTACCAGCCCTCCCCACTCCACTCCTCGGCCTGATCCCCATGCAGCCAATCGCTCGCCAGCTTCCCATGCAGCCAATCGCTCGCCAGATTTGTTTGCGTCTGCCACCGCCCCATCCACCCGCCTGCATGCATCGTCGTCTTCCTCCCCACACACCTTGCTCGACACTTCCCCTGCCTCTTCTTCTTCACCGCCCCCAAAACCATTGCCTCCCACTGTTGTTCCCGTCGCTCCTCCTACTAATGATCATAATATGCGTACACGAAGCAAAACAGGTTTTCGTCTCCCTGCAAAACGCCTGAATCTCAACGCCTCGCCCACTCCTATTTCCCCCATTCCCTCCTCTTACAAAGCAGCTCTTCTCGACCCCAATTGGTTTCTTGCCATGAAAGAAGAGTATGATGCTCTCCTCCTCAATGATACCTGGTCTCTCGTCCCTCGTCCACACGATGCAAATGTTGTTTCTGGCAAGTGGGTCTTTAGGCACAAATTCCACTCTGATGGTTCTCTGGCTAGGTATAAAGCGCGGTGGGTTTGTCGCGGTGATTCTCAGCAAGCAGGTGTTGATTTTGATGAAACCTTCTCTCCCGTGGTTAAACCTAGTACGATCCGTGTCGTTCTGAGCCTTGCCGTCTCCTCTTCCTGGCCCATTCACCAGCTAGATGTCAAGAACGCATTCCTCCATGGTTCTCTCAACGAGACTGTCTTATGTCGCCAGCCTCTCGGATTCGTCCATTCTTCCCTCCCTAATCACGTCTGCAAGCTGAACAAATCTCTGTATGGCCTCAAGCAGGCGCCCCGCGCGTGGTTTCATCGTTTCGCCACGTTCATTCGCACCATTGGTTTTCTTCCTTCACGTTCAGACTCTTCTCTTTTCATTCTCAAAACTGACAACCACACTGCTTACCTCCTTCTCTACGTAGATGATATTGTGCTCACAGCATCTTCTGATTCTTTTCTGGCCAGCATCATTCTCTCTCTACGCAATGAGTTTTGCATGACCGACCTCGGTCTTCTGCACCATTTCCTGGGGATTGCTGTGTCCCGTTCCTCTTCTGTACTCTTTCTTTCACAACGCCAATATGTACTCGATCTTCTTTCCAAAGCTGGTATGACTGAATGCCATCCTTGTCGCACACTAGCCGAAACAGGAACCAAACTTTCTTCCGATGGTGAACCTCTGTCCGATCCTACCTTATACCGCAGTCTCACTGGTGCACTACAATACATGACCCTCACTCGCCCAGAGATCACCTATGCCGTTCAACAGGCGTGTTTGTACATGCATGATCCCCGTCTTCCTCATTACAATCATGTCAAACGCATCCTTCGGTATCTTAAAGGCACTCTCAACCATGGTCTTTCCATCACAGCTTCTCCACCTACTTCACTCACCGCGTATTCTGATGCTGACTGGGCTGGATGTCCGGATACTCGCCGATCTACTTATGGTTATTGTGTGTACTTGGGTGATAACTTGATTTCTTGGTCGTCAAAAAGACAGCTCACTGTTTCCAGGTCCTCCGCCGAAGCCGAGTACAGATCTGTTGCACATGCGGTCGCCGAGACGGTTTGGCTTCGTCAACTCCTCAGCGAGCTGCACTGGCCACTTCATCAAGCCACCGTCGTCTATTGTGATAACATTTCTGCTGTGTACATGTCTTGTAATCCTGTGCAACACTGTCGTACTAAGCACATAGAGATAGACATTCATTTTGTACGCGAGAAGGTAGCTCTAGGTGACGTCCGTGTTCTGCATGTACCTACAAGTGCCCAGTTTGCTGACATCTTCACGAAGGGTCTTCCGACAGCAGCCTTCACCGACATCCGAGCCAGTCTCAACGTCGTCGCGCCCGCCGTTGACACTGCGGGGGGGTGTTAGGCAGGTGACTGGGACCAACCCAGTCAACCCATGACCCTCGCACGATCTGTGCACGTCCTGGCTTCAGTTGGCCGTCGCCTCTCCTATATGTACTCCTCTCTGTAATCTGTTTGAATCAAGGAAAGCACTATTCCAATTATCACTGGCAATACCCATGGTATCCCAAGGAGTGGCAGGTTGAGAAGGATGGTCCTAGTCCTTGGTTGCGCATGTTCCAGAATGCAAGAGAATGGTGTTCATAATGAAGGTAAACCAGACTCCTAAAACATTGTCACCTTTTTTTGGCTCCCTGTAGTTTTTTTTCTTACTTTTGGTTCCCTATAGTTAAGATCTCTGGCTAGTCCGTTAACTAAACACAGTTTGTTGCTCTCGTCTACATCTGAACCACTCATTCTGTAAATGGCGTTCTTGTTACTTTATGTTCTGGTAACTCTCCTGTTAGCTAGACCTTTATTGTAGTACTGTGTTAGCTTGAACACCGCTTTGTGCCTGAATTTTGTTATTTGACGCAGTGATAATTATTAGGCATCCAGGATCTCTCATGTTCTAGCTCAATGCTTCACTTCAATTTAGAAAGAATAAAACAATGGTGCTAGGGATTGTATTGTGTCCTCCTATGCATGAGGTCTCGTACAATACTGACATGAAATAAATATTTGCTTACCCTTCCCATCCTGTAACTTACAGGGACCAAATTGGTGGCCCGTCATTAGTAGAAACTGGCACATTTATCCCGGTTCGAGAGGCCCTTTAGCCCCGGTTCTGGAACCGGGACTAAATCCCAAAATCTTTAGTCCTGGTTCACTTACGAACCGGGATAGAAGGGGCTTCACATGGCTGCGGGGCATCCAGGCAGGAGGACATTTAGTCCCGGTTGGTAACACCAACGGGACCAAAAGACATCCACGCGTCAGCAGCTGGTAGGAGCTGGGGTTTTTGTTTGTTTTTTTAAAAGGGGGTTTAGGGGTTTTGGAGGGTTAATTTAGGGGTTTCATATTGTGTTAGCTAGTTAATAAAGAGAAGTGACCTCTCTTTATCTCCGCGCTTTATCGACGCTAGCTACTATACGTATAGAAAGAACTCGACACGCTTGATAGTAAGCAAATGAAGGAACCATTAAGTACACAAAATCTTCATGAACATATACAGAGAGAAGTGACCTCTCTTTCTACGAGAGATTGGTCGAACAACAAGTTTTCGTATATCTATCCGACGCTACTAGCTACATATATACAATATAAGATCTCTTACAATCCCTAACATCTAAGGTCAATTTCCACATGGTATTCTCCGGCTTTATGTATGACGTGGTCAAGAAAGAATCCCGCCAATTCCTCTTAAATTGCTCGTATGCGATCATGTGGTAGGAGTTCATCCTGCATCTGCCAGGTCTAATTTAAAAAAAGGGCCAATACATCTATAATACCTAAAAATAGTTCATCCTCACTAACCTATTTCTCTTGATATGCAATCTATCCACATCAGCACCTAGCCATGCCATCGTTCCATTTCTGGCTTACATGGGGGCCCCACCGCCGGAACAACAGCCATGTCATCAGTAGATCATGTCGCTGCCGCGCACAAGTTTTCTCCACTACGTTCGTTTCCTGCTGCATGTCAGCATGTGCACGATTGAGTCCGATAAAGCCTGGTCGCTGCGTTTTGCATGCTAGCTTCGCGGCCCAATAGTTGGCATCCGCATTTTTTATCATCCTAATTAACTCCAACTCCAATTGATTTCCCATCAATCTCTCCGTCTTCTAAAACCGGCGCCTTCTCTTCTTCTCCACCGAATAAATAGAGGACTAATATAATACAGAGATGTTCTATCCCACAAGGCCAAGTCAAACCAGTAGCGCTTCTACCCAAGAGTATTCAGGTTTTGCCCTTGAAGATTTACGCAAGACAAACGAATTTGAAGGCCACATGTTTGATGCCCGTACCCTACTGTTACAGCTTTAAAGAGATGTTCTAGCCGGCTGTCCGTGGGAGAAGATGCCTCTGCCGCTCAGTCAGACGGTCACAGCCTGCGGCTTCACCATCTTCTCGGCCATGTTCGGCATCTGCCCGTTCCTCGCCATCTTGCGTTCCCCATCACCCAATCCATCACGGTCTTAATCACATGGTACGCTCGCGCCTCACACGCCCTACCTCGGCATCTGCTGCCGCCTGGATTTGATCTCTCTATCGCACAACATTTGTGTAGGTACGAAGGTGAACCGATGGGAGGCGAAGTAGATGGTGGGGCTTGCCGGGATGCTGGACGTCGTTTTCCACCATCTTCACCGTGCTCGCTGACCCATCGGCCTACATGAATGGTTCAGCAGCCCCATATTTGCCACGGTTACAATCTTCGCCTGTGTGGTTAGCGTGGGTTCTCTCTAGATTGTTCTAGGCGTTGAAACTTTTGGATCTTTTCATATTCGATCATCGATCAGATGAGAAGTACCCTTTTTGATAAATTTGATAAACTTACATCAATCAGTTCATTTCTTGGATATCTTTGTTTTAGTAGAGACCTAAAGATGGTACACCCATGTTCAGTTACTGATTAAAAGTACTGTACATGTGAGAAGAAACAGTGAGCAACTAACTACTCTCTTATCTCAATCCCTGATTACCTCTCTCAAATTGATATGCACCCAAAGTATTTTTCTTGCTTCAAATGCATGGTAACTGATTGGTTTACTTCTGTCTTCCGTAGTGGTGGATGCGAGGAATTCATGAGTCACTGATGTTTCTGGGACAACTAAAAGGTTCCAGTCGGTGACAAGTCCACATATATTACTCAAGCCAGATGATGATTAATGGTGCAATAATAGCTCTTCGGTGTTTAAGTAACTATGCATTGTGTTATTTGTCGCATTAAGAAAAGTGTACCAGGCGTTAGCTGAATGTGCCGGTCCAGATCAAGAGACGCATTGCACCCTTTCTCATCCAAAAGAAACTTTTTAAAGTCCAACAAAGGAAATGGAAAAATGCGGTACTATTTTGCTCTCATCCTATTCATTTTACTACTACAGTTTGAATAGTATAAGAAGGTTTAGCACAACAAATTTTTCTTGGTGTGCTTTCTCTTTGCAAAACCTATGAACTGTCCTAATATATAAGACCCAGATCAAGAACAAATTCACAAAATTCCTTTTGTATAGTGAAATTTCTAAGCTTCTATTTTAACTATTGTCGATCGTACACACAACATGATTCTCTTATCCATAGTTTTCCAAGATTTATATTCTCACATCTTGGATACGAGTACAACCAATGCAATCTTTGTGTGTTCCTTTAATTTCACCTGATTATGCAGTGAAAAGTGCAATCAAGAACCAATATTATAATGATGACATAGTCTGCTGTTTATACCCACAATTATTATTTTAATGTTGTAAGATATTGTTTTAGTAGTAGCATTTTTAGCTCGATAGTTGAAGGTCAGCAGTCGCTCATGTATTCTAAAGTTTGTACGTACTGTAGTTTCGCTAACAGAAATTATTTTGACTTTTTTCTGGGAATAAAGCCTAATTCGACTTTACCTTATAATGAGCAGGTTTTATACAACATTGGCCCATACTCTTTTTCTGGTGTACATTAGTGTCATTCTCCTATGATGCGATGCAATACACTATTAATTGGAGCATCTTATGCCTTTGGTTGCATTAGTCCAGTTTCATGGGCCTGATGCTAGAACCATGTAACAAGCGACTTTCAGCTTTAGTAAATACCCAACTATGCATGCGCAGGGTACATGATTTCTGGGCATGGCACGAAGAGAGCCGTGGGCTGTTTTCAGTAAGGTCGGCTTATCGCATGGTTCAGCGCACAAAACTTAGCCGGGAGCAGTGGCTGGACGAGCAAGGCGGGGCTTCGACGCTGCAGAATGAGGGCGGGCACTGGAGCAAACTATGGCATATAGAGGTCCCGTCGAAGCTGAAAATATTTCTTTGGCGGCTAGCGAGGCGTTCCATGCCGACCGGGCAGCTGCTGAAGCACAGAAATATGACCACCGAAGATAAGTGTCACCTTTGCGGAGCGACAGATACATGGAAGCACGCCTTCCTCTCGTGCCCAGTGTCTGCAGGGGTGTGGGCACTAGCACCGGAGTCACTGGTTATGCACCTGGTTGATAGGCAAGAAGATGGATCCAGGGAATGGCTTTTTGCACTTCATGATATTCTGGACAGTGAGGCTTTCGTGCGGCTAACCGTAACTCTTTGGGCCATCTGGGGAGCAAGGAGAAAAGCGATATATGAGGACATTTATAAATCCCCGAATAACATCGATGGTTTCATCACAAACTACCTTTCAGAACTCCGGGCTATCAAAGCAACTGGTCGACAGCGCACAGTTCCACCAATTCCAAGACCAAGGAGATGGCAGCAACCAGAAGAAGGAAGTATGAAGATAAATGTTGACGCGGCAGTCTCGAACCGTGCAAGACATGGGGCAGTGGGGGCGATTTGCAGAAGCTCGGAGGGAGACTTTTTGGGAGCTTCAGTGATGGTATTTAAACATATTATGGATCCAACGACCCTCGAAGCAATGGCAGTAAGGGAAGCTTTAGCTCTAGCAGATGATCTATACCAGAGGCGGGTACATGTGGCATCGGACTGCAAAGTGGTGGTAGAGGAGTTGAAGAGAAATAACTCATCAGCTTATGGAGCTATCTTATGTGAGATCAAGAGTCACTCTTTAGATTTTGATTTTTGTAAGTTTAGTCATGAGTTTAGGAGCTCGAATGTCGAAGCTCACAACGTAGCGAAGTTTGCTTTATCTCTCGGTGTGGGCCGCCATGTGTGGTTGGGATACCCGGGAGATCTTCCATCCGTCCCTGTAAACATTGTGACGAATTAATAAAAACTTCGCGAGGTTGTCTCAAAAAAAAAGTAAATACCCAACTCTGATGAAATAATAGTAGTAGAATGCATTGGCTGTAGATCTACCAGTTTGGGTCGCCGGCTGAGTTGAAGTAGGTATCATGCCTCTCATTGTTCCTTTCTATGACACATTCTCTTGAAGTATAAATTGATGAGCTAACTTAATAATCATCTATCGAGGATGTATGCGTGCCATGTGTTCCATTATACAGATGTAAAGTTGACAGTGAGTGAACAGATTTGTTTCACTTGGGAAGATAAAATATGAACACAACTTTGATTACATTTTCCCCACTGTTGGGTACCTTCCTTTTGTGTTGCACCCATCACTGTATTGTCCTCATTAATGCTATATTGGTCTTTGCGGATGTAAGTTGAGTTCATCTCTCAAAAAATGCTAAGAATGGACTCATAAAGTAAGTAAATTTCAAATTGAACTATTCAATTTCATGGTAAATAAATATTTACAGTAATTTCTATGTGGATGTTCCTGCAACAACGGTTGCTGCAGGGAATTGTCTAGTGTATATATGAATGAAACTCAACACAAATGATGGTAATAAAATAAAATCATTCCCGTCCCCCAACGTACTTGATATTATTTTTCAGAATAGCCAGCTGAGAGGTCGCCTTGTAGATGAACTCGCAAACGTGGTATCCACAAAAATCATTCCCGGCTTCCTGCCACAAGCACTTTATGAGAAATATAGTTCAATCAAACTGATAATCAAGCATGACAAATGGTATTGATGAAACTAGAATCCATGGGTGATGCGCGCAACTAGCTAGTAGTACTTATTTTCGGGTGTGTAAATCGCAGCTCCCTCGGCGGTCTCGGAACAATTCCGGTGAACTCTTTCCAAACCCTGGCAGGCAAAGAAAATAATTACTTGATATCAGGAAACGAACAAAGTTGCCGATATGGTGCGATAATGATCGATTGAACTTACTTCTGGAGCATTTCAGTCATGTCTGCATAGTCCTGGGGATCTTTTCGTCTCGAGTCTAAGACAGTTACTACTCCCCGGTCAAGCTTAATCTCTAGCAGAATAAAGTGGAACCTGCGCACGCATGCATAACTCATCAATTACATTATTATAACCTCGAGTAAGGGAAACCGAATATGCACAAGACAATAACACTCACTTGAAGTTGTAAGGAAAGAGTATTTTCTCTTTGTTTTGATTTTTAAGCAACGATTGTAGCAAGTTGTCCTCTGTATTTGTGACTCTGTTATTAACCGTCCATTCATGTATGATATTTGGGTTAATGAACCCAATGTCATAGATTTGTGCTTTTCTGCATTCGACGACCTTCAATCTGCATAATATAGTGAGGATAATTATATATACATGGAATGAAAGAGCTGAGCTATATATAGAAACTTAATTATAGAAGTAGTACTTACAGACAGTAGCAAGTCACGAGTTGTTTGTCGAGGGCCAATTGATTGTATAACTAGAATAACTCCACAAATTCAACAGGCAACAACTCAGTTCCAACGAGGTCGTGCTCCTCTTTAATTCTCAGCATCAAAGTATCCTTCCCAGACTCGTTGCAGGTTTTCATGTACCATTCATGCAATCTTCACATCATCGTTGTTAGAGTAGGATGATCAGGTATCTGAATTCGTCCACCTCCATTGTTTCAAACTCTACATCATCGCTCAGGTA
>LR880966.1:711444752-711456016 GCA_904067115.1 Aegilops sharonensis
GCCTGTTCGCCAAGCTGGGGAATTTTTTCCCCACTTCTTCGTTCTGCTAACCTTGCATCACTGGAAGTACTTCCCGACCGCCGTGCATTCATATGTCTTTTTAAGACGGCGGACATAGTTGGAATCCGGTGGGGGCGGTGGTGGTCGCTTCAGGGAATCGATAGTGCGCTTCACTTTCACTGGATCTATCATCTCCTTCGGAGGTGGAGGTTTCTTTGCAAAAAAGTCCCTCATTTCGACAGCACAGATTTCCTTGTTTTCCTTGTCGGTCTTCTCATATGGTAACTTTTCCAGAGGTTTGAGAGATGGACCGTATCTGAATTGCCTCCCCCTCTGCTTGTATTGCTAGCCGCCGAAGCGGCAGCGTCTATCTTCTATCGTTGCTGACGAGGCGGAGAAGGAGGAGGAGTGCTCCGACGCGCCGGAGGAGCCGGAGTGGCGGTGTCTGTCTTCCACCGTTGCTGACAAGGCAGAGGAGGAGGCGGAGTGCTCCGACGCGTTGGAGGAGGCGAAGGAGGAGGCGGAGTGCCCTCAGGCGTCGGAGGAGGCGGAGTGCCCTGATCACTCGCCGGAGGAGGAGGAGGAGGCGATGTGCCCTAAATCGCCGGAGAGAGCAGGAGGAGGAGGCGTCCAGTTTGGAGCCTTGATGTACTCCTTCCTCCATAGACATGTACTCCTCAAAGCATAAACCAGTAGATTCTCCCCTTCACCTGTAGGGTGGCCAAGCTCCAGCTCCTCATATCCCTTCATTATTTTATCCATCATCACAACATCATAGCCATGTGGAATCGGATAGCAGTGAAAAGTTCTGTCATCTTGAGGAGGTGCCACAGAGCCGACAACTACCTTCAAAGTCAGGTTCTGCCAGTTCATCATAAGATCGCAATGCTGGGCCTCCGTGATAGTATCCACGGGGTAGCGAGGAGCCATGAAATCAGGCTGAACGAGCTTCATGGAAGCCACATTGCTTCTCCACTGAGATGGTGGGGTAGCTTTGTGCCGTTGAGATGGTTGGCCGGCAGCTACAAATTCCTCTAGCTTTACTAATCTTGCATTGAACTTCTGCATTTTGCTCAGCTCCGCTTTCCTCTTTCTCTCTTGGTTGTGTAACCGCGTGCGCTTGGAAACCCAACTACCCACGGAACGGAGCCTGGTGTGCTCATGTTCATCCAGGGTGCTCAGGATTCCCGAGGGCCTTAGTCGGCTTGTCCTTCTCTCTGTCGGGAATGAGCGTCCCTTCCTGCGCTGCGGTGATATAATCCTGAAGCTTCTTGATGGGTATTACAAGTTGCTCGTCTATCCAACGACATTCCCCTGTTTCTGGGTCCAAAGTTCCCCCAACCCTAAAGAACCAAGTCCTTAAATGGTCTGGCCAGTTCAATGTCGCTGGTTGGACCCCTTTAGCAAGCAGGTCTTGCTCAGCTTTGTTCCACAACGGCCGGGCTTTGTAGTAGCCACCTGACCCCATGTGATGGTGATACTTCTTCTTTGCAGCATTTTTCTTGTTTGTCTCTGACCTTTTCTTACCCTTCTCTGAATTCTTGTGGGCCAAAAATGCGGGCTAGTGATCTCTTATCTTCTCATATCGGCCGGTGAATTCTGGAGTCTTCCCTTTGTTGACAAACTTTGTGTTCAACTCTTTTTCCAGTTCCTGAATAGATCTGCCATCTTCTTAAGAGCACACGCCTTGACCTTTGGCTCTATAACTGGCTTATTCGGATCCCCCCGCTGGCGGTAGCGTGAAATTTGCCTTCAGCGAGGTCCAAAGATCATCTTTCTGCCTATCATGGACATAAGAAACTCCAGGGTCGTCCTTACTCTTATACCATTGCTAGATGCTGATCGGGATGATGTCCCTAACAATAGCTCTGTACTAAGCAACAAATGCGTCCTTGGTCCGCTTGGGCTCAATCGGTTGGCCATCGTCCAAGATTTCTATGATCGTGAACCTTTCATCCTGGCGCAACCGTTTCTTCGGGCCTCGTCTCGTTACGGAAGTTTGGCTCGATCCGGAGGGCTATAAAAGAAGAAAGAAGCGTTAATATGTGTACATACCAAAACAATTAATGCATCAATTAGTCAGCACAGGCTTAATTAATATATATACCTCGCCGTACTTTGCAACAGCTCCCTCCTCCGTTCGGTCACCAGAGTCGTCATCATGGTCTCCTTCTTCCTCCGCCATTCGGTCACCGGAGCCGTCATGATCTCCTTCCTCCTCCATTCTTGGATTACCAGAGTTGTCATCCTCTCCTTCCTAACCATCGGTGTCATTGAGGAACTACAAGACATCAGCTCCGTCGCGGATTATATCCCCCAACAACTCTTCTTGTTCTAAGTCTCTGTCCATAGTTTATGAAAATATTACAACATGGCAATATATTAGTGGCAAACATAGACCTAGCTAATATCACAACAAGGGATCATATGCATATATGAGCAATGGATTAGTTGCAGACCGCCTCTCTCATGCATGTCTGATATCCCCCCTCATGTCAAAGTTATCGGGTAGGGGCGGGAGGGGGTAGGAGATCGACAACACTCTTTCTTCTAGGGTTTGGGTGGCCTCGAGAGTTGGTCGGGCGAGCGGACCGGGAGTAAATTTTGAATGTATGAGTCTTTTAACTCATTTTGAATATATGAACATTTTAACTTAGTAACTCGATAAATTTTGACTATATGTTGAATTCCCGAGAGTTAGGGGTGTTCTAACGCGGCACTACACGATATATAGGTGAAGGGGGATAACATCCGGGAATGTTCAGACAATTGAACCGGAGGGGGACTCCTCCCCCTCATGTATGATGAGTTTTTACTCCCTCTCCCCCATGAAACATTCATCGAACAAACTTAGGCCTCCTTTGGTTTAGAGGAATCTTGTAGGAATTTCATAGGATAGGATTTCTATTGGAAAAAATCCTTTAGAGCCCTTTGGTTTGTAGGAATGGAATCCTATTCCTATGGAGGAATTCTTCCTATCCTCCACATTTCATAGGAAAATAAACATTAGCCTAGACTCAATGGAAAAAATCCTATGATGTGAATCAAAGGGCATCTCCTTTCCTATTCCTACTCATAGGATTTGAGATACATGTCATCTCATTTCCTATAACTTTCCTATTCCTACGATTTTCCTACCCTATGAACCAAATGAGGCCTTAATATGAGTTTTAACAGAAAACATTCATCGAACAAAATTATGACATAAAAAATTGACCAAGTTTTCATATATCATCATCATCATCTAGTACAAAAAAAATTGACCAAGTTTTCAAATATATATCATCATCATCTACTACAAAAAAAAATTGACCAAGTTTTCATATATCATCATATCGTCATCATCATCTACTACAAAAAAATTGACAAAGTTTTCATATATATACTACAGAAAAAATAGAGTTTTTTGTGAGCATTGCATAATGTTCATCCATCCATCCATATTCAAAATTTTCATCCATCCATCCATCCATATTCAAAATGTTCATATTCTATGATATCACCACAAAAAATTCTATGAACATAAAAAATCCTAACTTTTGCATATTCTTTGCATATGAACAAACAAACATTTTCTTTTTTCTTAAATGTAACTTTTGCATATATGAACATACATACATAAAAAAGTTTGAACAAAAAATAGACTTTTTGTCAGCATTACATAATCTCCAATATTTTTCTAAAAATGCAAAAAAGATCATATACACAGCATTACATAATCTCCAATATACAGAACATATATAGAGCATCAATAGTCTCCATTACATTGGAGGCGACGGCGAGATCGGGGACGACGACGATGGTTGGCGGCGGTGCTTACAGGTGGCGTGCGGGGACGGCGATGAGAAGGAAAGGGGAGGAGGCAGGGGCTCACAGCATGGTCGTAGGGAATGGCAGCGGGCTCGTGGAGGGGTCGAGGTCGCCGGAATCTGTGGTGGCAGTGACGAACGGTGTTGGGGAAGAAGGGGTCTCGGGCGCCGGCGTGGTGCTTCCCTGGGCAAACGAACGGGCAGAGGTGACGAGGTCGAGCGCGGGAAGGCTTCCGGGACGGTTGGAACGGTGAGAGGAGAGCAGCGCGTCGGGGCAGAGCAGGGCGAGGGCGTCGACGACGAAGATGAGGCAGGGCGCGGCGATGGGAGAAACTAGGGTAAATTCGTAAGTGTTGGCTTATATAGCCACATCTTTAGTCCCGGTTTGTGGCACGATCTGGGACCATTGCCCCCCTTACGTGGGTATTGGTCCCGGTTGGTGCCACCAACCGGGACCAAAGGTTGGTATTGGTCCTGGTTGGTGCCACCAACAGGGACAAAAGGGGGGTGCTGCCCGGGTCCAAAAGTTTAGTCCCACCTCGCTAGCTGAGAGGGCTCGGGAGTGGTTTATAAGCGCTGCTGCGCCAACCCTCTCGAGCTCCTCTCAACTGCAGGCTTATGGGCCTAATTAATCGCACACTCCTCTGCCCGTTGGCCTACTGGGCTACCGCGGGCCTGAATCCTGGCCCAACTAGCTAATTGGGTTTCTTGTCGTATTCAGGCCATCACTACTAGGAAAATGCTTACACATAGTAGCATAGTAGTAGCACTGTAAAATAGTAACCACTGCTGCTATTTAGCACTAGCGCTTTTCCTGGAAAGTGCTACTAGTAAGAATGTAGTAATAGCGCTGGGAAGCAAAAATGCGCTACTACTATGTGGGACCAGACGAGGCCACCGACGGTTGCTGGAGTTGTAGCGCTGTACAGAAACAAGCACTACTACTAAGAGTCGGTCATGCCAAAACTATATATATGACTTTGAAGCATGCATTATTTATTTTATAACCTTTTGTTGTTATACCGTGTAGTCGGTCATGAAGGTGAGTGGATGGAAGGTGGAGCGGTACATGCAATCCGCGGTGATGGACATGTATGCAAATAATCGGACTAGGATTAGATGTACGTGTGCAAGATGCAAGGAAGGAGTCCTTTTGGACCCTTTTGATCATGGCACTTTGAAGGCGCACCTGCTGATGAATGGTTTCAGGGATGGCTATACTCGGTGGATAAGTGAAGAAGAAGATGAGGAGGAGGAGGACGTCCACATGGCAGGGAATAACGACATGGGGCTAGACGAAGAGATGACCGATCGACATGAAGATGATGGCGCCAGACATGTCGGCGGGGAACAGTCCAGAAATGACGATGACGGCAGAGAAGATTCTGGACACGGCGAAGAAGAGTCTGGACATGGCAGAGAAGAGGCGGCAGTCACGCCATAGTCTTGGATGCTACTAAGTGCAGTCGTGCAGGACCCTCATGTTCGTGACCTCCTTCACAAGAGTATGACTAGCGAGAGGGCTGCTTCTAGAGAGGAGGCCAAGCTGGCACAACTTGAAGTAGACTCGAGGACTCCATTGTATGACGGTTGTGATCCTGAGGTGACCCGCTTGAGTTTTAGGCTCAAATTTCTAAAGACGAAGGCCAAAAACAAATGGACAGACAAAAGCCTCGATGAGCATTTGAAGTATCTACATAATAAAGTTCTTCCCGCGAGGAACCTGTGTCCTACTAGTGTCAAGGAGGCCAAGAAAATCGTTTGCCCTTTTGATTTGCCGCACATTAGGTACCACAGATGCATCAACGATTGCATCATTTTTTGGGGGGAGCACGCGGAAAAAACCAGATGTCCAGTGTGCAATGCTTCTCGATACAAGAAGGCAAGAAAGAAAGCTCCTCAGAAAGTTGTATGGTACTTTCCAATCACTCCCCGTCTCCAGCGGTATTTTGTAGATCGTAAGTAAGCAAAGCTCATGCACTGGCACGTGGAGAGGAAGATGCCCGATGATGGAGATGATCCAAGGCTGAGACACCTCGTAGATGGTAGCCAGTGGAGAGCATTCAATGCCGTATATGGATTTGCTGAAGAAGATCCAAGCAACATCGTGCTTGGTGCGAGTACCGATGGCATGAATCCGTTTGGAAACCAGAACACCAACCACAACACATGGCCCGTCTTTGTATGGATGTACAACCTCCCCCCATGGAAGTGCATGAAGACAAAGTGCATACACATGAGCATGCTGATTCATGGGCCGAAACAACGGAGAAATAGTATTAACCTGTATATGGGGCTTCTGCAAGGGGAGCTAGGCACGTTATGGAAAACACCGGCATGGACATGGGACGCCAGCAAAGGGGAATATTTCCATATGAGAGCCGCGCTGATGACGACGGTGCACGACTATCTCGGTTACGGGTACACCTCAGGCTAGGTGTGCCACGGATACTGTGGATGCATGAGGTGCATGAATGATAGAACGTCTCAGCAGGTTATGTCAACCAAAGATGGTGGGTCCGGGAAAATTGTGTACATGGGGCATCATAGATGGCTCGAGAAGGATGACCCGTGGAGAAAGTGTGGAGATCTATTCAATGGGTTGGCTGAGCTTCGAGGACCTCCATGTAAGAGGAGCGGCGCCGAAATCGACGAGTTGTTGAGAAACTGGGAACAATGCCCCGCGCCGGGAAAGATCAAAAAGGCGCCGAAGCCGCTGCTGAAGGTATGGAAAACGAGGTCTGTCTTCTGGGACTTGGAGTACTGTCCCAATCATGGCACGCCTCATTGCTTTGATCAAATGCATATTATGAAGAATGTCCTCGAGAGCTTGCTTGGCACACTGATGAACATGCCGGAGAAGACCAAGGATGGGCCGAAGCAAGGAAAGACTTGGAAGATTTGAAGATTAGGAAAGAGCTCCACCGTAAAAAGGCGATGGAGGAGACGGAGACGGAGGCGGAGGAGGGGGAAAGGGGCAGAAAAGTCAACAAGAAGGAGGAGAATTATTGCCCCCCTTCTTGCCTCACCTTAATTGCGAAGGAGGTCGATCAATTCATCAAGTGCCTTATGGGAATCAAAGCCAGTTCCGATTACTGTGGGAAGATAAGCAGATTTCTAGACCCCAAGAAGAAAAGGTTCAGCAGAATGAAGTCTCATGACTGTCACATGATGATGACGCAGATACTCCCGGTTGCCACTAGAGGGATAATGGACAAGCACGTCCATGACACGCTTACTGGTCTCTGCAACTTATTCGACCTTATATCTCAAAAGTCCATAAGTGTGAAGCAGCTCCAAAGGCTACAGGAAGAGATCGTTGTCATACTATGTGAGCTTGAGATGTACTTCCCGCCCGCGTTCTTTTACGTCATGGTGCATCTGTGTGTCCACATCGTGGACGACATCATCGACCTCGGGCCGACATTCCTTCACAGCATGATGCCGTTCGAGAGGATGAATGGGGTCATCAAAGGATTCGTTCGTAACATGTCCCGTCCCGAAGGGAGCATCGTCTAGGGGTATCTGACGCATGAGTGCGTCTCCTTTTGCGAGAATTATATAAGCGTCAGAGACCCTGTTGTTGGTTTGCCCGTCAATAAGCACGATGAGAAGCTCGAAGGAGATGGTCACAACAATGGCCGGAGGGGATTGCACGTGGACTAATCGGATCGACGGAACGACTTTGACAGGGCTAACTTAGTAGTGCTACAACACCTAGATGTGGTAGATGATTATGTGGCACACACAAAGAAAGCATGGCAAAGAAGTACCATGATAAAGGGATGCTCAAGACGGACAACGAAGTTACTGTAGAGCACAACGCCACTTTCTTGCGTTGGTTCAAAGAGCAAGTTCTTGAAAATCCCCCGGAAGAGGGCAGTTCGGACGGATTGCTCATACATGCCTTAGCACATGGCCCCGCGCCCAAGCTCGCGACCTATCAGTCCTACGATATCAATGGGTACACGTTCTACATGGAAGCCAAAGACATGGACAGTGAGTACCAGAACTCCTGGGTGACAATTCAATGTGTGACTAACGCCAACGGCACAACTGAAAGATTCTACGGAAGGGTCGAAGAGATCTGGGAGCTTGACTATGCTGGAATGCACGATGTGATGATGTTCCATGTCAGATGGGCCAAGGATGTCGTAAGAGAAAACAAGTATTTCACCACCATGTCTATACCCGACGCGAAGAGCACTCCCATGAACGTCAATGTCATCGCCAAAAATGAGCCATGGGTACACGCTAAGCACGTGACACATTGCTTCTTCATAATCGACCCGGCCAATCACAGCCGTGTTGTCGTGAGGAGATCCAAAAGGAGCATCGTCGGAATGGATGGAGTCGCCAACGAGGAAGACTACGACCAATACGGCAACCCAATAAGGGAAGATGACGATGACGATGAAGCATACGTGAAAAGAAGAATCAATAATACATTACCTAAGAAAGATCGTAATCCAAGGCTCCGGAAAAGTCACAAGGAGGCGCTCAATTACTCGGCAACTATCGGATGTTGGGTTCCGGCAGACCCTTAAGGTTCGAACTCTAGGGTGCGCACGAAGATCTCTCCCCTACCGATCTACGTCCGATCGCCTCGTGGGATCTAAGCTAAAAACGATGAACAACACGAGGGACACAAGATTTATACTGGTTCGGGCCACCTTTGTGGTGTAATACCCTACTCCAGTGTGTGGTGTGGTGGATTGCCTCAGGGGCTGACGATGAACAGTACAGGGGAAGAACAGCCTCGCGAGAGGTGTTCTTGAGCCGGTGCGATGAACTGCTTGGGTGAGTTCGATCGCCTCTTTCTCTCTGGCTAGGGTTCTATCAGATGCCTTCTACGGTGGTGGCTAGCTCTATTTATAGAGGCCTTGGTCCTCTTCCCAAATATCGAGCGGGAAGGGCGCCAACAACGGCCTTTTCGAAGGGGAACATCTAGTACAAGTTATCCTGACTAAAGTTGGTCTTCGGCTGCCAAAAGCACTGGCGATGACGCCGTCTTGGGCTCCACGGTGACCTCCATCCTGTCGCTCCGCTGGCCTTGGTCTCGTTGCACTAAAATGAAAACCTTTGCCTGATGCCTCGGTACTCCACGCCTGTGCTTGCCCCCTTTGCACCAAAGAGGAAACAAGGACACTGCGCAGGCCGGCGCCCGCCTGGCGCCCGCCTGGTCTCGGTCGTCATGGCTTGCGTCACGAGCACCTCGCGAGGTACCCCGCCTTGATCTCTCTGCCTCCTCGCGAGCCTGCCTGGCGAGGCCGTTCCTGAGAAAGCCTAGCGTTGTCCGCCCCGTGAGGCTTGGCCCCTCGCGAGGGTCTTGTGTCTTGTGCTGATGAAGATGGGCCGTACTAGGCCACCACTTGAGCCATGCCGCAGGCCGCAGGTAGGCAAGTCTGGGGACCCCCGTTCCCAGAACGCCGACAGTAGCCCCCGGTCCTAAGGCGTGCTCGGGCTTCGCTTAGCGGAGAAGCGAAGGGGCAAGTGCGGAGCGCCGCGGGCCCCATCAGCCTGCGGCCTTGGGTGCCGCGTGGCGGTTGATTGGACATGGGCGTCTTCGCTTCCCCACGCTGCTTCGGCAACTGCTCGACTTGACAAGTCCCTGCATGCAGAAATGGGTCATGATTACCTGAGATCATGGAGGCCGACGGTTGGTCTCCTTCGGACTGTAAGTACGGACGGGGCGAGTGCTCCCGCAGTCCATCTCTTCCTGCTTCTCTCCTTCTTCTTCATCGCCCTTGCTCCATGTCGGTGTCAAAACCGGCGGATCTCGGGTAGGGGGTCCCGAACTGTGCGTCTAGGCGGATGGTAACAGGAGACAAGGGACACGATGTTTTACCCAGGTTCGGGCCCTCTTGATGGAAGTAAAACCCTACGTCCTGCTCGATTGATATTGATATTGTGGATGTTTACAAGAGTAGATCTACCACGAGATCAAGGAGGCTAAACCCTAGAAGCTAGCCTATGGTATGATTGTAAGGGTTGTTGTTCTGATAGTCCTATGGACTAGAGCCATCCGGTTTATATAGACACAGGAGAGGGCTAGGGTTACATAGAGTCGGTTACAATGGTAGGAGATCTACATATCCGTATCGCCAAGCTTGCCTTCCACGCCAAGGAAAGTCCCATCCGGACATGGGGCGAAGTCTTCAATCTTGTATCTTCATAGTCTTGGAGTCCGGTCGATGATGATAGTCCGGCCGATGATAGTCCGGCCGATGATGGTAGTCCGGACATCCGGACACCCCCTAATCCGGGACTCCCTCAGTAGCCCCCGAACCAGGCTTCAATGACGATAAGTCCAGCATGCGTGTAGTCTTCGGCGTTGCAAGGCGGGTTCTCCTTCAAGTCCTTCGTACCTGCCGAACAGTGTCCAGCTTCCTCATCAATGTTGCGCGTCTTGGCTTCCACGCCCAATAATGGCCTTCTTCCACGCGTCGCGCGAATGTGAAAAGCCAGGGTGTCTTTTATGTTTTACCCCCTAGTTGTGCGAACAATCTGCCTATAAGGGAGGCAAGAATCCAGATCCAAATCACCATCTTCCTCTCGCAAATACTCATTGGAGCGCTTTCGACCAAGAACCCATTCCATCATGGACCGTCAACGCGGCTCCTCTTCTCGCGCTCCCGGCCCTTTGCCAGGAGATTGGAGGAGATGCTCTGTTCCACACAACGAGCTGGTGAAGCTCCAAATGAGGGGATATCTCCCTCCGGCCTTCATGGTTCCGGTTCGAGCCGGGCTGGCCACCTACAAAGGTGGGAAGCAAGCGGAGGTCACCCCAAATCCCAACAAAGGGGAGCGGGTATGCTTCGTCCCCTATTTGATAAGGGGGCTCGGATTTCCTATACATCCATTCCTCCGTGGGCTCCTGGAGTTCTATGGACTCCAGCTTCATCACCTCACGCCCGCCTCAATCCTGCATATTGCGGGTTATGTAGCTCTTTGCGAGCTTTTCCTGGGCGTCGAGCCCCACTTCGCGCTGTGGAAGAGGTTGTTCTGCCTTGTACCCCGCTCTCACGAGGGGTCCATATATCAAGTGGGCGGCGCCGAAATATGGCGCATTGCCGGGACCGGATATCCATCCGGAACCCCTAAGAAGGCGCCTGAAGACTGGCCTTCGGAATGGTTTTATATAGAAGACGCTCCGCTGCCGGACCCTGTTCGGATCGGCCTCCCGGAGTTCAGCAATGCTCCTCTGAAGAAACGCCTTAGTTGGCGTCCGCGGAGCCCCCATCTGGAGGAAGACAAGAGCGTCCATTATTTGATGGGCCGAATAAGGTTACTGGCCCATGCCGGGTTGACCATGATTGGAATCATGGCAACATGCATTACGCGGGGGGTGCAGCCACTACAATACAGGGGCCACCCCATGTGGGATTTCAACGGGGAGGACGATGCCACCCGTCATGGCCGCAAAGGGCCGGATTCGGCCGAAGATCTGGTGAC
>LR880966.1:711462046-711482890 GCA_904067115.1 Aegilops sharonensis
TGTTTATAATGTCGTTAAGTGGTACTTCAGAGGCCACTGTTATCGAACACTCTTGAAAGTAGTGTCGGAGCTTCCGGGATGCCATGAACACCGCGTATGCTATCTTCTGATAGTGCGGGTAACGGGACTTGCAGGGGGTTAACACAGTGGATACGTAGTATACTGGTTTTTGAAGAGGGAATTTATGCCCTTCTGTTTCTCGTTCGACGACGAGTACCGGGCTTACAACTTGATGCGTAGCTGCGATGTATAACAACATTGGTTCGCCCAGGTTGGGCGCAGCCAGGACCGGATTTGTTGCCAATATGGCCTTTATTTCTTCGAGTCCGGCGGTGGCAGCATCCGTCCACTCGAAGTGTTCGGTGTGCCTAAGGAGGCGATAGAGGGGTAATGCATTTTCTCCTAGACGGGAGATAAAGCGGCTTAGAGCCGCCATGCATCCAGTCAATTTTTGTATTTGCTTGAGGTCTTTTGGGATATCTAGCTGTGACAGAGCTCGGATCTTGGCTGGGTTTGCTTCAATTCCTCTACCGGATACAATGAAGCCCAGCAGCTTTCAGCTGGTACACCGAAAACGCATTTTTCCGGATTCAGCTTGATGTCATATTCTCTGAGGTTGTCGAATGTGAGCCTCAAGTCGTCTACTAGAGTTTCGACGTGTTTAGTTTTGACGACTACGTCGTCTACGTATGCCTCTACTGTTTTGCCGATCTGGGTAGCCAGACATGTCTGAATCATGCGCTGATATGTTGCGCCGGCGTTTTTAAGTCCGAAGGGCATCGTGTTGAAGCAGAATGGTCCATATGGAGTAATGAATGCCGTTACGGCTTGATCCGCTTCTGCCATCTTGATTTGATGATAGCCGGAGTATGCGTCCAGGAAGCACAATGAATCATGCCCTGCGGTGGCATCGATGATTTGGTCGATGCGGGGGAGGGGGAAGGGATCCTTTGGGCAGGCCTTATTTAGGTCTTTGAAATCGACACATAGGCGCCAGGATTTGTCCTTCTTTGGTACCATTACCAAGTTTGCTAGCCAATCCGGGTGCTTGATGTCTCTGATGAATCCGGCTTCCAATAGTTTGGCTAGCTCTTCTCCCATTGCCTGTCTTTTGGGTTCGGAAAATCGTCGAAGAGCCTGTTTGACTTGCTTGAATCATTTTAGGATGTTTAGGCTGTGTTCTGCCAATCTGCGTGGGATTCCGGGCATATCCGAGGGGTGCGAGGCAAAAATGTCCCATTTTTCCCGAAGGAATTCTCGCAACGCGGCGTCCACGTCAGGGTTCAATTGTGCCCCGATGGAGGCCGTCTTTGTCGGGTCCGTTGGGTGGACCTGGAATTTTACTATTTCATCTGCTGGTTTAAAGGAGGTGGACTTGGATCTCTTATCGAGTATCACATCGTCCCTACTTACCGTAGAGCGCAGCGTGGTGAGTTCCTCTGCCGCTAGGGCTTCGGATAGTGCCTCTAAGGCTAATACGGCTGTCTTGTTTTCGGCGCGGAGTGCTATGTCCGGATCACTAACGAGAGTGATTATTCCACCGGGCCCAGGCATTTTGAGCTTCATGTACCCGTAATGGGGTACGGCTTGAAAAATTGTGAATGCCTCTCGTCCTAATATAGCGTGATATCCGCTGTTGAACGGGGCCACTTGGAACGTGACTTCTTCGAATCTGTAATTGTCCGGTGAGCCGAATACCACATCGAGTGTGATTTTTCCTGTGCAGCGCGCCTCCCGGCTAGGGATTATTCCTCTAAAGGTTGTGCAGCTTCGCTCAATGCGGCTCCAGTCTATTTCCATTTTTTGAAGGGTTTCCTTGTAGATGAGGTTTAATCCGCTGCCGCCATCCATGAGGACTTTTGTAAGTCGAAAGTCGTCCACTATTGGACTAAGTACCAGTGCGGCTGGAGCTCGGGCTGTCCGGAATTTAGGTTCGTCGCTGGCGTTGAAGGTGATGGCTGTGTCGCTCCATGGATTGGTTGTTGCTACTTGGTAGACCTCGGCGAGGCCGCGGATTGTTCGTTTCCGCATATTATTTGATGCGAAAGTCTCGAAGACTGTTGATACCGTACCGATGTTGTTGGAGTGGTTTTCCGGGGCTAGAAGCTCCTCTCCACTTTTGGCCACCTGCCGTAATATCCAACATGCTCGAAGGTTATGTGTTGGGACGGCGCCTTCTGTACTGTGAATTCTACAGGGTCCGCTAAGCCATCCCTCTAGTACAGTTCCATGCCCTTTATGGGGTCTTTGCTTTTTGGTTTTTGTATCTGGTGCCTAAGTGTAATGCACCCTTTTGTTGCGGACTAGGGTTGTATTCGGGGCCGGATTGTCCCAAAAATTATTTTCGGTTGTCCGGAAACTCTCTATCGCACAATACTTTCGTACTATGGACGCCAGGTCGGCGAAGCGTGTAATTTCGCGACGGCTGACGGCGTTCAACAGTCCCTCGTCCGTGCAATTATTGCAAAAAATTGAGATTGTGTTTTCCTCTCGGCAGTCCTTTATCCTGTCCATAACCAGGAGGAATCTGGCCCAGTAGTGATGTACTGTCTCAGCGGGCTCTTGCCGGATTAGGGATAGATCGCATATGTCTGGGCGGGCGGGTGGAATTAAGTCCGGAACCCTACCCATCTCAAGGCTCGAAGGCCGAGAAGTTTCCGAATTTGGAAGCTTGGATTGCTGGACGTTGTCCAACGAGTTTGGTCCGATGCCTGACTTTAAGTTCAGTGCTTGATTGAAGTCCGTCCCTCCGCGGGAATCTGGCATGGGGGGTTCAGAAGCCCAGACAGGACTAGTTTTCAATATAGGGGAAGCGTCGCCGCATTGTTCCTCTACCACTGCAACGTGGTGGTTGACCTGGGGAGAGTTAATCTCTCTCAGATCGGTTTTAAGCCCAATCTATTTGTAGTCTGTAGCGACTCCCAGGGCGGCGATGCGATCCAAGAGCTCGTTTACGGACGAGAGCTCTATTGGATCCAACCGCTCGGTGAATTCCGAGCTGACGTGAAAATTGCTTTTGACGACTTGAGAGGTCATTGTCGAAGCGGTGGCCGGACAGGCGGTCATAAGAAAACCACCTAGCCGGATAGTTTGGCCGGCGGCCAGGGCTCCTTTGGCGAAAATACCGTTCTTGAAGACGGGAGGAGGCATCCTTCCTATCGGTGACGGCACAGAGGAACTCTCAACGAAAGCACCAATGTCGGTGTCAAAACCGGCGGATCTCGGGTAGGGGGTCCCGAACTGTGCGTCTAGGCGGATGGTAACAGGAGACAAGGGACACGATGTTTTACCCAGGTTCGGGCCCTCTTGATGGAGGTAAAACCCTACATCCTGCTCGATTGATATTGATATTGTGGATGTTTACAAGAGTAGATCTACCACGAGATCAAGGAGGCTGAACCCTAGAAGCTAGCCTATGGTATGATTGTAAGGGTTGTTGTTCTGATAGTCCTACGGACTAGAGCCATCCGGTTTATATAGACACCGGAGAGGGCTAGGGTTACATAGAGTCGGTTACAATGGTAGGAGATCTACATATCCGTATCGCCAAGCTTGCCTTCCACGCCAAGGAAAGTCCCATCCGGACACGGGGCGAAGTCTTCAATCTTGTATCTTCATAGTCTTGGAGTCCGGTCGATGATGATAGTCCGGCCGATGATAGTCCGGCCGATGATGGTAGTCCGGACATCCGGACACCCCCTAATCCGGGACTCCCACACTCCACCTTACGCCAATGGCGCCGATCCGCCGGTTCTCAGCGGAAGAGAAGGGAAAAGCCCCCCGAGAGGGTCCTGATCCGCTTCCACCGAAGAAGCGGCCTGTCCCTGGCCGCTGCGACGTGGTCGCAAGGCAGGAGACGTCGCGGAAATGGTACGAGTGGCCGCCGCCAGGGTTTCCGCTGCCCTTGTACGCCCGGATCGAGGGCCATGGAGAAGCTGGCGCCGAGCGACACCGCCGGCGACGCAGGCGAGTCACGGCGGTGCGCGTCGTCACCCCCGGAGTCCACGCCGAGGGCTCTTCGCGCGAGCTTGTGCTTCACGCCGCCATGCCTCCACGCTCTTGGATTCGCCTTCCTCCCTCCTTCGCCTTCGAGACGCCACCGTGTGGGTCTCTGGAGCTCTGGCTGCAGCACGCTGACTGCAGCACCCTTGCGACCGGAGCGGAGGTTGCGGTCGTCGCTCCAGGCAAGGTCTTCATGACCCGGGGCTGGGGCGAGATCGCCCGGGCCTGCCGGACAGGGGGTGCCCTCGTAATTCATCTGGAATACGATGGCGCCTCCTTGATGTTCTTCAAGGTCTTTGACACAGAAGGACGCCGGTTAGAGTGCTACCCCAAGGAAAACGGTCGGGGCACCAACGTGGCGAGGTCCACGCTGGCCAATCGCCTCCCCAGCAGTTCCTCGGGCAGCTGCGGAGGAGCCGGAGGATCCAGCGACTCCGTCGAGCTTCACGCGACTCTGGAGACGAGCGATGACAACTACGAGCCCCCGAGCTCGCGTCGCGCCCAGAGCAGGGCAGCCGCATCGGGCCGCCGGCGCCACTGATCTGGATGGGGTTGGCACCGGCGCCTGTCGGCCCACTGTTGATGATGGCGTCTCCTGCGGAGGTGTGCGCTCCTTAGGATTAGCACCTTTTGTCCCCTGCGAGGAATCGAAGAAACGCCCCGCGGGTGTATGTAAGGCGCCTGCCATGTCTTTTGTGAATATTATATCCTTATTATGAACCGATGCGAGATGCGTGTCCTGTCCTGGCTCGGCTCCCCCTTTCTTTCCTCACGAGGGCTTGGTGCTCTACGCTGACAGGTCCCAGTCCCCAGGCAGGCTTCAGCCGTCGCTGGTATGCCAGGTCGCGATGCCGTGGTCAAGGCCAGGAGGTGAGCGGCCCAAGGTCCAGTAAGAGCCCCCGAGTCGCGATGCTCAAGAGGTCCCCTTTAGCGTTCAAGCAGCCTCCGCTGGGCGAGAAAGGAAGGCAACGTCACCGTGATAGGGTTGCACTGGGCGAGGGTTTGGCGTTGAGTTGATTTAGTTTTTGAGTGACTTATCTCATAAGTTTGGAGTGGTTCTTCGACAAGGTGCCAGGCCTGCGCGCCGGCAGCTGGGGTGTTGCTGGGTCAGGTCCTCATGAGCTTCTCCCCTCTTCTCCGCACTTTCCTTCATGCTCTATGTCCTCAGGTCTTGGACCTTGAGCGAGCTCAGCCGCCGCTGGTATGACAGGTCGCGATGCCGTGGGTCAAGGCCAGGGGGTGAGGGCTGGAGAGGCAGTAAGAGCCCATGAGTCGCGATGCTCAGGCGCCCCCCTTTTAATGCGCGAGCGGATCGTACGGGAGAGAGGGAGCTCACGACGCCCCCCACGCTATTCCTTAGGCGGATCCTGCACACCAACACTGTCAGGACCCCGATTCCAAGTCACATTGACCTAGCCGGTAACACCTCATATCACTTTGCGGCCTCACGCACGGTATTCCCACGGGTGTCACCTTACCATGGCCCGGGACCGTTTGCGCCTTTTGGCTCACGTATATGATAGTGTCGCTAGCATCCACATGACAGAGAACCCGGGCCGACATGGCTAGTCGTGAACCCAAAGCGGCGCTAACCCATGGGGACAGGCATACATGAATCACATCGAGCATGTCGGTCATCAATGTATGAATCCGGGCTGTAGCACAGGGCTAACAGGACTCCGGTAACCCGGGCTGTAGCACGCTAGGCAGGACTCCGGATGTCACCGCGTGACATTTCCCCGAAGGGACAGACACAGGAACGAAGTGAAACACATGCCGGCCAGTCAAGTGTCCAGAGCAGTAGTGCTGGGCTAGCAGGACTCCGATAAACCGGGCTGTAGCGGACTACTATCGCTCAGGAAGCACTAGACTACATTTCCCCATATGAGAGGCTGCCAAGGATAAACAACTATATTGTCGGATCCCACTCATACCAAGCATTTCAATCATACACACAATATGCCTGATATGAGTACATACAACATGGCATCACAACAAAACTCTACAACTCAAAGTACTTTAATTAAGAGGCTCCGAGGAGCCATACATAACATGTTCATATAGATAGGGGTCACATGACCCGACACTCAAATCATACAAACATACAAGCACATGCGGAAGCAAACTAGTCTGAGTACAGACACTAAAAAGAGAGAAGGCTTGACGAAGCCCTTCTATCTACAGTGGCCCTTCACAAGCCTTGGATCACCACCTGGGTGGCTAGTCACTCGTCGATGTCAAGGTCTACATAGAACCCATCGGAGGGGGCGGTGTTGTCGTCTCAAAACATTAATTAAGCAAACATGAGTACAGAGGTACTCAGCAAGTCATACAACAGAATCCTACTATACATGCACATACTCAAGAAGGTAGTGGAGTTATTGCAGCAAGCCAGCTTTGACTCTTGGCTAAGCTATCCTACGTGACACCACCTGAAAAGCATTTGTCGCACACGAGTCCACTAAACACCATCACAATACTCCACCGTGGATCCTCTCTCGTCAACCCACGAGAGAGCCATCCGCGGTACTCACACTTATCTTAGAGGGTCAATTAAGGATCCCAATGCATGGTAGTAGCTAAGTCTTAAATCACACACACAGATCTCAGTTCTTAGGGACGGATTCAATGAAACAACCCACCATGTACTCCTACATGGCCTCTCATCGATACCTTTACCAAATCATGTTCAACACTTCACTCTCGTTACCAACACAACCTTTCACTCTAGTTCATCATCCCGATGAGCCAGACCTGACACAACTCTAAGCATAGCAAGCACAGCATGGTAGGAAACACAGACATGGCTCAATCAACTCCTACACATACTAGTGGGTTTCATCTAGTTATTGTGGCAATGACAGGTCATGCAAAGGAAGTGGGTTCAACTACCGCAACACACAACAGTTTGAATCGCGTTGTTTAATGCAGTAAACAAGAGCAGAAGCGAGATCATGGGTTTGTATCAGAATGATCAATGGGTTGCTTGCCTGATGAAGTGGTAGTAGGGTACTGCCCTTCAGATGGATATTCGGAGTTATCCTCGGAGATAGAACCTACCACGAAAGGCACACCGAACATAATCAACACATGACGATATGCAGCAATATGATGCATGCTATGACATGGCAATATGAATGTGTGTTGGCCTAATGCAAGCTAGAACAGAAAGGAATGAACTCATTTGAATCAAAGATTCAAATGTTAGCTCATTTAACATAGCCATATTAGTGCATTATCTCATTCTGCTTAAACAGCAATGTTAAATTGTTCTGTCATGCATGAAACCATTACCAATGGATAAATTGAATTTTTCTGATCAAAATTCATATATAAAACTTTGCATTTGGAGTTACAGATTAATTTCTATGAGTTTTTGAAGTTTGCAACAATTTCTGGAATTTCCTGAATACAAATAAATATAGAAATTAGTTATTGCGTCAGCAGTGCGTCAGGGTGATGTCAGTGGTCAACGGGGGCGTCCAGGTCCTGACCAATGGGTCACGTATGTTAGTAGTTAAATTAACTAACTAATTTTTTTTAAACTAAACTGGGTTAGTTAGTAGAGGGCCCCCACTTAGTCAACTCCGTCAACGGGGTCAAACCCGCCGACGTTTAGCCGTCGGCGAAGTCAGACGCAGCGGCGAGAGTGTGTTTGTGCACTCCGGCAACCAAATGGACAGCGGAGACCATCTACGTGTAGCCTGGGACAAGCCGCGACATTTGGTGGCGGTGGTTGAGCTCGGGGTGGCCGGGAACGTCGCCGGCGACGAGCTAGGCGGTCACCCGAGTCGAGTGAAAGTGAACCCGAGGCTTCGGGACACGGCGAGGTGCGTGGAGTGGTGCTAAGGGTTCCTGGGGATGTGGTGAAGTTAGTGGACAAGGTGGCGTGGCTAGTGCGTGGCCGGAGACACGTCGGCGACGAGCTCGGCGGTGGCACGTGCGGTGATGCTTCGTGCGGCAGCTACGGTGCACGAGAGGGCAAACGGAGAGGATGGGGAGGTAGTTGGGCTCACGGCGAGTACGTCGAAGCAGTCGGCGAGGTCGGGGACGAGGTGATGCGGTGGCGACGGCGATGGGGATCTCCGGCGGTGATCGACGGAAACGGAGTCGGTGAAGGTGTTGCAGAGCGTGCGAGCGCTCGGGGCTCGACCCGCTCGATGTAGTCGACGATGGCGGAGCGAATGGACACGGTGGCGCAGCACGGAGACGACGGAGGGCGCGAGCTTCACGGTGGCGCGGGCGCGACGGCGTCGGCCATGGTGCGGGCGAGCGAGGGAGAGGAGCTGGGGAGGAGAAGGGGTGTCTGCGAGCTCGGGGGAGGAGTGGCCGACCGAACCGAGGCGGCAGGACGGTGCGGGGAGGAGGCAGGGCGGCGAGCAGCTGCGTGGCGTGCTCTGGTGCCGCCGTCGAGCACCTGGCTGCCTGCCTGGCCAAGCCAAGCAGCTCGCTCGAGCGGTGGCTGGGCTGGGCCGGCAGGTGGGCTTGCCAGGCGAGCGCCAGGTAAGCGTTTTGCTTTCTGTTTTCCTTTTTCTATTTTCTGTAAGTTTGTAGACTTATTAAAAAATGGTTAGACACTTCTAAAAGTCCTGGAAATAATCAGAGGCTCTGTTTAGAATATCTCCAACAGCCCACACTTATTTTCAGAATTATTTGAGCATCCAAAATATATACTAGCATTTAAATGCCCAAATGCAATTTACATAAGATTTAATTCAGTGACCTTCTGTTGACCTAGAAATGTGCACCAATTTTGCCAGAGGTTCTAACCCAAGACAAAGAGGGTGAACTTTTTAGAAGGGCATTTCAGGTTCATTGAAAATATTTTTAGAAAACCCTAGTTGGATTCAGAGGGTTCTGGGGGTTCTGTCTTCCCCAATTCAAGTTTCTGAAGAAGATAAACATGATGCAACACTCTAATGCATGGACTAGCTAGGATGTGACAACTCACCCCCACTCAAAAGAATCTCGTCCCGAGATTTTGGATCCGTCGGAAAGAAGGTGGGGTACTCAAGTCAAAGACGATCCTCCCTTTCCCAAGTAGCTTCTTGCTCGGAATGGTTTGACCATTGAACCTTGAGGAACTTGATATTCTAGCGTCGAGTGGTACGCTCGGCTTGATCAAGGATACGAACGGGATATTCTCGATAGGTGAGATTATCTTGGAGATCAAGCGTTTCATGGTCCACTCCACGGATAGGATCCGAGAAGCAACGCCTGAGTTGAGAAACGTGGAAGACATCATGAATTCTGGAAAGATGTGGAGGTAGTTCCAATTGGTAGGCAACTTCTCCTCGTTTAGCAAGAATGCGAAAGGGTCAAATGTAACGAGGAGCCAATTTGCCTTTGATACCGAATCGATGGGTTCCCTTCAAAGGAGTAACCCGAAGGTAAGCCTTCTCGCCAACTTCATAAGCCATAGGCTTATGCTTGCGGTCATATTGGCTCTTTTGACGAGATTGAGCTGTTTTCAATTTCTCACGAATAACGCGAACCTGCTCCTCTGCTTCCTGGATCATATCCGAGCCAAAGAGTTGTCTTTCCCCGGTTTCTGACCAGTTAAGAGGCGTTCGACATTTCCGTCCATAGAGAACTTCGAAGGGAGCTTTGCCCAAGCTAGCTTGATAACTATTGTTATAAGCGAATTCGGCGAATGGAAGGCATTTCTCCCAATTCATGCCGAAAGAGATGACAGAAGCTCAAAGCATATCCTCCAGAATTTGATTGACTCGTTCTACTTGACCACTTGATTGAGGATGGAAGGCGGTGCTAAAGGAGAGACGAGTTCCCATAGCATTTTGGAAACTTTCCCAAAATCGAGAGGTGAAGAGACTTCCACGGTCTGAGTTAATCTCCAATGGAACACCATGAAGGGACACTATTCGGGAGATGTACAAATCAGCTAGCTGGCTAGCGGTTATACTCTCACGAACGGGTAGGAAGTGGGCTACTTTGGAAAGACGATCGACAACAACGAAGATAGCGTTATTCCCTCTCTTGGTCCTGGGAAACCCGGTAATGAAATCCATACCGATTTTATCCCATTTCCATTCAGGAATTGCCAAAGGTTGAAGGGTGCCAGCAGGCCGTTGATGCTCTGCTTTAACTCGACGACAGACATCGCAATTAGCAATGTATTGAGCGATTTCTCTCTTCATCCTAGTCCACCAAAACCTCTGGCGTAGGTCTTGATACATTTTAGTACTACCGGGATGAATGGTGAGAGGGGATTCATGAGCTTCCTTAAGGATCAATTGCCGTAGTTGTTGTTTCTTGGGAACCACCAAGCGGTTCTCGAAGAAGACAACACCTCGCTCATCTATGGAGAAACACTTAGCAACTCTGCTAGCAATGTTCTCCTTGATCCGAGATATTCCTCTATCATACCGCTGAGCGGTTATGATTTGATCCATAAGGTTGGGTTTCGCCACCAGGGTGGAAAGGAATCCTCGAGGAACAATGTGAAGGTTAAGCTTACTAAATTCCTCGTGGAGAAGCGGTTGACTTTGTTGTAACATCAGGTTGTTACAATAAGATTTATGACTTAGTGCATCAGCCATGACATTGGCTTTGCCTGGGGTGTAAGATATTCCTAAGTCTTAATCCGTAATCAACTCGGCCCAACGTCTTTGCCTGAGATTCAAATCCGGTTGGGTGAAGATGTATTTCAGACTTTGGTGATCAGTGTAGATTTCGCAACGATTACCAAGAAGGTAATGTCGCCATGTTTTGAGTGCATGGACCACTGCTGCAAGCTCTAGATCATGTGTGGGATAGTTATCCTCATGTGGACGCAACTGTTGAGAAGCGTAGGCAATCACATGACCATCTTGCATGAGTATGCAACCTAGTCCTTGTCGCGAGGCGTCGCAATAGATGACAAAGTCCTTAGAAAAATCTGGTGGAACAAGTACGGGAGCAGATGTCAGGCGTCTTTTCAGTTCCTGAAAGCTGAACTCGCACTGTGGGGTCCACTCGAACTTTTTATCTTTCTTGAGGAGTTCAGTTAGAGGCTTAGCAACCTTGGAGAAATTCTCGACGAAGCGGCGGCAATAACTCGCTAAACCAAGGAAACTCCAAACTTGCTTGACCGATTCAGGTGGAGTCCAGTTAAGGACGGCTTGAACTCGCTCGGGATTGACAACAATGCCCTTACCAGAGATTACATGGCCTAGATAGGTTAGGTTACTTCTGGCAACCAAAACTCACACTTAGAGAATTTGGCATAAAGGCGATGCTCTCGAAGTTTCATCAACACTAGCCTTAGATGTTCGGCATGTTCTTCCTCATTCTTGGAGTAGATGAGTATATCATCGAGGTAAACCACGACGAATTTATCCAAATACTCCATGAAGATCGAGTTCATTAACCGAGATAAGGTGGCTGGAGCATTGGTTAACCCGAAGGACATGACGGTGTACTCGTATTGACCATATCGAGTAACAAAGGCCGTTTTAGGGATGTCCCCGTTCTTGATTTTGATTTGATGGTAGCCCAACCTCAAATCCATCTTGGAAAAGACTGAGGATCCAGCGAGCTGATCATACAGGTCGTTGATCCTGGGGAGCGGATACTTGTTCTTGGTAGTGACCAAATTGACAGGTCGGTAATCTACAACCATCCGATCCATTCCATCCTTCTTCTTGACGAAGAGGACGGGGCAAGCCCATGGAGAGGAGCTAGGACGGATGAAACCCTTTTTCAAGGACTCATCGAGTTGTTTCTTAAGCTCGGCTAGTTCTAAGGGTGCCATCTTATAAGGTCTTCTAGAGATTGGGACGGTTCCTGGAACAAGGTCTATCACGAACTCGACATCTCTGTCAGGTGGAACACCTGGCAGTTCTTCTGGAAATACATCCGGGAAGTCACGGACTACCGGAATATCTTCAAGGTCTGGAAGGGGGTTGGCATTTAAGGAGTAGAGCTGACGCTCAGACACTCGGGTCAAAACATTGACTGTCTTGCCCGAAGGATGGGTGAGTTGAACAGTTCTAGTAGAGCAATCAATCTTAGCATAATGGGCTGACATCCAGTCCATACCCAAGATGATGTTTATGTCCGAGGACTTGAGAGCTATTAGTGATGCAAGGAAGACTAATCTATCGACAACGATATTATTTCCATGGCTGATTCTAGAGGTTTGCCACTTAGATCCAGGAGTTTGAATTACCATGGAGGTGTGCATGTCACAAAATGTGGTGTTGTGCAATCGAGCATAGCTCTCAAAAATAAATGAATGAGATGCTCAAGTATCAAAGAGAACAGTTGCCGGATGGCAATTAACAAGGAGCGTACCGAGAACGACGTTGGGATCCTCATGGGTCTCCTCAGCTGAAACGTAGTTGACATGGCCACCAGCAGTGGCGGCTGGTTTGGCGTAGAGCACCTTTCCTGCTGGCTTACCACGACCAACAGACTTTCCGATCTGACTGGGGTTGTTCTGGGGACACTCATGGATCTAGTGACCCGTCTCTCCACACTTGAAACAGGTTATCACATTGGGACGTGGAGCAGCACTATCAGCGGGGCCACCATAGGCCTTGGGCGGTGCAAACTGCTGGTTGGGGCGAGGCGCCTCAAATGATGGCCTCGGAGTGAATCTGGGTGGCAGAGCGGTGCTTGGAATCCACACTCGGCGCTTCTGAGATCCAGAGCCGGATGAAGAACCAAAGTCACGGGAGTGCTTGCGTGAAGCTTCAAAGTCAGACTGCCCAGTTTCAGCACTGATAGCCTTGTTGACTAACTTCTGGAAGGAGGTGCACTTGTGCAGACGAAGATCACGCCGAAGCTCAGGGCTAAGTCCCTTGCGGAACCTTGCCTGCTTCTTGGCGTCGGTGGATACCTCTTCAGGAGCATAACGTGCTAGATTTCCAAACTCACGACTGTATGCATCCACCGACAGTCTACCCTGGGTGAAATTGCAGAACTCTTCCCTCTTACGATCCATGAGACCTTCCGGGATGTGATGCTCACGGAAAGCAGCACTGAACTCAGCCCACGTAGTGATTTGGCCAACCGAGCGCATAGCCTCGAAATTCTCCCACCAAAGGCTAGCAAGGCCTTCGAGGTGATAGGCAGCAAAGGTAACCTTATCAGCTTCAGCCACGTTGGCAGAACGTAGCTTGTGGGTGATGTTGCGAAGCCAGTCATCCGCATCGAGAGGCTCAACGGAATGTTTAAACTTCAGTGGATACAGCTTGACAAAGTCATTGATTGACACCAGGACATTCCTTGGCTGGCGTGCGGTATTCTTCTCAATCCGCTCCAGCAAGCGATTGGTCTCACGCTTGTTGCGTTCTACCTCCATCATAACTTCGGCCAAAGAAGGCGGTTGAGGCAGATTAACATTCCTAGCTGCACTGGCTTCACCCTGCTCCAGAGCAGCAGGGTTGTTGCGGGTGTTGACCATCCTAGGAAACAAGACAACTATGTAGACAAGGATGGCAAAAATTGGCAAGGAAGTGCGGAATATAATGGATAACACGGAATGCAGAGATGTTCATCCGTATGACATGGTAATATAGAAACTGCCATATATATACCAACGGTCATACACACCATTCATGGTTTAGTACAAGCCCGGCTAAAGTACAACTACGGTGAAAGGCGTTACATCTCATCGGAAGCATTCCAAACTCCTATACATTATTTTTCTACACTTCCGGAATTGATACACACTAAGTCATATTCCACAGGTCACGCAAGACGGTGGAACTACAACTACTACAATACTAGTGATACTACTACTAACTCATACAGCTCCGTAGTAGTCCTCATAAAAGTCACCTCCATAGCCTGGAAGCTCAACATGATTATCCGGAAACAGACGGTCCTGAGGAGCTTGTGGACCATAGGGGCTAGGATGAGGTCTTGGACCAACAAACTGGCCTGCGGGGACCACGGGGCGGGGTGATGCCTCCCACATCACGCCAATCCATCATGTCTGGCAGAGAAGATCTCACAGGGTACAGATCCCTCGTATCCATACATCCAGCTTGCACAGCCAGTGCAAACCGAGTCAAAGTGGCCCAATGATCGGCACGGTTGTTGAAAAGCTCCATTCTCAAGGCCCGATTCTCTCGGTCCTTATCCTCGAGCATCTCAGCAGTGGTGCGGGTTAGTGAGTCCTCCTGAGTGGAATCAGCATAGATGGCCTGAGGATACCCTTGCGCCCCCGGGAGTGAAGATGGCATATAACGGAAGTCGGTGTTCCGAAGCAGGCCAGTCCTGACTCGCATGATGGTCATCATAGAGTATGCAGCATCCTGCACAGCCATCTCGATAGTGACCCCGAGTCCATAGGAGTGGTGAAGGGGCTCAGTCGATCCAGGATAAGATGGAATTATCCTGACAGTGTAGAGGTATTGGCTTTGGTTAAAGTCTCAGAATTGCTCTTCGACGGTGTATTCGGGATACCAACGATAACCCGTCTCAATCATAACCCGGACTAACATAGCCGTATGACCGGGCACATCGATGCACCTGGTCAGGCGAACCACTTGGTTTTGAGCACGAGTGGCCATCTGAAAGCACAGCCACAATGCAAAGATATTAGAATTTCTAGGGAAAATAGGACAACATAACAGATGTAAATGCTCAAGAACAGATTTGAGACAATCAAAATCAGATTGCAAAACCACTCAACAACATCATATCAAGGTTCTGGTTCAACTGATAACATACTAAAAGTAGTAGAAACTGAACTGAGGCTGGTAACTAACAATCCTATAAGTTACTACGGATTAGTAACACGTGAACTTGATAGAGAGAAGAGAGCCTAGTCCTTAACCCACGTAGAATGAGAAGAGGATGACTCATATCAGAGGGCATAAGGGAAAGGAGTAAAAACAGCCTTACGTCCCTCCCACAATCAATTTCCCTACATATAACTAAAGCATTTCTAGACTCGACATCGACCAGTTTGGCTTAGCGAACCTACAGGCAGTCCAGCTCTGATGCCAACGCTGTCAGGACCCCGATTCCAAGTCACATTGACCTAGCCGGTAACACCTCATATCACTTTGCGGCCTCACGCATGGTATTCCCACGGGTGCCGCCTTACCATGGCCCGGGACCGTTTGCGCCTTTTGGCTCACGTATATGATAGTGTCGCTAGCATCCACATGACAGAGAACCCGGGCCGACATGGCTAGTCGTGAACCCAAAGCGGCGCTAACCCATGGGGACAGGCATACGTGAATCACATCGACCATGTCGGTCATCAACGTATTAATCCGGGATGTAGCACTGGGCTAACAGGACTCCGGTAACCCGGGCTGTAGCAGGCTAGGCAGGACTCCAGATGTCACCGCGTGACATTTCCCCGAAGGGACAGACACAGGAACGAAGTGAAACACATGCCGGCCAGTCAAGTGTCCAGAGCAGTAGTGCTGGGCTAGCAGGACTCCGGTGAACCGGGCTGTAGCGGACTACTATAGCTCAGGAAGCACTAGACTACATTTCCCCATATTAGAGGCTGCCAAGGATAAACAACTAGATTGTCGGATCCCACTCATACCAAGCATTTCAATCATACACACAATATGCCTGATATGAGTACATACAACATGGCATCACAACAAAACTCTACAACTCAAAGTACTTTATTTAAGAGGCCCCGAGGAGCCATACATAACATGTTCATACAGATAGGGGTCACATGACCCAAAACTCAAATCATACAAACATACAAGCACATGCGGAAGCAAACTAGTCTGAGTACAGACACTAAAAAGAAAGAAGGCTTGACGAAGCCCTTCTATCTACAGTGGCCCTTCACAAGCCTTGGATCACCACCTGGGTGGCTAGTCACTCGTCGACGTCAAGGTCTACATAGAACCGATCGGAGGGGGCGGTGTTGTCGTCTGAAAACATTAATTAAGCAAACATGAGTACGGAGGTACTCAGCAAGTCTTACAACAGAATCCTACTATACATGCACATACTAAAGAAGGTAGTGAAGTTATTGCAGCAAGCCAGCTTTGACTCTTGGCTAAGCTATCCTACGTGACACCACCTGAAAAGCATTTGTCGCACACGAGTCCACTAAACACCATCACAATACTCCACCGTGGATCCTCTCTCGTCAATCCACGAGAGAGCCATCCGTGGTACTCACACTTATCTTAGAGGGTCAATTAAGGATCCCAATGCGTGGTAGTAGCTAAGTCTTAAATCACACACACAGATCTCAGTTCTTAGGGACGGCTTCAATGAAACAACCCACCATGTACTCCTACATGGCCTCTCATCGATACCTTTACCAAATCGTGTTCAACACTTCACTCTCGTTACCAACACAACCTTTCACTCTAGTTCATCATCCCGATGAGCCAGACCTGACACAACTCTAAGCATAGCAAGCACAACATGGTAGGAAACACAAACATGGCTCAATCAACTCCTACACATACTAGTGGGTTTCATCTAGTTACTGTGGCAATGACAGGTCATGCAAAAGAAGTGGGTTCAACTACCGCAACACACAACAGTTTGAATCGCGTTGTCTTAATGCAGTAAACAAGAGCAGAAGCGAGATCATGGGTTTGTATAGGAATGATCAATGGGTTGCTTGCCTGATGAAGTGGTAGTAGGGTACTGCCCTTCAGATGGATATTCAGAGTTATCCTCGGAGACAGAACCTACCACGGAAGACACACCGTACATAATCAACACATGATGATATGCAACAATATTATGCATGCTATGACATGGCAATATGAATGTGTATTGGCCTAATGCAAGCTAGAACAGAAAGGAATGAACTCATTTGAATCAAAGATTCAAATGTTAGCTCATTTAACATAGCCATATTAGTGCATTATCTCATTCTGCTTAAACAGCAAGGTTAACTTGTTCTGTCATGCATGAAACCATTACCAATGGATAGATTGAATTTTTCTGATCAAAATTCATATAAAAAACTTTGCATTTGGAGTTACAGATTAATTTCTATGAATTTTTGAAGTTTGCAACAATTTCTGGAATTTCCTGAATACAAATAAATCCAGAAATTAGTTATTGCGTCAGCAGTGCGTCAGGGTGACGTCAGTGATCAACGGGGGCGTCCAGGTCAACCTGACCAATAGGTCCCGCATGTCAGTAGTTAAATTAACTAACTAAGTTTAGTTAAACTAAACTAGGTTAGTTAGCAGAGGGGGCCCACTTAGTCAACTCCGTCAACAGGGTCAAACCCGCCGACGTTTAGCCGCCGGCGAAGCCAGACGTGGCGGCGAGAATGTGTTTGTGCGTTCCGGCGACCAAATGGATGGCGGAGACCATCTACGTGTAGCCGGGGACAAGCCGCGGCGTTTGGTGGCGGTGGTTGAGCTCGGGGTGGCCGGGAACGTCGCCGGCGACGAGCTAGGCGGTCGCCGGAGTCGGGTGAAAGTGAACCCGAGGCTTCGGGACACAGCAAGGTGCGTGGAGTGGTGCTACGGGTTCCTGGGGATGTGGTGAAGTTAGTGGACAAGGTGGCGTGGCCAGTGGGTGGCCGGAGACACGTCGGCGACGAGCTCGGCGGTGGCGCGTGCGGTGATGCTTCGTGCGGCAGCTACGGTGCACAAGAGGGCAAACAGAGAGGATGGGGAGGTAGCTGGGCTCACGGCGAGTACGTCGAAGCAGTCGGCGAGGTCGGGGACGAGGTGATGCGGTGGTGACGGCGATGGGGATCTCCGGCGGTGATCGACGGAGACGGAGTCGGTGAAGGTGTTGTAGAGCGTGCGAGCGCTCAGGGCTCGACCTGCTCGATGTAGTCGACGATGGCGGAGCGAACGGACACGGTGGCGCAGCACGGAGACGATGGAGGGCGCGAGCTTCACGGTGGCGCGGGCGCGACGGCGTCGGCCATGGTGCGGGCGAGCGAGGGAGAGGAGCTGTGGAGGAGAAGGGGTGTCTGCGAGCTCGGGGGAGGAGTGGCCGACCGAACCGAGGCGGCAGGACGGTGCGGGGAGGAGGCAGGGCGGCGAGCAGCTGCGTGGCGTGCTCTGGTGCCGCCGTCGAGCACCTGGCTGCCTTCCTGGCCAAGCCAAGCAGCTCGCTGGAGCGGTGGCTGGGCTGGGCCGGCAGGTGGGCTTGCCAGGTGAGCGCCAGGTAAGCCTTTTGCTTTCTTTTTTCCTTTTTCTATTTTCTGTAAGATTGTAGACTTATTAAAAATGGTTAGACACTTCTAAAAATCCTGGAAATAATCAGAGGCTCTGTTTAGAATATCTCCAACAACCCACACTTATTTTCAGAATTATGTGAGCATCCAAAATATATACTAGCATTTAAATGCCCAAATGCAATTTACATAAGATTTAATTCAGTGACCTTCTGTTGACCTAGAAAAATGTGCACCTATTTTGCCAGAGGTTCTAACCCAAGACAAAGAGGGTGAACTTTTTAGAAGGGCATTTCAGGTTCATTGAAAATATTTTTAGAAAACCCTAGTTGGATTCAGAGGGTTCTGGGGGTTTTGTCTTCCCCAATTCAAGTTTCTGAAGAAGATAAACATGATGCAACACTCTAATGCATGGACTAGCTAGGATGTGACAACACGAGGGAAAACAGGGTCTGCCATTACTGTTGCCATCCAGCCATTGGTTGCTCCGATGGACTGATTGAGGCACTGAGGGCCTGGTGAGGTAGCACTATGCGGGGCTGCCGTGGCAAGAGCTCGACCACTCAGATTTGTCGGTGTTGCAGGGACGGAACCATGCACAAGCGCCGTGCCAGAGCGAGCGGCTCCAAAGGTAGGTGTCAATCGCGTAGGTGATTATCTCAAGCAGGTTAATCATGAAGAAGCAAATCAACTGAGATAGAGGCAGAGGAAAGCAAATACCACTGGGTCAGGCCCAAGCGGCTGGCTTGGGGATGATGCAGCCCGAGGGGCGCCCCCAACAAGGTAAGCTGAAGACATAAGAAAAACGGATACATGCTGCGGGGACAGACCCACGCGACCTGAGAACGATGCAACCCTGAGGGCGCTCCCAGCTGAAACGAAACTTGGAAAGAAGTCACCTAATACCATTGCAGAGCGAGTGTCGGGGTAGCTGATGGTGCGGGGTGAAGAAGCCAATCCTCACGAGCCCTCGGGACTCCGAGCCTCGGGAGGCTCAGGAGGTCCGACCGGCCCGGTGAGGTCCATCCCCATCTCCTCCAGGAATGCGCAATACTTTGCCACATGAGCTTCTAGAATTCTTCTCATCAGGCGTTCGTGGGCTGCAGCCGCGTTCGGCAGGCCGAAGGGCATGCGAACGTAGCTGTGCGGTGGTCCCGCGCAATGCCCCATGCGCGAAGGCCAGAAGCACTCCTGAGACGCGACTCGATTGAGTCCTGGGTAGTCGATGCAGACGCGCAGCCCGCATCCTCGCCTGGATGGGGAGCTACGCCGAGCAGGCGGCGGTTGCCGCGCTTGACTCTTGATTCCTGTAACTCTTGAGCGACCTTGGTGATGAATTCCTGAGGGTTGGGCCCTCCCTTCCTTATGCCTTCCCAAGGGAAACGTGTCGCAAAGCACGCCTCCAAGTGGTGCCCAAGCGCCTCCCTCGTGATCTTAGCAAAGTCGGTGGCTCCCCAGGAGAGAGCCCCCGAGCCCTGCCCGAGGAGGGCACCGGGCGCGCCTTCCTATGCGATGGTGGGTGGCGCCCCTTGGACGGGCACATGTCCGGATGTGGCGCCTCCGGAGGTTCCTGCCTCCTGAGGCCTTGAGCCAGGTGATGTCTTCTTCTTCTTGGGAGCTGATCCAGGGAGGTTTCCACTCTTGTTGTCCAGGTCCTCGATTGACGCGGCTTGGAAGGCGCGCTCAAGGGAGCACACCGCATCCTTCTCTTCGCAGGGGACCGTGATGACCCCGCCACTTCCTGGCATCTTGAGGACGTTGTAGCCATGGTGAGTCACTGCCATGAACTTGGCCAGGGCTGGATACCCGAGGATAGCATTGTATGGCAGGCGAATGTGGGAGACGTCGAAGTCGATTAGCTCGGTGCGGTAGTTGTTGCGCTGCCCGAAGGTGACAGGAAGGCGGACCTACCCTATCGGGATAGTGGAACCATCAGTGACTCCTGAGAAAGGCTTGGTTGGCTGAAGCTGATCGTATGGCACTTGGAGATTGTTGAATGTCTCAACGGACAGGACGTTGAGCCCTGCCCCGCCGTCAATGAAGGTCCTGGTAACTTGTACATTGCTGATGACTGGGGAAAGGAGCATTGGGAGGACACCGGCCGTTGCCGCGCATTTGAGCTGATCTGCTGAGCTGAACGTGATGGCACACGTAGACCACCTGAGGGGGCGCGTGGCCTCAAGCTTGGGGAGGACTGCATTCACCTCGCGGGCATACTGCTTGAAGATACGCTGTGAGGCTGGGGCTTGAGCACCGCCCAAGAGCAAGCGATTGCACGTGGCTCCTGGAAGCCCCCAGCCCCCTCGTCCCGATGATGGTCTTCATTCCTCCTTGGTGGTGGTGGCAGAGGAGGAAGGCCTGCGTTGCCTTGCGGGCGATCCTCACGAGGCTGATCTCTCCAAGCTCCCTCGTGAGGCTGGTCCTGCCAGCGATCCTCGCGAGGCCGGTCACGCCACCCTTGGCGAGGGTAACGGTTGTCCCATCGTCCTCCACCTCTTGCTCCGCCCCGGCCGTGATACGTCTCCAACGTATCTATAATTTTTGATTGCTCCATGCTATATTATTTACTGTTTTGGACCATATTGAGCTTTATTTTCCACTTTTATATTATTTTTGGACTAACCTATTAACCGGAGGCCCAGCCCAGATTTGCTGTTTCTTTCCTATTTCAGTGTTTCAAAGAAACAGAATATCATACGGAGTCCAAACGGAATGAAACCTTCGGGAATGTGATTTTCTCA
>LR880966.1:711498226-711556082 GCA_904067115.1 Aegilops sharonensis
TCACCCTTTAATGAGAACGGAAATATCTTAAGGATATATAAATAGCGAGACTTCTCATCATGAGTAAATAGGGTGGCTATATCATTCAACTTGGTAAGATGTGCCACAACAGTTTCAGATTCAAGGCCATAAAAAGGATCAGATTCAACTAAAGTAATAATATCAGGATCGACAGAGAATTCATAATCCTTATCAGTAACACAAATAGGTGAAGTAGCAAAAGCATCATCGGGTTTCATTCTAGCATTAAGAGACTGCTGCTTCCATTTAGCTAATAATTTCTTAAGATCATTCCTGTCATTGCAGGCAAGGATTTCCAAAGCAGCTTTTTCATGCATAACATAACCCTTAGGAACAAGAGGTAAAACATAATCATTAGGGGAACCTTCATCATCACTATCATCGGTAATAGGATCTTTAGTAATTTCATCCCCTCTAACTCTAGCAAGTTGTTCATCTATAAATTCACCTAATGGCAAAGTAGTATCACACACAGAAGTAGTTTCATCATGCATAGCAGAAGTGGCATCATCGATAACATGCGACATATCAAAATTCATAGCAGTAGCAGGTTTAGGTGTCGCAAGCTTATTAATAACGGAAGGAGAATCTAGTGCAGAGCTAGATGGCAGTTCCTTACCTCCCCTCATAGTTGAGGGATAAATCTTGGTCTTAGCGTCTTTCAAGTTCTTCATAGTGATCAACAGATATAAATCCCAAGTGACTCAGAGAATAGAGCTATGCTCCCCGGCAACGGCGCCAGAAATTGGTCTTGATAACCCACAAGTATAAGGGATCGCAACAGCTTTCGAGGGTAGAGTATTCAACCCAAATTTATTGATTCGACACAAGGGGAGCCAAAGAATATTCTTGAGTATTAGCAGTTGAGTTGTCAATTCAACCACACCTGGATAACTTAGTATCTGCAGCAAAGTGTTTAGTAGCAAAAGTGGTATGATAATAAAGGTAACGGTAGCAAAAGTGAAGATAAATGTTTTTGGGTTTTTATAGTAGTTGTAACAGTAGCAACGAGAAAGTAAATAAGCGAAGAACAATATATGAAAAGCTCGTAGGCACCGGATCAGTGATGGATAATTATGCCGGATGCGATTCCTCATGCAATAGTTATAACATAGGGTGATATAGAACTAGCTCCAATTCATCAATGTAATGTAGGCATGTATTCCGTAAATAGTCATACGTGCTTATGGAAAAGAACTTGCATGACATCTTTTTCCCTACCCTCCCGTGGCAGCAGGGTCCTAGCGGAAACTAAGGGATATTAAGGCCCCTTTTAATAGAGAACCGGAACAAAGCATTAACACATAGTGAATACATGAACTCCTCAAACTACGGTCATCACCGAGAAGTATCCCGATTATTGTCACTTCGGGGTTGTCGGATCATAACATATAATAGGTGACTATAGACTTGCAAGATAGGATCAAGAACTCACATATATTCCTGAAAACATAATAGGTTCAGATCTGAAATCATGGCACTCGGGCCCTAGTGACAAGCATTAAGCATAGCAAAGTCATAGCAACATCAATCTCAGAACATAGTGGATACTAGGGATCAAACCCTAACAAAACTAACTTGATTACATGATGAATCTCATCCAACCCATCACCGTCCAGCAAGCCTACGATGGAATTACTCACACACGGCGGTGATCATCATGAAATTGGTGATGGAGGATGGTTGATGATGACGACGGCAACGAATCCCCCTCTCCGGAGCCCCGAGCGGACTCCAGATCAGCCCTCCCAAAAGAGATTAGGGCTTGGCGGCGGCTCCGTGTCATGAAACGCGATGAAACTTTCTCTCTGATTTTTTTCTCCCCGAGACGGAATATATGGAGTTGGAGTTGAGGTCGGAGGAGGTCCAGGGGGCCCACGAGATAGGGGGCGCGCCCTAAAGGGGGGCGCACCCCCTGTCTCGTGGACAGGCCCTGGGCCCCCTGATGTATTTCTTTCGCCCAATATTTTTTATAAATTCCAAAAGGTGCCTCCGTTGATTTCCAGGTCATTCCGAGAACTTTTCTTTTCTACACATAAAACAACATCATGATAGTTCTGCTGAAAACAGCGTCAGTCCAGGTCAGTTTCATTCAAATCATGCAAGTTAGAGTCCAAAACAAGGGCAAAAGTATTTGGAAAAGTAGTTACGTTGGCGACGTATCAATTTGCTGTTTTTTGCCTATTTCAGTGGTTCAAAGAAACTGAATATCAAACGGAGTCCAAACGGAATGAAACCTTCGGGAACGTGATTTTCTCGCCGAACATGATCCAGGAGACTTGGAGGACCCTACGTCAAGAAACCAACAGGGAAGGCACGAGGTAGGGGGCGCCCCCCCCCCCCAGGCGCGCCCTCCACCCTCGTGGGCCCCCTGTTGCTCCATCAACGTACTTCTTCCTCCTATATATACCTACATACCCCCGAGCGATCAGATACGGAGCCAAAAACCTAATTCCACCGCCGAAACTTTCTGTATTTACGAGATCCCATCTTGGGGCCTGTTTCGGAGCTCCGTAGGAAGGGGAATCCACCACGGAGGGCTTCTATGTCATCATAGCCTCTCCGATGAAGTGTGAGTAGTTTACTTCAGACCTTCGTGTCCATAGTTAGTAGCTAGATGGCTTCTTCTCTCTTTTTGGATCTCAATACAATGTTCTCCCCCTCTCTCGTGGAGATCTATTCGATGTAATCTTCTTTTTGTGGTGTGTTTGTTGAGATCGATGAATTGTGGGTTTATTATCAAGACTATCTATGAGCAATATTTGAATCTTCTGTGAATTCTTTTATGTATGATTGGTTATCTTTGCAAGTCTCTTCGAATTATCCGTTTGGTTTGGCCAACTAGATTGGTAGTTCTTGCAATGGGAGAAGTGCTTAGCTTTGGGTTCAATCTTGCGGTGTCCTTTCCCAGTGACAGTAGGGGCAGCAAGGCACGTATTGTATTGTTGCCATCGAGGATAACAAGATGGTTTTTTTTTATCATATTGCATGAATTTATCCCTCTACATCATGTCATCTTGCTTAAGGCGTTACTTTGTTTTCATTAATTTAATACTCTAGATGCATGCTGGATAGCGGTCGATGAGTGGAGTAATAGTAGTAGATGCAGGCAGGAGTCGGTCTACTTGTCTCGGACGTGATGCCTATATACATGATCATACCTAGATACTCTCATAACTGTGCTCAATTCTGTCAATTGCTCAACAGTAATTCGTTCACCCACCGTAAAATACTTATGCTCTTGAGAGAAGCCACTAGTGAAATCTATGGCCCTCGGGTCTATTCTCTATCATATCAATCTTCCCTTACTTTATTATTGCTTTGCTTTTTTACTTTCCTTTTAATTTTACTTTGCATCTTTATACCAAAAATATTATCTATCATCTCTATCAGATCTCACTCTCGTAAGTGACCGTGAAGGGATTGACAACCCCTAATCGCGTTGGACGACTCCGGCTGGTCCCTGCCACGCTTTGTGTCCGGCTCTGCCGCGAGCACAGCTACTCCCTTGCACTTCACATCTTTGGCCTTGGCTTTCTTCTCTTCTGGGTCTGCTGCTGGGAGCTCGAGAAGGGAGAGGCGTCCCTCCTTAGCCCTTGCGCACTTGGTTGCCAGGTTGAACAACTCCAGTGACGTACACAGATCTTCGTGGATCGCCAGCTCCTCCTTCATCCTGACATCGCGGACGCCATCAGACAGCGCCGAAATGATGGCCTCCTCGGTCACCCTGGGAATCTTGAGGCGAGCGTTGTTGAAGCGCTGGATGTACTTCTGTAAGGTCTCTCCGGGCTGCTGCTTGATGCGGCGCAGGTCACCCACGGCCGGCGGACGGTCGCGAGTGCCCTGGAAGTTGGCGATGAAGCGGGTGCGCATCTCATCCCAGGAGGAGATCGTGCCTGGAGCCAGGTTCAGGAGCCAGGTGCGGGCGCCGTCCTTGAGTGCCATGGGAAACCAGTTCACCATGACCTTTTCGTCCCCGTTGGCGGCTTCGATGCCCAGCTCGTAGAGCTGTAGGAACTCCGCGGGATCGGCAGTGCCGTCGTAGCGAGGAGGCAGGTCAGGCTTGAACTTGCCTGGCCAGGCAACACTGCGTAGCTCGGTGGTGAAGGTGCGGCAGCCTGCGGTGGCCACCGGAGCCCTTAGTTGATGCTGGGCTTGTTCCTGGGGATTCCCGCGTGCCGCTTCCTGGAGCAGCACGGGGTCTTGACGTGGTGGCGCATGGATGCGGTCATGGCGCACCGGTGCCGGGAGCACGCGAGCACCGTCTTGGGGACGAGGAATCTCTTGGCAGCTCCTATCTTGTCGTGCGGGCGCTAGACACGGTGGATCTCGTCCTGGGGCCGCGCGCCTTGGAGCCAGGGCGCCTTCTTGGGCGGAAAGTGGCGGAGGCACCTCCTGATTTTCCCCTCCTGCGCAAGACGGAGAGCGAGGCAGCGAGAGGGACGGCACAGGAGAGCCCCCTGCGGCGCTGACGAGCTCGGTGATGCGGGCGAGCCAGTCCCCGTATAGGTCATCGACGGGACGGTAGTGCAGGAGCTCACGCGCCAGGAGCAACGCAGCGTGCGCGCCCATGGGGGCGCGACGGGCGTGGGACGACGAACCGGCTGGAGTCAGCGACGGGGTGGCGGTGCGGCCTTCTCGTCGCACAGAAGGATGCAGGGGTGAGGCCAGCTGCTTGTTCCCCGCCAGGCCGATGGCGGCAGGCTACAGGGAACGATGGGGACACCAACCGACGGGAGCCGTCTAGGCGACGCGGGCGGCGAGAGCAGCCCGGCGCTCGGCGCGAGCCTGGCGAGCGTCAGCCATTGACACGATGGAGGATCGAACGTGAAATAGCGGAAGAAAGATTCCGAGGCACCCCTACCTGGCACGCCAAATGTCGGATGTTGGGTTCCGGCAGACCCTTAAGGTTCGAACTCTGGGGTGCGCACGAAGATCTCTCCCCTACCGATCTACGTCTGATCGCCTCGTGGGATCTAAGCAAAAAACGATGAACAACACGAGGGACACAAGATTTATACTGGTTCGGGCCACCATTGTGGTGTAATACCCTACTCCAGTGTGTGGTGTGGTGGATTGCCTCAGGGGCTGATGATGAACAGTATAGGGGAAGAACGGCCTCGCGAGAGGTGTTCTTGAGCTGGTGCGATGAACTGCTTGGGTGAGTTCGATCGCCTCTTTCTCTCTGGCTAGGGTTCTATCAGATGCCTTCTACGGTGGTGTCTAGCTCTATTTATAGAGGCCCTGGTCCTCATCCCAAATATCGAGCGGGAAGGGCGCCAACAACGGCCATTTCAAAGGGGAACATCTAGTACAAGTTATCCTGACTAAAGTTGGTCTTTGGGTGCCAAAAGCACTGGCTATGACGCCATCTTGGGCTCCACGGTGACATCCATCCTGCCGCTCCGCTGGACTTGGTCTCGTTGCACTGAAATGGAAACCTTTGCCTGATGCCTCGGTACTCCATGCCTGTGCTTGCCCCCTTTGCACCAAAGAGGAAACAAGGACACTGCGCAAGCCGGCACCCGCCTGGCGCCCGCCTGGTCTCGATCGTCATGGCTTGCGTCACAAGCACCTCGCGAGGTACCCTGCCTTGATCTCTCCGCCTCCTCGCGAGCCTGCCTGGCGAGGCTGTTCCTGAGAAAGCCTAGCGCCGTCCGCCCCGCGAGGCTTGGCCCCTCGCGAGGGTCTTGACTCTTGCGCTGATGAAGATGGGCTGTACTGGGCCACCACTTGACCCCTGTTCCCAGAACGCCGACAGCAACGAACAAGAAAGCGAAGAAGCTCAATGTGAAACGTCGTCGATGCAGCTGATCAGAAACCTGCATTTACATATATGTATCTATTTTGTGTATGCACTTAAGTAACCGTTATCGGTCAACTGATATGCTACCACCACATGCATGGTTCCGGTGATATTCGAACGGTGGGGGAGAGGGAGACGCCGTCGTCGGGAGAAAAACAAAAAACAAAAACAAAAGGGAGAAAGAAGTATAAAAGAAAAAGGAAAGTAAACGCAAAAGAAAAGGATAATAATAAAAGAAAAGAAAACTAAAAGCTAGAAAAGTAAAATAATAAAAAGAAAATAATAAAAATTGGAACAGTTGGCAGTAGCACTGGATTGTGAACCAACGCTATAGCTAATATAGCTATAGCGTTGGGTTCTAAAAAGGCGCTACTACTATGTGCCATTAGCAGTAGCGCTGCTTTACAACCCAGCGCTATAGCTATTAGCTATAGCGCTAGTTCACAATCCAGCGCTACTAGTATTTTGAGTTAACCCACGAGGGCTCAAATTTTGCCAGGTCCGCCAAGTCCCAATTCCCCCACTCTCCCCACCCTCTTCCCCCACTCTATCACCGCCGCTGTTGCCCTGCCCGCCCTCGCGCCATCCGCCGCCCTCGACCGCCGGCCGTCGCCCCTGGCCACCGTCGACCTCGTTGCCGACCGTCTCCCGAGCCCGCCCTCGTCCACAATGCCGCCCCCGCCTCTCCCCTGCCCGCGCGCCCTCGACCTTGCTGCAACCGCCGTCCGCCGCCCTCCACCTCCACCGCCCGAGCGTGAGCTCCCTCGCCATAAGCCTCTCCTCTCCCCTGCCCTCCTCTCCCTCTCCTCTCCCCTGCCCTCCTCTCTCTCTGTTTAGGGCTTTTAGGGCAAGTTAGCAAATTTAGCAAAAAATTAGCAAAGTTATCTACTTATCTTAGAAAATTAGGGCAGTGGCTGATTAGCAAATAAGTATAAAAAACAGTAGCAAATTTAAAAAAACTGTAGCAATTAAAAAAAACAGTAGCAAAAAATTTGGTATAAAAACAGTAGCAAATAAAAAAATAGTAGCAAATTAAAAAACAGTAGCAAAGTTAGCAAAATTTTGAGCAAGTTAGCAAAAAAAGTAGAGAGAGAGAGAGAGAGAGAGCAAGTTTGTAGCAAGCTTGTAGCTATTTTGTCATTTTGTGCATTTAAGTACAAGCATGCTTTTGCTTAAATGATATATGTCATTGATGTTATATGTTGGTTTTGCAATGTTGGTTGAATGTCAAAAATTATCCGAGTGGCCTATGTTTTGCTGGAATGTTGATTCATTTCCATTCCGGCAAATCTCAGGCGCTCCATATGTCCACTTTTTAGCAAAGGTCATGCCGAAAATTTCCGTGATTTTCGGCATGACATGTGCTAGAAACTAGGACATATGGAGTACCCGGGATTCGCTGGAAGGGGAATGAATCAACATTCCAACCAAACATAGGCCCATTTTTCCTCTTCATTATATCTTTTATTTACAATTGTTGATCAATAGGAAACATGTCTACCGACGCCGAAGTCGTGGGTGGTTCTGCTCGCCTCGAAGACCCCATCGAGGCAGCAAATCACTATTTCGATTACTTGGATGAACACCAGATGGGGTTGCATGGTGGTGGCAGTGGCACCAACCTCGGCACCGAAGCCGACACCGGCACTGGCACCAGGACCGACACCACCCCCAAGACCGGCAACGATGCTGTCGTAGCCGGTAAAGCACCAAAGAAGAAGAGGACACGAAGACCAAACGAGCTTGGCATCGGACAAATTGTGGTCACAGAGAAGCACCCCATGAATTTAGAGCCAACGGCGCTGGAGGATGCGCGCCCTTGCTGGGGTAGTCAACTTGGATGCATCCTCAGGGAAACCGCCAACATCAACGACGAGAGGTTGAGGCAGATACCACATATGGAGCACATACTCCTAAAGAAGTTGCACAATAGGTTCCTGTTCCCCGCCCGGAATGAAGGCAAATAAAGAGTCGTGAGACGACGTCGCCATGACAAAGATGAACGACAAGGCGATGGTGACATTTACCAACGACTTGCCCTCCTGGAAAGTTCGGGTGAAAAAAGCGATTACGAAGAATGAACCATGGTCCAAGATTTATGCTGATAATCCAACAATAATGGAAGAGGACTTTGCAAAATTCAAGGAGAATTGCGGTAAAGAAGAAGTCAAGGCAAGGTCAGAGAAAATGAAGGTGCTCCAGTCCAGGAACACGCCTCCCCACCGCCTCGGAAGGCGTGGTTACGAGGGGAAGAGGCACGTATGGTCCAAGGAGGACGCTGAACATGAATGTCACAGAATCCCAGACCCCTTGGCGGAGTTCACTGACCCGCTCGAGCATGACTGGATCAGGGCCCGGTACAAGTGGGACAAAGTCAAAAATATCTTTTACACGGACCCCGAACACGAGGGAGTTCATGAGACTTCTGGTAATTGTTATATTACCACATTATCATATTAGCTTCCAATCAATTCGACTGCAATTTTAGTCACATTAGTAAACCATCCACGTTCCTTTTGCAGAAAGAGCAGCACCAAAAGGCATCCGAAAGCGACGAGTCGTCACAATCGTCGGCGAGGCCCAAGTGGGACACCCCATTCAACCGGGCCCTAAACATACTGAAAAAGGTCCCGGTGGACAAGTCAGCGTCCTATGGACGTGTGCACGGCGTCGGAGATAGCGCCTCATGGAAAACATGCTACCACGATGAGCCGGAGGAAAGAAGGAAGAGACGGTCGGTCGTCACTCAGCAGAGCATCGACGAGAAGGTCGCGATTGCGGTCAATAAGACCAAAGCTGAGACCAAAGAAGAGTTTCTCGGGGCCGTGTGTCATGGGAGTAAGTCTGACAGTAGAATAGGGCGTGCGTAGGAGGAGGCAAGATCCTAGGTACGGTGAGATTGTGCACGCAAGGTTTAGGAGTTCAGGCCTTCTTGGAGGAAGTAATAGCCCTACGTCCTGTTGCGTGGAGGCTTGGTCGACTTGATTATGCGTGAAGTTACAGGGGGTGCAAACCCTTGTGATAGTGAAGGGGGTGGCTTATATAGAGTGCGCCAGGACCCCAGCCAACCCATGTTACCAAGGGTTCAATGTACATCAAGACAGGGCCTTACTGATAACGCCAATAATAAAGAGGTATAAATGATCTTTAAGAGTACAGAGTGAATGCCTGACCGGTTCCATCCTGAGTTACGTTAGGCCTTCTCTACTGCGAGTGATTTCTTGTATCGTCGAGTGACTTCATATCGGTCGAATGGAATTGGGGTATCCGAGTGAAGTTAAAGGTCGAGTGGATTCCACTCCTTGATGAACTCAGTCGGTTTCTCTTCTTGTGCTTTAAATGTCTTTGAGTCTAGGGCAATGTCCTTGGGTAGGGTGTCTAGGTCAGGCCAATGACCCTTCCCTAGGTACATGCCATCGTCATTAGCCCCCGAATGGATTGATGTCGGAGTGGAAAAAGAGCTGAAGCTGACTCCGACTCGACTCCATACTTCGGAGGCATGTCATCCGGGTTTGTCAGTCGTGTTGCAGCTACGGTCTTGTTTCAGTCGCCTTGATCGATTCAGAGGTCGTCGAGTGAAATTAACTGACAGACTTTGTTGGGGATATGACTATCGGATATGACCCGCCCAGGAGGGGCCGGGTTATCCCAATGGAGGTTCATCTAAATGAAGCCTAGGAGTATGTTGAAGATGGTGGTTCATGAGACAGGCTTGTTAAAGGGCCGAAACCCAAAGGCGGCTTAAGGCCCGTAAGTGTAAACCACCATGTATATAGGAAACTTGTATTATAAGGCATGAAAGATAAGTCACCGAGCCGGACACGTTCGTATGAGCCGGTCGGGACTCTGTAGGCCGCAGGACATCAACCCGTGTATATAAGGGGACGACCCGACAGCGGCTTAGGGTAAGAAACAACAGATCGAAAGCCAGGCAAAGCGTATTCGCTCCTTGGTAATCGAAACCCTAGCAATACCACCTCAAACTGGATTAGGCCTTTACCTTCACCGAAAGGGGCCGAACCAGTATAAACTCCTCGTGTCCTTTGTCCCGTTTAACCCCTTTAAGCTAACCTCGTCACCATGTCTCCACAACTAAGTCCTTTCACTAGGACATCTGCCGTGACAATTCCACGACAGTTGGCGCCCACCATGGGGCCGGCGCACGGTGGTTTTGAGTTCTTGAAGGGAAGCTTCAAAGGGATCAAGGGATACGCTATGGGCCGGATGACCAAGAGTCATCGTGGCAAGCTCTACATTGACGATGCAGGCTGGGGCCCCGAGGCCGGCTCAATTGAGTACGGGTACCGGGTCCCCTTCAACGGAATCCATGTTTTCATTGGCAAGATCGGCGAACCAGGCCCTGAGCCAGACATCTGCACCGACATGATCGAGACGGCTCAGCGTGCACGACCCGCCCGGGTTAAACCCGCTGTGAAGCGTGCCTTTGTTGGATGTATCCATGGGGCTGAATTGGAAGGCTCTATGTCTGGCGGTGAGACAGGCATCTACTCCGATGGTGAGTCATCCACGGGCGAGACCAACTCAATGTATCAACTACAAGACGAACATCTTGGGGGCTATTCCGATGGCGACAGTATTTCGGACCCCCATGAGCCGCCGAACAGGATGGCGATCTTCATGGCTGGCACACAGTCGGTTCTCGGCTCGACAGCCTCCTTGGCCATAACTTCAAGTGCAACGGCAGTGACAGCGGCGGTTGCTGGTGGTTCGGCACGCCCGCCGGCTCAAGTTTTGACAGATCTGTTGGTTGATCTGGCGACTCTGATGGGAGTGGAGGTAACCCCAGACAATAAGGAACAACATAGGGTGGATGTGGCTAAGCTACGTGAAGAGATAGCGCAAGCCAAGTAAGATCTAGCGGCGGAGAATGCTAGATTGAATGCATAACGGGCCATTTTAAACGGTCAAGCACAGCGGATTCAGGCGGACTCGTAACGACTCTCGGTGGATCAGAACGCTGCAAACGAAGTCTTGAGGAAAAAACACCGAAGTCGGCTGCCCTTGATTTATGAGTCAAGGAACCTCTTCAACACACTCGGAGCAGGGGCTAGTACCCCGCTGGTGATAAACCAGACGGTTGAGGCACCAGGGGGTGGAGTGCCGGGTCAGCCGCGCGTAACAGGCTCTCCGCATATGAATAACACCCCGCCTCAGCATGTAGTTACGCCGCCGGGTCATTACTCCACCCCTCTAGACAACATGATTGCTGCAGCTACGCGATTGGCGGCTCTACCAGTCGAGGGCGAGACTCCAATGGCGATTGAAGCCAGAAGGGCCAGGGAGCTTCTTCAAGCGTCTTTGGTACAACAGCAGGCTTATTCCTATAGTCGTGACCGGATTCATTCGACCCCTCATCCAAGCCGGAGCTACAGTAGGCACATTCACTCGCCAGCAGATTCGAGTACTGATCAGCGCCGTAACCAACCTCATGGTCATGACCCGGCATGCAATGGTGCCAATGCATATGATTTGGTAGACCAGGACAGAGCACGCCGGGAGGCTGAGCTAGCGGCTCATCAGCATGCGCTGGTTACACGACGACTTTAGTTGAGGCGGGTGTAACTTCTAGACCTTTTGGTGTGCCGTGTTTAACGGTGGCTATATGAAACATAGCAGATCAACCCCCTAAGGCTTGGGTGGATAGTTATGAGATGGCCATGGAGATGCTGGATGTTAGCGAGGCTGCATACGCTAAGTATTTCACCATGATGCTGGAAGGGACAGCTCGTACCTGGTTGAAGGGATTGCCGGCTAATTCCATCGGATCATGGGCAGAGCTGAAGGCCCGGTTTATCCAGAATTTCAAAGACACGTGCAAGCAGCCTATGTCGATCGTGGATTTGGTTTCTTGTGTTCAAGCTGAGGGCGAGTCAACAACTAGCTGGGTGCACCGGGTCTCGACTATCGTACATTACTCGGACAACATCAACGTCGGCTCAGCAGTTTTAATGTTGGAGAAAAATTGCCGTTTTATTCCACTCAAGTAGAAGCTTGGGCGGCTTAAGCGTCGTTGCAACGACATGGGGGAGCTTTTGGCGGCTCTTGTCAAGTATGCCGACTCTGATGGTACCAAGGACCCCGACTCTGAGGATGAAAGATCGGGAAAGGGAAAGAAGAGTAGCGGCATGAAGGGACATCAGTACAACCCTACCAATCAGGGTGGCAACGGTAAGCGCAAGGCTGATGATTTTGTGACTAACACCGGTTCACGAAATTATAACCAACGCCGTAAGGGAGGGCCGACTCAAGGGACAAGATTTGACCTTGAAGCAATATTGAATCAGCCATTTCCAAAACACAGAACGGATCAAAAGCCGGCTACTCATCTATGGAAAGATTGCAGCATAATGAGACACTTTAGGGAGTCCATCCAGCACAACCATGGCCCGGACGGCGGTTCAGGGTCCGGCTCTCATGGTCCGGGTCATGGAGGCGGCGGTTCAAATTCCAGGTTTCAAGGCCACGGTAACCAGGGTGGCTACAACCAGCAGAATAATCAGGGAAATCAGCAGCAGCAGCAGCAGCAGTCTGGTTATCAGAGCAACCTGAAGCAATTGAATAGTGGACAGTATCACGTCTTCACCACAAGCTTGTGTAAGCGGGATCAGAAGCTTCATAAGAGGGTAGTGAATGCTGTTGAGCCGGCGGTACCACGTTATTTACGGTGGTCAGAGCAGCCTATTGTGTGGAGTCGTGAGGATCATCTGGCCCGGGTTGATAATCCGGGTCACCTGGCTCTGGTGGTGGCGCCTCAGGTTGGGGGCTATAAATTTACTAAGGTACTCATGGATGGAGGCAGCAACATTAACATACTTTATTATCAGACCTTCCATCGCATGGGACTGACTGATAAGAATCTTAAGCCGTCAAACATTGTTTTCCATGGTGTGGCGTCGGGTAAGTCAGCCTACCTAGTGGGTAAGATATCTTTAGAAGTTGCCTTTGGAGATGAGCATTATTCCAAGTCTGAGACTTTAACCTTCGAAGTGGTCAAGATCAAGAGCCCTTATCATGCTCTATTTGGGCGGCCGGCTTATGCTAAGTTCATGGCGAGGCCTTATTATGTTTACTTGCAGCTTAAGATGCCGGGTTACAAGGGCACCATCACCATGCACGGGAGTCGAAAGGTGGCTTTGGAGTGTGAAGAAGGTGATGCCGCTTATGCTGAATCAGTTTGTGCAACGGAGGAGCTGAAATTTTACAAGGATAATGTTGACCCAGCAGACATGACGTCCTTGAAAAAGCCAACCACAGAGCATGATCCTTCGTTAAAGTTTAAGTCGGCAGATGACACTAAATTGGTTGACTTTGTTCCTGGTGACTCATCTAAGCAGTTCAGCATCAGTGCTAATCTGGATCCAAAATAGGAAAGCACGCTCACCGAGTTCATCCGTGAAAACCGGGACATCTTTGCATGGAAGCCTTCAGACATGCTGGGTGTACCAAGGGAACTCGCTGAGCACACTCTTAATATTGATCCGAAGTTTAAGACGGTCAAGCAATTTCTTCGTCGATTTAACGAGGAGAGGCGGAAGGCCATTGGTGAAGAGGTGGCCCGGCTCTTAGCGGCCAGGTTTATCGTTGAAGTTTTTCATCCTGAGTGGTTGGCTAACCCGGTGTTGGTGCTTAAGAAGAACGGAACTTGGCGAATGTGTGTGGATTACACGGACTTAAATAAGGCTTGTCCGGCTGATCCGTTTGCTCTCCCTCATATTGATCAGATCATTGATGCTACGAGGGTTGTGAGCGTTTGAGTTTTTTGGATGCTTATTCTGGTTATCATCAGATCAAAATGGCAGTTAAGGACTAGGAGAAAACAACTTTCATTACTTCGTTTGGAGCCTTCTGCTATGTGTCTATGCCTTTCGGGCTCAAAAGTGCCCAGGTGACTTATCAGCGGTGTGTGCAGAATTGCCTTCACAATCAGATCGGGCATAATGTTCATGCTTATGTGGATGACATTGTGGTGAAATCCAGGAAGAAGGAGACCCTGATTGATGATTTGAAGGAGATGTTTGACAATCTCCGGGTTTACGAGGTGATGCTTAACCCGGCTAAGTGTGTTTTTGGTGTGCCGGCGGGCAAACTTCTGAGTTTTCTGGTTTCAAACCGGGGCATTGAAGCTAACCCGGAAAAAAATCAAGGCTATTACCTCCGTGGCTAAGACGAAGTGTGACAATGACGTCCAATGCTTGGCGGGTCGGATAGCGGCTTTGAGCCAGTTCATAAGCCGCCTAGGAGAAGAAGCCATCCCTCTATATCAGATGACGAAAAAGATAGATAATTTCGTCTGGAGTGATGCTGCTAATGAGGCGTTTGAGGCGCTTAAGAAGCAACTGGCCGAGCCTCCGGTTCTTGCTGCTCCTATTGATAAAGAGCCTCTGTTGTTATATGTGGCTGCCAATGGCCGAGCTGTCAGTGTAGCTATTGTGGTGAAAAGAAAAGAGGCAGGCAAGGAATATCCAGTTCAACGGCCAGTTTACTACATCAGTGAGGTGCTTATTGAGTCCAAGCAGAGATATCCACACTGGCAGAAGCTTGTGTATGGGGTTTTCATGGCAAGTCGGAAGCTCAAGCAATATTTTCAGGGTCATCCCATTACTGTGGTTAGCTCTGCACCTTTAGGAGACATCATCCAAAACAGAGAAGCCACAGGCCGGGTTGCTAAAAGGGCCATTGAGCTTGGACCCCATGGTTTGAAGTATGTACCTCGTACGGCCATCAAGTCCCAAGCACTTGTGGATTTCATCAATGATTGAACAGAGTTGCAGACGCCTGAGGAAAAGCCGGATAACAAATATTGGACTATTCACTTTGATGGATCCAGGCAGTTGGAGGGCTCGGGGGCTAGAGTTGTCTTGACTTCCCCACGAGGTGATAAATTGTCTTATGTTCTCCGGCTAATGTTCCCTTGTACTAACAATGCAGCTAAGTATGAGGCCTTGCTCCATGGTCTTCGGATTGCTAAAGAGCTGAATTTAAGCCGGGTGAGGTGTTTTGGCGATTCAGATCTGGTTGCTCAGCAAGTTTCTGGTACTTGGGATTCTAAGGATCCGCTCATGGCGGCTTATCGTCGAGAGGTTGATGCCATTGCGGGTCATTTTAAGGGTTACCAAGTGGAGCATATTGATCGCAGGAAGAATGAGGCGGCTGACAACTTAAGCTAGTTAGGATCTTAGCGTAAGCCGGTGCCGCCTAACACGTTCCTGGATGTTCTGCTAAACCCTTTCGTAAAGTTACCTACGGAGGAGGATCTTGCTGTTCCTGACCCGAAAGCACAATTGGTGGCGGCTCTTCACACTATTCCTGATTGGACAGTGTCGTATTTGGCTTACATGACCCGGGGCGAGTTACCTGAGGATGAGATTCTGGCCAGGCAGATAACCCGGTGGTCTAAGTCAATGATGATTGTTAATGGGGAGTTGCACCATCGCAGTGTCACAGGGGCGTTTCAACGTTGTGTCTCTCCTGNTTTGGCGATTCAGATCTGGTTGCTCAGCAAGTTTCTGGTACTTGGGATTCTAAGGATCCGCTCATGGCGGCTTATCGTCGAGAGGTTGATGCCATTGCGGGTCATTTTAAGGGTTACCAAGTGGAGCATATTGATCGCAGGAAGAATGAGGCGGCTGACAACTTAAGCTAGTTAGGATCTTAGCGTAAGCCGGTGCCGCCTAACACGTTCCTGGATGTTCTGCTAAACCCTTTCGTAAAGTTACCTACGGAGGAGGATCTTGCTGTTCCTGACCCGAAAGCACAATTGGTGGCGGCTCTTCACACTATTCCTGATTGGACAGTGTCGTATTTGGCTTACATGACCCGGGGCGAGTTACCTGAGGATGAGATTCTGGCCAGGCAGATAACCCGGTGGTCTAAGTCAATGATGATTGTTAATGGGGAGTTGCACCATCGCAGTGTCACAGGGGCGTTTCAACGTTGTGTCTCTCCTGAAGAAGGCTGCGAGATTTTGCAAGAGATTCATGAAGGAGATTGTGGTCATCATATCGGCTCTAAATCTCTCGTGGCTAAGGCTTTTCGCCACGGTTTTTATTGGTTGACGGCTCATGCTGACGCTGAGGATTTGGTCAGCAAATGAGACGGTTGTCAGAAGTTTCCACGACGCGCTCATGTTCCGGCTCAAGAGTTGAGGATGATTCCAATTACTTGACCATTTGCGAATTGGGGGCTTGATATGGTTGGGCCTTTCAAGAGGTCCAAGGATAAGAAGACCCACCTTTTGGTGGCGGTTGATAAGTTCACTAAGTGGGTTGAAGCAAAGTCGGTCAGTAAGTGTGATGCAGCAACGGCGGTTCAATTCATCAAGAAGGTGATTGACGGAGTCCAGGACTAGGGGGTACTCACCACGTCGTCCCCCGATCAAGTGGATCAGGCCAAGGACCCCCATGGCGGTTCACTCATGGGCCACTTCAGGCAGCCCATGCCGCATACAAGGAGGTTTCCACAAGACTTGGCGCACAAGCTGAGGACTCTCCTAAAAACCCAAGGCCTCCTGTGTGTTATATAAACCGAAGCTAGGCTAGACAATAGATCAGCTAATATTCATTACTACAGTCTCGTGGTATATACATGTACTCTGTACTACACCCCATACAAATACAATCAAAAGCAGCATGTAGGGTATTATCTCTTTGAGAGAGCCCGAAGCTGGGTAAAATCCCGTGTCCATGTTACCATCGCTCCAAGACGCCTAGCTTAGGACTGTAACAGCCTGGATTTTGGCCCTTTCTTTTTCTTTTGATTTATTTGGTTTTTGCTCTGTTTTCTTTTTAGAGTGGTTTTGTGGACTTGCCACCTGGGAAATCATCCTCATCCCCCCTCCCAAGTGGCTCATCATTCTCAAAACCTTGCAAAGATCATGTCACTTCACTGCTTGACCAAACCCTAATTTCTTTTTCTCAGGAATATTCCTTTTTATACTAAAGGAATAACCCTGTCTGCCCTAGGTTGTGAAGCAACCTATATTTTTGTCCATCCGAACATTCCCAAATAATTCTCATAATTTCTTTAGGTCATATGTTGCTCAAATATGCCCAAAATTTTCTGTCCGAGCCCAAGAATAATTCCCCACTAATTATTCTTCATTTCTGTCCAGTGTGGCTTTATGTGAAGGAAGTGCCACCTATCCTTTCCTGATTGCTCCCAAACCTTTTGGGCATTCTCTTATGTCCAAATCATTGCTTTATGCCAAAATTCAACTTTATTTGCCTAGCCATCTTCCTTAGCAATTTTTCAGACTTTTTGTCAAACAGAAGGCATTGTGAAGGAAGTACTAGCTAGGATTATCCAAATGAGTTGAAATTTTGCACACTCCTTCATGTGCTCATATTAACCCCCTCCACCCATTTGCAGCCTCATCCAATCATCTATGTGAGCACAGGACCAAATCTTTGATTCTGGAAATATTTTCAGGTTGTGAAGCAAGTGCATTTTATATTGCTTCATTAATTCTGAGAAATTACCAGATTATTCTCCTACCAAAATAACATCTCTCCACCAAAATTGTCACCATTGCATTAAACCAATATTTCTCCAAAATAAATTGCAAGTTTCCGGACAGAGAGAATAGCTGTGAAGGAAGTACCACTTTGGTAAATCCAATTGGTATGAAATTTTTACAGCACTCTCATATGCCCAAATAACCCTGCCATGTTCATTTTCAGCTCAATTCATCACTCTATGTGAGTGCTTCTTCCTGTTCTTGTTTCTGGACCAATTGATGTGGTTGTTAAGCAACTATATTGAATACTGGTCCAAATCATCTCAAAATTAGCAGGATTATAGTCCTTCCTAAACTGATCACCCCAGACAAACTCTCTGGCTCCAATCCCTTCCCTGTTGATCAGCAGTTCTTGACCAAGTTTACTGCAGTAAACTTCAGAGGTTGCTTACCGTTTAACCAGGAAGAACTTACCACTAGACAACGTTTTCCAACCTTTGGCACCTTCTCCTCGCTAGCTCACACGGTGACCACCGTTTTGGCACGCACTAGCCGCGTCCAGAGCGTCCTCTTGCTCAGGCCCGTCCTCTTCTCGGTGTCTCATCGAGCACGAGTGTGTCCGGCAGCTAGCCCGTGTCGTCGCTGTTCCCCTGGACCACTCTCCCCCTCCATCTGTTTCCTCACCGCCGCTCGCCTCCGAATGCCCACGAGAGCACAGTGCGCCGACTGTCGTCCCTATAAGAAATATGTCAACTTGTGACCTTGACTATTGGTCATTGAAAGGTCATTGTTTTTCATTTGCGACCTTTTTGTGACCAAAAACAGAAGGTCAAAAGGTGGCGGTCGTAAACTGAAATTAACGACCTTCTCTGTGAGAAGGTCGTAGACATTTACGACCAAAACAGAAGGTCGTTGAACCCATGACCTTTTGTTTTGGTCACTGGCTGTCTGCCCAGTCCATGTCGGGTACGATGTGGCAATCTGACGTGGCAAAATTGCGACCAATTCAAAAGGTCGTTGACAAGATTCAGCCCGGTCTGATTAGGTGTTTTACATGGGCCGAGCCCAACAATTCAGCCTTTCTGTATTTTTCCTATTATTTTTGGTTGACTTCATGGGCCAAGCCCAACAATTCGACCTTTTATTTATTTCTGGGCCATGGCCTTTTAACATTGTTTGGCCCATTATATTTTAGAGCTGATCCCACCAATCAAATGGGTGCCACTTGTCATCATCTCACACATTGGGCCCACTTGACAGAAATTTCAAAACTGCTCAAATTATTTTCATAAATGAGTCCCACAAGTCATTTATCCATTCCACAAGCCAGATTCAATGCCAATATATTTTCCAGTACAGAAATGCATTTCAGGTAAACAATATTATTCTAAGAATATGTACATAACTCCCAGCATTTGTATAACAAGTTAGCAAGGACATATACATCAAATTCTCAGCAAAATCAGCAGTACATCCAAATTCCAGGGCCAATATTCCAACAAAGTCCTGCATCTCCCTAGGAGCAGGAGGGATAAGAGAGCATGCATGCATGCCTAGATCCTGCATGCCTTGCTTCTTCCAACTTCGGCCTAGAGCTCACGTCAAAACACGAATGAAGGCAAGCATCTGCATGTTATAAAATAAAATGGTTATGAACAAAATGCATGAACTGAAAGGAGAAATCTATTTTGTATTTGAGAAACTGAAAAATGCACGAACAATTTTTTAGAAGATAACTGGACTTTTGTGCATGCATTTAGATAGGAAAACAAGGGCTTGTAGTATACACATTAATTAGAACAGGATTGCAAGACACAAATATAAGCTATAATTGACAAGTACACATTAATTTTAACATAGCATCACTAGCTCTCTTGTTGTCTGCATATTAAACCATATGGAAAAATGCTCATGAGTGGCCACCGACTTGTTCTTGGGGTTCTTCTGCTTGAACTCCAACAAACAAACAGCAGGTTCAGGACAACGGCCGCCGGGAAACCACGGGGAAACAGGAAGTTGGTAAACATAAGGGCGGGTGCAACTAATAATTAACACAGGAGAGAAAACAGTATATTCCTTAGCAAAAGATGCCGCTAGGACCTATACAGATTGACTATATAAGAACAGTATATTCCAACGCAAACACATGACAACAAAATCCTCTTCAATTTAACATGAGATATATGATACGTAAGTCAGTCACATCTTTTGGACATTATTACATAGAGCATCCTCTTCAAATTCCAATCTTTCTCTTCTTCACATATACTCTCTACAACATAATAGACAAGCCAAGCAAAATCTTCTAACTTGGTGGTAACAAGTCTACATATTTCAACTTTGAATGCCTTCAGATTATTTAGCAACTACCCAGACGCAAGGAGAGGAGGAGAGCATACCTCGGTTGCCGTCAAAAGCCCAACCGGGTCCTCCCTTCTACAAATCTGCAGCTTGTCGCCGAGCTCCACTAGTCAGCTATGGCACTCAGGAACCAGCTTTTGCTTCAGCCCCAGGCCGCAACAAATGCACACATGACGATACAGTTATATCACCACCAAATGCGCCACATCAAATTGAAACAAGATCAGATCAAAAGAGTCACACAAATTCAAGGAAATGGTATAAAATCTGCCATCTTGATGCAAAACATCAATCACTCCCACCCACCATAAATTGCAATCTTACCCTCAAATTTAACAAGACATATAGTCAGTCATGTAAGCAGCTTGTCTAGACTGTAGAAAGTTTGAAATTCGATTTTTTTTTATTTCCCTATCTACACAAGAAACACTCGGTGGCTGTCAGGTATCAAAAATAATTCAACTTTCAGATAAATTTCATTTAGATTTCTCAATCGAGGTGACAGCAAGTTAGTCATGGGTACACTCGACAGCCATAGACCGACGTTTTAAAGTAGTAAACACGACACAACTACATATAGCATTGACACAAGAAATTTTGCATTCCAACTTGTAAGCTACTATGGAGATTACAACAGCTCACTTAATCACAAAGCACAACGAGTAACCAAAGCAGAAACTAAGGACAGGTGGCTCCCAGGCATCCGAAATGTTCCAATTAGTACCGTAGCATGTCATATCACATGTTATCTTGAGCTCTGAGAAGTTAGATTACACTTATATTAGGCAAATGAAGCTACACATCTACTCACCAGCTTCTCTACACACATCAACACTTGCGGGAGGCAGCAGCACGGACCATCGATGAGGTTGTTGAGTTTGGTGGAAGTATAAGCATACATGTAGTTGCGTTTTAGGGGGTGAGGGGCAGTAGGCGTTGATGAGCTCCGCCTAGTCAGCCACCTGGCATTAGGGAATCACCTTCTTCTTCTGCTCCAGGCTGCCACACACGCACACACATCAATGAAGTTATATCACCAGCAAAAGCGCCAAAGCGAAATGAAATTCAAACATCAAGACAAGAAACCATTATTGCGCAAATTCTTCCCAAACAGACCCTAATAAAGTAATGAGGTATAATGGCATATTGCCATTATTGCGCAAGCAGCCAAGCAGAACTACAGAAGTAATTCGGAGATAATGGTACATAAGCGTTTTGCCATTGCTCAGCGCTTAAGCGTCGCTTAAAAACACTTCCTTGAACAATGGAGATAATGGTACAAAGCTAACAAGGACAATTACATGGCACCTCTGATGTACTGGTAATTTTGTCAAGTTGTATAGCAGTAGCAAGGAACACATAGGATAACTCCTACCAGTGCAGCTCCAACACGTACCTCGGAGTGCAGGAATAACATTTTTATTTACAGGAAAAGACAAAAGGCTACACCCCAACGCGACTGTATATTGGTATGCTTACCCGGTTGGCACTGTGAAATTGATAAGAGAGATGGAGGAGATTCTGCAGCCAATTATTTAAATAACAGATCAAAGGGACTAGAAGTTGCATGTTGTCCCCTCCTCACCTGCTGCCTACATGCTTTATTGCACCGGAACCAATGAGAAATCAAATGGAATGTGCGTGAAGAAGATCATTTGGTCTAAGTGTCTGAGGTAAGATATTCGGAAGAATAGAAGGAAAAGATACTACAACAGGAGAAAATGAGATGTCCATCTTTTATAATTTGGACAAGTTGTGAAGCATAAAATAGTTACTCCCCCCGATCCTGATTATCTGCGACAATTAATATGGATTGGAGGGAGTGTTATTATTCTTTTATACATTTGAGAAATGTTGTATTGCCATACTTATACAAATATATCGATGAGTTACTACATGACACTGAACTGAACCCTGGAGCATACTTTGTGCAGAAAAATTCAACATCAGTCACCTTGTGGTCACCGCCATACACAGCCGCCGTCATGCCAGTCACCTCAAGAAGCACCACTGCGCCGGAGACGCAACCAGACATGCGCAGCAGAGCACCTGCTGCATCCAAATCCAAATCGAACAAGAGCAAAGTTAGGAATGGTTGCAACCATGCTTTTCAAGGCACACAATAGAAAAAATCGCAAAGAATGAGACGACGCCTTTCCTGATCTGCTTCCCGTACTTGGATCCAATGTTGGCAGTGTTCCGTGTTGAGGAGCTCAAGTTCAATGTGTAGCCACAGTATCCACAGCTGCTAGTAAGAAACAAACAACACACATCAATGTGTAGCCATAGTATAGAAATTGAGCAGAAGCGCTGTGATAAATTCTGCATAGTTCTGAGATTTATTTATGAGAACACAATGCTTTATCTGTACCAACTACATCATATGGCAGGCAGTTAAATAAACAAACTCCATCCTACATCAACAATGTCAGTCAGCTGTAAGGAACATTGTCAAATGAAACTGAGCCTTCTGTACACCTACATTTTTCTTGCTTGCCAGCATGAGGATACGGGTGAAAGAACTAACATGGCATAAATCATCTTGGTCTTTGGTTCCATTCACAACAAACTAACCGTGCTTCTACAACGCATCACACACGAGAGTAATAACAGCCTAACAGGAATTGTATACAACAAACCGCCTAACAGGAATTCTCTAAAACAAAAACAAAAATAGCACAACAGGGCAAGATATGAGTAGGAGAATCAGTTGGATGAAACAAAAAATAGCACAACGAGAAAGAGAGGAGAGAGGGCGAGGGAGGGGAGCTGACCCCGAGCAGAGACGGCAACATGGCGGCCGGCGGCGGAGGGAGGCGCCGATTCTGATCTTGGGGGGTGAGGAGAGGATGCGCAGGGACCTTGACGAAGAACTCGGAGACGGCGGGGACCTTGACGACGAACCCCGCGGCAGGATTCCAGACCTGGTGGGCGGGGACGGCCTTGGTGCCGGCGCCGGGGCTGGAGCAGCGTCGAAGTTGGTGCGGGCGCGGGGTAGCAGGTCGCGGGTGCGGCCCCACGGAGCGAGACCCTCCTGGCCGCAGCACCGCAGTTGGTGCGGGCGCGGGGTAGCAGGTCGCGGGTGCGGCCCCGCTGAGCGAGACCCTCCTGGCCGCGGCGGCGCGGCCCTCGGCGCTTTGGAGGCGAACGCCAAGAAGGGCAACCCCGCCGAGGAGGCAATCGCGAGGGCGGGGGAGGCGGAGGCCTTGAGCACGAACGTCAACGGTGAAGGAAGGGGACGGTGGACGAGGGGGGCTTGGATTGGATCTTGGAGTGGGGATGTGGATGGGTGCGGCGGAGGAGGGGGGAGTCTTGATTTGGGATGGTGGGGTGGGGAATCGCCGCGGCCCGATCTCCGCCCGCTCCGACGAGATCGAGGGGAGGATCGGGAAGGAAGGGGACGTGATCGAGAGGAGCTAGGGTTTGCGCGGGTGAGCGAGGGAAAGAAAAGAGGCGGGGGGGGTGGATGGAAATTGACCCGGAGGACATAGCTAGGGTTTCGGGGTTGGTGTGGATGGGTCGAGGACAGCCGTTGGATCCCCGAGCATCCGACGGTGTTCGATGCACGATCCGCGTGATATGTCCACGGACCAATCAGAATGCAGCACGATTTTATGACCATCTAAATTGGTCGTAGTTGACTTAAAATAATGTGTTAAAATCATTTAAGCTACTTTATGATTTGAGAAATTATAAAAAAAATGGAAAACCTTCTCATTGTGTCACCAAAATTTGAACAAGTTTTCAGAAAAAATAACAACATGGAATAAAATAAATATCTTTAAAAAGGTGTCGTCGAAAATGAGTTTTTTGCAAAAAAAAAACATTTTCCCTTTTTTGAGTGCCCAAAATGAGTTTTTTTTGTGAAGGACCTACAATATATTTATTGCAAAATTGGATGAAATCAATTTTATAAACTATTAGGCTATATTTAATGCACAAATGACCAAATAGTTGGGTGTCAAAAGCTTTGGTCTATCTCTGGTGAAAAAGACAAATTTCCGCCGATCCAGTAGGAAGCGGGTCAAATTTGAACTGTATCTACCTCATAGTTTGTTCTTTATTTTTTCCAAAAATCATTTCTAGGTACATAAGTATCTATTTAATCAGAGAAACATCAAATGTTTTCCAATATTCAACCACTAGCTAGGAGCGGTCAAGCCCGCCGTTTTGACCGCATTTTGAAACGGGCATAAAAAATTCAAAAAAAATCAAAAAATTGGAAAACCTTCGCATTGTGTCATATATGCGACCAAGTTTCCAAGAAAAATAATAAACTTGTAATACGGAAATTATTTTAAAAAAGTGTTCTGAGAAACGAGCTATCATGCGTGAAGATTCTTGGCTTTCAAGCCAAATGATCAATCTTATGGCCACATTCATGGCATAGTTTGTTCAAATGATCTCATATTGTGCACAAGGGTGCATCTTGGAATTCCAAACAATGTTTCCTAAGGGAGTTTTCATTTTCTTTGCACGGAAAATTCATTTTCTATTTTTCGAGTGCCCGAAATGAGGTTTTTTGTGAAGGACCTACCATATATTTGTTGCAAAATTGGACCTAATCAATTTTATAAAATAATAGGCCATATTTAATGTACAATTGAGCAAATGGTTGTGTGTTAAAAGTTTTGATCCACCTCTAGTGAAAAAGACAAAATCCCGCCAATTCAGCAGGAAGCGGGTCAAATTTGAACTGCGACTGCCTCATAGTTTGCTCTTTATTTTTTCCAAAAATCATTTCTAGGTACAAAAGTATCTATTTAATCAGAGAAACACAAAAAAAATTCCAAGATTCAACCACTAGCTAGGAACGGTCAAGCCCGCCGTTTTGATCACATTTTGAAACGGGCATAAAAAATTCAAAAAAAAATCAAAAAATTGGAAAACCTTCGCATTGTGTCATTATATGCGACCAAGTTTCCAGGAAAAATAATAAACTTTTAATAAGGAAATTATTTTAAAAAAGTGTTCTCATAAATGAGCTATCATGGGTGAAGATTCATGGCTTTCAAGACAAATGATCAGTCTTATGGACACATTCATGGCATAGTTTGTTCAAACGATCTCATATCGTGCACAAGGGGGCATCTTGGAATGACAAACAATGTTGCCTAAGGAAGTTTTCATTTTCTTTGCACGGAAAATTCATTTTCCATTTTTTGAGTGCCCGAAATGAGGTTTTTTGTGAAGGGCCTACCATATATTTGTTGCAAAATTGTACCAAATCAATTTTCTAAAATACTAGGACATATTTAATGCACAATTGTCCAAATGGTTGGGTGTAAAAAGTTTTGATCCACCTCTGGTGAAAAAGACAAATTTCCGTCGATTCAGCAGGAATCGGGTCAAATTTGAACTGTAGCTACCTCGTAGTTTGCTCTTTATTTTTTTCAAAAATCATTTATAGGTACATAAGTATCTATTTAATCATAGAAACACCAAAAAATTCCAAGATTCAACCACTAGCTAGGAACGGTCATTCCAGCCGTTTTGACCGCATTTTGAAACGGGCATAAAAAATTCAAAAAAAAATCAAAAAATTGGAATACCTCCGCATTGTGTCATTATATGTGACCAAGTTTCCAGAAAAAATAATAAACTTGTAATACGGTAATTATTTTAAAAAAGTGTTCTCAGAAATGAGCTATCATGTGTGAAGATTCATGGCTTTCAAGCCAAATGACCAATCTTATGGCCACATTCATGGCATAGCTTGTTCAAATGACCTCATATCGTGCACAAGGGTGCATCTTGGAATGACAAACAATGTTGCCTAAGGAAGTTTTCATTTTCTTTGCACGAAAAATTCATTTTCCATTTTTTCGAGTGCCCAAATGAGTTTTTTTTTGTGAAGGACCTACCATATATTTGTTGCAAAATTGGACCTAATAAATTTTATAAAATACTAGGCCATATATAATGCACAATTGACAAAATGGTTGGGTGTCAAAAGTTTTGATCCACCTCTGGTGAAAAAGACAAATTCCTGCCGATTCAGCAGGAAGCGGGTCAAATTTGAACTGCAGCTGCCTCATAGTTTGCTATTTATTTTTTTCCAAAAATCATTTCTAGTTACATAAGTAACTATTTAACCATAAATACATGGTTTGGTGGCGATACGTCGAGGTTTGGACGGTGGACGAGGGCCCCAACTCTAGAGCGCGTAAACTCGCATGCCCGTCGCGTGGTCACCGCGTGACCGTGGCGTTGCCATGTGTTCTGGGCAGCCTAGGCATGTCTAGTGGGTTGGACACTCCCCAGTTAGGTGATAAGAAGAAAATAACAAACATAAGATTCTCACAAGGAGACCCATCGATGCTCAAACATGAATAAATAGCCAAGTGTTTGATTAGCGGTACGGGAAATGCACATGGCTAATGTGCGTGAGCTTTGGCTGAGGATGATCAGTTACTAAGAAGACCGTCTTCACAAATTTTCAGCTCAAAAGGAGGACCCTAGGTGGTACTTGCTTTACAAAGTACCACACTGGACATAAATACAAATGTTGAAGCTGGGCTCAAAATAATGAATGGATTGAGTTGGCATTTGGTGGAGGATGGTTATTTGGGCATGGGAAAGCACTGTAGAAATTGGATACCATTTGGACATGCCAAAGTGGTACTTCCTTCACAAAGTGCTGCTCTGAACAGAATAGGAAAATGAATATTGTTGAGTTATTTTTTAACTAGGCAAGGAATGTTTTTGACATATTTGATGAAGATATGATCCAAAAAAATTATGAGAATTTTTTGGGAATTTTTGGAATAACAGAAATATAGGTTGCTTCACAACCTAGGACAAAAATTGACACATGGACATGACACATAGGCAAGACTGATGAGATGGCGCCTAGTCATCACAACAAACCACAATCTACAAGGCTATGACCATCTATATTGGTCGTTAACACCTAGAAATAAGGCAGCGGACCAGCACTGTTTGCTTTATGACCATTTCATGTAAGGAAATTATGACCTTTCTAACCAATATGGTCGCAATGGTTTAGGGTTTGGAGCCCCCCGAACAGCTTTTGACCAATTGGTCTCAAATGGTCATAGATCTATGACCAATTCTTCCAGGGTCACTGACAGAAGGTCACTAGTTGACATATTTCTTGTACTGCGTCTTCCTCCTCGGCCGCTTCTCCCCTGCGTCCCTTGGCCTCCTCTGCCCCGTGAGAGCCTCCACTGCTCCTCCTACATCGTCTACCTCCGAGCTCGCGAGCGTGGGCACGCGTCCACGGCGCCGGACACGTGTCCGCGGAGACGCCAGCTCGCCTCCTCCTCCCCTGCCTATATAAGGCCGTCCTGGCTGCGTCTCTCCTCTCCATCCTCCTCACCACACTCCCAGAACCACGCCCAGCCACTAGCCCGAGCTCGAGCAGCTCTCCTCGACCCCCACCGCCGCCATGGCCGCCGCGGAAAATCTCCTAAATTTTTTCTAGGTCGAGCTCTTCTTCTCCTTCCTCCTCCACCATAGCTCCACCCAGTCACTAGCGAACCTCCTCAGCAACTTCCCCTCACCTCCGGTGGCCTCTGTCCGCAAGCTCCATCATTGCCCGACACCGTCGCTGCCGGAGCCTTGCTCGACCCTGACCCCTCCAGTGAAAACCAAGGGTCTATGGAGATGCGGCTCATCCCGCTGAGCACTCCAGTTGGTGGCACGACGCGGGAGGTGGTCGGAGCTGCCCGCAGTCGCCGTCGGGCGCCGGCCGTGCCTCTGTCTCGCGGGCGCGAGCGAGGTTGAAGGCGACGACCGGCCGGGCGGGCTCCACCAGTGCACGGGACCCGCGCGTCAGCGCCTCAGCCATTGACCCCGCCCCGCCACGTCAGTAAGTGGAAACGTGTTTCTGTGAAGTGCGCTTTCGGTTAGTGAAAACGTACTTCTGCTCTTCTTTGGAACAGAATGCGTTTTCCACTTCCAAAAGCATACTTTCTTTCTTATTCGGCTCCAAATAAGTTTCTCAGTTCTGAAAGCGTATTGTCTGAAATACTTTTTCTGTTTTATCCTCCAGGGGCCTGGTTGTAGAGATATTTTTACAGATTGGTCCCTGAACTTCGTGGGGCTATAACTTTTTGCTTGAGACTCCGATTGAGGTGAATCCAAAGCCCACTTCTTCGTTTCGTCGAGCCCATTCCGATGGAATAATTTTCAACATGTTTTGACATGCTGAAAATGACCATTATACCCTTGCCCTTATTCAGCCTCCTCCAAGAGAGAAAGATTTCCGGTGATTCATTCTGCGAGCTTCTCGCACTTTCTCCCGATGATTTCTTCCACCCCAGGCAAGCCACAACCACCATTTGCATGATAGCCATGCAGTAGCATTGGTTTTCAACTTGAATCTTTAATAAATGTATGTTTGTTTTGCTACTGCTGTTGTTATTTCGGTTATGCTTGTGGATCGGTGATTACCGTCATGCTATGTTTTCTTGCACTCTATTATCATGTTCTACCTGCTAGTACTACTTTCATATTGGCCATGCTTGATAGAAGTACATGTTGGGTTGGTCATGTTCTTCGGTGCATGACTGACGTCGGTTACTGAGTACCGTTAATATGTATTGTTCCTTGTTGTTAGTTGGTTAAGTGTTTACTCGGTTATGTTATTGATGTGTTGTTGCATGGTACTTATTGTTGATCATAATGGTCATGTTATGCTATGAGTAGTGTTATACTTGTAATATTCATGCTCATCATTATGCCATGTTCAGTTGGATATGATTCATTGTTGATATGGTGGATAGTTGATAAACCCTCATGCTTATGTTGTTATCATGCTCATGCATTGTAATTGCATCATGTTATTTTATCATGGCTCAGCATATTGCATTCAAGTTTAACCGGATTAAATTGAACTTGAACAACTGTTGGCTGAGTCATCGTGCCACCATATCGAGCTGACCAGTGCAACCATATTTGCCTAGTGGGAAGGTCCTAACTGGGTCTATTGTCATGCCTCTCGCCGGTGCCCCCAACGAGGGAAGGTTATGCGCGGGCGCTACCTTGGCCAGGTAGGACGGCACAAGCCTTGTGTGCCCGTAATTGTTGTAGCTGGCTTGTCCCCGTTTGGGACCGTTTTTGTTTTGCCACGACGGTGGGCGTTGGTGTCTTTGGTAGGTGATACGTCTCCGTCGTATGTGTAATTTTTGATTGTTCCATGCCAATATTATACAACTTTCATATACTTTTGGCAACTTTTTATACTATTTTGGGACTAACATATTGATCCAATGCCCAGTGCCAGTTCCTGTTTGTTGCATTTTTTTGTTTCGCAGAAAATCCATATCAAACGGAGTCCAAGCGGGATAAAAACTGGCGGAGATTTTTTTTGGAATATATGTGATTTTTGTGCAGAAGAATCAACACAAGACGATGCCCGAGGGGGCCACGAGGCAGGGGGCACTCCCCAGGGGATCAGGCGCGCCCTGGGCTCTCGTGGCCACTCCGTAAGGCGGTTGGTGCCCTCCTTTCGCCGCAATAAAGCTAATATCCGGATAGAGATCTTATCCAAAATTCATCCCAATCGGAGTTACGGATCTCCGGGAATTTAAGAAACGGTGAAAGGGAGAATCAGGGAACGCAGAAACACAGAGAGACAGAGAGACAGATCCAGTCTCGGAGGGGCTCTCGCCCCTCCCACGCTATGGAGACCATGGACCAGAGGGGAAACCCTTCTCCTGTCTAGGGAGAAGGTCAAGGAAGAATAAGAAGGAGAGGGGCTCTCTCCCCCTCGCTTCCGGTGGCACCGGAGTGCCGCCGGGGCCATCATCGTCACCGCAATCTACACCAACAACTTCACCGCCGTCATCACCAACTCTCCCCCCCCCCCCTCTATGCAGCGGTGTAACCCCTCTTTTGCCCGCTGTAATATCTACTTAAACATGGTGCTCAACGCTATATATTATTTCCCAATGATGTATGGCTATCCTATGATGTTTGAGTATATCTGTTTTGTCCTATGGGTTAATTGATGATCGTGATTGGTTTGAGTTGCATGTTTTATTATTGGTGTTGTCCTATGGTGCTCTCCATGTAGCGCAAGCGTGAGGGATTCCCTCTGTAGGGTTTGCAATATGTTCATGGTTTGCTTATTGTCTGTGTTGCGTGAGTGACTGAAACACAAACACGGATAAGTGGGTCATGGTGTATGGGAATAAAGAGGACTTGATACTTTAATGCTATGGTTGGGTTTTACCTTAATGACCTTTAGTAGTTGCGGATGCTTGCTAGAGTTCCAATCATAAGTGCATATGATCCAAGAAGAGAAAGTATGTTAGCTTATGCCTCTCCCTCAAAGAAAATTGCAATAATGATTATCGGTCTAGTTATCGATTGCCTACGGACAAATAACTTTCTCGTGACAAAAAGCTCTCTACTAAAACTAATTTAGTTGTGTCTTTATCTAAACAGCCCCTAGTTTTTATTTACGCACTCTTTATATTCTTGCAAACCTATCCAAAAACACCTACAAAGTGCTTCTAGTTTCATACTTGTTCTAGGTAAAGCTAACGTTAAGCATGTGTAGAGTTGTATTGGTGGTCGATAGAACTTGAGGGAATATTTGTTCTACCTTTAGCTCGTCGTTGGGTTGGACACTCTTACTTATCGAAAGAGGCTACAATTGATCTGCTATACTTGTGGGTTATCAAGACCTTTTTCTGGCGCCGTTTCCAGGGAGTTATAGCGTGGGGTGAATATTCTCGTGTGTGCTTTTTGGCTTTATCACTAAGTAATTTTTATTTGCTGTTCTAAGTTGTTCTCTATATTTAGTTATGGATATGGAACACGCAATACCAAAAAAATTAGGTTTACTTGCTACTCATGGAGATGGGGAACCTCCTAAAACCCTCGATGCTGGTTATGTGAAAAATATTATGTACTACTTTGATAATCCTGAGAAAACCCCATTCAATTATGTAACGGGAGACACGTTGGATCAACGTGAATACTTTAGGGATTATCGCTTGACTCAAAAAGGGAAACTATTATGGGATCAAATTCATATGTTGCATTGGTATGCTCGGGAACTATGCTTGAGATATGATTATACTTGTTGCTCTAGGATGAAGGCTCCACAGATTCCCTTTTCATGCAAATTTAATGATGATAAAACCTTGGCTTCTTATGCTAATGGTATATATGATTACTATGACGTGGAACAAATAGAAGAATTCGTTGCTTTTATGGGTGCTTACGAAATTGAATCTTTGTTTAAAGAGTGTGAAAATCTTGATGATGCTGTTTATAGACCTGAAAATTTTGCTATACTTAAATATTGCTATGAGAATTATGAATTCAGTTCTGATATTGATGATTTTATTGAGAGAGTATCCGCTGTCCAAGAAGAGACTAATATTTTGCAAGAGTCTATGGAAGAAGAAATTGATGAAATTGTGAGCTCATTGGATGAAAAAGATGAGGAGGAGAGCGAAGAACAAAAGGAGGAAGAGCGGATTAGCTACCCGTGCCCACCTTCTAATGAGAGTAACTCTTCAAATCATACATTGTTTAATTTCCCTTCATGCTTACTGAAGGATGATTGCTATGATGACTGTTATGATCCCGTTGATTCTTTTGAAATATCCCTTTTTGATGATGCTTGCTATGCTTGTGGCCAAGATGCCAATATGAATTATGCTTATGGAGATGAACTTGCTATAGTTCCTTATGTTAAACATGAAATTGTTGCTATTGCACCCACGCATGATAGGCCTATTGTATTTTTGAATTCTCTGGACTACACTATATCGGAGAAGTTTGCCCTTATTAAGGATTATATTGATGGGTTGCGTTTTACTACTACACGTGATGATTTTGATAGATATAATATGAATGTGCTTGCCGCTCCTACTTGAAATTATTATGAGAGAGGAACTACATCTCCGCCTCTCCATGTTTCCAATATGATAAAATTTCAAGAAATTGTTTATAATATGCATTGGCCTTTACTTTGTGTGCATGAATTGTTCTTTTATGACATGCCGATGCATAGGAAGAGAGTTAGAGTTTGTCATTACATGATATATGTTACTTTGTGCTCACTACTAAATCACAAATTATTGTTAATTAAAATTGGCTTTGATATACCTTGGGATCCCGGTGGATCCATTACTTGAGCACTTTATGCCTAGCTTAATGGATTTAAAGAAAGCGCTGCCTGTGGCACCCCGGCTCAGAAAAACCGAAACGCCCCGTATTCTAGCCCAGAGATCGAGGAGAAGTCTTCTGGAATACGGCACTGCTTAGCATAGAACAAACCAGCTTTCTATTATTACACGAATATGAATACAAGGTCTCTGATATTACAATGAATAACATCGGCACGGCGACACTACGCCCTCCTCAGTTGCTCTATGCAAGCAGCAGAACAACTCAAAGCAGCGGAACAACGACGACGGTAGTGAACTCCACTTCGTAGGGACTCTGGCTGGAACGCTTATCCTAGCTCACACGAACGGAAACCACGACAAGAAAGCAATCGAATCCGTCATGACCTGCAAACTGGCATAACATGCCAAGTCAGTACATTCGATGTACTTGCAAGCTCACGATAACCAGAAGCATTCAAGACAAACAACAGTATGTCAATTACCGGTTAAGCAGGAATTATCATGATATCATCAGGACCACATGACAAGAGCAACATGATCATGGTACAACTATAACAGTATGAGCATGGCATGAACATATAAACATGATGACGTTATCATGCACCAACTTACTCTGTTCGGGTTACTTTGTAACCAAACATGCATCACTTACCAACCTCGGACATCACACGATCATCTCAGGATCTAATCAAGCTTGGTATAAACAATTGTTGGGGACCATTGCAGAAATTAAAAAATTTCTACGCGTCACCAAGATCAATCTATGGAGAGGCTAGCGACAAGAGAGAGGGGAGTGCATCTTCATACCCTTGAATATCGCGATGCGGAAGCATTACAAGAACATGGATGAAGGAGTCGTACTCATAGCGATTCAGATCGCGGTTGATTCCGATCTAAGCGCTGAACAACGGCGCCTCCGCGTTCAACACACGTGCAGCCCGGTGACGTATCCCACGCCATGATCCAGCAAGGAGAGAGGGAGAGGTTGGGGAAGACAACTCCAGCAGCAGCATGATGGTGTGGTGGTGTTGGAGCAGCGTGGTACTCCCGCAGGGCTTCACCAAGCACCACAGAAGGAGGAGGAGGTGTTGGAGAGGGGGAGGGCTGCGCCTTGGATGTGGTGCGGCTGCCCTCCCACCTCCCCTCTATTTATAGGGGCAAGGGAGAGGGGGGCTGGCCCCTTCCAGATGGATCTAGAGGGGTCCGGGGGCCAAGGGGGGAAGGCTTGCCCCCCAAGCCAAGGGGGCGCCCCCTTTAGGGTTTCCCCCAAACCATAGGTGCATGGGCCCTAGGGGGTTTGGGCGCCCAGCCCACCTAGGGGCTGGTTCCCCTCCATATTCAGCCCATAGGGCCATCCGGGGCAGGTGGACCCTCCCGGTGGACCCCCGGAACCCTTTCGGTGGTCCCGGTACAATACTGATAAACCCCCGAACACTTCCGGCGACCGAATAAGGGCTCCCCATATATAAATCTTTATCCCCGAACAATTACGGAACTCCTCGTGACGTCCGGGATCTCATTCGGGACTCCGAACAACATTCGGTAACCACGAAAAAACTTTCCCTATAACCCTAGTGTCATTGAACCTTAAGTGTGTAGACCCTACGGGTTCGGGAGGCATGTAGACATGACCGAGACATCTCTCCGGCCAATAACCAACAGCAGGATCTGGATACCGATGTTGGCTCCCACATGTTCCACGATGATCTCGTCGGATGAACCTCGATGTCGGGGATTCAATGAATCCCGTACTAAATTCCCTTTGTCTACCACTATGATACTTGCCCGAGATTCGATCGTCGGTATCCCTATACCTTGTTCAATCTCGTTAACGGCAAGTCTCTTTACTCGTTCGTAACACATCATCCCGTGATCAACTCCTTGGTCACATTGAGCTCATTATGATGATGTCTTACCGAGTGGGCCCAGAGATACCTCCCCATCACACGGAGCAACAAATCCCAGTCTCGATTCGTGCCAACCCAACAGACACTTTTGGAGATACCCGTAGTGCAACTTTATAGCCACCCAGTTACGTTGTGATGTTTGGCATACCCAAAGCATTCCTACGGTATCCGGGAGTTGTACAATCTCATGGTCTAAGGAAATTATACTTGACATCAGAAAAGCCTTAGCAGACGAACTACACGATCTTGTGCTAAGCTTAGGATTGGGTCTTGTCCATCACATCATTCTCCTAATGATGTGATCCCGTTATCAACGACATCCAATGTCCATGGTCAGGAAACCGTAACCATCTATTGATCAACGAGCTAGTCAACTAGAGGCTCACTAGGGACATGTTGTGGTCTATGTATTCACACATGTATTACGATTTCCGGATAACACAATTATAGCATGAACAATAGACAATTATCATGAATAAGGAAATATAATAATAACCATTTTATTATTGCCTCTAGGGAATATTTCCAACAGTCTCCCACTTGCACTAGAGTGAATAATCTAGTTACATTGTGATGAATCGAACACCCTTAGAGTTCAGGTGTTGATCATGTTTTGCTCGTGGAAGAGGTTTAGTCAATGGATCTGCGACATTCAGGTCCGTATGCACTTTACAAATATCTATGTCTCCATCTTGAACATTTTCACAAATGGAGTTGAAGCGACGCTTGATATGCCTGGTCTTCTTGTGAAACCTGGGCCCCTTGGCCAGGGCAATAACTCCAGTGTTGTTACAGAAGAGAGTCATCGGGCCCGACGCATTGGGAATAACTCCTAGGTCGGTAATGAACTCCTTCATCCGGATTGCTTCATGTGCTGCCTCCGAGGCTGCTATGTACTCCGCTTCACATGTAGATCCCGCCATGATGCTTTTCTTGCAACTGCACCAACCGACTGCCCCACCATTCAAAATATACACGTATCCGGTTTGTGACTTAGAGTCATCTAGATCTGTGTCGAAGCTAGCATCGACGTAACCCTTTACGACGAGCTCTTCGTCACCTCCATAAATGAGAAACATATCCTTAGTCCTTTTCAGATACTTCAGGATGTTCTAAACCGCTATCCAGTGTTCCATGCCGGGATTACTTTGATACCTTCCTATCAAACTTAAGGCGAGGTTCACATCAGGCCTGGTACACAACATGGCATACATAATAGACCCTATGGCCGAGGAATAGGGGATGACATCTTTTCACTATCTTCTGCCGTGGTCGGGCATTGAGCCATGCTCAATCTCACACCTTGCAATACAGGCAAGAACCCCTTCTTGGACTGATCCATATTGAACTTCTTCAATATCTTGTCAAGGTATGTGCTTTGTGAAAGACCAATGAGGCGTCTCGATCTATCTCTATAGATCTTGATGTTGGGGATCTAGCAGAAAATAAAAAATTTCTACGCATCACCAAGATCAATCTATGGAGTCATCTAGCAACGAGAGAGAGGAGTGCATCTACATACCCTTGTAGATCGCGAGCGGAAGCGTTCAAGAGAACGGGGTTGATGGAGTCGTACTCGTCGTGATCCAAATCACCAATGATCCTAGCGCCGAACGGACGGCACCTTCGCGTTCAATGATGAAGTCATGTACCTGGGGTAGGGTCATAGACGTGCCCAAAGGTACCCTCCACAAGGACACTCACAAGAGAAGCAGCCTTTCAGTCGACCTGGTAGGTTTCCACTCGATAGATTCAAAGACACTCGACTATGAAGACCCACTCGACCACCAGGAGTCCAAGAGCCACTCGGTATCCAAACGGTCTGTAGTTAAATAGTCTTTATGACCTTAATGACACTTTATGCAAGGTGTTACCAGTAACACCTAGCTTTAACGCACCTTAAACCCTCTACTACGTGGGCTGGCTGGGGTCCTGGCGCACTCTATATAAGCCACCCCCCTCCACAGGTAGAAGGGTTCGCACCCCTGTAACACATACGCATATAATCTAGTCGACCGCCTCCGGGCTCCGAGACGTAGGGCTATTACTTCCTCCGAGAAGGGCCTGAACTCGTAAATCCCTTGCGTATACAACTACTCCATAGCTAGGATCTTGCCTCTCCATACCTACCCCCAATTCTACTGTCACACTTAAAACCACGACAGTTGGCGCCCACCGTGGGGCAGGTGTTCTAGCGATTTGTTGGAGAAGTTGGGATTCTTTCGATCTCCTACACCATGGTTTCCGGTGGAGTTCTGGTTGACGGCCACGAGATCCATCTCGGTGCGCTCACATTCTACGCCGACGACTCCGCTTGGCTTCAGGAGGCTCCACTCGACGTGGACGCGCTCCCCGTCCGCGGGGCGACGCACTTTCGCGCGTGTGTCAGCGGCATCCTCCTGCGGCAGCCGTCGACCCAGTATGGGTCGGCTCCTGCGTCGTCTTCACTCTCAGTCTCCCACCGGTGCAAGCGTTCCGGTCGGTCGAGGCTTCAGCGGTGGGTGAGGCATGCGGTGGCCCGCCAGTCGGCCATCCCCCAGGTCGTGGCGATCGAGCCCGACGAATCTCTCTACGGCCTGTTCGACTGGCTCCGTAGAGACTGCATCCGAATGCGATAGCAGTGACCCGGCGGCAGAGGTTCTGATGGTCGATGGACCACGCAGTCCCCCTGGATTCACCCGCACCAACGAAGGTGGCGGTGGAGGCGATCCGGTGCAAGCCCACGAAGAGTACTTTCCCGAGCCCCTCACTTCGCTCCAGAGGGAGGAGCTTCGTCGTCGGAACATGGATGCACTTCACACTCCTATCATTGGAGAAACCCCCGAGTCTCGCGCCTTGGAGGATGCGCGCTTGGCCAACCTGGCTGAGCGCACTCGACTGGAGAATCTTCAACGAGTACTCGACGAGCGTACGCGACCAAGGGTTCCAGAATCCAGTTGACACCAGCTCTTTCAACCGCCAACTCAGGTATATCGAACTCCGATTCAGAATTTAGCAGCTGCCGCCCATATAGTAGAGTCAATTCAGCCTTCCCAGTCGGAGGCGGGTAGAGGTTTGCAGCAAATCAGGGATTTGCTCCGGGCGGCAGGAGATCAAAACTCAGTTGTATCCCAGTCGCGGAACAGGGTTCACAGTCGATCCTTCGCTGCGAATTCAGTCCAGTCGGCCCATAGTCCGAGATCGCCCCCGTGGCGTGAGGAACGTGGGGGCCGGTGTGATGATCAATACAAGGGCCGCGAGCAGTATGAGCACTGATTCGATCGCAACGATCGACGTCGAGTGCCCACTCCTCCCCCAAGGGGTGGATCATACGCTCCTCGGTAGCAGGACAACAGACACCAACACAGTGTTGGGCGAAGAGTTCCAGTCGACCCCGGGGAACCAGGCTTTGATGCGAGATCTATTATTGTTCAAGGTTTGGCCGACAGGAACAGAGCTCACCGAGACGGCCACGATAGAGACGTTCCTTCCAGCAGCTGAGTTCATGTCTCGGGACCAGAGTGTTTTAGCAGAGCCATCAGAGCCGCAGTGATTCCTCCCAACTTCAGGTTGGCGACTGGAGTCAGTAAGTTCACTGGAGAATCCAAGCCTGACACTTGGCTTGAAGATTACCGAGTGGCGGTTCAGATCGGCGGTGGCAACGATGAGGTAGCCATGAAGCATTTGCCTCTTATGTTGGAGGGTTCAGCCAGGGCGTGGTTGAATCAGTTAGCACCCAGCAGTATTTACACTTGGGAAGATCTTGCCCGAGTGTTTGTCAGGACATTTGAAGGAACTTGCAAGCGACCAGCAGGTTTGACGGAGTTGCAGTCGTGTGTGCAAAAGTCGAGTGAAACTTTGAGAGATTATATCCAGAGGTGGATCAGTTTGCATCACACAGTCGAGAATGTATCTGATCACCAGGCAGACTGTGCCTTCAAGGAAGGTGTCAAGAACAGAGAATTCAGTCTGAAATTTGGTCGAACCGGAGATATGACCCTTAGTCGGATGATGGAGATTGCCACCAAGTATGCAAATGGTGAAGAAGAGGATCGGCTCCGGAGTGGTAAATACAAATCGGCCGCCAATGAGGCCGGCGGAGGAAATTCCAGTCGGAAGCAGAAGCACAAAGCCGAACCAGCGGCTCCCGGAGAGGCCTTGGTCGTGACCCTAGGAAAGTTCAAGGGGAAACCCAAGGGTCCTTGGAACCCCAAGAAGGTGAAAGACCAGGATGGAAACGACGTGTTGGATTTGCCATGTCATATTCATACAAAGAAAGATGAAGAGGGTAAACTCATTTACCTGAAACATACCACTCGACAGTGTCGGCTCTTGATTCAGCAGTTCCAAGGGAAACAGCTCAAGGATAAGGATAAGGAGACAGACAAAGTTGAGGACAGAGATGACAGTGATGGTGGATATCCCCAGGTCAATTCCACCCTGATGATTTTTTCTGACGTCGAAAGCAAAAGCCGATTGAAGGTTAACAATCGGGAAGTGAACTTGGTTGCTCCGGCGACTCCCAATTATCTGAAATGGTCCCAGACCGCCATCACATTCGACCAGTCTGATCACCCGACGCACATTGCCACCCTGGGAGGCAAGCATTGGTGGTCGACCCAGTTGTTGAAGGCACTCGACTGACCAAAGTCCTGATGGATGGTGGTAGTGGCTTGAACATATTATACGCGGAGACGTTGAAAGGGATGGGCATTCCGATTTCCAGACTCAGTACCAGCAACATGAGCTTCCACGGAGTCATTCCTGGAAAGAAGGCTGAGTCACTCGGCCAAATTGCTCTTGATGTAGTTTTTGGTGATTCAAAGCATTTCCGGAAAGAAAAGTTGACCTTTGAGGTCGTGGATTTCCAGAGCGCTTATCACGCTATTCTGGGGAGACCAGCTTATGCACGTTTCATGGCCCGACCATGTTACGTGTACCTTAAACTGAAGATGCCTGGCCCCAAGGGCGTGATAACTGTCACGGGAAATCGGAAGAAGGCAGAAGAGTGCTTACAGAAAGGCTCTAAGATCGCCGATGCTCAGTTGGCAGTGGTAGAGCTACAAGAGTATCAGAAAACTACAAATCCGAGTGATTTGTTGCGAGCTAAGAAGCCCGCTACGGAGTCAGCATTTCAGTCGACTGGCGAGACGAAACAGGTTCACATTCACCCGACTGATCCCAATGCTGCTCCGACCAACATCTCAACAACACTCGACTAAAAATAGGAAGAAGCGCTCATCCAGTTCCTCCGTGAGAACTGGGGCATCTTTGCATGGAAGCCTACTGACATGCCGGGTGTTCCCAGGGGGCTGGCTGAGCATCGCCTACGAGTCGACCCGAAATTCAAACCGGTTAAAGAGTATCTTCGGCGGTCCGCCGTCCAGAAGAGAAAGGCCATTGGCGAGGAGGTGGCTCAGCTCTTAGCAGCAAAGTTCATCCGAGAGATCTACCACTCCGAGTGGCTCGCCAACGTTGTCATGGTCCCCAAGAAGGACAAGTCTTTGCGCATGTGCATCGATTTCAAGCATATCAATCGGGCCTGCCCGAATGATCATTTCCCTCTTCCTCGCATCGACCAAATAGTCGACTCAACTGCGGGATGTGAGAGGTTGTATTTTTTAGACGCCTATTCCGGGTACCATCAGATCCGTCTGTATGGACCCGATGAGATTAAAACAACGTTCATCACTCCATTCGGGTGCTTCTGTTATGTAACCATGCCATTCGGTCTCAAGAATGCCGGAGCCACATTCATGAGGATGATTCAGAAGTGTTTGCTCACTCAAATCAGTCGGAATGTGGAAGCGTACATGGATGATATAGTGGTCAAGTCACGAAAGGGTTCCGACCTGTTGACTGACCTTGCTGAAACATTTGCCAATCTCAGGAGGTATGATATCAAGCTTAACCCATCAAACTGTACATTTGGAGTTCCTGGTGGAAAGTTACTCGGTTTTCTCGTTTCTGAGCTAGAATCGATGCTAACCCAGAAAAGGTTGGCACCATACTCCGAATGAAGCGCCCCGTGCGTGTGCACGATGTCCAGAAACTTACTAGATGCTTGGCCGCTTTAAGTCGATTCATCTCTCGCCTCGGTGAAAAGGCATTGCCTCTTTACCGACTGATGAAGAAGTCAGACAAGTTCGAGTGGACTCTAGAAGCTCATGCAGCGTTTGCAGAGCTCAAAGCTCTGCTCTCCACCCAGCCGGTGCTTGCTGCTCCAATCAGCAAAGAACCTTTGCTGCTTTACATTGCAGCCACTGGACAAGTCGTCAGTACCGTACTTACGGTCGAGCTGGAAGAAGAAGGAAAAGCCTTCAAAGTTCAACGCTCAGTTTATTATCTTTCTGAAGTACTGACCCCATCAAAGCAAAGATACCCTCACTATCATAAGCTTGTTTATGGGATCTATATGACCACGAAGAAGGTTGCTCATTATTTCTCTGATCATTCCATTACAGTCGTCAGCGATGCCCCTTTGTCGGAAATTCTTCATAACAGAGATGCAACTGGTCGAGTGGCAAAATGGGCGATTGAACTCCTTCCCCTTGATATCAAATTCGAGGCAAAGAAAGCCATCAAGTCCCAAGCAATAGCAGATTTCCTCGCCGAGTGGACTGAACAACAGCTTCCGACTCAAATTCACTCGGAACACTGGACTATGTTTTTCGATGGTTCCAAGATGCTGAACGGTTCTGGTGCAGGGGTTGTATTGGTTTCCCCCCGAGGAGATAGGCTCAAGTATGTTCTCCAGATTCACTTTGATTCTTCCAACAACGAAGCAGAATATGAAGCACTCCTGTATGGGTTGCGCATGGCCATTTCACTCGGCGTCCGTCGCCTTATGGTCTACGGCGACTTGGATCTGGTTGTTAATCAAGTGATGAAGGAGTGGGATGTCAGAAGTCCAGCTATGACAGGTTATTGTAATGCTGTGAGAAAGCTAGAGAAGAAATTCGAGGGGTTAGAGCTTCATCATATACCCCGACTGAAAAATCAAGCTGCAGATGATTTGGCGAAGATAGGATCCAAAAGGGAAGCCATTCCCAGTAATGTATTTTTGGAGCACATTCATGCACCTTCAGTGCAGGAGGATCCTTTCACAGAAGAAGCGCCGCAGCAAAAGAGTTCCAATGATCCGACTGAAGTTGAGATCCCAGCCGTGGTCGACCTAATTATGGAAGTGGTGGTCATCACTCCCGACTGGACGGTGCCATACATCGCATATATCCTAAGGAAAGAGCTCCCAGAGAATGAAGAAGAGGCTCGACAGATCGTCCGACGATCCAAGGCCTTTACAGTGATCAAGGGACAGTTGTTCAGAGAAAGCGTGATTGGAGTCGGCCAGAAGTGCATCACGCCAGAAGAAGGTCATATAATTCTTGAGGATATCCACTCGGGGACCTGTGGCCATCATGCGTCCTCTCGGACCATTGTGGCTAAAGCATACCGGGCGGGATTTTATTGGCCAAAAGCAAATGAAATGGCAAAAGAAATAGTTGACAAGTGTGAAGGATGTCAGTTCTATTCCAACATGTCGCACAAGCCCGCCTCAGCCTTGAAGACCATTCCACTCGTCTGGCCCTTCGCTGTTTGGGGATTGGACATGATTGGACCGTTGAGAACTGGCAGAACCGGCTTCACTCATTTGCTAGTAGCAGTCGACAAGTTCACCAAGTGGATCGAAGCCAAGCCCATCAAGAACCTCGATGCATGCACTGCTATCAGTTTCATCAGAGAGTTGATATTCAGATATGGAGTTCCGCATAGCATCATCACCGACAATGGGTCAAACTTCGATAATGACAAGTTCAAAGCCTTCTGTGCCTCTCAAGGCACGCGGGTCGACTATGCTTCGGTGGCTCATCCTCAGTCGAATGGACAAGCAGAACGAGCAAACGGCCTCATTCTCAAAGGGCTGAAACCACGGCTGATGCGTGATCTCAAGCACGCAGCAGGAGCTTGGGTGGACGAACTTCCATCAGTTCTCTGGGGATTGAGGACCACTCCTAATCGGTCGACTGGGAGAACTCCATTCTTCCTGGTCTATGGAGCTGAAGCAGTTCTGCCGAGTGCCCTGCTTCACAATGCGCCTCGAGTCGAGCTATACTCTGAAGAAGAAGCGGAACAAGCCCGGCAAGATGCAGTCGACCTCTTGGAAGAGGAAAGAGAAATGGCCATGATCCGTTCGAATATCTATCAGCAAGACTTGCGTCAGTTTCATGCCAGAAATGTGAAAAGTCGAGCCTTCCAAGAGGGAGATTTAGTCCTCCAAGTGGATCAACAGAAACCACACAAGCTTGCCCCCACTTGGGAAGGTCCCTTCATCGTCACAAGAGTCCTCCACAACGGAGCATATCATCTCTACAACGTTGATCGCCAGATCGACGAGCCTCGAGCTTGGAACGCGGAGCTGCTCCGCCCCTTTTACACTTAAAACTCACTCGGTTGAGATGTAATAAAAGTACTTTTGTAGTTTGTTTATCTAAGACAAGAATGTTATAATTTTCCCAATGATTGTTATTGCTTTTTGTTGAAATTTCCCCCAGTGGGTGGCTTAGTGGCGAATCCGATTCGCCTAAGTTTGTAAAAAAAAATCCTTTCCGAGTGCGAGCCAGTCTCTCACTCGGGGGCTTAGCTGCGAATCCGCTTCGCCTAAGTATTCAAAACCCTACCGAGTGGTGAGCCAGCCTCCCACTCGGAGGCTTAGCTGCAGTCCAAGTACTCGCCTAAGTATTCAAAATCCTACCGAGTGGTGAGCCAGCCTCCCACTCGGAGGCTTAGCTGCAGTCCAAGTACTCGCCTAAGTATTCAAAATCCTACCGAGTGGCGAGCCAGCCTCCCACTCGGAGGCTTAGCTGCAGTCCAAGTACTCGCCTAAGTATTCAAAATCCTACCGAGTGGCGAGCCAGCCTCCCACTCAGAAGCTTAGCTGCAGTCCAAGTACTCGCCTAAGTATTCAAAATCTTACCGAGTGGCGAGCCAGCCTCCCACTCGGAGGCTTAGCTGCAGTCCAAGTACTCGCCTATGTATTCAAAATCCTACCGAGTGGCGAGCCAGCCTCCCACTCGGAGGCTTAGCTGCAGTCCAAGTACTCGCCTAAGTATTCAAATCCTACCGAGTGGTGAGCCAGCCTCCCACTCGGGGGCTTACAACAGCCCAAGGATTCGCCTTAAACATCCAAAGTAATAAAAATCCTTCCGAGTGGAGAGCAAACCTCCCACTTGGGGGCTTAGCTGCAACCAAGTGTTCGCCTAAGTAATAAAAATCCTACCGAGTGGAGAGCAAACCTCCCACTCGGGGGCTTAGCTGCAGCCCAGTGCTCGCCTAAGTAATAGAAATCCTACCGAGTGGAGAGCAAACCTCCCACTCCGGGGCTTAGCTGCAGCCCAGTGCTCGCCTAAGTAATAAAAATCCTACCGAGTGGAGAGCAAACCCCCCACTCGGAGGCTTAGCTGCAACCTAGTGTTCGCCTAAGTAATAAAAATCCTACCGAGTGGAGAGCAAACCTCCCACTCGGGGGCTTAGCTGCAGCCCAGTGCTCGCCTAAGTAAGGAATTCATCCCAATCCACAAGGACGGCGAGGTGCAGGTCGACTGCTACCTCCTCCTTCGGAGCTTCACCACAAGTACAACGTGTGGTTCATCCCAATCCGCAAGGACGACGAGGTGCAGGTCGACTGCTACCTCCTCCTTCGGAGCTTCGCCACAAGTACAACGTGCGGTCCATCCCAATCCGCAAGGACGACGAGGTGCAGTTCGACTGCTACCTCCTCCTTCGGAGCTTCGCCACAAGTACAACGTGCGGTTCGTACCAATCCGTAAGGACGACAAGGTCAGTCGCAGTCTGTGTTCCATCTCTACCTGCAGGATAGATGAAGCACAAGTCGACTGGAATTTCAACGGAATATCTTTGCAATGAGGAATAAAGTTCCCTCGAAGGCAAACAAAGCATGTTAAAAGAAAAATCAAGTTCGGATAAACGTCCTACGGATCCAAAGGTGCTCAGGCGTTAAGCTTGTTAAAGTTTATCGGTTACAGAAACCACTCGGCATTCCGAGGCAAATTTAAATTGGGACTTAGAAGTTTTTTACTCCTCCGTCGGAGGACTGGAAGGTGCAACAAACTGGTCGAGGTTGATTCCGTCGGCAATACGGGTAGCAGCAGCGATGAAAGTCTCCATGAAAGATCTGAAGTCGTGCTTCCTGGTATTGGCAACCTTGAGAGACACCAGCTTGTCCTCTTGCGCTTCTTTGCAGTGGACACGAACCAGAGATAGAGCAACATCAGCACCACACCTGGCAGAAGACTTTTTCCATTCTTGCACTCGACTTGGAATCTCATTCAGTCGAGTCATCAGGGATTCAAGATCATTCTGAAGAGTCTGTTCTGGCCAGAGAGATGAGTCGATCCGCGACACTGCAACTTTCAGTCGAGCAAGATAATCCACCATGCTAGCAACGCGAGACTCCAGTCAGAGCACATTCATAGCAGCTTCTCCTTCACAGGAGAGTTGATGGGGTCCAAGCTGGTTTCCACTCGACTGGTTTCTTCTTCAAAGTTTTGGCAGAATTCTGAAAACACAGCCCAGACTCAAAATAAAGATCATGTGATGAGCCGGTGAGAGCAAGGCAGTCGGATAAAAGAGATTACCTTCAAGCATGAGAAACAGCTTCTTGGCGAGCCCTCCAAGATAAATCTCCAGGTCGTTTCGCTTCCCCGCCAGTTGGCCAACCTTGTCAGACAGAACAATCTTGTCGTTCTTCAGTCGACTAACTTCCTTGTTAGCCGCGTCAAGAGAGGCTTTCAGCTTGGCATTTTCATCTTCGAGTTTGTCGACTGAGGCAAGCTTCTCTTCAGCGAGCTTTGTTTTCTCCAAAGCCGCCTTCTGTGCCTCTGCAAGGTCAAGGTCCTTCTTCTTCAAAGTCTCTTCCAGTTTATATGCAATGCAACAGTGAGAACAGAGTTGAGAACGAGCAGAAAAAGAAAGGCAGTCGTCAAAAATTCTCACCAGCCATACCTTTTGCTTCATCCTTTGCCTTCTGCAAATTCTCCTGAGCAAGCTTCAAATCGAGGTTGAGTTGGATCTGCTTTTTCTCTAACTCAGTATAGCGAGCCACAAGCTCGCAAGATTTCTACAAAGAGTCAACCAACGAAAGACATCAAAGACAGATCACTTCCGAGTGATTAAGGAAAAATAGTAGCATTTCTAAGACTACAGTCAAGTCAAAACATTCTACAGTAGTCTCTGGGACTACACCCAGCGGGTGCACTCAGCGTGCCCCCACTGGTTTACCAATTTGGTTCGACCAGTCGACCAAAAGAGGCAAAAACGTTATGATTCTAAAACCATGGCTAATTGCCAGCGGTCAGTCGCAGTAAAAAAAACAGTTCTTTAGACTATAGTCGACTGCACGCAGTCGACCATAGTCTCGGGGACTACACCCAGTGGGTGCAATTAGCGTGCCCCCACCGGTTTTACAGTTCCATTCGACTTGGTCCGTCCAGGTCGAGTGAAGAAGATCACAGCATAAAGACTATAGCCGACTGCACACAGTCGACCATAGTCTCGGGGACTACACCCAGTGGGTGCACTCAGCGTGCCCCCACAAAAGTTCAATCGACACACACACACCCAGTGGGTGTACAGATATGGAAATCTCCAGAAGGAAGCAGTTTCAGGTAGCATATCCTAACAAAGCAAGCAACGACTGACTTACTTGGACATTGCTCTGGAGAGCTGAACTAGCATCATAGGCCGCCTGACTAGCCTCTCGGACCGCTTTCACCTGCTCCATCATGATCCCTTCCTGGCGTATGGCCTCCTTAGCAGCACTTACTTGGTCTTCCGGGACGTGGTGTGTAGCAAAGAGTGATGGTGGATCAGCAGTCGATGAAGTGGGTCGGGCACTTGTCAGCGGTACAGCGAAAGACACAGAAGTCCGAGTGGGGTTGCCTCCCTCGGAAATCAGCGTCTCAGGAATCGCAGTGACTTGAGCAGCCTTGCCAGCAAGCACTTTCTTGTTCTTCCTCTTCCTCAATGGCGCTTCCTCGTCATCATCGGGGAGATCAATGACGTGAGGCGTAACTACAAGAAAGATTCAGAAGTAAACATGGAAGTCCAATCGACTAGAAGCTCCAGTCGGCTAAAAGCGAAACCTCACAGATCTTACCAAGGTTGGAGGTGACCGCATCCTCCATTTCCTAATCTTCGTGCTTGGCTGAAGTCTCGGAGGTAGCGGCGCTGTAGATTTCCAGAATCGACTGATCAGTCATCAAGTCGACCAAAAGTTCACTCATGTTGAATAAGGAAATACAAGGTTCTGTTGGTTACCCGGAGATGGTGGGAATGACCATTCGCATCTTGGGCAGGGCCTTCGCCGGCTTTGACGACGTCGCTCGAGGTTGCTTCGGCGGTTTCTCAGTCGGCGCGGGAGAAGTTGTCCTAGGTCGCTTCGTCAACTGCCCGGTGGACACAACAGCTTTACCGCGCCCGGCCGCCGGGTCATGCGTCAACTTGGACCTTCCCTCCGAGCGAGGAGGATCGACGTCTTCCTCCTCTTCCTCCTCCTCCTCCTCCTCATCATCAGAGCCATCATCCTCCTAATCCTCCTCGCCGTTGGACTCCCATTCCTCCGGACTTTCGCCTCCACTTCCTTCTTCTTCTTCGACTGTTTCCTGCGCCCCGTTGGGCATCGAGTACATCTCAGTGGTGACCTAGAAGAGAACAAAACAAGGTGAAAGTCAGTCGACGAATAGGCATCAAAACAGAATGAATGCAGCAGAATCACAGTCGGAGATAAGTGGTTATACCTTGTCTGGTTGGTAACTCTGGTCGAGTGGTGGAATCCTCCTAGCTCCGCGAGGGTTGTCCTTGTTTCCTGTGATGGCAGTCATCCACTTCTCCAGCGTGGCGCCATCGACCTCCTCTGGATGGACCCGAGTGGTATCATCCGTACCAGAGTACATCCACATCGGATGACCTCGGTATTGGAGTGGCTGAATACACCGTCGGAGAAAGACCTCCAGGAGATCCATACCGGTCACCCCATCGCGAATAAGCTGGACTACATGCTCCATCAGCAGCTTTACTTGGGCCTTCTCCTCTGGTAACACCTTCAGGGAAGATGGCTTGTTCACTCGACTCATGGAGAAAGGAGGGAGCCCAGTCGACTGCCCCGGCATCGACTAGTCTTGGCAGTAAAACCAGGTCGACTGCCACCCTCTAACCGAGTCGGGGAGAGTCATAGCTGGAAAGGCGCTCTTCCCCCTCATCTGGACCCCGGGTCCCCCGCACATCTGGATTACTTGGGTCCTCTCGTCATTCGGGTTCATTTTCTTCACCGTCTGAGAGCGACAGGTGAATATGTGCTTGAAGAGACCCCAGTGCGGTCGACAACCCAAGAAATTCTCGCATAGCGAAATGAAAGCAGCATGATAGACAATGGAGTTCGGAGTGAAATGATGGAGTTGCGCTCCAAAAAAGTTCAAAAACCCCCGGAAAAAAGGATTTTGCGGCAGAGAAAACCCCCGATCTACGTGGGTGGCCAGGAGGACACACTCACCCTCTTCAGGCTGCGGTTGCCACTCCGTGCCCGGAAGCCTCGCCGACCCATGGGGGATCAGTCCTTCATTAGCCAGATCGGTGAGATCCTTCTCGGTGATGGTCGAGCGGATCCAGTCTCCTTGGACCCAGACCTGCGGCAGCTTGGACCGCGAAGAGGAGCCGCCCCGACTGGGCGCTCTCCCCTTGGCCTTCGCCGCCGCCTTCTTCACCCGTTCCAGGGCTGTAGTCTTCTCCTTCACCATGGTCGCCGGCGAGGCAAGTACCGAGCTTCGGCGCTGGACAGACGAAGAGCGCGGCGAGAAAGTTTTGGAGGCGGAGAGAGGAGAAGTCTGAGGATGCACTGTTCAAAATGCCCGGTCCAACGCTTTACAAGGGGCCGCTTCCGAGTGGCTGACCGGTAGGCCCAGGCAATCCCGTCACAATCCCGCAACAGGCGCGCGCACGATACGTGGCGAAAAAGGCGGCGCGAGGATCGAGGCGTCATCGTCTTATCCCATCCGAGTGCCGCGGTTTTCTCCGCTTCGCGCGCTTCCCAAAATTCGGATCCCGCGAAATCCGCTAACCGCAGAGCAACTCGTCAGATAACAGATTTCCTTAGATCCGTCGCTCGGAAATCCTCAGGTTCACAAAGTTCACTCGACAAACGTGAAGAATGGATCAAGGCGACTGAAAGAGAAGTTGATGCCATCACTAAGAGGTCGTTGATCCAGAGTAAGACACACTCACAACACGAAGAACAGATCCGAAAGATTATCAACTCCTTCCTCACTCAAACCTCGATCCATTCGGGGGCTAATGATGAAGTCATGTACCTGGGGTAGGGTCATAGACCTGCCCAACGGTACCCTCCACAAGGACACTCACAAGAGAAGCAGCCTTTCAGTCGACCTGGTAGGTTTCCACTCGACAGATTCAAAGACACTCGACTATGAAGACCCACTCGACCACCAGGAGTCAAAGAGCCACTCGGTATTCAAACGGTCTGTAGTTAAATAGTCTTTATGACCTTAATGACACTTTATGCAAGGCGTTACCATTAACGCCTAGCTTTAACGCACCTTAAACCCTCTACTACGTGGGCTGGCTGGGGTCCTGGCGCACTCTATATAAGCCACCCCCCTCCACAGGTAGAAGGGTTCGCACCCCTGTAACACATACGCATATAATCCAGTCGACCGCCTCCGGGGTCCGAGACGTAGGGCTATTACTTCCTCCGAGAAGGGCCTGAACTCGTAAATCCCTTGCGTATACAACTACTCCATAGCTAGATCTTGCCTCTCCATACCTACCCCCCATTCTACTGTCACACTTAGAACCACGACATTCAACACACTACGGAGCGGAGACGTCTCCCGCGCCTTGATCCGGCAAGGAGGAGGAAGAGGTTGAGGAAGAGAGCTCCAACAGCAGCACGACGGCGTGGTGGTGATGGAATGGCAGTACTCCGGCAGGGCTTCGCCAAGCTCTTAACGGAGGAGGAGAGGTGTTGGGGAGGGGAGGGGCTGCGCCTTGGAAGTTGTGTGCAACCCTCCCCTCGCCCCTCTATTTATAGGGGAAGGGGGAAGGGGGCCGGCCCCCTCTAAATGAGACCTAGAGGGGGGCGGCGGCCAAGGGGAGGGGGCGCACCCTTTAGGGTTCCCCCCCCCCCAACCCTAAGAGCATGGGCCCAAGGGGGGGTGTGCCCAGCCCACCTAGGGGCTGGTTCCCTTCCACCTACAGCCCATAAGGCCCTCCGGGGCAGGTGGACCCTCCCGGTGGACCCCCGGAACCCCTCCGGTGGCCCCGGTACAATACCAGTATGCCCCCGAACTTTTCAGGTGACCATATGATAACTTCGCATATATAAATCTTCACCTCCAGACCATTCCGGAACTCCTCGTGAAGTCCGAGATCTCATACGGGACTCCGAACAACATTCGGTAATCACATACATATCTTCCTTATAACCCTAGTGTCATCGAACCTTAAGTGTGTAGACCCTACGGGTTCGGGAATCACGCAGACATGACCGAGACAGCTCTCCGGCCAATAACCAATAGCGGTATCTGGATACCCATGTTGGCTCCCACATGTTCCACAATGATCTCATCAGATGAACCACGATGTCTAGGATTCAAGTAATCCCGTATACAATTCCCTTTGTCAATCGGTACGTTACTTGCCCGAGATTCGATCGTCGGTATCCCAATACCTCGTTCAATCTCGTTACTGGCAAGTCACTTTACTCGTACCATAATGCATGATCCTGTGACCAACCACTTGGTCACATTGAGCTCATTATGATGATGCACTACCGAGTGGGCCCAGAGATACCTCTCCGTCATATGGAGTGAAAAATCCCAGCCTCGATCCGTGCCAACCCAACAGACACTTTCGGAGATACCTGTAGTGTACCTTTATAACCACCCAGTTACGTTGTGACGTTTGGTACACCCAAAGCACTCCTACGGTATCCGGGAGTTGCACGCTCTCATGGTCTAAGGAAATGATACTTGACATTAGAAAAGCTCTAGCAGACGAACTACACGATCTTGTGATATGCTTAGGATTGGGTCTTGTCCATCACATCATTCTCCCAATGATGTGAACCCGTTATCAATAACATCCAATGTCCATGGTCAGGAAACCGTAACCATCCATTGATCAACGAGCTAGTCAACTAGAGGCTCACTAGGGACATGTTGTGGTCTATGTATTCACACATGTATTACGACTTCCAGATAACACAATTATAGCATGAACAATAGACAATTATCATGAACAAGGAAATATAATAATAATCATTTTATTATTGCCTCTAGGGCATATTTCCAACAGTCTCCCACTTGCACTAGAGTCAATAATCTAGTTACATTGTGATGAATTGAACACCCATCGAGTTCTGGTGTTGATCATGTTTTGCTCGCGGAAGAGGTTTAGTCAATGGATCTGCAACATTCAGATCCGTATGCACTTTGCAAATATCTATGTCTCCATCTTGAACATTTTCACGAATGGAGTTGAAGCGACGCTTGATGTGCCTGATCTTCTTGTGAAACCTGGGCTCCTTGGCAAGGGCAATGGCTTTAGTGTTATCACAGAAGAGAGTCATCGGCCCCGACGCATTGGGAATAACTCCTAGGTCGGTAATGAACTCCTTCATCCAGATTGCTTCATGTGCTGCCTCCGAGGCTGCCATGTACTCCACTTCACATGTAGATCCCGCCACGACGCTTTGCTTGCAACTACACTAGCTTACTGCCCCACCATTCAAAATATACATGTATCTGGTTTGTGACTTGGAGTCATCCAGATCTGTGTCGAAGCTAGCGTCGACGTAACCCTTTACGACGAGCTCTTCTCACCTCCATAAATGAGAAACATATCCTTAGTCCTTTTCAGGTACTTTAGGATATTCTTGACCGCTGTCCAGTGTTCCATGCCGGGATTACTTTGGTACCTTCCTACCAAACTTACAGCAAGGTTTACATCAGGTCTGGCACACAGCATGGCATACATGATAGACCCTATGGTCGAGGCATAGGGGACGACACTCATCTTTTCTCTATCTTCTGCCGTGGTCAGACATTGAACCGAGCTCCATTTCACACCTTGGAACACAGGCAAGAACCCCTTCTTGGATTGATCCATATTGAACTTCTTCAATATCTTATCAAGGTATGTGCTTTGTGAAAGCCCCATGAGGCGTCTCGATCTATCTCTATAGATGTTGATGCCTAATATGTAAGCTGCTTCTTCAAGGTCCTTCATTGAAAAACACTTATTCAAGTAGGCCTTTATGCTCTCCAAGAGTTCTATATCATTTCCCATCAACAGTATGTCATCCACATATAATATGAGAAATGCTACAGAGCTCCCACTCACTTTCTTGTAAACGCAGGCTTCTCCATAAGTCTGCATAAACCCAAACGCTTTGATCATTTCATCAAAGCGAATGTTCTAACTCCGAGATGCTTGCACCAGCCCATAGATGGAGCGATGGAGCTTGCACACCTTGTTAGCATTCTTAGGATCGACAAAACCTTCCGGCTGCATCATATACAATTCTTCCTTAAGAAAGCCGTTAAGGGATGCCGTTTGGACGTCCATTTGCCATATCTCATAATCGTAGAATGCGGCAATTGCTAGCATGATTCGGACGGACTTAAGCTTTGCTACGGGTGAGAAGGTCTCATCGTAGTCAACCCCTTGAACTCGTCGATAACCCTTAGCGACAAGTCGAGCTTTGTAGATGGTAACATTACCATCAGCGTCCGTCTTCTTCATAAAGATCCATTTATTTTCTATTGCTCGCCGATCATCGGGCAAGACTGTCAAAGTCCATACTTTGTTTTCATACATGGATCCTATCTCGGATTGCATGGCTTCAAGCCATTTGTTGGAATCTGGGCCCGCCATCATAATTCGAAGGTTCACCATTATCTAACAACATGATTTCCAGGACAGGGTTGCCGTACCACTCTGGTGCGGAACTTGTCCTTGTGGACCTACGAAGTTCAGTAGCAACTTGATCTGAAGTTTCATGATCATCATCATTAACTTCCTCTGTAGTCGGTGCAGGCACCACAAAAACATTTTCATGAGCTCCGCTACTCTCCGGTTCAAGAGGCAATACTTCATCAAGTTCTACTTTCCTCCCACTTACTTCTTTCGAGAGAAACTCTTTCTCCAGAAAGGACCCGTTCTTGGCAACAAAGATCTTGCCTTCGGATCTGAGGTAGAAGGTGTACCCAATGGTTTCCTTAGGGTATCCTATGAAGACGCATTTTTCCGACTTGGGTTCGAGCTTTTCAGGTTGAAGTTTCTTGACATAAGCATCGCATCCCCAAACTTTTAGAAACGACAGCTTAGGTTTCTTCCCAAACCATAATTCATATGGTGTCGTCTCAACGGATTTCGACGGAGCCCTATTTAAAGTGAATGCGGCAGTATCTAAAGCATAGCCCCAAAATGAGAGCGGTAAATCGGTGAGTGACATCATAGATCGTACCATATCCAATAGAGTGCGATTACGACGTTCGGACACACCGTTACGCTGAGGTGTTCCAGGCGGCGTGAGTTGTGAAACGATTCCACATTTCCTTAAGTGCGTACCAAATTCGTGACTTAAATATTCTCCCCCACGATCTGATCGTAAGAACTTTATTTTTCGGTCACACTGATTCTCTACCTCATCCTGAAATTCCTTGAACTTTTCAAAGGTCTCAGACTTGTGTTTCATCAAGTAGACATACCCATATCTACTTAAGTCATCAGTGAGAGTGAGATCATAACAATAGCCTCTGCGAGCCTCAATGCTCATTGGATCGCACACATCAGTATGTATGATTTCCAATAAGTTTGTTGCTCGCTCCATTGTTCCGGAGAATGGAGTCTTGGTCATTTTACCATGAGGCATGGTTCGCACGTGTCAAATGATTCATAATAAAGAGACTCCAAAAGTCCATCTGCATGGAGCTTCTTCATGCGTTTGACACCAATGTGACCAAGGCGGCAGTGCCACAAGTACGTGGGACTATCATTATCAACATTACAGCTTTTGGTATTCACACTATGAATATGTGTAACATCACATTCGAGATTCATTTAGAATAAACCATTGACCAGCTGGGCATGACCATAAAACATATCTCTCATATAAATAGAACAACCATTATTCTCAGATTTAAATGATTAGCCATCTCGTATTAAACGAGATCCAGATACAATGTTCATGCTCAAAGCTGGCACTAAATAACAATTATTGAGGTTTAAAACTAATCCCGTTGGTAAATGTAGAGGTAGCGTGCCGACGGTGATCACATCGACCTTGGAACCATTCCCGACGCGCATCGTCACCTCGTCCTTCGCCAGTCTCCGCTTATTCCGCAGCTCCTGTTTTGAGTTACAAATATGAGCAACCGCACCGGTATCAAATACCCAGGAGCTACTACGAGTACTGGTAAGGTACACATCAATTACATGTATATCACATATACCTTTGGTGTTGCCGGCCTTCTTGTCTGCTAAGTACTTGGGGCAGTTCCGCTTCCAGTGACCGTTTCCCTTGCAATAAAAGCACTCAGTCTCAAGCTTGGGTCCATGCTTTGGCTTCTTCCCGGCAACTGGCTTACCGGGCGCGGCAACTCCCTTGCCATCATTCTTGAAGTTCTTCTTACCCTTGCCTTTCTTTAACTTAGTGGTTTTATTCACCATCAACACTTGATGTTCCTTTTTGATCTCCACCTCCGCTGATTTCAGCAATGAATATACCTCAGGAATGGTCTTTTCCATCCCCTGCATGTTGAAGTTCATCAAGAAGCTCTTGTAGCTAGGTGGGAGCAACTGAAGGATTCTGTCAACGACCGCATCTCATCCGGGAGATTAACTCCCAGCTGAGATAAGCGGTTGTGCAACCCAGACATTTTGAGTATGTGCTCGCTGACAGAACTATTCTCCTCCATCTTACAACTATAGAACTTGTCGGAGACTTCATATCTCTCGACCCGGGCATGAGCTTGGAAAACCATTTTCAGCTCTTGGAACATCTCATATGCTCTGTGCTGCTCAAAACGCTTTTGGAGCCCCGGCTCTAAGCTGTAAAGCATGCCGCACTGGACCAGGGAGTAATCATCACTACGCGACTGCCAGGCGTTCATAACGTCTTGAGTTGCTGGGAAAATGGGTGCTTCACCTAGCGGTGCATCTAGGACATATGCTTTCTTGGCAGCTATGAGGATGATCCTCAAGTTCCGGACCCAGTCCGTATAGTTGCTGCCATCGTCTTTCAGCTTGGTTTTCTCTAGGAACGCGTTGAAGTTGAGGGCAACATTAGCGTGGGCCATTTGATCTACAAGACATATTGCAAAGATTTTAGACTAAGTTCATGATAATTAAGTTCATCTAATCAAATTATATAATGAAGTCCCACTCAGATAGACATCCCTCTAGTCATCTAAGTGATACATGATCTGAGTCAACTAGGTCGTGTCCGTTCATCACGTGAGACAGACTAGTCATCATCGGTGAACATCTTCATGTTGATCGTATCTTCTATATGACTCATGTTCGACCTTTCGGTCTCTTGTGTTCCGAGGCCATGTCTGTACATGCTAGGCTCGTCAAGTCAACCTAAATGTTTTGCATGTGTAAATCTGGCTTACACCCATTGTATGTGAACGTTAGAATCTATCACACCCGATCATCACGTGGTTCTTCGAGACAACGAACTTTCGCAACGGTGCATAGTTAGGGGGAACACTTTCTTGAAATTATTATGAGGGATCATCTTATTTATGCTACCGTCGTTCTAAGCAAATAAGATGTAAAACATGATAAACATCACATGCAATCAAATAGTGACATGATATGGCCAATATCATTTTGCTCCTTTTGATCTCCATCTTCGGGGCGCCATGATCCTCATCGTCACCGGCATGACACCATGATCTCTATCATTGTGTCTTCATCAAGTTGTCACGCCAACCATTACTTCTACTACTATGGTAATGGTTTAGCAATAAAGTAAAGTAATTACATGGCGTTATTCAATGACACGCATGTCATACAATAAATAAAGACAACTCCTATGGCTCCTGTCGGTTGTCATAGTCATCGACATGCAAGTTGTGATTACTATTACAAGAACATGATCAATCTAATACATCACATATATTTCATTCATCACATCCTTTTTGGCCATATCACATCACAAGGCATATGCTGCAAAAACAAGTTAGACGTCCTCTAATTGTTGTTGCATGTTTTTACGTGGCTGCTATAGGGTTCTAGCAAGAACGTTTCTTACCTACGCCAAAACCACAACGTGATATGCCAATTTATATTTACCCTTCATAAGGACCCTTTTCATCGAATCTGATCCAACTAAAGTGGGAGAGACAAACACCCGCTAGCCACCTTATGCAACTAGTGCATGTCAGTCGATGGAACCTGTCTCACGTAAGTATACGTGTAAGGTTGGTCCGGGCCGCTTCATCCCACGATGCCGCAGAATCAAGATAAGACTAGTAACGGCAAGTAAATTGACAAAATCGACGCCCACAACAACTAGTGTTCTACTCGTGCATAGAAACTACGCATAGACCTAGCTCATGATGCCACTATTGGGGATCGTAGCAGAAAATAAAAAATTTCTACGCATCACCAAGATCAATCTATGGAGTCATCTAGCAATGAGAGAGAGGAGTGCATCTACATACCCTTGTAGATCGCGAGCGGAAGCGTTCAAGAGAACGGGGTTGATGGAGTCGTACTCGTCGTGATCCAAATCACCGATGATCCTAGCACCGAACGGACGGCACCTTCGCATTCAACACACGTACGGAGCGGAGACGTCTCCCGCGCCTTGATCCAACAAGGAGGAGGGATAATTCATAAAGGTTTTCATGTTTGTTTGAGGAAAATGAACTATCAAGCTAGCAAAAACTAGCTAAACGGGATTGTGGACGCCATTTATTTGCCACTTACATCCCTACATAAGGCCCTCCGGGGCAGGTGGACCCTCCCAGTGGACCCCGGAACCCCTCCGGTGGCCTCGGTACAATACCGGTATGCCCCCGAACTTTTCCGGTGACTGTATGATAACTTCCCATATATAAATCTTCACCTCCGGACCATTCCGGAACTCCTCGTGATGTCCGGGATCTCATCCGGGACTCCGAACAACATTCGATAATCACATACATATCTTCCTTATAACCCTAGCGTCATCGAACCTTAAGTGTGTAGACGCTACGGGTTCGGGAATCACGCAGACATGACCGAGACAACACTCTGGCCAATAACCAACAACGGGATCTGGATACCCATGTTGGCTCCCACATGTTCCACAATGATCTCATCGGATGAACCACGATGTCTAGGATTCAAGTAATCCCGTATACAATTCCCTTTGTCAATCGGTACGTTACTTGCCCGAGATTCGATCGTCGGTATCCCAATACCTCATTCAATCTCGTTACCGGCAAGTCACTTTAATCATACCGTAATGCATGATCCCGTGACCAACCACTTGGTCACATTGAGCTCATTATGATGATGCACTAGTGAGTGGGCCCAGAGATACCTCTCCGTCATACGGAGTGACAAATCCCAGTCTCGATCCGTGCCAACCCAACAGACACTTTCGGAGATACCTGTAGTGTACCTTTATAGCCATCCAGTTACGTTGTGACGTTTGGTACACCCAAAGCACTCCTACGGTATCCGGGAGTTGCACGATCTCATGGTCTAAGGAAATGATACTTGACATTAGAAAAGCTCTAGCAGACGAACTACACGATCTTGTGCTATGCTTAGGATTGGGTCTTGTCCATCACATCATTCTCCCAATGATGTGATCCCATTATCAATGACATCCAATGTCCATGGTCAGGAAACCGTAACCATCCATTGATCAACGAGCTAGTCAACTAGAGTCTCACTAGGGACATGTTATGGTCTATGTATTCACACATGTATTACGATTTCCGGATAACACAATTATAGCATGAACAAATAGACAATTATCATGAACAAGGAAATACAATAATAATCATTTTATTATTGCCTCTATGGCATATTTCCAACACTTGATGCCTAATATGTAAGCAACTTCTCCAAGGTCCTTCATTGAAAAACACTTATTATTCAAGTAGGCCTTTATGCTTTCCAAGAATTCTATATCATTTCCCATCAATAGGATGTCATCCACATATAATATGAGAAATGCTACAGAGCTCCCACTCACTTTCTTGTAAACACAGGCTTCTCCATAAGTCTGTGTAAACCCAAACGCTTTGATCATCTCATCAAAGTGAATGTTCCAACTCCGAGATGCTTGCACCAGCCCATAGATTGAGCGCTGGAGCTTGCATACCTTGTCAGCATTCTTAGGATCGACAAAACCTTCTGGCTGCATAATATACAATTCTTCCTTAAGGAAACCATTAAGGAATGTCGGTTGGACGTCCATTTGCCATATCTCATAATCATAGAATGCGGCAATTGCTAAAATGATTCGGACGGACTTTAGCTTCGCTACAGGTGAGAAGGTCTCATCATAGTCAACCCCTTGAACTTGTCGATAACCCTTAGCGACAAGCCGAGCCTTATAGATGGTTACATTACCATCGGCGTCTGTCTTGTTCTTAAAGATCCATTTATTTTCTATGGCTCGCCGATCATCGGGCAAGTCAGTCAAAGCTCATACTTCGTTTTCATACATGGATCCTATCTCAGATTTCATGGCTTCAAGCCATTTGTCGATATCCGGGCCCGCCATCGCTTCTTCATAGTTCGAAGGTTCACCATTGTCTAACAACATGATTTCCAGGACAGGGTTGCCGTACCACTCTGTTGCGAAACGTGTCCTTGTGGACCTACGAAGTTCAGTAGCAACTTGATCTGAAGTTTCATGATCATCATCATTAACTTCCTCTCTAGTCGGTGCAGGGACCACAGAAACATTTTCTTGAGCTGCGCTACTCTCCGGTTCTACAGGCAATACCTCATCAAGTTCTACTTTCCTCTCACTTACTTCTTTCGAGAGAAACTCTTTCTCTAGAAAGGATCCATTCTTGGCAACAAAGATCTTGTCTTCGGATCTGAGGTAGAAGGTATACCCAATAGTTTCCTTAGGGTA
>LR880966.1:711556456-711614192 GCA_904067115.1 Aegilops sharonensis
GGGTTGCCGTACCACTCTGTTGCGAAACGTGTCCTTGTGGACCTACGAAGTTCAGTAGCAACTTGATCTGAAGTTTCATGATCATCATCATTAACTTCCTCTCTAGTCGGTGCAGGGACCACAGAAACATTTTCTTGAGCTGCGCTACTCTCCGGTTCTACAGGCAATACCTCATCAAGTTCTACTTTCCTCTCACTTACTTCTTTCGAGAGAAACTCTTTCTCTAGAAAGGATCCATTCTTGGCAACAAAGATCTTGTCTTCGGATCTGAGGTAGAAGGTATACCCAATAGTTTCCTTAGGGTACTCTATGAAGACGCATTTTTCCGATCTGGGTTCGAGCTTTTCAGGTTGAAGTTTCTTGACATACGCATCACATCTCCAAACTTTCAGAAACGACAGCTTAGGTTTCTTCTCAAACCATAATTCATACGGTGTCGTCTCAACGGATTTCAACGGAGCCCTATTTAAAGTGAATGCGGCAATCTCTATAGCATAACCCCAAAATGATAGCGGTAGATCGATAAGAGAAATCATAGATCGCACCATATCCAACAGAGTGCGATTACGACGTTCGGACACACCATTACGCTGAGGTGTTCCAGGCGGCGTGAGTTGTGAAAAAATTCCACATTTCCTTAAGTGCGTGCCAAATTCGTGACTCAAATATTCTCCTCCACGATCTGATCGTAAGAACTTTATTTTCCTGTCACGTTGATTCTCAACCTCACTCTGAAATTCCTTGAACTTTTCAAAGGTCTCAGACTTGTGTTTCATTAAGTAGACATACCCATATATACTTAAGTTATAAGTGAGGATGAGAACATAACGATAACCACCGCGAGCCTTAACACTCATTGGACCGCACACATCAGTATGTATGATTTCCAGTAAGTTGGTTGCTCGCTCCATTGTTCCGGAGAACGGAGTCTTGGTCATTTTGCCCATGAGGCATGGTTCGTACGTGTCAAATGATTCATAATCAAGAAACTCCAAAAGTCCACCTGCATGGAGTTTGTTCATGCATTTGACACCAATGTGACCAAGGCGGCAATGCCACGAGTATGTGGGACTATCACTATCAACCTTACATCTTTTGGCATTCACACTATGAATATGTGTAACATCACGTTCGATATTCAATAAGAATAAACCATTGACCAGCGGGGCGTGACCATAAAACATCTATATCTATACCTACTAATAAAGCAAGGTGCGTTTCTCCAATTTTTTCAACCGTTCACCGTCGAAATTTATTTTTCTATCCGAGGTGGTACTAATTTTATGTGCGCATGTCTATTTTCCTAGCAATCCAGAATTCTATAGTTGGCCCACACGCTGTGGCCCGGCAAAGCCAGCCCACTTATTTGCCTGCCCATGTAGCCGAGAAAAGCTTTTACTCGCCCTGTGCGATAGATAGCCTGTGATCGCACAGGGCGCTCAAGACTGGGCCGGACCGTTTTGTTTGTCCGAGCAATTTTTTTATTTTTAATGTATTTCGTAATTCATAATTTTCAAAAAAAATCAGAACTTGAATTTTTGTCAAATTCCTGATTTCTTTTTTGAGTGACAATATTGTCTTCCCCTTTTTAAAAATGTTTGGAACGTTAATTTGTTTTCTCATTCTGATTTTTTTTCAAATTCATAAATATTAAGAAAAATGTTAGGGCTTTAAAAAACATGTATTTAAAAAATATGCGATTATAGAAATATATTATTGTTTTAGTAAAGTGTTCAAAGATTCAAAATAATGTCTGCGTATGTCTATTTATTTTTCCTAATATATTTTTGAAATTTATTTTTCTATCCGAGGTCCTACTAAATTTTTGTGCATATGTCTATTCTTTAGCAATCCAGAATTTTATACAAGGCGTGCACAGGCTGTGGCCCAGCAAAGCCAGCCCATGCAGCCGCGAAAAGCCTTTTTCTCACCTTTTGCGGTAGATAGTCGGCCATCGCACATGGGGGCAAAGACTGGGCCGGCCCGATTTAGTTTTCCGTCCAAATTTATTTGTATTTTTACTTTATTTCACAATTCAAAATTTTCAAAAAAGTTCAGAACTTGAATTTTTTTTCAAATTTCCGATTTTTTTAAGTATAATATTGTCTTCCCCTTTTGAAAATGTTTGGAACATTAAATTATTTTTTCGTTCCATTTTTTCAAATTTATAAATATTCAGAAAAGTTGGGCTTTAAATAACATGTATTTTCAAAAACATTAGATTTTTGAAATATATTATTGTTTTACTAAAATGTCCACAGGTTCAAAATAATGTCTGCGTTTGAAAACATATTTCATAAATTTGTTTGAATGTTCAAAACATGTTCCATTTTCAAAAGTCGGTCACAAATAATAAAATGTTTGGGTTTTGATAAAAGTTTAATGTCTTCAGAAAATTATGTTATTTCAAATTTTGGTCATGTTTTTTGCAACATGTACGGAATATTATAAACATTGTTCTTAATTAAAAAACATGTTTTCAAGAATATTCGGGTATTCATATTTTTAAAAAGTTAAAAATATTTTAAATTCGACGTTGCACTTCGATTTTTGAAATATACTATTGTTTTATAAAATGTTAACAGATTCAGAATTATGTCTGCGTTGTAAAACATATTTGATAAATTTGTTTCGAATGTTGAAAACATGTTCCGTTTCCAAAAAGTCAGTCACAAATAATGAAATGTTCAGGTTTTGATAAAAGGTTCATGTCTTCAGAAAATGATGTTGTTTCAATTTTTTGTCTTGTTTTTTGCAAAATGTATGGAATATTATAAACATTGTTCGTAATTTTAAAAAAACCAGGTTTCCAAGAATATTCGGTAATTCATATTTTAAAAAAGTTCAAAAAATGTTTTAAATCCGACGTTGCACCGTCTTCTTAATTATTTGCGCCGGCCATTGATTAGCAGTACGTGTTTATTGCCGTGGCTAGCGGCACACGATCGGGTGAGGTCATGTGTTCAATCGTTCAACGCGTGGTTTTTTGGATTATTACACGTGCCTTGCAAACACAGCTTATTTCGGTGCGAGCTACTGGGCTGGCCTAGAAAAGAACTATTATGCGTCTCATGTGCTATTTGATGCAACAAGCATCATATAGTAGCTCCCACGCAGCTGCCCTAAGAAAAGAAAAACAGACACGTATAGGTTTTGTTCCTTCCATTCCGTACGTAGTTTCCCATTTTTTGGATATCCCCGGGGTGGGCCAAACTGGACCTACCACGTATTTCTTTTTCTGTCGGACAGACGAGCAGCAAAAACCAAAGGGCGCAAGGGGATTGAAATATGAAAAAAAGGTATCAGTTGGGTGGTCGCCGCCACGCTGACCAGCCCCACCACTATCAATATCTGGCGCTCCAAATATGACCCGTGAGAAGACCGCAGCTCCTCGCTCTGTCGCCCACCGCTGTGGAGACCGTCTTTTATGAACACATCAATTATCTCTCCTGCTTCTTCTTGCAAAAAAGTATCTCCCCTTTGCAAAGCACGGGCATATGTGCTAGTATCTCTCATATAAATAGAAAAACCATTATTCTCAGATTTAAATGAGTAGCCATCTCGCATTAAACGAGATCCATATACAATGTTCATGCTCAAAGCTGGCACTAAATAACAATTATTGAGGTTTAAACCTAATCCCGTAGGCAAATGTGGAGGCAGCGTACCAACGGCGATCACATCGACCTTGGAACCATTCCCGACGCGCATCGTTACCTCGTCCTTCGCCAGTCTGCTTATTCCGCAGCTCCTATTTTGAGTTATAAATATGAGCAACCGCATCGGTATCAAATACCCAGGAGCTACTACTAGTGCTGGTGAGGTACACATCAATAACATGTATATCACATATACCTTTGGTATTGCCGGCCTTCTTATCTGCTAAGTACTTGGGGCAGTTCCGCTTCCAGTGACTGTTTCCCTTGCAATAAAAGCACTGAGTCTCGGGCTTGGGTCCATTCTTTGGCTTCTTCCTGGCACCAGGCTTACCGGGCGCGGCAACTCCCTTGCCGTCCTTCATGAAGTTCTTCTTACCCTTGCCTTTTCTTGAAACTAGTGGTTTTATTGACCATCAACACTTGATGTTCCTTTTTGATCTCCACCTCCGCTGATTTCAGCATTGAATATACCTCAGGAATGGTTTTCTCCATCCCCTGCATATTGAAATTCATCACGAAGCTCTTGTAGCTAGGTGGGAGCGACTGAAGGATTCTGTCAATGACCGCGTCATCCGGGAGATTAACTCCTAGCTGAGACAAGCGGTTGTGCAACCCAGACATTTTGAGTATGTGCTCGCTGACGGAACTATTCTCCTCCATCTTACAACTATAGAACTTGTCAGAGACTTCATATCTCTCGACTCGGGCATGAGCTTGGAAAACCATTTTCAGCTCTTGGAACATCTCATATGCTCCGTGCTTCTCAAAACGCTTTTGGAGCCCCGGTTCTAAGCTGTAAAGCATGCCGCCCTGAACCAGGGAGTAATCATCACTACGCGACTGCCAGGCGTTCATAACGTCTTGAGTTGCTGGGAAAACAGGTGCTTCACCTAACGGTGCATCAAGGACATATGCTTTCTTGGCAGCTATGAGGATGATCCTCAAGTTAAGGACCCAGTCCGTGCAGTTGCTACCATCGTATTTCAGCTTGGTTTTCTCTAGGAACGCATTGAAGTTGAGGGCAACATTAGCGTGGGCCATATGATCTACAAGACATATTGCAAAAAGAATTAGACTATGTTCATGATAATGAACTCCCACTCAGACAGACATCCCTCTAGTCATCTAAGTGATACATGATCCGAATCGACTAGGCCGTGTCCGATCATCACGTGAGACGGACTAGTCATCAAGGATGAACATCTCCATGTTGATCGCATCTACTATACGACTCAAGTTCGACCTTTCGGTCTCTTGCGTTCCGAGGCCATGTCTGTACATGCTAGGCTCATCAAGTCAATCCGAAATGTTTTTGCATGTGTAAACATGGCTTACACCCATTGTATACGAATGTTAGAATCTATCACACCCGATCATCACGTGGTGCTTCGAAACAACGAACCTTCACAACGATGCACAGTTAGGGGGAACACTTTCTTGAAATTTTAAGATCATCTTATTTAAGCTACCGTCGTTCTAAGCAAATAAGATGTAAAACATGATAAACATCACATGCAATCAAACAGTGACATGATATGGCCAATATCATTTTGCTCCTTTTGATCTCCATTTTCGGGGCGCCATGATCATCATCGAAAACCAGCATGACACCATGATCTCCATCATCATGATCTCCATCATCGTGTCTTCATGAAGTTGTCTAGCCAACTATTACTTCTACTACTATAGCTAACGATTAGCAATAAAGTAAAGTAATTACATGGCGTTTTCATTGACACGCAGGTCATACAATAAATTAAGACAACTCATATGGCTCCTGCCGGTTGTCATACTCATCGAATTGCAAGTCGTGATTCCTATTACAAGAACATGATCAATCTCATACATCACATATATCATTCATCACATCCTTTTGGCCATATCACATCACACAGCATATGCTGCAAGAACAAGTTAGAGGTCCTCTAATTGTTGTTGCAAATTTTTTACGTGGCTGCTATAGGTTTCTAAAAAGAACGTTTCTTACCTATGCCAAAACCACAACGTGATATGCCAATTTCTATTTACCCTTCATAAGGACCCTTTTCATGGAATCCGATCCGACTAAAGTGGGAGAGACAGACACCCGCTAGCCACCTTATGCAACTAGTGCATGTCAGTCGGTGGAACCTGTCTCACGTAAGCGTACGTGTAAGGTCGGTCCGGGCCGCTACATCCCACGATGCCGCCAAATCAAGATAAGACTAGTAACGGCAAGTAAATTGACAAAATCTACGCCCACAACAACTTGTGTTCTACTCGTGCATAGAAACTACCCATAGACCTAGCTCATGATGCCACTGTTGGGGATCGTTGCAGAAATTAAAAAATTTCTACGCATCACCAAGATTAATCTATGGAGAGGCTAGCAACGAGAGAGAGGGGAGTGCATCTTCATACCCTTGAAGATCGTGATGCGGAAGCGTTACAAGAACACGGATGAAGGAGTCGTACTCGTAGCGATTCAGATCGCGGTTGATTCTGATCTAAGCGCCGAACAATGGCGTCTCCGCGTTCAACACACGTACAGCCCAGTGACGTCTACCATGCCTTGATCCAGCAAGGAGAGAGGGAGAGGTTGGGGAAGACAACTTCAGCAGCAGCACGGCGACGTGGTGGTGCTGGAGCAGCGTGGTACTCCGGCAGGGCTTCGCCAAGCACCGTAGAAGGAGGAGGAGGTGTTGGAGAGGGGGAGGGTTGCGCCTTCTATGTGGTGCTGCTGCCCTCCCACCTTGTCGGTGTCAAAACCAGCGGATCTCGGGTAGGGGGTCCTGATCTGTGCGTCAAGGCTGATGGTAACAGGAAGCAAGGGACACAGATGTTTACCCAGGTTCGGGCCCTCTCGATGGAGGTAAAACCCTACTTCCTGCTTGATTAATATTGAAGATATGGGTAGTACAAGAGTAGATCTACCACGAGATCGTAGAGGCTAAACCCTATAAGCTAGCCTATGGTATGATTGTTGTATATCTCTATCGACTAGCCTAACCTCGGTTTATATAATGCACCAGAGGCCTAGGATAACAAGAGTCCTAGCCGAATACGCCGGTGGGGAGGAGTCCTTGTCTTGATCGCCAAGTCTTGTGGAATCTTCCTTGTATGCGGCAGCTGCCCGGACTGGCCCATGAGTATACGGCCATGGGGGGTCCTCGGCCCAATCTAACAGATCGGTAGACGACGTGGTGAGTACCCCCTAGTCCGGGACATCGTCAGTAGCCCCCTGAACCGGTCTTCAAGTTAGGGACGCTCGTCGATTCTTCTGAACCGTTCTTCATCTTCGATCGTCGATCTTGAAAACTGGTTCAACAAATCTTCTCATCTTCGATCTTGAGGATCGCCGAAGTGCGTCCGAACAGTTTTCACGTCGGGCATCCCAGGAGTCCCTTTAAGTTTCCGGCCTTTATCAATGCCTTGTTATTTTTATTCCGTACCTCGGGTTTGAAGTTTTTCCCGGGAGGCAGTGTCCTGTTGCGTCCGAGCTCCAACGCCGCATTGCATACGAGGTATCCTTTGCAGCCGAGCACCAATGCCGGACTGCTTCCGAGCTCCAACGCCGAAATGTATCCGAGCTCCAACGCCGGACTGTGTCCAAGCTCCAACGCCGGACTATATCCAAGATGTCATAGATCATCTTGGTTCAAAAAAGTTGAAGGAGTTTAACCGAGCTTAATGCCGGAAATGCCCTCTATGGAGCTAGCCGCTAGCGCCCGAGCTTTATGCCGGACTGCTTCCAAGGTGGTGCACCACCCCGACCGTGGGCTGATTTTTTGTGAATATTTTTAACTGGTGCAGTTTATTCTCTGCCGATGTATATCCAGTAGCCCTCAAGGTGTGTATCGGTCCAAAACCCGAGATGCACCTGAAGGCAAGCATAAAAACCGCTGTTCCCAGTAGCCCCTGAGACTCAGGTCGATGCGCGAAATCGGGCTGAGGATCAATTCCTAGCTCGGCAGCATACATAGGAATAAAAACGAAGTGTAATATATTAGAGATAATAGTGATCGGCGAACGGGCCCCTGAGATAGGGTCGTGAGAAGTCGCCGCTATATACTAGCTTGATGCCGGATAGGTCCATATGGTACCTATTATTGTCCGAAGACATGTATGCGCATAGTTCATTCTAGCCGAACACTGAGCACTTTGAATTCTCTGCATTGAATAAGCAATGCAGTAGCCCCCGAGACACTGATCGGGTGGCAACACCAGATCAGGGGATCGATGTGCCCCTTTAATATTTGTAAATAATGAGCACGAAGCCCAGTAGCCCCCGAGCCTTAATGTGGGCACGGGTGGCCGAATTAAGGATCGATATCCAGAGTAAAATCACAGATTATGTGTAATGATTCTATGTATCCAAGTACTTTACATCATTATTTTGACTCCATTGTGACCGTTTATCAGTTGAAAGTGGCCCATCGTTGGCTTCTACCCCTTGGTGGATACTACGCAGGGTGTTTCCGTACAAACAAAACAACCCTTAGCCGACGTCTCGGTGCCCGAAGGCGGTTGTGTTAGATGAAACGAGGCAATCAGATATGCGGGCTTTAAAACTGTAGCTTAGTCATAGGAGCTTTATACTAGGGAAGCTAGCTATGAGCCCCCGGTTAGTGTTCGGCGACAGCTGAGGTCAAGCCGTAAACACTTCGGCCAATGTTATGAACGGCCCGTCATTTAACATAGTCATCGGGTCGCTGACCAGTTTACGCGTATTGTGACAGTCAGTTTCCGGCTTTCTCCACTGAGGTGCTTGACCATGCGAGCTAGAAGCACAATCGCAGTGGTTCTCCCTTGGCACACCTAGCCGAACAAAGCGGAACGTAGGAGGCAAGCACAGGAGCCGGGCAACCCAACTATTGACCGAAGACACAATTCGAAACCGATGCATATATATCAATATCCAAGAATGTTTTTGCCGAATCCCTAAAGGTGTCCGGCGCTGCACTGCGAGACTAATGCTGGAAACACACAAATAGTTTAAAAGTGCCATAGGCTCAAAAAGCCAAAAAACTTATTCAAAAGTTTAATGTCCGAACTAGATCAAGTTTTCGGTGCCAAATCGAAAATTGGTCTTAGAAAAAAAGGTGTTTCTGTCGTGCTTTAACGTGACACATCCTATCTCGAGACTTCAAGCGGGTCAGCCTATGGCTTCAACCTCCTATCCCGAAGGCGGAGTACTTCTCGTTAGGCCAATTTAGCAAACTTTAGCGGCTTTGAGAGAGAAATTAGGCGCCCCGGCTATTGACCGCACACTCGCGTCGAAAAAAGGAGTGATAGAAAAAAGACTTTGCAACGACTAAGAAGAAGAACACTTATTATAAAACAGCTCTTATTATAAAACAGCTCACATAAATTTAAGAGCCCCCGAGTGACTTGGGTAAAAGAATGATTGTATGTGCCGAAGTACTTATATCATATCTATGTTCACCCAAACTTTAAACGCGTCTTAACCGACCGTCGGCTTCTCCCTCTTCGGTCACGGACCGAAAAGTGTTATGTACTCCACCTGTCGAGAATATCGATGGTGTTTCCGATAACCAGGCAATCAGTTCATAAGGCTGTAACAGACAAAGCACGCTCAGGGAACTTATGCTATATTACTGATAAAGTGTAAGAAGCATCTTCGAAGAAAATAGTACCCCCACCGATACCTTTCTTAGGTGCTCATTGTTAATATGAGACTTATGCAATATATTTTTTGTACTCATGAGTTCCGTTGTGTGCCGACCATAATTGAAAACAGTAAGAGTGCTAGCTTTAGGCTTCACCCAGTCTGAGGTCCGGCTCGGGTGACCCGATCGTGACAATCGTAGAGGTGCTCCCTTTACTCCCTAGCCGAACAATCGGGAACGTAGGGGTAAACACAGGAGCAAGGCAACCCAGCTTGCAAATCACTTAGGTCAATATGGTGCATATTGTGGCGTAATACACGAACAAGGAACGAAGTCGTACAAGTGTAATCATATGCAAGAGGAAAAGCTCCAGCAAGGGAGCCCCCAAGTAAACGGGGTATTTGAATTTGTGCGTCACAAACAAAGTTTGGACAAGGAAGTTTTTTACAAGCAACTTTTTTCCAAAAAAAAGTATAATGCTTGGTCGAACCGAACATAAATTAAAAATTTAAAACTTTGAGCATGAAGGCAACTTAGCTCGTTAATGTGTTTGGTATTGATGACGCGGTCTGAGCTTGATGCGGGACAAGGTTCCATCCCCCAAGCCGGTCCCGGGGTGGCGGAGCAAAGAGCTCGGCACTCCGAAGTGGTGACATAGCACGGTCAATGCAAGCCGACAGAGTGATGCCGAAGTCCCCGCCATGGGGTAATGAAGTGTTGACGAAGCCCCCCGTCCAGCTGAGGTGACGCCAAAGGATATAGTCTGGCTGGATCATTTTCCTGTGCACAAAAAATAGTGCAAACCGGAGATAATAGTAATAATAATAAAAATGTTGCATAATAAATAATTTATGCAAAGTGAGTAATAAAAGAAATATGGCCTGGCGCCGAAGTCAATGTCGATGCAGGGCGTTATCGTGATGCGGTAAAGGCGTGGCAAAGCCTGAATTCATAGGTCGGTCCGAGTTCCGGATGCAACGTTCGTCGGACTATGTACGGAAACTGACCGAACCACCATGCGACCGTCGATAATGCGGACACCATTTGATAGACCTGTGTACATATGATGGACAAACCAAAGTAATAATTCCTTGGGAAGAATGAACCCAAACAAGCGAAAAATACTAGGATTAATAGCACCTGGTTTATTTGTTGTAGCAATCCGAAGGAAGGTGATTCCCAAAATTGGGACTCGATCCGCACACCCATTGCCTGATGGGCGATAAAGCGACGGCATGGCAATGCTGGCAAAGGTTGGCTTGCCGAGGCAAAGCCCTCGGTCTAGTTAATCGTGACGAAGCTGGTCGGCTGGTGACGCCAAAGTCATCGGAGTAGGTTGATGAAGAGATGATGAATCCCCTGGTCCAGCCGAGATGTCGAAGCCTCGATGTGAGCCGATGAGTCGAAGTAGGTCGGCGTGATGGACACCGGCTTGAAGGAGCAATAGTGCGGCCCTGCCGATGCAGGTCGTGACGTGGTCCATGCCCGCTTGATGAAGTGACCGTGCGGCGACGCCAGTGTGCCCGCTCCGTGTAATCCGTGGGGCGGTGATGTTGGTGATGATTTATCCTTTGCGATGCTGAACTCTTGTTCGGCTTGCCGAGATGATGATCCAAAGAAGTTGAGCTCAGCTCAACAAAGTGACGACGTGTCTAGCGCAGGTCGGCAGCCGTGGAGCAATATTGCCGGACTGGTTTGACACCAGCATGATGTTGAAGATCATGTTCAAAGGATTTTAAAGTTAGTGGGATGTGTTCGGGAACAAAACACAATACCCATACAAAACTTCCTTCAAAAAGGATGTCCGAAATCCCGTTCAGAAAAAAGACGAACTCGGGTCGGATTCGTTTTTGCGCAGAAAACAGATCCGAAAAGTGATGCACTAATCGGAAGGTTCCCGGAGTTTGGACGGTCGGATCGAGCTGAAATTTTGAGGGGTGGTAGATATAGGAATTCCGCAGCCGATCAAAGGTTGGATCTTCCAAAGGACGTCCAAGCTAGAAGCTGGACACCACGCCCTAAACTCGTCCAGATTCCCGTCCAGATTTGACATGGCTCCGGTATATCGTGGATTGCCAGAGATTCCTCTATCGGAATTCGACGAAATTTTCCAGGGTTGTTATAGACTTAATTCCGCACAATTCCACCGAAGCAATCGTTAAAACGACACTTGAGGAGGCGGTGGCGGCGGACACAAGTTCGCTGTCCAGAAAAACTGTATGGTCGCCCGAGGGAAATGTTGACGTTGAGCCCCCGGGCTCCCTGGATGATTCCTCCATGATCTTGATAGAGATCGGAGTTGATGTTGATGAAGGCCCTCATCCGAACATGACGATCGGAGGTAGGGCGCAGTCCTTCGTCGAAAAAAGGTGACCAGTCGAGCTGGTGACGAAGATGCCAAAGTTGCAGTTGATCTACAGGCGAGCCATCGACCTTTAGCCGAACACACAGCGGAACTCTCAATGAAAGCACCAATGTCGCTGTCAAAACCGGCGGATCTCGGGTAGGGGTTCCCGATCTGTGCGTCAAGGCTGATGGTAACAGGAAGCAAGGGACACAGATGTTTACCCAGGTTCGGGCCCTCTCGATGGAGGTAAAACCCTACTTCCTGCTTGATTAATATTGAAGATATGGGTAGTACAAGAGTAGATCTACCACGAGATCGTAGAGGCTAAACCCTATAAGCTAGCCTATGGTATGATTGTTGTATATCTCTATCGACTAGCCTGGCCTTGGTTTATATAATGCACCAGAGGCCTAGGATAACAAGAGTCCTAGCCGAATACGCCGGTGGGGAGGAGTCCTTGTCTTGATCGCCAAGTCTTGTGGAATCTTCCTTGTATGCGGCAGCTGTTCGGACTGGCCCATGAGTATACAGCCATGGGGGTCCTCGGCCCAATCTAACATATCGGGAGACGACGTGGTGAGTACCCCCTAGTCCGGGACACCGTCACACCTCCCCTCTATTTATAGGGGCAAGGGAGAGGGGGGCCGACCCCCTCCAGATGGATCTAGAGGGGGGCGGCGGCCAAGGGGGGATGGCTTGCCCCCCAAGCCAAGGGGCACCCCCTTTAGGGTTTCCCCCAAACCCTAGGTGCATGGGCCCTAGGGGGTTTTGGCGCCCAGCCCACCTAGGGGCTGTTTCCCCTCCATATTCAGCCCATAGGGCCCTCCGAGGCAAGTGGACCCTCCCGGTGGACCCCCGGAACCCTTTCGGTGTTCCCGGTACAATACCGATAAACCCCCGAACACTTGCGACCGAATGACTTCCCATATATAAATCTTTATCCCCGGACAATTCCGGAACTCCTCGTGATGTTCGGGATCTCATCCGGGACTCCGAACAATATTCGGTAACCACGAAAAAACTTTCTCTATAACCCTAGCGTCATCGAACCTTAAGTGTGTAGACCCTACGGGTTCGGGAGGCATGTAGACATGACCGAGACATTTCTCCTGCCAATAACCAACAGCGGGATCTAGATACCCATGTTGGCTCCCACATGTTCCACGATGATCTCGTCGGATGAACCACGATGTCGACAATTCTATCAATCCCGTACTCAATTCCCTTTGTCTACCGGTATGATACTTGCCCGAGATTCGATCGTCGGTATCCCTGTACCTTGTTCAATCTCGTTACCGGCAAGTCTCTTTACTCGTTCGTAACGCATCATCCCGTGATCAACTCCTTGGTCACATTGAGCTCATTATGATGATGTCCTACCGAGCGGGCCCAAAGATACCTCTTCGTCACATGGAGCGACAAATCCCAGTCTCGATTCGTGCCAACCCAACAGACACTTTCGGAGATACCCGTAGTGCAACTTTATAGCCACCCAGTTACGTTGTGACGTTTGGCACACCCAAAGCATTCCTACAGTATCCGGGGGTTGCACAATCTCATGGTCTAAGGAAATGATACTTGACATCAGAAAAGCTTTAGCAGACGAACTACAAGATCTTGTGCTATGCTTAGGATTGGGTCTTGTTCATCACATCATTCTCCTAATGATGTGATCCTGTTATAAAAGACATCCAATGTCCATGGTCAGGAAACCGTAACCATCTATTGATCAACGAGCTAGTCAACTAGATGCTCACTAGGGACATGTTGTGGTCTATGTATTCACACATGTATTATGATTTCCGGATAACACAATTATAGCATTAACAATAGGCAATTATCATGAACAAGGAAATATAATAACCATTTTATTATTGCCTCTAGGGCATATTTCCAATAACTATACTGTAGCGATCATTAAATGACAACAAGGAGCTTGATCTTTACCCATGATTCTCGCACAACATCACGATTATCCAACAACTCGGTATCCTAGATACCATTGTGATCATTCACGGATCACAAACGGAACCACTCTGGGCTCAACGGGTTACCTCATAACCAAACGATGATCATTCACGGATCACATAACCAACTTATCTAATCATCAAACCAGGGTTATTATTAATCAAGTTATTATTAATTATTGTTGACCCACAGTGTGACCAACTACGAAATGGGCCCTTATCCGCGGGCGCGGCTATCGATAGGTTTAATATACACTCTGCAGAGGTTAGCACACTGTACCCACACCACGGAACCCATGGCCTCGCACTCCCATTCGGGTGGACCAACGACGTTCCGACAAAACCGATCTACTGCCATGACACTCTTCCGGCCACTCCGACTCACTCCCCACTGGGCTAGTCCTGGGTGGCCCCGTGTCTACCAAAGACACCAACGGCCACCATCGTGGCAAAAACAATAAATGGTCCCAGACGGGGACATGTACACATAACAATAACAACAGGCACACAAGGCTTATGTCCGCCTACCTGATCAGGGTAGCGCGCGCCCATAACCTTCCCTCATTGGAGGCACCAGCAAGAGGCATGACAATAGACCCAGTTAGGACCTTCCCATAAAGGTAAGCATGGTTGCATTGGTCAGCTTGATATGGTGGCACCATGACTCAGCCAACAGTTGTTCAAGTTCAATTTAAACCAGTTAAACTTGAATGCAATATGCTGAGCCATGATAAAATAACATAGCATGAGCATGATAGCGACATAAGCATGAGAGTACAACATAACTATCCACCATATCAACAATGAATCATATCCAACTGAGCACGGCATAATGATGAGCATGAATATTACAAGTACAACACTACTTATAGCATAACATGACCCTTATCATCAACATTAAGTACCATGCAAGAACACATCAATAACATAACCGAGTAAACACTTAACCAACTAACAACACGGAACAAAGCATATTAACAATACTCGGTAACTGATGTTAGTCATGCACCGAAGAACATGACCAACCCAACATGTACTACTATCCAGCATGACCAATATGGAAGTAATACTAGCAAGTAATTCATGATAACCGAGTGCAAGAAAACAAAGCATGACGGTAACCACCGATCCATAAGCATAACCAAAATAATGGCAGGAGTAGCAAAACAAGCATACAGTTATTAAAGGTTCAAGTTGAAAACCGATGCTACTGCATGGCTATCATGCAAATGGTGGTTGTGGCTTGCTTGGGGGTGAAGAATACACCAGGGAGAAGCACAGAAAGATCGCGGAAAGAATCGTCGGAAAAGGTTCTCTCTTGGAGAGGGCTGATTAAGCGTTAGGGAAAATGGTCATTTTCAGAATGTCAAAACATCATGAAATTATTACCAATAGAACGGGCTCGACGAAACGAAGAAGTGGGCTTTGGAATCACCTCATTTGGAGTTGCGAGCAAAAAGATATGATAGTTTTTCTGCCAGGGACCCATTTGTAAATAAAAGCATCACAAACAGGCCCTGAGCTGGAAAAATAGAACACGCCTTACTAAGAAATACGCTTTCAAGAGAGGAAAACGCATTCCTGGCTGAAACAGCGAGGATATACGCTTTTAGAATAACGAAAACGTACTTTGAGCTGAAGCACCTAGAGAATACGCTTTCAGCTTATGAAGACATACTGACCGGAACTGCGCGTCCACTTATCCATGTTATCAGCGGCGGGACCGGGCGCGCGGTCGCTGACGGGCGGGTCCCACGGGGTGGGGCCCGTCACTTATCCACGTGGACAGACCGGGTCAACGTGCAGCGGCGGGACCGGCCGCCTGGGTCGCTACGAGGTGGGGTCCGGGACGACGCGGGGTCCACCAGGCGCGGCGTCTTCCTCCTCCTCCCTCTATCCCGATCGAGACAGAGGAGGAGCAGGGGAAGCGCGGCGCCGGCGACGGCCTGGCTTGCTCCGGCGATCCCCAACTGAGCGGGTGGCACCGGCAGGTCCGGGACGAAGCGCCGCGTCCACCTTGGGCAGCAACGGCAACGGAGAAGACCGTGTGGCACAGGGGCTTCGCGGCGGCCGAGGGCAGAGGCGGTGACCGAGAGGGGAGCACACGGCCATGGGCACTCCGGCGACGAGGGGAGGATTGGGGAGCGTCACCAGAGCATGGGGAAGATGTGGGTGAGGTCAGGGAGTGGAGTGGTGGCTCGGGTTGACCGAATTTGAGCGAAGCACCGTGGCGAGGCTTCGGCCATGGGAGGGCAACGGGAGCTCCTCGAGCTCGGGGAAGTGGCTAGGCAGGACTAGAGGAGGGTCGTGAGGCTGGTGGTGAGCTCATACGAGGCTGGGGATGGCTATATATAGCCGGGCGAGGGAGGCCGAGCTCGGGTGTCGCCGAGGGGATGCGGCCAACGCTCTGGCGAGGCTCAGCGATCACAGGGAGGTGCAGGAACGCGACAAGGGAGGACTGGACGAGCGACAGCGGTGCACAGGGCAAGAGGGGCCAAGGGCACAGAGGGGACGCGGCCACGGTGCCATTAATGTTCGGTCGGCCACAGTGCGCCCGTGGGCGCGCGGCAACAAGCGCTGACGGAGGGGCTTACGGAAGGGGAGATGGCTCCATGAGGACGGCGACGACGCGGTGAAGCTGTTGGACATGCTCACGAGCGCGAAGACAACGAGAGGGGGAGGGGCCGGAGCTAGAAGACGCCCTGAACGCGGCCAACGCCAGCAGAGCGCGCGCATTGCATGCCAAAGCTCGTGATCACCGCGTGCACTGGTGCACACAGTGCCACACGGACGGCCAAGCGATGTCTGGGGGCTTGTCCTTCCCGGGGAGGTTGCAACTATGGTGGTAGCTCGGTTAAAAGTGCTCTAGTTAAATGGTAAGCAACCTCTGAAGTTTACTGCAGTAAACTTGAATGTGCACCGCTGATCAACAGGGAAGTGGTTGGGAGCAATGGAGTTGTCTGCAAGGTTTAGGTTAAGAAGGACTTTCATCCTGGTAACTTTGAGAAGAGTTGGACCAAGGATTAATATAGTTGGTTCACAACTACATATTTAGTCCAGAAACTTGATCATGATGGTTCACTCACATGGAGAAGCCACTTGAGCTGAAATCTGGCAAAGATTGATGATTTGATCAAATAAAGATGCTGTAAAAGTTTCACACCAAATGGACAAGCCAAAATGGTACTTGCTTCACAAACATCTTCACTGACCAGAACCTTGCAAGATTTCTAGAGGAATATTGGCTTGATGAACTGGTGCCAAATTTGGTCGAGAGATGTTATTTGGTGAGAACAATCTGGTAATTTATCAGAATTTAATGAAGCCATATAAAATGCACTTGCTTCACAACCTGAAAATATTGCCAGAATCAAAGATTTGGTCCTGTGCCCACATAGATGATTGGATGGGGCTGAAATTTTTAGGAGTGTCATAATATGAGCACATGAAGGAGTGTGCAAAATTTCAAATCATTTGGATAACCCTAGCTAGCACTTCCTTCACAATGCCTTCTGTCTGACAGAAAGTTTGAAAATTTGCCGAGGAAGATTGGCTAGGCAAATAAAGTTGAATTTTGGCATGAGGCAATGATTTGGTCATAAGAGAATGCCCAAAAGGTTTGGAAGCAATCAGGAAAGGATAGGTGGCACTTCCTTCACAGAAATCCACACTAGACAGAAATGAAGAATCATTATTGGGGAATTATTATTGGGCTAGGAAAGGAAGTTTGGGAATATCTGAGCAACATATGAACCAAAGAAATTATGAGAATTAATTGAGATTTTTTGGAGTGACAGAAATATAGGTTGCTTCACAACCTAGGGCAGACAGGGTTATTCTTTTAATAGAAAAAGGAATATTCATGAGAAACATAAATTAGGGTTTAGTCAAGCAGTGAAGTGACATGATCTTGGCAAGGTTTTGAGAATGATGAGCCACTTGGGAGAAGAAATGAGGATGATTTCCTAGGTGGCAAGGCCACAGAACCACTACAAAAAGAAAAACAGAGCAAAACCAATTAAATTAAAAGAAAAGAAAAGGGCCAAAATCCAGGCTTTTACAAACCTTCCCCCATTAAAGAAATCTCGTCCTTGAGATTTTTTTGCTCAGGGAACAAGTATGACTTTAGGACACCGTTTCTAGCTCGGGTATCCTTTTTCCTTTAGTTATTATTCCCCCAAGAGTTTCAGATGATTAACTTACCTTGCTCTGGGGTGGCTTGCTTCACCTTTCCACAAATTCTGACGGGTCTTTGCTCATATACCAATTCCTTTTTACTGACGTTGATTCTCCATACATGTGGTGATATCCAATGGATCTGAGCATAAATTTTCTTTTGGTCATGAAAACCTTTTTACTTCGGTCATGGGGTGGCTTCAAATAAATGCAGGCCTTCTGGTTTCAATAAATGCTGAGAATTAATCATGGCCATCTTCTAACGGAATCTGACTGCTCATAAGTGGTACTTGTTTATTTTTTATTTATTCCTATGGCTCGAGCAATGAGATATGTACCAAAGATTCGACTACCCTTTGTCGTGAGCAATATAACGGGGGATGGAGTTATAGCTGAATCATACCTCAGATATTTGCATCTTGAGACTGGCCCAATAGGAGGCTGACGGACAAATGCTTTTTCTGACAGACTGACCGTGTACTTGTTTCCGTTGGTGAGTATACCGGGTCTGAGCTGATTGTTCAGATTTTGACTTTGTCATTTTGTCGGTATACCCATTTGGATTTTTAACACTAACCATTCCAAGCGGGTCAGCGGGATATGAAATCCTTGTAGAGCAGAGTAATCCACTGAGGGTATGCCTTTGTGGATCCATATGAAATTACGGCCTCCAACTGATGTGGGTATCCGGACCCTGATGGTCGTGCAAAAATCAACATACCTTTGCTGTCAGTCTCACCCTTTAACGGTCATGATTTTCTTTGGCAGGATATCTAACTGAAATAACTTGGCCACACATGTCCTTGATTCTTCGTATGACCATGACTGTAGTTAGTGCAATATTGTTGGCATTATTCCTTTTGCTTATTTTCTGACCTGGGTCCGCACACATATGACATATGTTCGAGGCTTATAGCTGTACAGAGTTCATTGTTGAGGCCAACCATACAAGAGTTCATGAGATATCCTTGTTGGTGCGGGAATATTGGCCTTGGTGGCCACTGTCAAGACCATTGATTCTGTGATGTCTTATCCAGATCTTATAGATCCTTGTATAAGATGTGTATCTCTGCTTATCTTCATTTGCATGATTCATGAGGTTGGGGGATCCTTACTTTCCTTAGGTATATCTGTTGGATCCTTGTCGTACCTCGTATGAGTGACTGATATGATTGGGGATGCATGCTCGCCATATATAAGAATCATATGCAACCAAACACCTGATTCTCGAGGTAGTTATATGTTTTGACTGATTCGTGCTTCTAACCAAAAATATTGTGGATCTGACTCTTGAGATGTACTGCCATATATAGTTAACTCGCCGCATAATCTCTGAGGACAGACTGAGTGGCTTACGAGAGAAGCCATCTGAGTAGTTTGCTAAGGAAGACTTGTTAACTTCTGCTCAAATCTTTTGTCTAGATATCGTGCAGAAGAAGGCTCTATAGCTTATACACGAAACTTGGTCTGATTATTGTGCTGGAGAATGTCGGCGTTCTGGGAACGGGGGTCCCCAGACTTGCCTGCCTGCGGCCTGCGGCGTGGCTCAAAGGGGGGCCCAGCACGGCCCATCTTCATCAACACAAGCTCAAGACCCTCGCGAGGGGCCAAGCCTCGCGGGGCGGACGACAGGGAGCTTCCTCAGGCACGGCCTCATCAGGCTGGCTCACGAGGAGGCGGAGAGATCAAGGCGGGGTACCTCACGAGGTGCCCATGACGCAGGCCATGACGACCAAGAGCGCCAGGTGGGCGCCAGCCCGCGCAGTGTCCTCCTTTCATCTTTGGTGCAAAGGGAGCAAGCGCAGGCGAGAGCATCAATCAAAGGCATCCATTTCGGTGCAACAAGACCAAGACCAGCCCAACGGCAGGAAGGAAGTCATTGTGGAGCCCAAGCAGGCGTCACCACCAGAGCCTTTGACAGGCGAGGACCAACTTTAGTCAGGATAAGTTTACCAGATGTCCCCCTTCAAAATGGCCAATTATTGGCGCCCTTCCCGCTCAATATTTGGGTAGAGGCCCAGGGCCTTTGCCTATAAATAGGACTAGCCACCCACAGGAGAGAAGGGAGACAAGATCGAGAATCGCATCGAGAATCGAAGAGAGAATCGGATCAAGTAGCATCTCAAAGAGAGAGAGAGAGAAAGGTGGCTGAACTCCTCCAAGCAGTTCATTGCCCCGGCCTAGAACAGACCCTCGCGAGGCTGTTCTTCCTTGTATTGTTCAGCACCATCAGCCCAAGAGTCAATCCACCACACCACAAACTAGAGTAGGGTATTACACCACAATGGTGGCCCGAACTAGTATAAACCTTGTGTCTCTTGTGTTGTTCCTTTCGTAGTTTAGATCCAAGCGAGGTGGCAGAGTGCAGGTAGGTAGAGGGCGAGATCTCCGCGCGCACCCCAGTGTTCGAACCTCAAGGGTCTGCCGGAACCCGAAATCCGACATTTGGCTTGCCAGGTAGGGGTGCGCCGGAATTCGTCTTCCGCCGCCATGTTCTCCGTCGACCACCGCATCCATGTCTGACGCTCGTCGGGCCCGCGCCGAGCGCTGAGCCGCTCTCGCTACCCGCGTCACCCAGACGGCTCCCGTTGGCGGGCGCCCTCGTCGATCCCCGTCGCTTGCCGTCAACGCCGCCACCGGCCCGGCGGGGAATGAGCAGCTAGCATCGTCCCAGCATCCCTCCGTCAGGCAAGATGGCCGCACTGCTACCCCCTCACTCGCCCCAGCTGGTTCTTCGTCTCACGCATTCCGCGTGCCCATGGAGGCTCGAGTTGCGCTCATCGCGGCAAACGAGCTCCTGCGCGACCGTCCAGTCGACGACGTCTACGAAGAGTGGCTCGACCGCGTCGCCGAGCTCATCCGCGCTGCAGGGGGCTCCCCAGCGCCGTCCGTCCCGCTGCACCGCACCCCGCCCTGCGCGGGCGACGAAGCTCCGGGGGAGCCTCAGCCGCCTCCCCCTCAAGAAGGCACCCTGGCCCCAAGGCGTGTGGTCCCTGGGCGGAACCCGCTCCGTCCGGCGCCAGCGCGGCAAGAGCAGAGCTGCCAGGAAGTCCCTCGCCTGCAAGAAGCTGCCCGAGTGCTCCCCGCTCCAGCTCGTCGTGACCACGCTCCTGCTCCAACACGTGAAGACCCCGCGCTGCTCCCAGTTGCAGCGTATGGGGACCCGCAATACCAAGCTCTTCATCACCCAAGGCCTCTCGTGGCCACAGCAGGCTGTTGTGCCTTCACCACCGAGCTGCGCAGCGTCGCGTGGCCCGGCAAGTTCAAGCCAGACCTGCCTCCTCGCTATGACGGTACGGACGACCCCGCAGAGTTCCTCCAGCTCTACGAGCTGGGCATCGAAGCCGCCAACGGAGACGAGAAGGTCATGGCGAACTGGTTTCCCATGGCGCTCAAGGACGGGGCCCGCACCTGGCTCCTGAACCTGGCTCCAGGCACGATCTCCTCCTGGGACGAGATGCGCACCCGCTTCATCGCCGACTTCCAAGGTACTCGTGACCGGCCACCCGCCGTGAGCGACATGCGCCGCATCAAGCAGCAACCAGGGGAGACCCTACAGAAATACATCCAGCGCTTCAACAACGCACGCCTCAAGATTCCTAAGGTGACCGAGGAGGCCATCATCTCCGCCTTCTCCGACGATGTGCGCGACGTCAAGATGAAGGAGGAGCTGGCGATGCATGAAGACTTGTGCACTTCCTTGGAGCTGTTCAACTTGGCGACCAAGTGCGCCAGGGCCGAGGAAGGGCGTCTCTCCCTCCTCGAGCTGCCTGCCGCAGACCCAGAAGAGAAGAAACCCAAGGCCAAGGATGTGAAGCGCAAGGGGGCTGCCGTGCTTGCCGCAGAACCGGACACCAAGCGGGGCAGAGATCAGCCCGAGTCTTCCAAGGGCAGCCGGTACTGCGTGTACCACGACCTCCACACCCACAACACCAACGAATGTCAAGAGCTCCGAGCCATGCGAGAAGGGAGGATCGGCCGACGTCCCGACCGCGGCGACCGTGGCTACGGCCGAGGAGGAGGAAGGAACGCAGGACGCTGGGAAGACCGCGGCCCTCGCCAAGGGTGGCGCGACCAACCTCACGAGGATCGCTGGCGGGACCCGCCTCGCGAGGGAGGCTGGAGGGATCAGCCTCGCGAGGATCGCCCGCAAGGCCACGCGGGCCTCCCTCCTCTGCCACCGCAGCCAAGGAGAAATGAAGACCATCATCAGGACGAGGGGGCTGGGGGCTTCCAGGAGCCGCGCACGATCGCTTGCATCCTGGGCGGAGCTCAAGCCCCAGCCTCTCAACGCATCTTAAAGCAGTTCGCCCGCGAAGTGAATGCAATCCTCCCCAAGCTCGAAGCCACACGCCCCCTCAGGTGGTCGGCATGTGCCATCATGTTCAGCTCAGCGGATCAGCTCAAGTGTGCGGCCACAGCCCGAGTCCTCCCGATGCTTTGCTCCCAAATCATCAGCAACGTGCTAGTCACCAAGACCCTCATCGATGCCGGGGCAGGGCTCAACGTCCTGTCCGTGGAAATGTTCAACAATCTCCAATTACCTTACAATCAGCTTCAGCCGACCAAGCCTTTCTCTGGGGTCACCGACGGCTCCACAGTCCCGATTGGGCAGGTTCGCCTCCCTGTCACCTTCGGCGCGCGCGACAACTAACGCACCGAGCTCATCGACTTCGACGTCGCCCACATTCGCCTGCCATACAACGCCATCCTCGGGTACCCAGCACTGGCCAAGTTCATGGCCGTAACCCACCACGGCTACAACGTCCTCAAGATGCCAGGAAGTGGCGGAGTCATCACGGTGCCCTGCAAAGAAAAAGACGCGGTATGCTCCCTGGAGCGAGCCTTTCAGGCCGCATCACTGGAAGACCCGGATCGCGGAAGCAGGAGGCTTCCCGAGACCACCCCCAAGAAGAAGAAGACATCGTCCGGCCCGGCCCCTCAGGAGGCAGGCCCCTTAGGGTCCACGCCTGCTCAGGGGGAACCTCCTTCTATCGCATAGGAAAGCGCGCCCGGCGCCCTCCTCAGGCAGGGCTCGGGGGCTCCCCCTTGGAGGGCCACCGACCTTGCTAAGGTCACGAGGGAGGCGCTCGGGCACCACTTGGAGGCGTGTTTCGAAGCACGTTTCCCTCAAGAAGGAGCAAGGCAAGGAGGGCCAAACCCTCAGGAGTTCGTCAGCAAGATCATTCAGGAGCTGCAGGAGTCAAGAGTCATGAGTGGCAGCCGCCGCTTATCTGCAGTAGCTCCCCATCCAGGCGAGGATGGTGGGCTGCGCGTCTGCATCGACATACCAGGGCTCAACCGAGCCACCTCTCAGGAGCGCCTCTGGCCCTCTCGCATGGGGCGCTGTGAAGGTCCACCCCACAGCTACGTTCGCATGCCTTACGGCTTGCCGAACGCGGCTGCCACGCGCCAGCGCCTCATGAGGAGCATCCTGGAGGCTCAAGAGGCCAGGTGTTCCGCAGCCCTGGCAGAGATGGAGATGGTCCACGAGGAGCCACCAGCGCCTCCGGAGCCTCCCGAGGCCCCTGAGCCTGAGGGCTCGTGAGGATCGGCTCCCACAGCCCACCAAGTCTGCTGCGCCAACACCCTTTCGTCTTCAATGCTATCAGGTGACATCTTTCAAGTTTCATTTCCAGCTGGGAGCGCCCCCAGGGCTGCATTATTCCCAGGCCGCGTGGGTCCGTCCCTGCGGCGTGTATCCCTTTTACTTCATGTTCCTAGCTTACCATGTTGGGGGCGCCCCTCGGGCTGCATCATCCCCAAGTCGCTCGGGCCAGACCCGGCGGCATGTATCCCTCTTGCGTTTATTTTGGGTCATGCGTTCGACCCATCATGCTTGTTATTTGATGCCAATCCATGGCACCTTTTCTTCATTCATGTCGACCGCTTGCACGTTAAAGGGGGGTACCTGAGCATCGCGACTCAGGGCTCCTACTGGCTCTCCAGCCCTCACCCTCTGGCCTTGTCCACGGCATCATGACCTGGCATACCAGCGACGGCTGAGACCAGCTCGAGGGCCGGGACCCGAGGACGTAGAGCCCCGACATCTAACCAAATCTGCAGGAACACATCACAAGATAAGGCCCGGTGCCAGGCGCAACCCGCCTTGAGGTAGGGCCCCGTGAGTCCCGCGCTGGCTCACGGGTGCCTAGATACACCTTGTCAGGCCCTACCGTGCCAGCCACGTGTCAGGGCGGGGCTGTACACGCCCCGGGGGCTCCTCCCGAAGGGGAGCCCCCTCCCACGCACCAGTGGATGCACCATGCTCCGCGCTGGCTGTCGACACTGCCGAGGAGCGGCTATGCCCATACACATACAGAAGCGCTATGCTCCGCGCTGGTGATAAACAACTGAGGGTGGCCCCCGGGCTGCATCAACCTCAGGGAGCCCAGAGCTTAGTGTCTGGCCTCATCGCAACGCCTCCCCTCGGGAGTGCCGCGCGAGGGGGCTGGGCACGGGGGCTGCGCCTGGGTCACGCCCAGACGCACGCCACCCAGCCAGGCCCCTCGGGCCTGGTTCGTCGCACGTCCCTCCCCGAGCGGAGCCAAGGTACGAAGGCCGTTTGAGCGTCAAGGGGGACTCCTGAGCATCACAACTCAGGAGCCTAACTGGTCACGTAGCCCCTCATTCCTTAGTTCCGAAAGGATAACGGCGGTTGAGGTATGCGCGGGACCGGGCTCTGTAGACGTAGAACGGTAGATCCACCCACATCTCACCTCCCTACTTGTTGTTCGTGCGCCAAGGGGGACTCCTGAGCATCGCGACTCAGGAGCCTAACTTGTCACGTAGCCCCTCACTCCTTGGTCCCGTCCTGGTTTCCGGTCGGGGCCAACGACGGCTGAGGTATGCGCGGGGTCGGGCTCTGCCGGCGTAGAACATAAGCAAGTAGGAAGGAAAAGCGCAAATTTCAAGGAATTCAAAAGCAAATATTACAGTCCATAACTGTTATCACAATGCCAAATGCAAGTTTAAATGCCTCCCCGAGGCATGATACATGTGCAGGAATTAAAAGCAGAATAGGAGCCACAACGGAGTCACTTGTCGGCGGTGGAGCTACGCGGAGCGGGTTCGCCTTGTGGAGCTGCAGGGTTGGCAGCGCCCCGCTTCGGCTTGGTGCTGAAGGCCCGGAACTTCCCCAGCAGAGCCTCCACACGACCCTTCACGGCCTCAACAGCGGCAGCGGCAAGCTCGCCGCTCGCTGGCTCCAGCAGGCTGTCAAGGTCGACGTTGGGATCGCGAAGGTAGATGTGGGTGAGGACCCGCGTCAGCGCTGCAGAAGACAAGACACGCGCCTCGGCCTCAGCCGTAGGGCCAAGGCCAAGGGTGACATCTTCAAGAGCGCGAACCAGGAAGGGAAGCAGCTTGGTGGGGCCGTCCTCTACGTCGGCCAGCGGGCTCTCCAGGCCGCTCTCATAAAGCGTCCTCAGCAAGGTGCGAGCCTTCGCCTCCATCTCCATGAAGGCCACGCGATCCTCGGCAAGGACCCGTGCCTTGCCGTCCATCTCGACCTTCCTCGCCTCCAACTCTTGCTCCGGCATGCCTAGGCGGTCACGACGCTTCTTGAGCTTGGCGTCGCGGTCCTTGACGGCCACCTCGCGAGCTTTCATGCCTTCCTCCTGCTCTTGGCGAAGGCGGGCCTCCTTGGCGAGCTGGTCCCGCAGGCCCTGCAGCTCGCTCTCCAGCGCCTTGCAGCGACCTCGGACATCGACTACCTCCCCCAAGGCGGCGGCGCGAGCAGCCTTCGCCCCAAGGACGGCCTGCTTCTCCTCGTCGCAAGCCGTCGAGGCCTGGACCAGCGCCGCCCGAATCGAAGCGTCGGAGCGAATCCAGCCAGAAGCCAGCTCCAAGCGCCCAGCCACTAGACGAGGGTCGGTGCCCAAAAGATCCTGCCGCAGCCGGTCCAGTTCGGCAGCAGCACGATCCAGAATGGTAGGAGGAGTCGGAGAGACAGCAGTCGGTGGGGTAGGAGGAGAAGGCGGCAGCGTGACCACATTATCCTGAGGCGGAGCCTGCTGCGCCCCAACGGTTGTGGTGGCAGCATCAGGCAAGGGTACCTTAGGAGTCGCTTGGGCCGTGGGGGCTGAGCTCGCCCCATCTGGCTCAGCCAGGCCTCGTGAGGACGACCGGGCAGGAGAGGCCCGTGCATTGCGTTCACCTTCTTTCGCTGGCAGAGGCGCTGCCCCAGATGGAACCTCAGGAGATCCCTTCGGCTTCTTTGCCGCGGGCGCCATCCTAGCCAAGAGATACAGACGTCAAGCCTCAGCAACAACACAAAAAATAAGATAGGAATCGAGCACTTACTGGTCGTCGCTCGCGGGCTCGAGCAACCTCCGGCCATACTTGAAGCCCGAGAACCGGCTGCAAGGATCAGCCTCAAGGAGCTCGGGAGCAGAAGGCGCGCCTATGGATCGCCTCGGGGCCGGGGCAGACCCGCGGGGGATCAGCCCGGTCCTGTCCTTCTTCGGGATCGGGGGCAAACTCCCGCCGCCCTGCTCGTCATCATCCTCATCGTCGTCGCTCGGTGAGAGGCGGAGAACGCAAGACTTGCACCGAGGGAGGGGAGCCCTCGACTCTCCATCGGTCGCCTCGGAGTCGAGCCCTCCTTCCCGCTCCCCTTCTCCCTTCTCTTAGCTGGAGTCGCCGGAGGACACGTCCACCGGGTCCTCGGGAACCTCCGCGGGCACGGGCTCGTCCCAGTTGAAGACGGGCATGGACTCCACTACCTGCTCCCAGTCGTCGCGGAAGAACAGGGGCGTAGGAGCACCCTCCAACCTCGCCACGTCGCCCCCGACCAAAGATTGGAGAACCGCAGCCAGGTCTTCGCCGGCCAAGACCGCAGGGCTCGGGTGGGGCCTCCACATCAGAAGTGAGTACTGACGAAGCGGAGCCAGCTGGTGCTCCAGGAATTCCTTCAGCAGCGATGCGCCGGTCAGCTTCGCCGCCGCCATGCTGGCCGGCCTCAGATCCGTGTCCATCTTCTCCAACACCGGCCTCGCGCGGGGGTCCACGAGCTCCACTCGAGACCAATCGTCGGAGCTCGTGGGGTGCTCCGTGGGCAAGATTAGCCGAGGGTGGATGCGCCCAACATCAACCAAGACCCACTTGCTCCTGAAGCCCTCAATCCTCTTCCCGGGGTTCGAAATGGCGATGGAGCTACCGTACGCGACAAAGCTCGCGCACGCAGAGATGGGACCACGAGAGGTCCGGAGGGAGAAATAGTGGCGCAGTAGGGCCACTGAGGGCTGCACCCCTACGCGAGCCTCACAATAGTAGGCGAAGATTGCCAGAAGGAGAACAGAGTTGGGGTGGAGATGCAGAGCTTGTAGCTTGTAATGGCGGAGGACAGAGAAGAAGAACTCGGAAAAGGGAGGCATCAGACCGGCAACAATGGCGCTTCCAAAGAGCGGATAGAAGGTGCTCCCTTGGCCCTCAGGGAGGGCGGAGCCGGCCTTGAACACCTTCGCCCCGTCGATGCCCTACGCCGCCACCATCTGGCGCACCCGGGCAAGGCTCGCCTCCGACACGTTCGGCGAGTCCAAGGCAGGCGAGTACCAAGCTCCGGCCGGGGTCTGGCGAGGCACCATGTCTTGCTAGGGCGTGCAGTCGAAGTGGATCTGAAGATTTCGGAGGCAGGAAGGAGAGGCGCAAGAAAGGGGATCTGAGCAGTAACCAGAGAAAGCAAGGGAAGCAAAGCCTAGGCAGACGCCGCTCCTTTATCAACTTGCGCGGTTTCTAAGGCACCCATGTCCAATCAACCGCCATGCGGCGCCCAAGGCCGCAGGCTTTTAGGGCCCGCGGGGCTTCGCACTTGCCCTTTCGCTTCTCTGCTCGGCCAAGTCCGGGCGCGCCTTGGGCCCGGGGGCTACTGTCGGCGTTCTGGGAACGGGGGTCCCCAGACTTGCCTGCCTGCGGCCTGCGGCGTGGCTCAAAGGGGGGCCCAGCACGGCCCATCTTCATCAACACAATCTCAAGACCCTCGCGAGGGGCCAAGCCTCGCGGGGCGGACGACAGTGAGCTTCCTCAGGCACGGCCTCATCAGGCTGGCTCACGAGGAGGCGGAGAGATCAAGGCGGGGTACCTCACGAGGTGCCCATGATGCAAGCCTTGACGACCAAGAGTGCCAGGCGGGCGCCAGCCCATGCAGTGTCCTCCTTTCCTCTTTGGTGCAAAGGGAGCAGGCGCAGGCGAGAGCGTCAAGCAAAGGCATCCATTTCGGTGCAACAAGACCAAGACCAACCCAACAGCAGGAAGGTAGTCATTGTGGAGCCCAAGCAGGCGTCACCACCAGAGCCTTTGACAGGCGAGGACCAACTTTAGTCAAGATAAGTGTACCAGATGTTCCCCTTCAAAATGGCCAATTGTTGGCGCCCTTCCCGCTCAATATTTGGGGAGAGACCCAGGGCCTTTGCCTATAAATAGGACTAGCCACCCACAGGAGAGAAGGGAGAGAAGATCGAGAATCACATCGAGAATCGAAGAGAGAATCGGATCAAGTAGCATCTCAAAGAGAGAGAGAGAGAGAGAGAGAGAAAGGTGGCTGAACTCCTCCAAGCAGTTCATCGCCCCAGCCTAGAACAGACCCTCGCGAGGCTGTTCTTCCTTGTATTGTTCATCACCATCAGCCCAAGAGGCAATCCACCACACCACAAACTAGAGTAGGGTATTACACCACAATGGTGGCCCGAACTAGTATAAACCTTGTGTCTCTTGTGTTGTTCCTTTCGTAGTTTAGATCCAAGCGAGGTGGCGGGGTGCAGGTAGGTAGAGGGCGAGATCTCCACGCGCACCCCAGTGTTCGAACCTCAAGGGTCTGCCGGAACCCGAAATCCGACAGAGAAGCCCGAGTTCCGTACTTGAGAAGCTTCTCCTCGGGTTTACTTGTTGAGGAAAATTCATTTCCGTCTATCAGAAGATTTTACCGAGGTATCTTGCTGAGAAAGACCGGGTATCTTGGGCCGGAAATTGTTCACATATCATGTTGAGGAAAATTGAGGAGCCTTGCATCATCAATTTCTTCTGATAGCGTGTGGAAGAAGACTGAGTTTCTTACATCCAAAGCTTCATATTAATATGCAGACTGAAATCTACACACATGCCCATACTATTATGTGGCTGATTATTTGCATTAGAAAATTTGTTTAACTGTCTTCCTTGAGCATATCACATTCAGACTTTATTTCGGATGATAACATATTTCAAGCATCATGCATTGCTGAGCCAAAATTTTGTATATGATCCATACCTTTGACTGGAAATATACCGTTGATCTTGTACCTGACTTGCCTTGCTGCTAACTTGATCATTACTGCAGTGACGATTTTGTACTGATGTAGACTTGAGTTATGAGTACTGTTGTCAGGAGTGCCCACTAATGCAAAATTGATTATCAGCCTCAAAATCAGATATTCCCCATTTTCACTGCAGTCGGCTGAGAATTCCATTCTGTTTAGCTGAGTTTCCAAATACTTAAACTCCTTGTTGCTTCTTCGAGTCCGGTGTCGGTTGATGAGCAACTCTTTATAGGGGAAACTAATGTAACACCGGGGCCCAAAAAGAAAGAAGCAAAAGAAAACTCAACTAAACAAAAGCACACAACAACAATCAATTCACACACAATCAATGTCACATATTACTGCTAGTCACACAATATGCATGCCTACTTAAGCACACAAATCTCGTAGGATCTCCAGTTCTACGATCTAGCATGCTGTGACGGTGTGCACGAGGACGAATAAATGTGTGGAAGAATTGGTGTAAACAACGCTACACCAAGTGCTAGCTTAGCCAGGTAGGAACCTGGACTAGCTCGGAGGCGAGGACGCACTCGGTAATCATGTAGTGGGACACGAAGGTCGCAACCACATTATTATCAAGTAGACGGAAAAAGATCCGTATTCGTCCAAGAAATAGGATAGCATGGAAAAACTGAGGCTGCTGACATTGCCCTTTCTTGATAACTAAGATCATTAAGGGCTGCCAACATGGCAAAAATGAAAAGGGCGATTCGGGATAGAAGCATGCCCATCACCGAAACGATAGGCGGGGCTGAAAAGAGGATATCGGCGAGATACCTGAGCACCATTTTTGCAAACAGTTTCGGGATCACTTGGCATCACTCCGCTGGGACAGAAATGACACCAAACACCAAAGAACAGGCAAGAAAAGAAACAGGAGGAATGCAAGGGCTGAGCTGTAGTGGATCTGAACCGATGCCAGCTACACTCACCAGATAAACCATTAGCAACAACTACTAAGGCTATATGCATGATATGTAACAAACAAATACAGCAACCAAATGCAATAAACAATCCAGACTTTATACTACCGATTACTACCGGTTTCTACCGCTCGCGCTGACTAGGGCGTTCTATAGCCAGACCTTCTCTAATACCAAGCGCTGTGGCACCCCGGCTCATAGAAGCCGGAACGCCCTGTATTCTAGCCCAGAGATCGAGGAGAAGTATTCTGGAATACGACATTGCTTAGCATAGAACAAACCAACTTTCTATTATTACACGAATATGAATACAAGGTCTCCGATATTACAATGAATAACATCGGCACGACGACACTACGCCCTCCTCAGTTGCTCTATGCAAGCAGTAGAACAACTCGAAGCAGCGGAACAACAACGACGGTGTTGAACTCCACTCCGTAGGGACTCTGGCTGGAATGCTTATCCTAGCTCGCACGAACGGAAACCACGACAAGCAAGCAATCAAATCCGGCATGACCTGCAAACTGGCATAACACGCTAGGTCAGTACATTGAATGTACTTGCAAGCTCGCAATAACCAGAAGCATTTGAAGACAAACAACAGTATGGCAATTACCGGTGAAGCAGGAATTATCATGATATCATCAGGACCACATGACAAGAGCAACATGATCATGGTACATCTAGAACAATATGAGCATGGGATGAACATATAAACATGATGACTCTATCATGCAACATGATGACGTTATCATGCACCAACTTACTCTGTTCGGGTTACTATGTAAACAAACATGCATCACTTACCAACCTCGGACATCACACGATCATCTCAGGATCAAATCAAGCTTGGTATAAACAATACTATAGCGATCATTAAATGACCACAAGGAGCTTGATCTTTACCCATGATTCTTGCACAACATCATGATTATCCAACAACTCGATATCCTTGATACCACGGTGATCATTCACGGATCACAAACGGAACCACTCTAGGCTCAATGGGTTACCTCGTAACCAAACGGTGATCATTCATGGATCACATAACCAACTTACCTCATCATCGAACCAGGGTTGTTACTAATCAAGTTTTTATTAATTACGATTGACCCACAGAGTGATCAACTATGAACTGGGCCCTTATCCGCGGGCGCGGCTATCGATAGGTTTAATATACACTCCGCCAAGGTTAGTACACTATACGCACACCACGGAACCCATGGCCTCGCACTCCCATTCGGGTGGACCAACGGCGTTCCGACAAAACCGATCTACTGCCATGACACTCTCCCGGCCTGTCGGATCACGGGTACCGGCAAAACCCTCAAGGTTCGAACACTGGGGTGCGCACGAAGATCTCTCCTCCACTAATCACGCCCTCACACGCTCCGCGATCAGAAGGCTAGGCTCGATGAACTCGCAACACAAGAGACACAAGATTTATACTGGTTCGGGCCACCGTTGTGGTGTAATACCCTACTCTAATGTGTGGTGGATGGATTTCCTCTCGGCCTGAGGATGAATAGTACAATGGGAAGAACAGCCTCCTGAGGTTGAGGTGTTCTTGTGCTCGGTGAACTTGTGTGGGTGAGGATTGCTAAGATGAGCTGAGGTCTGCCTCCGGATGAGCTGCCTCCTACGGTGGTGGCTAGTTCTATTTATAGAGGCCCTGATCCTCTTCCCAAATATTGAGCGGGAAGGGATTCCACAACGACCAATTTGAAAGGGGACAACTAGTACAGCTTATCCTGACTAAAGGTGGTGTTCTCCTGCAAACGGCTCTTGTGGTGACGCTGTCTTGGGCTCCACGGTGACCTCCGTCTTGCCGTCCTGCTGGTCTTGGTCTCGTTGCACCGATACGGAAACCTTTGCTTGACGCCTCGGTACTCCTCGCCTGCGCTTGCCTCCTTAGCACCAAAGAGGAAACAAGGACACTGTGTTTGTTGGCGCCCGCCTGGCCTCGATTGTCATGGCTCACGTCATGAGAACCTTGCGAGGTTTGCCTTGCCATGATCTCTCCGCCACTCGCGAGCCAACCTGGTGAGGCCGCTCCTGAGGAGGTCTTGTGTCGTCCGCCTCGTGAGGCTTGGCCCCTCGCGAAGGTCTTGAACGCTTGTCGGTGAAGATGGGTCGTACGGGCCTGCTAGTAGAGCCACACCGTGGGCTGCAGGCAGGCAAGTCTGGGGAACCCCGTTCTCAGAACGCCGACAGTAGCCCCCGGGCCCAAGGCGCACTTGGACTTGGCTTCGTGGCGTAGCCAAAGGGCAAGTGTGGAGCGCCGCAGGCCCCCACAGCCTGCGGCCTTGGTCGAAGTGTGGAGGTTGATTGGACGTGGGCGTCTCCGCTTCCCCACGCTGCCTCGGCAACTGCCCGACTTGACAAGTCCCTGCGACATGCAAGGAAAGACCATCATTAACTGTGAACATGGGGGCGTTGGTTGGCCTTCTCTTGCTATAAATGGGGAGGGGGGAAGAGCCCCCGTCGCCCATCTCTTCCCATTCCGCTCGCTTCCTCCCCTTTGCTCCACTGCTAGCAGCGACACCAATGGCGCCGTCGAAGAGGTTCTCCACCGCGGAGAAGGGGAAGGCCCCTCGCGAATGGCCCGGCTCTCCGGTGTCCAAGCGTGGACGCGGCCGTCCTCGCAAGCACACCACGACCCCTGTCGTGGCCCCCCCGCTACCGCGGCGGTGCCGCTTCGCGTGGCGGGGGTCGCCTTGGTCATGGCAGCTCCTTTGACGAAGGGAGACGTATCGTGGTCGCGCGACCTCCCCGGCCGCGCTTCCACTCGGCGGAGGTGCTGCCGGAGTTCGTCGTCTGGTCGGAGAACCCGGTCGGCAACTGGCTCCAGCTCCCGCGCTTCTACGCTGACGAGCTACCAGCTTCAGGCCTAGGCGGGCTTTGGTTGCAGGCAGACGGCTGTTGTAGTAGAGCTTCCTGGGTCACGGTCGAGGTCTCCGCTGCAGGCAACATAGCCCTGGCCCGCGGCTGGTAGACGTTTTCCCGCGCGCGTGGCCTGGGCAAGCGGTGCACCCTCCATTTCAAGTACGATGGCGACGCGACCCTCTATGCGAGAGTGTTTGGGGAAGAAGGTCGCCGCGCCGGGTGCTGCCCCGTGGTCAACGACGGCGAGGAGGTGCTCAGCCTTGGCGATGGTCGCGACGAAGATGAGGGCGAACCCGCCCTTGGTTCCGCTCACGCCTCATCCAGCTACAGCGGCTCTTCCTCCGGCGACAGCTCCAGCAGCGTTGGTTACGACCAGCCGCCACGCCCGCTTTGAAGGCGGCAGCGGGTCGTCTCGTCGCCGCGCTTCCGTGAAGCGTGAGGAGGGATCTGGCTGAGCTCGGGACGATGCCGGGGACTGGTCCTCACGAGCCGCTGCGGGGGCGCGACTACTTTCGTTTCGTTCTTCCTTTACTTCCTGCATTCAAGAGAGAGACAAGTATGGAGCCAAAGAGAGGTGTGTAACAAAAACTATGATTTTCCAAGTTATCGTGCTTATGTTTATCGCTCCTGGGTGGTATCGTAGCATCATTGTTTTTGTAAAAATAACTTAGCTTGTTGTGCTCGAAGTTGCCTCTGCTTCACGAGGTGTGTGCTTCTTAGTGCTTGGCGAGGCCTCTTTGGCTCGGTAGGCGCCTAAGAACAGCAAAAATTCGTTAGGGGACTCGCCATTTCCCGAGCCAGCCTTGGTCACGGGTGCCGCTGGCTACGACCCAGCGCTTTGTATCGCGGTACCCGTGGGGCACAGATAGAGAGAGGCGCACCAGCTTGTGTACTTGAACGAGGGTGCCTCGTGAAAAGGCAGGCGACAGGCAGAGAAAGGAAAAGCGCTCGCGAGGGGGGAAATGATAACAAGGGCACTTGCACTTGCCCAGCCCCCTCACGAGGTATGCGAGAGAGAGTACAGGCTAAACTGGAGACGAAAACAGAGGCAAAAGGCGACGGAACCAAATCAGCAAGGAAGACCAGAAGCAAACTTCAATAAAAATGAGGCGAGCCAACTACGGAAAGCAAATGAAAAGCCGCGTCCGGCACCTAGTCTAGTCTTCAAGTCTTCTCAACAGCGCGGAGCTAAGTGCTGCCACTTGGACATGGGAGGGAGCCCCCGAGGCCCGAGGGCGGCACTCCTGAGACTCCGGGGCGTGTACAACCCCACTCGTTATTACGTGAGAGTGTCACGGGCGGCGATCTTCACAGGCACTGGGCCTTCTTCACAAGCACTGGGCCTTTCTTCATGGGTAGAACTTCCAGAGGTGCTGGATGTTCCAGGCGTTCTGGATGGGTACCCCGTCCTGTGTCTCTAGGCGCGCGGCGCCAGGCCTGGAGACATGGACGACCTTAATCGGGCCCTCCCACATGGGTGAGAGCTTATGCAGCCCTTCCCTGGAGAGGACCCGCCTCAGGACGAGGTCACCCACCTCGAGCATCCTGGAGCGGATGTTGCAGCAGTGGTACCACCGCAGCGCCTTCTGATACCTTGCCGCCCGTAGTGCAGCTTTTCGGCGGCATTCCTCCCCCAGCACGAGGTCCATCCCCCGTGTGGTATCCTATTGTGTTTCATCCAACGCCAGGACCCGTGCGAAGTGATGCTTGACCTCGTGAGGGAGGACCGCTTTTGGTCCGTAGATGAGGAAGAACGGGGTCTCGCCCATTGGCTTGGTGGCGGTGGTGCGGATGGACCACAGCACGGACTGGAGCTCGTCGTACCATCCCCTGCCGCAGGCCTCGAGCTTCTTCTTGAAGGTCCTAGTCTTGAGGCCCCTCAGGACCTCTGCGTTGGCGCGTTCGGCCTGACCATTGCTCCTGGGGTGCGCCACTGAAGCGTAGCAGATATGCGTTCCAAGGTTAGCACAATATGTCTTGAAGAGATTACTAGTGAACTGCGAGCCGTTGTCAGTGATGATGCGGTTGGGGACCCCAAAATGACTCACAAGACCCTTGATGAACTTGACCGCGGAGCCAGCTGGGATGGTGCGGACGGCTTCCACCTCCCCCCACTTGGTGAACTTGTCGATGGCGACGTAGAGGCAGCGGTAGCCCCCAGGCGCTCGAGGGAATGGGACAAGATATCCAGCCCCCAGACCGCGAAAGGTCATGTGCGTGGGATGGTCTGGAGGCCCTGAGCCGGCTCATGGATCTGCTTGGCATGGAACTGGCAGGCTTCACAGGACTTCACCATCTCGGCTGCGTCGTTGAGCGCCGTGGGCCAGTAGAATCCGCTGCGGAATGCCTTGCCAATGAGGGTCCGCGATGACGAGTGGTGCCCGCAGTCCCCACCGTGTATGTCAGATAGCAGCTCCTTCCCCTGGTCGCTGGAGATGCAGCGCAAGGAAACATCATTTGGCCGCTTCCTATATAACTCACCATCCTGAATGCAGTAGACCATGGCTTGCGGGCCACACACTCTGCGTCCTCCTCCTTCTCCGGCAGCGTCCGCTGCATCAAGTACTCCTTGAATTCCTTGGTCCAGCATCCCTCCTGAGGCTCGAGCGCCAAGAGTAAGCGCGCCCCAGAGGTCGGGCAACATGCCAGGGCTCCCGAGGTTGGTGGCTGTGGGAGCTCCTCCCGAGGCTGCGCCGTCCTCGACAGTGGTGGTGTTGCCGATGGCTTGAATAGCCGCTCCTCGAAGACACCAGGCTCTTGGGGGAGCCGCTTGGATGCCCTCCTAGCGATGTCACCGGCTTCCTTGTTGGTGCCGCGGGGCACGTGCTGCAACTCCAGGCCTTGGAACTGCTTTTCCATCTTGCGCACCTCCGCGAGGTACGCCTCCATGTGCTCGTCCTTCAACTCGTATACCTTATTGGAGACGTTGACGAGGAGCTGCGCGTCGCCCTTGATGGTGAGGCGCTTTACCCCCAGGGCCGCTGCAGCCTTTAGGCCAGCTATGAGGCCTTCTTACTCTGTTATGTTGTTGGAGACCTTCTCGCCCTGCTGGAAGCAGAGCTGCATGACGTAGTAGAGCTTGTCTTGAGTGGGTGAGATGAGCACCGCTCCAGCCCCCACGCCCTGGCACGAGAAGGCACCATCGAAGTACATAACCCAGCCGTCTGGCGCTTCACTTCCTGGCGAAAGGGACCGATCTACGCCAACTTCGAGCCCCAGAGCGTCTGCCCATTCTAGAAATCAGCGAGCGCGGCCCCTTTGATGACTCTGGTTGTGCTGAACTCCAACTGCAATGCATGCAACTCGATATTCCACTCGGCGACCCTCCCAGCGGAGTTGGGGCTCCTGAGCACCCTATCCAACGGGTAGGCTAAGACGACCTTGATGGGGTGACCTTGGAAGTAGTGTCGTAGCTTGCGCGAGGCCACCAAAAGCGCGAGTAGGAGCTTCTGTGGCATGGGGTACCATGCCCTTGCATCCCGCAATATCATGCTAATGAAATACACCGGGTGCTCGACGAAAGTGGGCGTGTCGGTGAGGCATGCGCCTTCCGGAAGCTGGGGCGTCTCCTGAGGCAGTTCACCCTCCGACGCCCGATCACTTGCTGGGGCCTCAACAGGCCCAGGGGGGTCGTCCTGCTGAGCTTGGTCCTTTGCTGCTACTGCTGCGGCTTTCATGGCGTCCTTCTGGTCTTGTATTGCCACCGCTAGGGGCGCAGCCCGCCGTGGTGCGCCCTTGGCCTAGTGCTCTTCCCGAACCGCCACCAGGGCTGCACTGGCGGAGTAGGGAGTGGCGGCGAGGTAGAGCACCAAGGGCTCGAGAGGGCGCAGCGCCACCATTACCGGAGGGCTGGTCAGGTATCTCTTGAGGTCTTGAAATGCTTGGTCGGCCTCCGGAGTCCACTCAAATGGGCCCTTCTTCATCATATTGAAGAAGGGTAGGGCGCGCTCTCCCAGCTTGGAGATGAAGCGCCCCAACGGGGTCACCCGTCCGGCAAGCTTTTGCATTTCTTTGAGGGTTTGTGGTGGACTCATGTCTTCAATGGCTTTGACCTTCTCCGGATTGGCCTCGATCCCTCTGTGAGACACGAGGAATCCCAGTAGCTTGCCAGAAGGGACACCAACCACGCATTTCTCCGGGCTGAGCTGCAAGTCCACCTGGCGAAGGCTCTCGAAGGTCTCCTCCAGGTCCTGAATCAAAGTCCTTGCCTCCCGAGTCTTTACCACAATGTCGTCAACATACGCCTCTGCGTTTCTCCCGAGCTACCAACCCAGGGCTATGTGCATCAGCCGCTGCAAGGTTGCACCCGTGTTGCACAGCCCGAACGGCATGCAAGTGTAGCAATACACCTCGCACGGGGTCAGGAAGGCTGTCTTCTCCATGTCTTCTACCGCCATCTTGATCTGGTGGTAGCCTGAGAATGCATCCAAGAAGCACAACAGATTTCACTCAGCAGTGGAGTTGACGATCTGATCGATGCGCGGAAGCGGGAATGGATCTTGGGGGCAGGCTTTGTTGAGGTTGGTGATGTCGACACACATGCGCTCCTTCCCACCTTTCTTCGGCATGACAACGGGGTTTGCCAGCTGTCGTGGCTCTAAGTTTGACAGTAGAATGGGGGGTAGGTATGGAGAGGCAAGATACTAGCTATGGAGTAGTTGGTACGCACGAGTTTACGAGTTCAGGCCCTTCTCGGAGGAAGTAATCGCCCTACGTCTCGGAGCCCGGAGGCGGTCGACTGGATTATATGCGTATGAATTACAGGGGTGCAAACCCTTCTACCTGTGGAGGGGGGTGGCTTATATAGAGTGCGCCAGGACCCCAGCCAGCCCACGTAGCTGAGGGTTAAAGGTACGTTAATGCTAGGCGTTACTGATAACGCCTTACATAAAGTGTCATCATGACCATAAAGACTACTTAACTACAGACCGTTTGGACACCGAGTGGCTCTTGAACTCCTGGTGGTCGAGTGGGTCTTCATGGTCGAGTGCCTTTGAATCTGTCGAGTGGAAACCTACTAGGTCGACTGGAAGGCAGTTTATTCTAAGGATGCCCTTGGGGAGGGTATCTTGGTCAGGTCCATGACCCTACCCTAGGTATATGACTTCATCATTAGCCCCCGAATGGATCGAGGTTTGAGTAAGGAAGGAGTTGATAATCTTTCCGACCTGCTTTTCGCGTTGCGAGTGTGTTTTACTCTGGATCGGTTAAATTTTAGTGACGGTGTCAACTTTTCTTTCAGTCGCCTTGATCCATTCTCTCCGTCTGTCGAGTGAACTTTATGAACTTGGAGATTTCCGAGCGACGGATCGGAGGAAATCTGTTGTCTGACAAGTTACTCTGCTGTTAGCGGATTTAGTGGGATCTGAATTTCGGGAAGCGCGCGAAGCGGGGAAGGCCGCGACACTCGGATGGGATAAGGCAAGGACGCCTCAATCTCCGCGCCACCTTTTTCGCCACGTATCGCGCGCGCGACTGTTGCGGGATTTGACAGGATTGCCCGGGCCTACCAGTCAGCCACTCGGAAGCGACTTCATATAAGGCGCCGGGCGGGGGTATTTTGAACAGTGCGCCCTCATTTTCCCCTCCTATGTCCTCAGATTCATCCGCCACGCCCGTAACCTGCTCAGCGCTGCTGCTCTGCTCCTGCCCCGCCGGCGACAATGGTGAAGGAGAAGTCGGTGGCCTTGGAGCGGGCGAAGAAGGCGAGGACGAAGGCGAAGGGGAGAGCGCCCAGTCGGGGCGGATCCTCGTCGCGGTCTAGCCTACCGCAAGGTTGGGTCCAGGGAGATTGGATCCGCTCGACCGTCACCCAAAAAGACCTCAACGACCTGGCCAACGAGGGATTGATCCCCCACGGGACAACAAAGCTTCCGGGGACAGAGTGGCAGCCGCAGCCTCAGGAGGGTGAGTGCGTCCTCTTAGCCACCCATGTTGATCGCGGATTTTCTCTTCCGTCGAATCTTTTCTTTCGGTGTTTTCTGAACTTCTTTGGAGCACACACTACTACAAAAAGGGCTATAGATGGAATGGCTACTAATGGCGCACCTGTGATGTGGTGCGCCATTAGTATATTCTAATGGCGCACCATGTCTCGGTTCGCCATTAGTAATATATTACTAATGGCGCACCTGGTGTGTGGTGCGCCATTAGTAGTTTGGAAAAAAAATCATAAATTTTTTTTGTTACTAATGGCGCACCTTGGAGTGGTGCGCCATTACTAGTTTCAACTAGTAATGGCGCACTTTCCACTGGTGCGCCATTACTAAGTTTTTTTAAAAAAAATAAAAAAAAAACATTTTTTTTTCAAAACTACTAATGGCGCACCGTGGGAGTGGTGCGCCATTAGTAGTTGAACTACTAATGGCGCACCACTCCCACGGTGTGCCATTAGTAACTTGGCCACCTGGTACGTCGTCAACTACTAATGGCGCACCACTCCCACGGTGTGCCAGTAGTAACTTGGCCACCTGGGACGTCGTCAACTACTAATGGCGCACAACCCCCACGGTGCGCCATTAGTACTTTTGAAAAAAAAATGTTTTTTTTTTATTTTTTTTAAAAAAACTTAGTAATGGCGCACCAGTGAAAATTGCGCCATTACTCGTTTAAACTAGTAATGCCGCACAACTCCAAGGTGCTCCATTAGTAACAAAAAAAATTGATGATTTTTTTTCCAAACTACTAATGGCGCACCGTGGGAGTGGTGCGCCATTAGTAGTTCAACTACTAATAGCGCACCACTCCCACGGTGTGCCAGTAGTAACTTGGCCACCTGGGACGTCGTCAACTACTAATGGCGCACAACCCCCACGGTGCGCCATTAGTACTTTTGAAAAAAAAATGTTTTTTTTTTATTTTTTTTAAAAAAACTTAGTAATGGCGCACCAGTGAAAATTGCGCCATTACTCGTTTAAACTAGTAATGCCGCACAACTCCAAGGTGCTCCATTAGTAACAAAAAAAATTGATGATTTTTTTTCCAAACTACTAATGGCGCACCGTGGGAGTGGTGCGCCATTAGTAGTTCAACTACTAATAGCGCACCACTCCCACGGTGTGCCATTAGTAACTTGGCCCCCTGGTACGTGGGAAAAAACATATGGGGCCACACACCCCCGGGGCGCCATTTTTAAATTGGCCACCATCCCCCCAATGCCCCCCCCCCCCCCCCCCGTGGATCGCCTTTTCAGTTTAAAGAAAAATAAAAGAAAATGATGAAAATGTCAAAAAAATAAAAGAAAATAAGTTTCCCATGTGATATGTGGTCTAGTTGTTGGGAAAATTTGCAAATATGAATTTCGACTTCATTTGCAAAATCTCTCGAGAATTTGTAAAAATGGGCATAAGTTTTGCATACTAACTCTGATGAAAAAGTTTTTTATATGAAAAATCATCTACTCGAAAAGTTACATCCAAATTTAACCGGGGGAACCCCGTTAAACATTTTCAAAATCCCCAAAAACCTAACAGAAAAAAAGTTACGGGGCTTTCAAGATCTAGCGGCAAAAAAATTCAAAAAAATTCAAAAAAAATTGGTTTTGAAATTTTTTTTTGATTTTTTTTTCAAAAAATGATACGTAATATGATCGAGAAGTTTGAAATATTTTTCAAAATTTCATCATAGTCATGAACATGAACAAAGTCCTAGACATCAATAAGGTATAACAGGATTGATATGCTAGATATATCAACAAGTGCCTGTGAAGTGAGCTGTTGCTGGGGTTGGATAGAACTCTGAAGTTAAGCGTGCTTGGGCTGGAGTAGTGTGAGGATGGGTGACCTTTCGGGAAGTTTGACCACGGAGTGCAATTTGACCTGAGATTAAGCATATTGACCCGAGATTAAGCCATAGTGAACTGAGATTAAGAAAAATTTGAAAAAAAAATAAAAAAAATTAAAAAATAAAAAAATAAAAAAATTTAAAAAAAATTCTGAAAAAAATTTGAAAAAAAATTTACTAATGGCGCATCCAGAGGTGGTGCGCCATTAGTATGCCAAAGCACCTGGGTATACATGGCCCCTGGGAGGCATACTAATGGCGCACCCTGGCCTATACTAATGGCGCACCCGCGGTGCGCCATAAAAAATAAAAAAAATAAAAAAAATTTAAAAAAATTCTGAAAAAAATTTGAAAAAAAAATTACTAATGGCGCATCCAGAGGTGGTGCGCCATTAGTATGCCAAAGCACCTGGGTATACATGGCCCCTGGGAGGCATACTAATGGCGCACCCTGGCCTATACTAATGGCGCACCAGGTGGTGCGCCATTAGTAAAAATTACTAATGGCGTGCTATTAATGGCGCACCACAGATGCGCCATTAATAGCCATATTAGGTGCGCCATTAGTAGGGGTTTTTCTAGTAGTGACAACTCCATCACTTTACACCCAACTCCATTGCCTATCTCGCCGCTTTCGTGTCTTTGTGTGAAAACTTCTTGGGTTGTCGACCACACTGGGGGCCTCTTCAAACACATATTCACTTGTCGCTCTCAGACGGTGAAAAAGGCTAGTCCGAATGATGAAAGAACCCAAGTAATCCAGATGTGTGGGGGTCTTGGGGTCCAGATGAGGGGTAAGAGTGCCTTTCCAGCCATGATTCTTCCCGATTCAGTCAGAGGGTGGCAGTCGACCTGGTTCTACTGCCAAGACCAGTCGACGCCAGGGCAGTCGACTGGACTCCCTCCTTTCTCCATGGATCAAGTGAACAAGCCATCCTCTCGGAAGGTGCTTCCGGAGGAGAAGGCCCGGGTTAAGTTGTTGATGGAGCATGTAGTCCAGCTCATTCGCGACGGAGTGACTGGCATGGATATTCTGGAGGTTTTCCTTCGACGGCGCATTCAGCCGCTCCAATACCGAGGTCACTCGATGTGGATGTACTCTGGTACCGAAGACACCACCCGGGTCCATGCAGAGGAGGTCGACGACGCCACATTGGAGAGGTGGATGACTGCCATCACAGGGAACAAGGATAACCCTCGCGGGGCTAGGAGGATCCCACCACTCGACCAATCTTACGAACCAAACCAGGTATGACGACTTATCTCTGACTGTGATCCTGTTGCATTCGCTCTGTTCCACTGCGACTCGGCCGACTGACTTTCGTCTTGTTTTGTTGTCTTCTAGGTCACCACTGAGATGTACTCGATGCCTAATGGGGCGCAAGAACAAGTTGAAGAAGAAGAAGGAAGCGGAGGCGAAAGCCAGGAGGAATGGGAGTCTGACGGTGAGGAGGGCAAGAAGAACGACAGCTCTGATGAAGAGGAGGAGGAGGAGGACGTGGATCCTCCCCACTCAGAAAGGCAGTCCAAGCTGACGCATGATCCGGCGGTCGGGCGCGGTAAGGCTATCGCGCGCATTGGGCGGTCGACAAAGCGCCCTCGGACGACTTCTCCAGTGCCGACTGAGAAACCACCAAAGCAACCCCGAGCAACGTCATCCAAGCCGACGAAGGCTCTGCCCAAGATGAGGATGGTCATTCCCACCATTTTCGGGTAATCAGCAGAACTAGTGTTTTCCTGTTTATCATGGGTGTACTTTTGGTCGACTCGTTTGACTGATCAACTGATTTCTGAAAACTGCAGTCCTGCCACCTCCGAGACCTCAGCTAGGCATGAAGATCAGGACATGGAAGATGCCGCCACCTCCAACATTGGTACGATCTCTATAGTTTCGCTTTATGGTCGATTGGATTTCTGTTTTTACCTTTGAATCTTTCCTGTAGTTCCACCTCATGTCATTGATCTCCCTGACGATGACGATGAAACACCACTGAGGAAGAGGAAGGACAAAAGGGTGCCTGCCAGCAAGGTTACTCCAGTTGTATCACTGCCTGAAACGCTGGTTCACGAGGGAGGCGACACCACTCGGGCTTCTGTGACCTTTGATATGTCGTTGACGAGTGCTCGGCCTTTGTCGTCGACTGCTGACCCGCCTTCCCTTTTTGCCACACACCAGGTCCCGGAAGACCAAGTGAGTGCTGCTAAGGAGGCCATACAACAAGCAGGGATCATGATGGAGCAAGTGAAGGTGGTCCGGGAGGCCAGCCAGGCGGCTTATGATGCGAGCTCGGCTCTTGAGAGCAATGTCCAAGTAAGTTGCTTGTTCTGTTAGGATATGCTACCTGAAATTTCTTCTTTCTGAAGATTTCCTTATCTGCATCTGTACACCCACTGGGTGGGTGTGTCGTTTGAATTTTTGTACTGGTGGGGGCACGCTGAGTGCACCCAGTGGGTATAGTCCCCGAGACTATGGTGGACTGCGGGCAGTTGACTATAGTCTTTATACTTTGAACTTCTTCACTCGGTCCGGTCAGGCCATGTCGAATGGATCCTTGGAACCGGTGGGGGCACGCTGAGTGCACCCACTGGGTGTAGTCCCCGAGACTATGGTGGACTGCTGACAGTCGACTATAGTCTAAGGAACTGTTTTTTTTACACAACTGACTGCTGACAGTTAGCTATGGTTTTAGGATCATAACCTTTTTGCCTCTTTTGGTCGACTGGTCGAACTGAATTGGTAAAACCAGTGGGGGCACGCTGAGTGCACCCACTGGGTGTAGTCCCCGAGACTACTGTCGAATGTTTTGATTCGACTGTAGTCTTAGAAATGCTACGATTTTTCTTTACTCACTCGGAAATGACCTATCGTTGATGTTTTGTTGATTGAATCTTCGCAGAAATCTTGCGAGCTCATGGCCCGCTATACCAAATTGGAGAACAAATAGATCCAGCTCAACCTTGATTTGAAGCTTGCTCAAGAGAATTTGCAAAAGGCGAGAGACGAAGCAAAAGGTATGGCTGGTGAGAACTTTGACGACTGTCTTTGTGTTTCTACCCATTCTCAACTCTGGGCTTATTGTTATTTTGCAGACAAACTAGAGGAGGCTCTCAAGAAGAAAGACCACGACCTTGCAGAGGCACAGAAGGCGGCTTTGGAGAAAACAAGGCTCGCGGAAGAGAAACTGGTCTCAGTCGGAAAACTCGAAGAGGAGAATACCAAACTGAAGGTGGCTCTCGACGCGGCCAACAAGGAGGCTAGCCGACTGAAGAATGACAAAGTTGCTCTGACTGATAAGGTTGGCGAACTGGCGGGGAGGACGAACGATCTGGAGGTTTATCTGGGAGGGCTCGCCAAGAAGCTATTCCTCATGCTTGAAGGCAATTCCTCTTATCCGACTGACTTGTCATCATCGACTCACCATAGAACCATTAGCTTGAAGTTAAGTCGTATTTGCAGAATTCTGTCAGAACTTCGAAGAGGAGACCAGTCGAGTGGAGACAGGCCTGGACCCCATCAACTCTCCCGTGAAGGATGAAGCCGCTATGAACGTGCTCCGACTGGAGTCTCGCATTGCTGGTGTGGTGGACTATCTTGCTCGATTGAAAGCTGCGATGTCACGGATCGACTCAACCCTCTGGCCAGACCAGACGCTTCAGAATGACCTTGAGTCCTTAATGACTCGACTGAATGAGGTTCCAAGTCGAGTGCAAGAATGGAAAAAGTCTTCTGCCAGGTGCGGCGCTGATGTTGTTCGTTTCCACTGCAAGGAGGCGTGAGAGGAAAATCTTGCGGCCCTCAAAGTCGCCAATACCAAGAAGTATGATTTCCAATCTTTCATGGAGACTTTCATCGCCGCTGCCACCCGGATTGCTGATGGAATCGACCTTGACCAGTTTGTGGCTCCTTCCAGTCCTCCACTTGAGGAGTAAAAAACTTTTATGCTCTACCTTAAATTTGCCTCGGAATGCCGAGTGGTTTTTGTAACCGATAAACTTTAGCGGGCTTGAGGCCTGGGTACTTCTGCATCCTTAGGATGCTATCCGAACTTTACTTATCATCGAAATATGCTTTTGTTTGCCTTCGAGTGAACTTTGCTCTTCACTCGGATTATGCTTCAATGTTTGAGATGCAGCTCTGAGGTGGATCCAGTCGACCTACACTTTGTGGCTCTTGCAGGTGCAGGAGAAGGAAGCAATCGACCTGTACCTTGTCATCCTTGCGGATCGGGATGGAGCGCACGTTGTACTTGTGGTGCAGCTCCGAAGGAGAAGGTAGCAGTCGACCTGCACCTCGTCGTCCTTGCGGATCGGTATGTTCTCAAACTTAGGCGAGTCCTGGACTGCAGCTAAGCCCTCGAGTGGGAGGTTTGCTCTCCACTCGGTAGGATTTTCAAAACTTAGGCGAGTACTGGACTGCAGCTAAGCCTCCGAGTGGGAGGGTTGCTCTCCACTCGGTAGGATTTTCAAAACTTAGGTGAGTACTGGACTGCAGCTAAGCTCCCGAGTTGGAGGTTTGCTCTCCACTCGGTAGGATTTTTAAAACTTAGGCGAGTACTGGACTGCAGCTAAGCCCCCGAGTGGGAGGTTTGCTCTCCACTCGGTAGGATTTTTAAAACTTAGGCGAGTACTGGACTGCAGCTAAGCCCCCGAGTGGGAGGGTTGCTCTCCACTCGGTAGGATTTTTCGATACTTAGGCGAGTACTGGACTGCAGCTAAGCCCCCGAGTGGGAGGGTTGCTCTCCACTCGGTAGGATTTTTCGATACTTAGGCGAGTACTGGACTGCAGCTAAGCCCCCGAGTGGGAGGGTTGCTCTCCACTCGGTAGGATTTTTCGATACTTAGGCGAGTACTGGACTGCAGCTAAGCCTCCGAGGAGGATTTTTGTGTCATAGATTTGAAGGGGAAGGCAACAATCGACCTGTACCTCGTCGTCCTTGCAAAGTGCACATTGTATTAAATACTTAGGCGAGTACTAGGACTGCAGCTAAGCCCCCGAGTGGGAGGGTTGCTCTCCACTCGGTAGGATTTTTCGATACTTAGGCGAGTACTGGACTGCAGCTAAGCCTCCGAGGAGGATTTTTGTGTCATAGATTTGAAGGGGAAGGCAACAATCGACCTGTACCTCGTCGTCCTTGCAAAGTGCACATTGTATTAAATACTTAGGCGAGTACTAGGACTGCAGCTAAGCCCCCGAGTGGGAGGGTTGCTCTCCACTCGGTAGGATTTTCAAAACTTAGGTGAGTACTGGACTGCAGCTAAGCTCCCGAGTGGGAGGTTTGCTCTCCACTCGGTAGGATTTTTAAAACTTAGGCGAGTACTGGACTGCAGCTAAGCCCCCGAGTGGGAGGTTTGCTCTCCACTCGGTAGGATTTTTAAAACTTAGGCGAGTATTGGACTGCAGCTAAGCCCCCGAGTGGGAGGTTTGCTCTCCACTCGGTAGGATTTTTCAACACTTAGGCGAGTACTGGACTGCATCTAAGCCCCCGAGTGGGAGGTTTGCTCTCCACTCGGTAGGATTTTTCGATACTTAGGCGAGTACTGGACTGCAGCTAAGCCTCCGAGGAGGATTTTTGTGTCATAGATTTGAAGGGGAAGGCAACAATCGACCTGTACCTCGTCGTCCTTGCAAAGTGCACATTGTATTAAATACTTAGGCGAGTACTTGGACTGCAGCTAAGCCTCCGAGTGGGAGGCTGGCTCCTCACTCGGTAGGATTTTCAAATACTTAGGCGAGTACTTGGACTGCAGCTAAGCCTCCGAGTGGGAGGCTGGTTCACCACTCGGTAGGATTTAAAACACTTAGGCGAAACGGATTCGCAGCTAAGCCCCCGAGTGAGAGGCTGGCTCATCACTCGGTAAGAATTTTCAAAATACTTAGGCGAGTACTTGGACTACAGCTAAGCTTCCGAGTGGGAGGCTGGTTCACCACTCGGTAGGATTTAAAACACTTAGGCGAAACGGATTCGCAGCTAAGCCCCCGAGTGAGAGGCTGGCTCATCACTCTGTAAGGATTTTTTTTACAAACTTAGGCGAAACGGATTCGCAGCTAAGTCACCCACTAGGTGGGAATTTTAACAAAAATTAATAACAATCACTGGGAAAATTATAATCTTCTTGATTTAGATAAACAAACTACAGAGGTACTTTTATTACATCTCACCCGAGTGAGCTCTTAAGTGTAAAAGGGGCGGAGCAGCTCCACATTCCATGCCCGAGGCTCATCGATCTGGCGTTCGACGTTGTAAAGATGGTAAGCGCCATTGTGAATAACTCTGGTGACGATGAAGGGACCTTCCCAAGTGGGAGCGAGCTTGTGTGGTTTCTGTTGATCCACTCAGAGGACCAGATCTCCTTCCTGAAAGGCTCGGCTCTTCACATTTCTGGCGTGGAATCGACGCAAGTCCTGCTGATAGATGGTCGAGCGGATCAGGGCCATCTCTCTCTCCTCTTCAAGGAGGTCGACTGCATCTTGACGGGCTTGCTTCGCTTCAGCTTCAGAGTAGAGTTCGACTCGGGGGGCATTGTGAAGCAGGTCACTCGGCAGAACTGCTTCAGCTCCATAGACCATAAAGAATGGAGTTCTCCCAGTCGACCGATTAGGAGTGGTCCTCAATCCCCAAAGAACCGACGGAAGTTCGTCAACTCACGCTCCTGCTGCGTGCTTGAGATCACGCATCAGTCGAGGTTTCAGTCCTTAGAGAATTAGACCATTTTCTCGTTCTGCTTGTCCATTCGACTGGGGGTGAGCGACTGAAGCGTAGTCGACTCGCGTGCCCTGAGAGGCGCAAAAGGCTTTGAACTTGTCGGAATCAAAATTCGACCCATTGTCCGTGATGATGCTGTGCGGAACTCCATATCTGAATATCAATTCTCTGACGAAAGTGACAACAGTGCACGCATCAAGGTTCTTGATAGGTTTAGCTTCGATCCACTTCATGAACTTGTCGACTGCCACAAGCAAATGAGTGAAACCACTCCTGCCAGCTCTCAGTGGTCCAATCATATCCAATCCCCAAACAGCGAAAGGCCAGACGAGTGGAATGGTCTTCAATGCTGAGGTGGGTTTGTGTGACATATTGGAGTAGAACTGACATCCTTCACACTTGTCGACTATTTCCTTTGCCATTTCATTTGCCTTCGGCTAGTAAAATCCCGCTCGGTATACTTTAGCCACGATGGTCCGAGAGGACGCATGGTGACCACAGGTCCCCGAGTGGATATCATCAAGGATTATCTGACCTTCTTCTGGCGTTATGCACTTCTGGCTGACTCCAGTCACGCTTTCTCTGCATAACTGTCCCTTGATCACAGTAAAGGCCTTGGATCGACGGATGATCTGTCTAGCCTCTTCTTCGTTCTCCGGGAGCTCTTTCCTCAGGATGTATGCGATGTATGGTACTGTCCAGTCGGGAGTGATGACCATGACTTCCATGATTAGGTCGACCACCGCTGGGATCTCAACTTCAGTCAGATCAGTGGCACTTTTTGGCTGTGGAGCTTCTTCAGTGAAAGGATCCTCTTGAATCGACGGTGTGCGGATGTGCTCCAAAAACACATCACTGGGAATGGCTTCCCTCTTGGACCCTATTTTCGCCAAATCATCAGCAGCTTGATTTTTCAGTCGGGGTATGTGATGGAGCTCTAACCCCTCAAACTTCTTCTCTAGCTTCCTCACTGCATTACAGTAGCCAGTCATGGCTGGACTTCTGACGTCCCACTCCTTCATCACCTGATTAACTACCAGATCTGAGTCGCCATAGACCATGAGGCGACGGACGCCGAGTGAAATGGCCATACGCAACCCATACAACAGTGCTTCGTATTCTGCTTCATTGTTGGAAGAATCAAAGTGAATCTGGAGCACATATCTGAGCTTATATCCTCGGGGGGAAACCAATACTACCCCAGCACCGGAACCATTTAGCATCTTGGAACCATCAAAGAACATAGTCCAGTGCTCCGAGTGAACTTGAGTCGGTAACTGTTGTTCAATCCACTCGGCGATGAAATCTGCTATTGCTTGGGACTTGATGGCTTTCTTTGCCTCAAACTTGATATCAAGGGGAAGAAGTTCAATCGCCCATTTCGCCACTTGACCAGTTGCGTCTCTGTTGTGCAGAATCTCTGATAACGGGGCGTCGCTAACGACTGTAATGGAATGATCAGAGAAGTAGTGAGCAACCTTCTTTGCGGTCATATAAATCCCATACACAAGCTTCTGATAATGAGGGTATCTTTGCTTCGACGGGGTTAACACTTCAGAAAGATAATATACTGGGCGCTGAACTTTGAAGGCTTTTCCTTCCTCTTCCTGCTCGACCGTAAGTACTGTACTGACGACTTGTCCCGTGGCCGCAATGTAAAGCAGCAACGGCTCCTTGCTGATTGGGCCAGCAAGCACCGGCTGGGTGGAGAGTAGAGCTTTGAGCTCTGCAAACGCTGCATCAACTTCAGGAGTCCACTCGAACTTGTCTGACTTCTTCATCAGTCTGTAAAGAGGCAATGCCTTTTCACCGAGGCGAGAGATGAATCGACTTAAAGCGGCCAAGCATCCAGTAAGCTTCTGGACATCATGCACACGCACAGGGCGTTTCATTCGGAGAATAGTGCCAACTTTTTCTAGGTTAGCGTCGATTCCTCGTTCGGAAACAAAAAAACCGAGTAACTTTCCACCAGGAACTCCGAATGTGCACTTTGATGGATTAAGCTTGATATCATACCTCCTGAGATTGGCAAATGTTTCAGCAAGGTCAGTCAAAAGGTCGGAACCTTTCTGTGACTTGACCACAATGTCATCCATGTATGCTTCCACATTCCGACTGATTTGAGTGAGTAAACACTTCTGAATCATCCTCATGAACGTGGCTCCCGCATTCTTGAGGCCGAATGGCATGGTGACATAACAGAAGCACCCGAATGGAGTGATGAAAGCTTTTTTGATCTCGTCGGGTCCATACAGACGGATCTGATGGTACCCGGAATATGCGTCTAAAAAAGACAACCGCTCACATCCCGTAGTCGAGTCGACTATTTGGTCGATGCGGGGGAGAGGAAAATGATCTTTCGGGCAGGCCCGATTGATATGTTTGAAGTCGATGCACATGCGCAGTGAATTGTCCTTCTTAGGGACCATGACCACATTGGCGAGCCACTCGGAGTGGTAAATTTCTCGGATAAACTCTGCTGCTAAGAGCCGAGCCACCTCCTCGCCTATGGCCTTTCTTTTCTGGACGGCGGACCGTCGAAGATGTTTTTTGACAGGTTTGACTTTTGAGTCGACTCACAAACGGTGCTCAGCCAGCTCCCTGGGAACACCCGGCATGTCAGCAGGCTTCCATGCAAAGATGTCCCAGTTCTCACGGAGGAACTGGATGAGCGCTTCTTCCTATTTGGAGTCGAGTGTTGTTGAGATGTTGGTCGGAGCAGCATTGGGGTCGGTCGGGTCAATATGAACCTGCTTCGTCTCACCGGACGACTGAAATGCCGACTCCGTAGCGGGCTTCTTGGCTCGCAACAAATCACTCGGATCTGCAGTCTTCTGATATTCTTGCAATTCTACCACTGCCATCTGAGCATCAGCAATCTTAGAGCCTTTCTGGAAACACTCTTCCGCTTTCTTCCGATTGCCAGTGACAGTGATCACACCCTTGGGGCCGGGCATCTTCAGCTTAAGGTACACATAACATGGTTGAGCCATGAAACGGGCATACGCCGGCCTTCCCAGAATAGCATGATAAGCGCTCTGCAAATCCATGACCTTAAAGGTCAATTTTTCTTTGCGGAAATGCTTCGAATCACCAAAAACCACATCAAGAGCAATTTGACCGAGTGACTCAGCCTTCTTTCCAGGAATGACTCCGTGGAAACTCATGTTACTGGTGCTGAGTCTGGACATCGGAATGCCCATCCCTTTCAACGTCTCTGCATACAAGATGTTCAGGCCACTGTCGCCATCCATCAAAACTTTGGTCAGTCGAGTGCCTTCGACGACTGGGTCGACCACCAACGCTTGCCTCCCAGGGGTGGCAATGTGTGTCGGATGATGGGACTGGTCGAATGTGATGGCGGTCTGGGACCATTTCAGATAATTGGGCGTCGCCGGAGCGACCATGTTCACTTCTCGGTTCATAACTTTCAATCGACTTTTGCTTTCAACGTCAGCAAAAATCATCAGGGTGGAATTGACCTGGGGGTATCCACCATCACTATCTTCTTTGTCCTCAACTTTATCCGACCCCTTTTCCTTATCCTTGGGTTGCTTCCCTTGGAACTTCTAAATCAAGAGCTGACATTGTCGAGTGGTATGCTTTGGGTAAATGAGTTTACCCTCTTCATCTTTCTTCGTGTGAATGTGACATGGCAAGTCCAACACATCATTCCCATCTTGGTCTTTCACCTTCTTGGGGTTCCACAGACCCTTGGGTTTCCCCTTGAACTTTCCTGGGGTCACAGCCAAGGCTTCTCTAGGAGCGGCTGGCTCGGCTTTGCGCTTCTGCTTCTGACTGGAATTTCCTCCACCGGCTTCATTAGCGGCTGATTTGTACTTACCACTCCGGAGCCGATCCTCTTCTTCACCATTAGCATACTTGGTGGCAATCTCCATCATCAGACTCAGGGTCATATCTCCTGTCCGACCGAATTTCAAACTCAACTCTCTGTTCTTGACACCTTCCTTGAAAGCACAGACTGCCTGGTGATCAGACACATTCTCAACTGTATGGTGCAAGGTTATCCATCTCTGGATGTAATCTCTCAAAGTTTCATTCGACTTTTGTACACACGACTGCAGCTCTGTAAACCCTGCTGGTCGCTTGCAAGTCCCTTCAAATGTCCTGACAAACACTCGGGCCAGATCTTCCCAAGTGTAAATACTGTTGGGTGCTAACTGATTCAACCATGCTCTGGCCGAACCCTCCAACATAAGGGGAAAATGCTTCATAGCTACCTCATCGTTGCCGCCGCCAATCTGAACAGCCACTCGGTAGTCCTCAAGCCAAGTGTCAGGCTTGGACTCACCGGTGAACTTACTGACTCCAGTCGCCAACCTGAAGTTGGGAGGAATCACTGCGGCTCTGATGGTCCTGCTAAAACACTCTGGCCCTGAGACATGAACTCTGCTACTGGAGGGAACATCTCTATCATGACCTTCTCGGTGAGCTCTGTTCCTATCGACCAAGCCTTGAACGATGATGGATCTTGCATCAAAGCCAGGCTCCCTGGGGTCGACTGGAACCCTTCGCCCAGCACTGTGCTGGCGTCTGTCATCTTGTTGCCGAGGAGCGTATGATCCACCCCTTGGGGGAGGGGTGGGCACTCGACGTTGATCATTGCGATCGAATCGGTGCTCATACAGCTCGCGATTCCTGTACTGATCATCACGCCGGCCTCCACGTTCCTCATGCCTCGGGGGCGATCTTGGACTATGGGTCGACTGGACTGAATTCGCAGCGACGGATCTGCTGTTAATCATGTTCTGTGACTGTGATACGACTGAGTTTTGATCTCCTGCTGCCCGGAGTAAATCTCTGATCTGTTGCAAACCTCTACCCGCCTCCGACTGGGAAGGCTGAATTAATTCTGCTATACGGGCTGCAGCTGCTAAATTCCGAATCGGAGTTTGATATACCTAAGTTGGTTGTGGAAAGAGCTGACGTCAACTGGATTCTGGAACCCGTGGTCGCGTGCGCTCGTCGAGAACTCGCTGGAGGTTCTCCAGTCGAGTGCGCTCAGCCAGGTTGGCCAAGCGCGCATCCTCCAAGGCATGAGCCTCGGGGGTTTCTCCAACGATAGGAGTGTGAAGCGCATCCATGTTTCGGCGGCGAAGTTCCTCCCTCTGGAGCGAAGTGAGGGGCTCGGGTTCGTACTCTTCGTGATCTTGCGCCGGATCACCTCCACCGTTGCCTCCGTCGGTGCGGGGGTATCCAGGAGGACTATGTGGTCCGTCGACCATCAAAACCTCTGCTGTCGGATCACTGCTATCGCACTCGGATGCAGTCTTTGCGGAGCCAGTCGACAGATCGAACAAGTCGTAGAGAGATTCGTTGGGCTCGATAGCCACAACTTGGGAAGTGGCCGACTGGCGAGCCACCGCATGCCTCACCCACCGCTGAAGCCTCGACCGACCGGAGCGCTTGCACCGGCGGGAGACTGGGAGTGAGGACGGCACAAGAACCGACCCATACTGGGTCGACGGTTGCCGCAGGAGGACGCCACGGAGGCACGCGCGAAAGTGCGTTGCCCCGCGGACGGGGAGCGCGTCGACGTCGAGAGGAGCCTCCTGAAGCCAAGCAGAGTCGTCGGCAATGAACGTGAGCGTACCGAGACGGATCTCGCGGCCCTCGACCAAAACTAGATATGGAGAGGCAAGATACTAGATATGGAGTAGTTGGTACGCATGAGTTTACGAGTTCAGGCCCTTCTCGAAGGAAGTAATAGCCCTACGTCTCGGAGCCCGGAGGCGGTCGACTGGATTATATGCGTATGAATTATAGGGGTGCGAACCCATCTACCTGTGGAGGGGGTGGCTTATATAGAGTGCGCCAGGACCCCAGCCAGCCCACGTAGCGGAGGGTTAAAGGTACGTTAAGGCTGGGCGTTACTGGTAACACCTTACATAAAGTGTCATCATGACCATAAAGACTACTTAACTACAGACCGTTTGGACACCGAGTGGCTCTTGAACTCCTGGTGGTCGAGTGGGTCTTCATGGTCGAGTGTCTTTGAATCTGTCGAGTGGAAACCTACCAGGTCGATTGGAAGGCAGTTTATTCTAAGGATGCCCTTGGGGAGGGTATCTTGGACAGGTCCATGACCCTACCCTAGGTATATGACTTCATCACCAGCCACTCGGGGTACTGAACCTCGCGAATAACACGAGCTGCTTCCAACTTGCGGGTTTCTTGGACGATGAAGGCCTGCTTCTCCGCGGACTGCCGTCTCGCCCTCTGCTTCACGGGGCGCACATTGGGGCACACCTTCAAGTGGTGCTCTATCACCCCTCTCGGGACTCCTACCAGCTGATCGGGCCCCCAAGCGAACATTTCCTTGTTTGCGCGCAAGAAATTCACCAGCGCCTCCTCTTGATCAGGTTTGAGGTTGGCGCCTATGGTAAAGGTGGCCCCCGAGGACCCATCTTCCCCAACTGATACCTGCTTGGATTCCGCTTTGTCTTGAGTAAAAAACTGCTTCTTCTTGGTTGGTGCGGCTTTCTTGGCCTTGGCGGCGTCCGTGTCGGCGGGCTGCACCGTTGCAGCGGCCATGAGGGCAAGCTTGAGCGTTGCCAGGGCCTCCTTGGTGTCTACAGTCACCGTGAGGACGCCCTTGCTCCCGGGCATCTTCATGAGATTGTAGGCAAGATGGGTTACCGCCATGAACTGAGCCAGCGCCGGGTACCCGAGAATGGCGTTGTAAGGGAGGCCGATGCGGGTGACGTCAAAGTCGACCATCTCGGTGCGGTAGTTGTCGCGTGTGCCGAAGGTTACGGGAAGGCGGATCTGCCCCAGGGAGTGGGTGGAGCCCCCGCCAACTCCTGAAAAAGGCTTGCTGGGGAGAAGCCACTCGAGTGGTACATGGAGAAGGCTGAAGGCCTCCACGGAGAGCACGCTGAGGCCGGCGCCGCCGTCAATGAGTGTCTTGGTGATGGACATGTTGCAGATGTTGGGAGTGCAAAGCATCGGAAGCACACCCGAGCCAACGACAGAGACAGGATGGTCCCCCGAGTCGAAGGTGAGGTCGGCCTCTGGCGCCGCCCAACTCGGCGGAGCCCCCGGGCACTTGGAAGTGGCGCTGATCTGGCGCAGGAATGGCTTGACGTGACGATCTAAGGGTGGTGCTTGTGAGCCGCCGAGGAGGGCCGCGACTGCAAGGGGCGGCGGCACCACGAAGCGCGCGGTGAAGAGGTCGCGCAGCTCCTCCCAAGACGCCACGGAAGATCCTGGGAGGGTGAGCAGCCAGGCGCGCGGCACCCCCATGAGGGCCATGGGGAGCCAGTTGGCCATGACCTTGTCGTCGCCCCCAGCATTGAGAACGGCCTCCTTGTACGCCAGCAGGAAAGCCGACGGGTCCGCCACGCCGTCGTAGCGCGGCGGCATCTCCGACTTGAACTTGGGCGGCCACTGTACCTGCCACATGGCGGGAGTGAGGGCGTGGAGCCCCGAGGCACCGCCGCGGGCATCCGTAGATCCGGCTGGAAGAGCAACACCGGCCATGAGGAACGGGTACGAAGACGGCGGAGCGTGGATCGACGGAAGGGAAGCTCCGGTGCACCCCTACCTGGCGCGCCAAATGTCGGATCACGGGTTCCGGCAAAACCCTCACGGTTCGAACACTAGGGTGCGCACGAAGATCTCTCCTCCATTGATCACGCCCTCACACACTCCGCGATCTAAAGGCTAGGCTCGATGAACTCGCAACACAAGAGACAAAAGATTTATACTGGTTCAGGCCACCGTTGTGGTGTAATACCCTACTCCACTGTGTGGTGGATGGGTTGCCTCTCGGGCTAAGGATGAATAGTACAATGGGAAGAACAGCCTCCTGAGGTTGAGGTGTTCTTGTGCTCGGTGAACTTGTGTGGGTGAGGATTGCTCAAGATGAGCTGAGGTCTGCCTCCGAATGAGTTACCTCCTACGGTGGTGGCTAGTCCTATTTATAGAGGCCACGGTCCTCTTCCCAAATATTGAGCGGGAAGGGATTCTACAACCTCCAATTTGAAAGGGGACAACTAGTACAGCTTATCCTCACTAAAGGTGGTCTTCTCCTGCAAAAGGCTCTGGTGGTGACGCCGTCTTGGGCTCCACGGTGACCTCCATCTTCCCGTCCTACTGGTCTTGGTTTCGTTGCACCGATAGGGAAACATTTGCTTGACGCCTCGGTACTCCTCGCCTGCGCTTGCCTCCTTAGCACCAAAGAGGAAACAAGGACACTTTGCACGCTGGCGCCCGCCTGGCCTCAATCGTCATGCCTCACGTCATGAGAACCTCGAGAGGTTTGCCTTGCCTTGATCTCTCCGCCCCTCGCGAGCCAACCTGGTGAGGTTGCTCTTGAGGAGGTCTTGTGTCGTCCACCTCGCGAGGCTTGGCCCCTCGCGAGGGTCTTGAACGCTTGTCGGTGAAGATGGATCGTACGGGCCAGCTAGCAGCGCCACGCTGTGGGTCGTAGGCAGGCAAGTCCGGGGACCCCATTCCCAAAACGCCAACACGACCACTCCGACTCACTCCCCACTAGGCTAGTATTGGGTGGTCCCGTGTCTACCAAAGACACCAATGGCCACCGTCATGGCAAAAACAATAAACGGTCCCAAACGGGGACATGTGCACATAACAACAACAACAACGGGCACACAAGTCTTTTCGAGTTGTGGAGGCATGGATTAGTATGTCGAGCAAAGTTCAACATTTCTTCCGGATAACCCATGCGGAGAAGGTAGAACTGGCAGAGTCACAATATAGAATGGGAAACTCATCGAGATCACTCTTGTTGTGATCCTTTTGGTTCAAAGGAACTCCTGCCAAGGATGGTTCATGGTATTTGGAAGAATGAGATACCACGGACCTCGAGGACTGTCACAATGTTACTAATATCCTAAAGGAACTAGAAAATACTAACAACATGAAATAGGGTGAATCTCGAGTTCAAGAACCCAAGAATAGAATGCCTGCTAACTAATAACATCAGGGGATGCTTTCGAGATTGATGGCCAGAGTCATCACACTGGAGACACAAAAGCATTGCTAAATTACTAGGTGACTTCCTAAAACACCTAGGGTCATAATAATGGCTCCAACATATATGCCGAGGCAATAATTACCTCAACACACCGATTAGTGTGCTTATTCTGACCAAAAAGGACATCGGGAACAGAAAGAAAGGATTTGCAAATGCATCAGACTATTTAGAGACCTGGGATGACTCGGACAGCAAAACGGCTGTAAATGCTCAAAATGATTTGAGACATCCTGCAAAAATGGTGGCATAACCACTCAGAAGCACAAAATCAAGGTTCCGAGACCAACTATGAACACACGAAAGTAGTAGAAATTGAACTGGGGCTTAAAACCAACAATCATATAAGTCTTGGATTAGTAGCACATCATCCTGATACAAAGATGAGAAGCCTAGTTCTTAATCCCCGTAGAAAAGAAGAGGCTGACTCAGATCAGAAGGGCATAAGGTATAAGGAGTAAAAAGAGACTTACGTTCCCTTCCCCAATCAATTCCCTTACATAACTAAAGCATTTCTAGACACAACTTCGACCTGTTTGGCTTGGTAAACCTACAGGCAGTCAGGCACTGATACCAAAGATGTCAGGACCCCGATTCCAAGTCGCATCGATCTAGCCGGTAACACCTAATATCACATTGCAGCCTCACGCACGGTATTCCCACGGGTGTCGCCTTACCATGGCCCGGGACCGTTTGCGCCTTTAGGCTCACGTATATGATAGTGTCGCTAGCATCCATATGACAAAGAACCCGGGCCGACATGGCTAGTCGTGAACCCAAAGCGGCACTAACCCATGGGGACAGGCATACATGAATCACATCGACCATGTCAGTCATCAACGTGTGAATCCGGGCTATAGCACTGGGCTAACAGGACTCCGGTAACCCGGGCTGAGGCATGCTAGGCAGGACTCCGGATGTCACCGCGTGACATTTCCCCGAAGGGACAGACACAGGAACGAAGTGAAACACATGCCGGCCAGTCAAGTGTCCAGAGCAGTAGTGCTGGGCTAGCAGCACTTCGGTGAACCGGGCTGTAGCGGACTACTATCGCTCAGGAAGCACTAGACTACATTTCCCCATATGACAGGCTGCCAAGGATAAACAACTAGATTGTCGGATCCCACACATACCAAGCATTTCAAACATACACACAATATGCTCGATATGTGTAAATACAACATGGCATCACAACATAACTCTACGACTCAAGTATTTGTTCGTTAGGCTCCGAGGAGCGAGATATTACAAACATGGGTCTCTCGACCCAGCATTCAGAGCATACAAGTCAAACACATGCGGAAGCTTAACATGTCTGAGTACAGACAACTATAAATGAAAAAGGCTGAGAAGCCTGACTATCTACC